>CM071568.1:301236255-301482652 GCA_036426205.1 Ascaphus truei
GCCCAGGCTCCTGGTCTCTGTGTGACACAGGTTTAGTGGGGGTTGCGGGATATCGGGGTTGGTGGTTTGTTGGGTGACTCACCTCACAGTGAGCGCTCCGATATTCTGATCCCTTCCCCCGCTACATTCACCCCCTCATCCTGTTTCCATGTCCGCATTGTTATATCAGGCTCTGGAAATCAGTCAAGCCTTCTCCACGTGGCCTGCGACAAGCAGCTGGGCTGACGGAGAGAGAGGACACTAAGAAGAACCAACGTTCCCCTGCAACTCCACCCAGTTCTACCTGCGTCTCTGTCTGTGTAAGTGCTTTACTTCCCCCTCCTTCCTTTCTTCCTTTTTATTTTTATTGGTTTGCACTGTTTTTGCCTTTTCTTTTTTCCATACATTGGTTGCTTGCAGCACCATATCTGCAGTATACTCCCCATTGATTTACCTTGCTCCTCAAACATGTGAGTGGGAGATTCACCCTCTTTTCACTTCTCATCTACCTCCTTTGTCAATCATTTGGTGATTGACAATCATCATATACGTGCATAACTGATGTAAATAACGCGTTTGTAACAGGCTCTATAGTCTCCCCGCTTGCGCACAGCTTCGGTAGGGAGCCGGTATTGCTGTTCAGGACGTGCTGACAGGCGCATGCGTGAGCTGCCGTTTGCCTATTGGGCGATCTGTACTTACTCGCGAGTGTACTTAAAGTGAGTGTACTTAAAGCGGGGTATGCCTGTACATGTATCGATAAGTGGGGAAAAAATAGTGCTTCACGTTAAGTACATTTTCCCTTTACATACATGCTCCGATCCCATTGCGTACGTTAATGCGGGGTATGCCTGTAAATAAGAGAGGCAGTGTCAGTATGGAGCAGAACTGCTGCACCTGAGAGAGTATAGAGGTTGTTTTTAAAGTCTCTGGACTGGAGAAAACAGTACCAGGTTTGTTGAAGATAAAGGCCATGTAACAGGGGACTTACCCTGTTCAGAAAACTTGCCTCTAATCCAGCAGTGTGCTGGTTAATTGACTAGCACCTGGCTGATTAGAGGTGTTGGAAAAAGCCTGCCTCTGAGACAGGAAGTGAGACTCCTTAGCACACCTGAGATGAACAAGGAGATAGACGTCTTGAGCCTGCCAGAAGAGACTGCAGCTGCCAGCAAGACACAGGGGGAAGTACTTGTAAACCTGGAGAACAAAGAAGCCTTCCTCTACAAGAGACAGATAAGACTTTCCTTTCTAAGACTTTTTGTATATCTGCACATATCAAGATACATGTTTGGGGCTGGGAGACATGCTAATCTAAAAGGAGTTGTGGACTGCATAGGTTTCACTAGAAATACTCCCAAGTGGAACAGAAGCCTTGTTTGACCCCTAATGTGCATACGTTTGGATGATTTTCTTGTGTTAAAGAAACAGGCGCAATAAAAGCCTTATTTCATTTCACCTTAAAGTCTCCATTGCATACCTCTGCACATGTCCTCTTACAGGCCCATATGTAGTATGCTGTCTTCTGCTGTAAGAAACCTTAGGTTTGAAAGGTTATACTAAGTTCTGTATATTTATTCAGTAAAAACAGATCATACACATGATCTTTCTTCTGTTTCTCGTTTATACAGGCACACTTGGCATCCCAAAAATATAAATCAAGGAGCCTCCTACAGTATCTCCGCACTCCCAGAGGAGCACTGCCCCCTTCCAGCATGGATCCACGCTTGTTACGTGAGTACGGGAGATATTTTGGTGGCTTTGAAATCTGCAAGGAGGAAATATCTGGTTATTTTGACGTTATGTGAGTCAAACACCTAAACTAATCCTGTTTTTTCTTATAGAACCACCAGCAGGTAAGATATAATATGTCCAGCTATTTTAGTCATTTTGTGCCAGAGGGGCGAGTAACACATTATTTTACAAGAGGTGTTATATTTATATCAATATCAGAAGAAGAGCCCTCCCTCCCTCCAGCGTTACAGGATGGATTTTCCTTTTCTCATTGCCAGGTTTTCCAGTGGTTGTGCTGGAGAGGTTAGAGATTAAGTCAGAGATGCAAGAGGCAGACACTGGGGAACATCTGACCCCAATAAAGAGAGAAATAGATTCATTTCCTGTTGGTGGTAAGTACCCTTACATCCTCACATGTCTTTATTTAATTTGTGTAAAAATAAACTGAAATGTCTACAACATGAACATGGATAAAATCACAAGCTACATGTTCTAAAGGAAAACATACACACGTCTTTTCTAAGGTTATATTGAGAATATTATTGTTGTAAGTATATCTTTATATTGCGCCATCCAGGTACATAGCGCTTCATAGCAGAAATACATGTGACATAATAATATATCACATAATGGGGAAAAGCTCTACATACAGAAAAGTAGCAACAGGACAAAAAGTCCCAGCCCTAAAGCGCTTACAATCTAAGTGGTAAGTAGGAAGAATTTAGAGTCCATTGGACGGTGTTCTGATAACTGGTCAAGGTCGGTGTATATGAGATGTCTAGTATGAGCCAGAAGTGATACCCATATGCTTTGTTAAAGAGGTCTGTTTGAAGATAGATCTTAATGGTGGAGAGAGGATGCCAGTTGGATATTGAGGGGGAAGGGCATTCCAGCCATGTGGGTCAGAGAGTGAGACTGGATTTAGGCAGGAGAGGACTTCAGATACAAAAAGGGTATACAGAAGACATTTTTGATCAGAACGCCAGAGTCGGGCAGGTGTATAGTGAGAAATTAGCTCTGGGATGTAAAGAGGAGCAGAAGAGTATATACAGTTGCCTTAAAAGAGACAGGGAGAATGTTGCAAGTAATACGGGATTTGATAGGAAGTCAGGAAACTGATTTCACCAGGAGAGACGGTGAGAAAGATTTAGGCCATGCTTATAGTGCCGGCGACGCGACGTTGCCCGAAAACAAATGTGCTGCCACGTGCGCTTATAGTAAGTGCGACGGCGACAATGCAATGGAGCGACGGAGCCGTCGCAAAAACTGGAAGCCGGGGAAATTACATTTTTCAAGGGCTGTCGCGTCATGTGACGGCCCTTGAACCAATCAAATCGCCAGAAACTCGAGATGCCGCCGCCCGGTGAAATATAATTTTCGCCGATGGCGACGGGTTACATCACCTGTCGTGTCGCCATCGCCATCGACGGCACTATAAGCGCGGCCCTAGGAGCGAGTACAGTGATTCTAGCTGCAGCGGAGGGACAGAGGAAAGTGTGTTTCGTTGCAATGTTTCGGAGGAAAAAACGACAGATTTTTAGCTACATCTTGAATGTGAACGAGTCAAATGTGAAATTTATTTATAAATAAATTACCAGGAAATAATACATTGAGAGTTACCTCCTTGTTTTAAAGTATGTCCTGGGCAGAGTTATGGTGACAATACATTGCTACATTAATGGAACAGAGATGATGCATTCAATTTACAGACATTTAATGGACAGTTGGAGATCATGATTATGGGTGTATGTAACATTTACAAACGAGATTAAAATGTGCGACAGCTGAAGTCTGAAATTACTTATGCTGGAGGCAGTTTTGAGAGTCTCTGGTAGGTTGTTCCAGACGTGCGATGCACGGTAACAGAAAAAGGAGCGACTGTATTCCTTGTTGAACAGTTTTTTGGAGTCAGATCTCAGGTGATAAGAGCTGTGTGTGGTAGGGTTTTTAGATGGTCGGGTAGCGTGTTATTGTTAGGAACTGATATTATGGTCATGACTTGAAAGTGGCTCGCAGGCTTATTGGCTTTGGCCAAAGGGTTAACTAAATTACCCTTTTTTCAAGATTTATATATATATATAGGTATTTCACTGTGTATTTTTGTCACATTGGATGTTGCTCTGGACTTCTTTGTTTCTTGTTTTATACAATTAGCCACGTCCAGTAGCACTACTTTTGACACTTGTATACATATATATTGTGGTAATTTTGGGGGGTTTCTGAGAGCTTGCTGGGTATCTGTCTGTTTGTTAGCCGGGTAGCTTGCCCAGAAAGTATTTGAAGGCAAGAAAGGAAAAAATGTATTTTGCGTTTGGACTCAAGGGATAGCCAATCTAGTTCATGGAGTATTTTTAAATGATGTGTGTTATTAAATTGTTAGGGAGATGGGAGCAGTGTAGGTTAGTGATGGGGGGAAGAGGATGTTGGGGTGATGGGAGCAGTGTAGATGAGTGATTGGATGAGGGGGATGTTAGGGAGATGGGAGCAGTGTAGGTGAGTGATGCCGCATTGTTATATCAGGCTCTGGAAATCAGTCAAGCCTTCTCCACGTGGCCTGCGACAAGCAGCTGGGCTGACGGAGAGAGAGGACACTAAGAAGAACCAGCGTTCCCCTGCAACTCCACCCAGTTCTACCTGCGTCTCTGTCTGTGTAAGTGCTTTACTTCCCCCTCCTTCCTTTTTATTTTTTATTTTTATTGTATTGCACTATTTTTGCCTTTTCTTTTTTCCATACATTGGTTGCTTGCAGCACCATATCTGCAGTATACTCCCCATTGATTTACCTTGCTCCTTAAACATGTGAGTGGGAGATTCACCCTCTTTTCACTTCACATCTACCTCTTTTGTCACGGTTTTTGTTTTTTTTTAATTTTTGTGTTTATTACACACACTCTGGTGATCTTGCTCTTTGTTTTCCTGCTGCATTTCTGTGTTGTTTAAAAATATTTTCTCAGAGCTACAGTTCCACTATAATATCGGGGGTCGTGTCCCAGTATGTTGACTATTATTTACAACCATATGTCACAAATTTATGTTCACACATACGGGACACGTTGCATGTCATTGATTCCACCTCCGGTATTATATGGAAAGATACCTTTCACTGGGTACCATGCGATGTATCTTCACTGTACAGGCATACCCCGGTTTAAGGACACTCACTTTAAGTACACTCGCGAGTAAGTACATCTCGCTCAATAGGCAAATGGCAGTTCACGCATGCGCCTGTCAGCACGTCCTGAACAGCAATACCGGCTCCCTACCTGTACCAAAGCTGTGCGCAAGCGGGGAGACTAGAGAGCCTGTTACACATGCGTTATTTACACCAGTTATGCACGTATATGACGAATGCAGTACAGTACATGCATCGATAAGTGGGGAAAAGGTGGTGCTTCACTTTAAGTACATTTTCACTTTACATACATGCTCCGGTCCCATTGCGTACGTTAATGCGGGGTATGCCTGTACACATGTATAGATCACACAAAAGGTATCCAGGCTATTAATCACTATCTTGAATTAGATGTAAATTTGCACTCTTTACAAAGGTTGTTTCTTTTAGCATGTATTAAATTTATTTTAAATCACAATTATTTTTTATTTGAAGACACATATTATTTACAAATCTGTGGAACGGCTATGGGGACCAGATTTGCCCCCAGTTATGCTAATCTCTACATGGGACTGTGGGAGAGTATCCATGTGTGGGAGAATGCTCGGCTGGGGGGGGGGGGGGGCTGGATTTCTATGGCCGTTTCATAGATGATATTCTTATTATTTGGGATGGTGAGAGGGAAATCCTGGAGGAGATTCTAACATCTTTCAACGATAACCAGATGGGTCTGAAATTCACTTATAATATACATCCGGATACTATAATTTTCTTGGACCTGGAACTATTTATAGGTGTTGAACAACAAATTCAGACAAAAACACACTTTAAATCTGTGTCGACGAACAGTTACTTACAATATGGTAGTAACCATTATAAAAAATGGCTAAATAATGCACCGAAAAGTCAATTTCACAGGATACGGTGCAATTGCACAATGGATACTGATTTTCTAACACAGGGCAAAGATCTGTCAAATAAATTTCAGGAGAAAGGTTATGACATGTCTGTTGTTTAATAAAGCATTTTTAGATGCCAGTCTTTTAAATCGGGACACATTATTAGAACAATCTAAAGCTAAATCAGAGTCATTACCTAAAACCAGGAATGAGGAAAAAAGAGGGGGATTTACACCAAAATTCATTACACAATTTAACCAATCCGCTCATCAAATTAGAAACGTTCTAAATTGTCACTGGAATATTTTATGTAATGATCCCGTAATTGGTCATCTATTACCAAAACATGCTCCTGTAATTTTCAGAAAAGCAAGGAGCATCAAAACTTTGATAGCTCCAAGTAAATTAAAAACTAAGAAAATCAAAATTCCGATTCAGCCAAAGAAGTGTGGAATTTTGGATGCGGGAGAGGCCGATGTCTTACTTGTAGACATTTATTAAAAACAAATAAATTTTCATCATATTGAAATGGCACCTTATTGAAACAACAGACTATATCAACTGTCTAAGTGAATATGTTGTGTATCTTCTCTCATGTGAACGCGGCCTACAATATGTGGGCCGTACATCAAGTGCTCTGAGTACACGGTACTTGGAGCACCGAAGAAATGTTATTCATGGGTGCCAAACACATAGCCTCTCCCGCCACTTTTGTACTAATCATCTTAAGGATCCAAAATCCCTATCAGTTATGGGCATAGAGTTCATTCCCCCTTCATATATGGGAGGGGATCGTTTCCAAAGACTATGTACAAGAGAAACGTATTGGATGTATATTTTAGATACCACCTACCCAAAGGGACACAATGACCATATTGACATAAGTACCATAGTGTGATCACTCAAAACAATGGGTGTTCTTCCGGAGGTCTGGGTTGAATGCTTATGCATTCCCTCCGGGCTATGGTCATATGTCTGGTCATTAAGGGTCTCTGTTTATATATACATCATATATTTATATATATTCTAAAATCAATTTTATTATTGTAACATGAAAAGGATATTGGTGGTTAATCTATGGGATGGTTATTATCATCTATATTGTTGTATCCGGTTTTTGTTCACAAATGGTCTATATTAAATTATTTTCACTCTAAACACATAGTAATCACTTTTATTACACATATAGTTCTACTAATTAGACATCAAACACATATTTTCATTTCATTATAATTCAATATTTATTAAATTTACACAATTCACATTTCACATATCAATTTTTTTATACATCACATATTTAGAGTACCGCTAATTTTATTATCAGTCACACATAATATATATCTTCATATTGCAATTACATTGACATATTCACTAGTTCTAATAGCACACAATAGTATAAATTACTAACACATAGTCATTTGATTTAATCTATACATTTACATTAATATATACATTTACATTATTTGCACTATACACTATACAAGCAAGCCATGTTTTTCTTCTGTTCTTGCTTCGAATTCATCTGCTGTTACTTCTCTGACTCCCCATTGGAATCAATAAACCTGGTACTCACACTGATGTTTTGACGTGTGACATTAGGTATGTTCATTATGTGTACTTTATGGGTTAGAAAATAGGGTTCAATTATGTGGTTAAATATTATTGAACTAAATATACTATTACAGTGTCTATATAGTTATAAGCAATTCTCTTCTCCAGATTCTGAAAAGTTACGGGTCATATTAAACAGAAAAACCTGATGTCATTTAGATTCTGGTTACCAGTTGAGGTCTGCGATAAACATTGAATTTGTATATAATACAGGTATTGTAAAAATGATCTCTTTGGATGTATAATACAAAGAATATACATTCTTTGTAAATTCCTTAATCCTCATTTTTAAATTCCCTATTCCTCATTTGCGATTTTGAACAACTGCTGCCAAACTAATTGATGGCTAATTATATTAAAGAATAGTTCATTTATTGATAAAAGTATTTTATTCATTTAATTCTAATCTAATGCAATATCCCTTTATGTCCTATTTTTGACTTATTCTCTAAAAGCTCAATTGGGTCCTCATAACATTATGTGATTGTAATTGTTAAAATTGTTAATTGTATATTTGATTAATTATTTAATGTAAGCAAGTACCTCCCTATAAATACTGTGAAGGGGCGTCTAGTGGGTAACCCCTGATGAAGTCATCATCGATGACGAAACGCGTAGGGCGTGGTCTGACTGAGGCCGTCACTTGCCTATGAACTCTGGTACTATTGGAAGTGCGACGCTGGTTCCTGTGTCTCCCGTGGTATTGTTGCCGGCACAAAGATCTTTGAGTTGCTGGTTCCCAGAGGGACTCCTTACATTGAACACCGAATTGGAAGGACTTCACTTCCGGCTATCCGGTCACACGAAGGAGGGACACGGGAGGACGCTATTGCCTCGAACCGGACGGAGAGGACAGCGTTGCTGGCACATGAGAGCCAATCTCATACCTGCTTATTAATACAGTACTCTTGTGAGTGGGCATTTGCTTGATATTTTGTTCCATAAATTACATGTTATTACGTTAATGCACTAGGTGTGCGCCTGTTTTTTTTTTTTTCTTTTTCATATTTATATGAAAAAGAAGAGAAAAAAAACAGGCGCACACCTAGTGCATTAACGTAATAACATGTAATTTATGGAACAAAAAATCAAGCAAATGCCCACTCACAAGAGTACTGTATTAATTTACTTTAAATTGTATGTGTGAATATTTCACTATTTATATTAATTAGGATCTTCAATTATTTGGTCCCTTATATATTGGTAAAAGAAGTAATTAGTTTGCGCTTGTCATTATTTGCACTTGCTCATTTATTATGGACTGCTGCTCCAAAGGGCAGACACACTTACCATAACATCCTCCTACTGCTTCTGTAAACTCTCCCTTCTTACCCTTCAGATTGTAACCTCTTCGGGGCAGGGACTCCCTTTCCTATTGTTACTGTCATGTCTGAAGCGCTTATTCTCCTTATGTGTTTTATTATGTCACGTGTATTACTGTGATGTGCTATGTACATAAATGGTGCTATAAAAATATACATACTGTGGCAGGACGCCCTCGCGGCAGGGTCACTAAGACAGATGTTAGGCTTAACTATAGTGGTTTTATTAATCCACAAATATCGCTAAAGAATGGGTACACCATCCCTTTAAGGCAAAAGAAACAATAAAATGAAACTAACTAAACACTCTGGCCCTTTTCTAACTGGGCCACCAGCTAAGCTGGTTACCAACCCAAAACATATGCTGCAATACAACAGTCCAACAAGAAATATAACAGTCTTTATGCAAAAGAAAGATATAAAGTTCTTATCTGGCGTTGAAGAAGATTCTCTCCCTGGGTCTCAGTGTAGCCCCTTCAGCAAGCCCAGAACGCCGGCTCCGAGGATCAGGCTGTGTCCAGCCCGTAGCAATCTTTATCCTGGGTGGGAGTCCTAGCTGAACCCCGCAGGCCTGTTTCCTGCAGTCCAAGGGCACAGAACAACCAGGGCCCCTCTTGGTTGGGAGAAGACTCTCTACCTTCCTGGGGGAAAACTAGCTCATCTGTGCAGGACATTTCCTGCCTTTTAAACCTTCATTTAGGAGTGCTGGCTTAATTAGTTCCAGGTGCAGCAAGCTCCCACAGAGGAATGTAACCTCCTGCACACTGGAACTTACACACTCCACCAGCTCTCTAGTCCACGAGGACAGTGTCTCTGTCACAATATATACATCATATAAAGATCTCACTGTTTATTTATAAAATGTTTTACCAGGAAGTAATACATTGAGAGTTACCTCTCGTTTTCAAGTATGTCCTTCATACAGAGTTATGATGACTGATACATTGTTACCAAGACATGGGTACATTAGGTGAACAGGGTTATACATTAAATATGAAGAGATTGCAGTTAAAGAAAATAAGTTATAGGCGTATGTAACAGACTGCATTAAAATGTGAGACAGCTTTAGTTTTGAAAGAACTTAGACTGGTGGCGGCTGTGAGAGTCTCGGGTAGGATCTTCCAGTTGTGAGGTGCATGGTAAGAGAAGGAGGATACTTTGTTGAACACTGGGACCATGAAAAATCCATTGGAGTAGGATCTCAGATAAGTGCTGCATGTTGCAGGGGTGCGGAGCTTGTTCAGATCGACGGGCAGCTTGCCCAAGAAGTACGTTATTTAAATGCAAGACAGGAGAGATGAAATTTGCTCCTAGTCTCAAGTGATGGCCAATCTAGTTCTTTGAGCCTTTCGCAGTGATCTGTGTTGTAGTTACATTGGAGGACAAAGCGGCATATTGAATTGTAGAAGGTGTCTAGTTTGCTAAGCTGGGTTTGGGTTAATACAGAGGATCACTGTGGATCACAGTCTGGGTGATAGAGGTCATTAGGGACGATTGTACAATCTTGCGGCAGGTTCATACAGAGTACAAACACAAAATAAGTGTCCCTGGCGCTAATGTAATCAGTCCAAGATACCGTGATCCGACAAAGCCAGTCTGTGATGCAGGGCTTCTTCTGGATGGGTTTTTATTCTGTAAGTTGGGCTCTGTAGTTCTAGACAGGGACGTGTTGCTGTTACGTTACTGCGCAATTGGTGTGCCCTTTGTTTCTGTTATTTCAGAACCAGTGAGGATTCACATTAAGGACACCCTTCCCATCTTGAACTTATTACCAACCAGTCCATCAACCCATCCAGAAGAAGCCCTGCATCACAGACTGTCTTTGTCAGATCACGGTATCTTGGACTGATCACATTAGCGCCGGGGACACTTATTTTGTGTTTGTATATTGTTTTATCAGATTTGGAATGATCTGTCATTTGTTGTTCCCCTAGGCTGCTTTTCTACCACTTTTCACTATATGGTTGATAATTATTATTATTATTATTCACTTAATTTTACACAATTCTTTTAGTGTAGGTTAGCGCTTATAGAGGGTTTCTATTCGTTTGTTTGCTTAGGTTCATACAGAGGACACATGACCTACGTGTTGTGTGTTATTATGGGTGTGATGGGTTCTTTATAAACATGCAGAGAAATGGTGTTTCTCCAGGGATTCCTTATATAAGTTATATCAAGTTGCAAAGGTCGGTTCTTACTTCTCCAAAGGAGCTTTTCTTTGGCTAAATAAAATGTGCTGAAATACATTTATAAATACATCATACTGTTCTGTGGTATCGCAAGATGTTACTGCCAGGTACAAAGAAGATGAGTGAAGGTGACTGATATGGAAGAAAATAACGAGCAGATGAGGGTGGGAGGGATCAAACCCCTCTATTTAATGTGGTGAGAAGTGGGGTCAGGTGAGGGGACGTTACTGCTCTGATTACTCTGCATTACCCACTTCTCACCGTATCAAATACAGTAAATAAGAGAGACAGTGTCAGTATGGAGCAGAACTGCGGGACCTGAGAGAGTATTGAGGTTGTTATCAATGTCTCTGGACTGGAGAAAACAGCACCAGATTTATAGAAGATAAAGGCCCATATGTACTATGCAGTTTTCTGCTGTAAGAAACCTTAGGTTTGAAAGGTTATACTAAATTCTGCATATTTGTTCAATAAAAACAGATCATACACATGACCTTTCTTCTGTTTCTTGTTTTATACAGGCACACCTTGCATCCCAAAAATATAAATCAAGGAACCTCCTAGAGTATCTCTGCACTTCCAGAGGAGCACTGCCCACTACCAGCATGGATCCACGCTTGTTACGTGAGTACGGGAGATATTTTGGTGGCTTTGAAATCTGCAAGGAGGGAATATCTGATTATTTGTACATTATGCGAGTCAAACACCCAAACTAATCTTGTTTTTTCTTATAGAACCACCAACATGTAAGATATATATATATATGTCTTCAGCTATTTTGGTCATTTTGTGCCAGAAGGTTGAGAGTAACATATTTCTCTACAAGAGGTGTTACATTTATACCAATAACAGAAGAAGAGCCCTCTCTCCCTCCAGCTTTACATGATGTATTTTCCTTTTCTCGTTGCCAGGTTTCCCAGTGGTTGTGCTGGAGAGGTTAGAGATTGAGTCGGAGAAAGAAGAGGCAGACACTGGGGAACATCTGACCACAATAAGCCGTGAAATAGATTCATTTCCTGTTGGGGGTAAGTACCCTGACACCCTCACTTGTCTTTATTCAATTTGTTTAAAAAAATGGACTGATAATATATTCAGACATCCTCTCCCTACAGTCACTAATCATGAAATTTATTTTGAATAAGAAAAACCAAGAATCGCTAAGGGTATCCTTTAGAGACCCACCGTACGAGGAGGTTTGGCGGTGCCCTGTTTGTTAGCTTACTACAAAGTGGCCCAATTGGCTCAAATTCTCCAATGGCACACGGACCCAAGCTTAAGGAGATGGGTGGAGTTGGAGAAAACATGTTGTGCACCGATTGAACTCCAAAACCTGATCTGGCTACCCAAAAGAGGGGTAAACAGGATAGGAATACCGCTCCAGACCATTGCCAGCTCACTACGAGTTTGGGAGGCCACTAAATTCAGTTGTAACTTGACTACCAAAGAATCACTCCTGACGCCAATCACCGGTAATCCAGATTTCGCTCCAGGGATGAATAGTAATAATCTATTATATTGGACACAGTCGGGAATTACCCGCCTCAAAGATCTGGAGGGTAGGATACATATACAAACATTTAAGCAAATTAAGTCCACAAAGGCTATCCCAAATAAAGAATTCTTTAGGTACCTCCAGATCAGAGACTTTTACAACAAAACTCCAATCAGGCCAGCGAGAACAAATTTCGAGCAGCTGTGTTCCAGAAGTACGGACTTACATCTAGAATGTACAGGGAAGTGATCTGTCCAGAGACGCCTAGTGAGAACAGACTGCGCTACATCAGACAGTGGAAGACAGACCTAGGGGAAGTGTTAGAGGACAGAGACTGGGACAGGATTATCCAAGCAGCAGCAAAAAGTTCAATCTGCACCACACTAAAGGAGAACGCATTTAAGGTCCTTATGTGGTGGTACTACACTCCAGCTCGTTTAGCTAAATTTGTTAGGGGCTACTCTCCGCTTTGCCCAAAGCAATGCGGTGAGATAGCAGACTTGCGACACATGCTGTGGTTTTGCTCAAAGGTGGTCCCGATTTGGGAACAGATTTGAGACTGGTTACAGCGGATTCTCAGTTGGGAGATACCCCTGGACCCGTGGTTGTTCCTTTTGGGCAGACGGATCCAGGGTCGGTCAAATGCGACGCATAAATTGATCGCGCATTTTGCAACAGCCACACGATTTAAGAGCGCAGCATTATGGAAGCAATCAGAAGTTCCAATTATCCCCAAGATCAGAAACAGAATTTGGTATGTATGTCGGATGGAACAATTAACAAGTCTAGTTAATGACACCGGCACAAATTTCCTAAAAGTCTGGGCACAGACAGATATCCCAGGGGTGGATGCTACTGCAATTTTTCTTTCATAGCTATAGATGCGTTCTCCTTTGGGGGTCGGAGAGCTGACAACACTTAGAGACGTACAGGTAGACGACAGCCCCAACTATTGATAGCCTCTCAGCCACTAGGGAAGTCACGAGAGACCCGAGGAGGAAGTACGGCATGTAAGGTTACAGGACGGTCGGAGGTCTCTAGAGCACACGCGAACACGGCGTTCCGGTGCCGTTCGGCCCTCCCTATCTCCCCCCCCCTCTCTCCGTCCTTACACCCCCCCCTGTCCGTCATCTTGTTCGTCTTGTCTGTATTGTCATTGAAATGTTGCCTATGTCTGTTAAACCAAAAAGATTGGAGGCTGAATACAATGGGCTGTGATATATTGTATGAATATGTAACTCCAATAAAAAATTTGAAGTTGAGAAAAAAAATTGACTGAAATTTCTACAATATTAGGGAAAACAGCATGAAACATGGATAAAATTACAAGCTACACGTTCTAATGGGAAAATTACACACATGACTTGTCTAAGGTTATATTGAGAATATTATTGTTGTAAGTATATCTTTATATTGCGCCATCCATGTACATAGCGCTTCACAGCAGTAATACATGTGACATAGTAATATAACACAAGATGGTGTAAGCCCTCTTTCCTTCATCTCGGACTATAGAACCTGTTACTGAGGTGGGGGCCTGAGTCCTATAACTTGGGGTTTAACTCTAAGGCTGAGTCCATAGACACTAAGCCCGTGCGGAGGAGCGCGGAGGCTGTGGGAAAGCGGGTGCTTTCCCTGGCCTTACTACGCGCGCCGTCCGGGGGCGTGTCTATGGGCGGGCCAGTGACGTCATGGAGCTGGTTCGCCCTCATTGTGCGAACCGCTCATGTGACCAGCCCTGCGTGCGTAATCTAAAATTTGAGTGTCGGCTACGCTTTTTTAATTACTTTTTTTTAAATTACTGTAATAACGTAGCCTATGTTCCAGTGCAGAGGATTCTCTTTCACTTTGGGTCTTTCCTCATGGGCTGTCTGACTCCTGATTTTCTTCCTCTGGGCTGGGCAGTACTCACTGAGGTAGGTCACTGTGCTTTTATACTGGCCAGCAACTCCACTTGTCTCCTCACTCCATGGATCTGTCAGGCACTTGCAGAGTACTTTTGCAAGCACCCTCACACTCCAAACGCTCTCTAGCTCTGACCCTCACAAAATGGCTTTCTCTCAGACATACGTGAAAATGAGAGGTACCTGTCAATGTAATACTTCCTGGTAAAATGTTTTATAAATAAATTCAATGTTTCACTCTCTCACTGGTTGATCCCAGTCACATGTCCATTCATGAGCATAACTGTTAAAGGGGCAATGTCCTGCATAGCATAACAATTAAAGGGGCAATGTCATGTGCTGCTTGCAGGCACAGGGGGTTACAATGGGAAACGGCTCTTTTATGCCAGAAGGGTGAGTAACATTTCTTTACTAGTGGTGTTATATTCTACCAATATCAGAAGAGGAGCCCTCCCTCCCTCCAGCTTTACATGATGGATTTTCCTTTCCTCATTGCCAGGTTTCCCAGTGGTTGTGCTGGAGAGGTTGGAGATTAAGTCAGAGAAAGAAGATACCGACACTGAGGAACATCTGATCACAATAAAGAGTGAAATAGATCCATTTCCTGTTGGTGGTAAGTACCCTTACACCCTCACATGTCTTTATTCAATTTGTTTAAAAAAATAGACTAAAATGTCTACAATATTAGGGAAAACAGCATGAAAGCATGGATAAAATTACAAGCTAGACGTTCTAATGGGAAAAATACACACATGACTTATCTAAGGTTATATTGAGATTATTATTGTTGTAAGTATATCTGTATATTGCGCCATCCAGGTACATAGCGCTTCACAGGAGTAATACAGGTGACATAGTAATATATCACATAATGGGGAAAAGCTCCACATACAGAAAAGTTTTTTTTTGTTTTTGCCTCTTCACCCCGGGTGGGTATAGGTGACTTCCACGGAAATTTGTCTCCATAGTTTGCGGTCTTGGGCTAGAGTTGTTAGGTGGTATAACCAGTCGTTCTTTAAATGTTCTTCGGCTAAGGTTGAAAGGGCGCATACCCAGGTCCTCAACTTCTCGCTTAAAGTATCTCAATGTTGTAAGCCTAACGCCAGCCTTCGGTCGTTTCCATGTCGGACCAGGTTCAACCATTAGGGTTATTTTTTGAATTCTGTATGTCTGCATCCGCAATGTATGGCCTAACCAACGCCACCGTCTATGTTCTATAATGGCACATTTTCGGAAACGTCGCATTTTCGGCGAATTTCCGCATTGGACGTCCTATCAGTATATTTGTTTTTTGTTAGTCGGAGCAGGCACCGATTTTGCAATAAGTCCAGTTTATGTTGGTGTGTCACCTTTACCGGCCAGGTTTCACAACCGTATAATAAAGTCGGTAGAATAACAGCTTTGTAAATGCAGACCTTTGTCTTTTAAGCGTATGACTTTACTGGCCCAAAGTTTCTTAAGTGAGCCCCACGCAATTGTAGCTTTTTGTATCCTAGCGTTGATTTCTGATGAGATGTCTCCATTTCCAGTAATATTGCTTCCAAGGTAGGTAAAGTGGTCTACAGTCTCGATGGGCTCATTTTGAATGTGGATCGTTGGGTCCACTAGATGGTTGCAGCAAATTAAAAGTTTGGATATACTACTGCTCAAAACTAGGCCTAGCTTACAGAAAAGAGCAATAGGACAAAAGTCCCTGCCATAAAGCGCTTACAATCTAAGTGGTAAGTAGAACGAATTTATGTTACCAGTTGGGTTCAGTTGGAAATGTTATTTCTTCATTCAGTGCTGAAACTTTTGCCTTTGAGTTTTTATGCCTAATAGGTCAGTGACCTCAGTAGTGATATATGTGATATAAGTGATATACCTGGAGAGACCGTTATTGTGAGTTTGCAGTGTAGTCTTCATTATCATTTTGAATTGATGGCGTTTGATTATTATATATTATCTGTATCTGTATTATTATATATTATCTGTGGAAACCCATAAAAACAGTGTTTGTGTATGAATATCTATCTTTATTTGTATAGTGCAAACAACCTGTACTACCTTACTAAAGAGATAATACAATAAAAGTAATTAATAAACAAGTGCAACAAATAAAATCAGATAAATAGGAAAGTAAATCTCTGCTTTGGAGAGATTACTCTAATGCCTGCCCTTACCCTCTCCCGTCTGGATTATTGTAACATACTGCTAACAGGCCTACCTGCATCACAATTTTCTTCCTTGCAATTAATCCAAAACTCGGCTGCTAGAATAATTTCACTTTCTACTAAAACAGTGTCCGCTCATCTCCTCCTTAAATCCCTCTCCTCGCTTCCTATCAAATTTCTAATCGCCTCACGATGTTTTAATTTCTACCAAAGAATCTCTTGGACATAACACCCAAGTCGCCTCAATGGTGTCAGCCAAAGGGTGTTGCCATTTGCTGCTTTTACAGCTTGTAGGTTATTGGGTTGGGTAAAGTATTCAGATGCACATTGAAGCATTTCCATCTTCACACATTAACTGCTCACACAGCTTTACCTCTGCACACTCCCACTTTCCCAACACCCTCACACATTACCTGCTCTCACAGCTCTACCTCTGCACACTCCCACTTACTGCTTCCCCAACTCCCTCCCATATTACCTGCTCTCACAGCTCTAACTCCCCACACTCCCAATTACTGCTTCCCCAACACCAACTCCCTCACACATTACCTGCTCTCAGAGCTCTACCTCCGCACACTCCCACTTACTGCTTCCCCAACTCCCTCACACATTACCTGCTCTCACAGCTCTACCTCCGCACACTCCCACTTACTGCTTCCCCAACTCCCTCACACATTACCTGCTCTCACAGCTCTACCTCCACAATATCCAACTTACTGCTTCCCCAGCACCAACTCCCTCACACATTACCTGCTCTCACAGCTCTACCTCCACACACTCCCACTTACTGCTTCCCCAACGCCAACTCCCTCACACATTACCTGCTCTCACAGCTCTACCTCCGCACACACACACACACACACACACACACACACACACACACACAAATATTTTAGAGAGAGTGAGTGTGAGATACAAGAGAGAGTAGAGAGAAATTGTTGTTGTGGAACTGGCATTCTGGCAGTGATTGGATTAGTAACCTGGCTTGCACTGGCACACTGGGTGCAAAAACAAAATCTATATAATTTTAAAACCTCCTTGAAATTAATTGACTGTATTGTTGTTATTATTATGATGATAATGATTATTATCTGCTATATTATACTGTAGGAAATAGACAAAGACAGAACAGTAGAGCTCAGCCAAAGAACCAGCCCAGGGAATGGACACAGACAGGGGCCATTCTAGTCACATTAAATGTTACTAGTTGTATTAAGTAAATAAAATAATAGTATATAATAAATATCTAAGCCAACAGCACAGCACTAGTCTAGTACTACAGCAGCACAGTAGCATCAGAGGCAGCCACCAAGTAAGTAACCCCCACAAAGCCAAAGCCAATCCCAAGGACACAATAGCTTATACCTGAGAATGCATCCCTATTTGTACCTTAACAAATTTGACTAAGAATTTGAATGTATATGCATTTGAATTTGATTCCACATGTCCAGGGATACAAAAAAAATGAACGTTCATTTTTGAGACTGAGCAGTGAATATCCGTGGCCGTAAGGAACAGGCAAATTTGTGGCAAATGTGTAAATGAGTGAATAATTTTCCTATCTATACTTACAACCCTTGCTCATATACAGTAAGTGCCTCACTTGTTTAAAGATAATAAAATGAGACCACCAAAAGAGATACCGTATACCATACAACTCCACAGTGATAATGTAATGATGGTCATAAAAAGCGTATCAATGCTTTAAACCCACAAAAAACAATACAGTTTCCAAAACCCTCAACTAATGATGTACTTGAGAAAAAAAACAAAAACTGATGGTGAAGTTAAAGATACCCAGTCATTGTTACAACATACAGGAATTAACTTATAAAATCTACAGCAGACCATCCTGCACCATTGTTTAAGTCAATCTTTCTGTCATGGGAGAGGGGGTTTGGCCCGGTATTAAAGGGGTTACACCCCATTTGGCCAAACCCTGCTCTCACGTGGAAAGCAAGGGTTAACTGGACTGCTTCGGTACCCTAATGTATATTCCCCTATAAATGTGTATTGTTCCCTTTCCAGTGTTTGACCCAACACATACACTGGGATTCATGCGGGAGGGAAAGGGTTAATGTTAATTCAGTGTTTATAGCCCTTTGTTCCATTTTCCTGCCTTTTCATGCTCCATTTTGCAGCTCTCCATAGGTCGCCATTGCAGCCCAATGCAACCTTATGGAGATTCCTGCAATTTGGGCCCATTTCGGTAGAAGACCTGCAGGTGGCGCCCAAGAGGAGGAGCGGCGGTTCCCCATTGTAAGTCAATGGAGCCATCCATTTCAATGGGGATTTCTTGACGCCGACCTCCAGGAATGGGTTGGCAGCCATCCAAACAGCAGACCGCAAGAGCGGAAACATTTTCTGAAAAATAGCTTTGATCACTACCCGGTCAAGTTCAAGCACAATTGGCGTGGGAACCTTAGGTTCTAGGGCTCCAAGGAATAAAATAATTTATTAGATCCTAGGAAACCCCACACTTGACCACCACTGGGTCCGAGAATGAGGGACCCCAATAAAGGGTCACGCTCACCACGAGAGTCGTCCCATTGAATCCCATGGCGGCGCCGGCCCATGCATTTCCTATGGCGGCACCGGCCATTGATTCCAGTGGGAGAAAGCCGCGTGCGTTAAAACGGCTAACTCAGAAAGTGTAAAATGTGTAAGCCCATATCTCCAGTTCTGTGAGGACCAGAGGGCTGGGATTTGGATCACATGTAGTCACTGTTCCGGCATGAATGCATGGCCATTTCCAGCCCTCTCCGAACAACCAGACGGAGTATGGGCAACTGTGAAATATTGTGGTTTTCCTATAGACTTCAATGGCGGAGTTGCTCCATTGAAAGACTATAGCGGCGGAGCCCATAGACTTCAATGGCGGAGTTGCTCCATTGAAAGACTATAGCGGCAGAGCCCATTGACTCCAACGGTGGAGTTGCTCCATTGAAAGCCTATAGTGGCGGAGCCCGTTGATTTCAATGGGTGTGAAAAGCAGAGATTTATTTTAGCTATGGCGGAGAATCCTGCATTAAAGTTAATTGGGGATTTTAACTTGTTTTTTGTATCTCTGGTTCTGGGGGTCGTGGTAGGCTGAAACTTGGCCACTATGGCAAAGGTCCTCCGGAATGCGGATCTGGCAAATTTCAGCCCGCTCAGACCCACAGAACGGATTATTTTAATATGTGAAGATATTAAAGAGTGAATTGTATTTTGGGTCTGGTATAAAAACTCAGAGCCCATTTGTTATGTTAATGCTCAGGGAGGGAGACAAGTGGTCTATAATAAAACCCCTGATCAAAGACTACCCCACCCTGCTTGTGTATGCGAGCACAACAGAAAGAAGGACGTGGGTACTTGAGGATAAGTGTTATAAGTCACACCCTAGGACAAATTATTTCCTGGCCCAAGTAGACATTCAGGCGACGGGCTTGTAGGTGGCGGGGGGGCTAGGGAAATAAGCCCCTGATTAGAATAATAATACCCAGTGGGCAGGTATTACGGTGCCCCTCAGGTGAGGTGGCAAGGAGAGATTGGGTGCAGTTAATTGTTCTGCAATGACCTGCACTCAATGATAAGGTATAGGACTGGAATTACATATAAACCAGTGCCAGTCCTATGCTTGTGTTGTTCGTTGTTCGTGTTTTCGTGACTTCAAGTTTACCAACTATTTGATGTGTGTGAGGTGTTTAACCAAATCTGGCGCTCATATACATTTACAATAACAGTGATATAATCAATACAATAGTGATAATGTTGATACTTAGACAAACACAATGGTTGATTGCAGCTGTGACCTGGTGTAGGATTTCTTTCTCAATCCTCATAGAAAGTGGCAAGTGGATCATCAGGATAAGCATACCATGTGGGAACATATAAAAGAAAATACTTTTGGTGCAATATTGTGCAAACAGTGGTGGAGTAAAGTTGCTAGCACAGAATGTATACACAGAATACTCACAAACGTGAGGTGGGATGAAGGCACATAAAGGTATCTTTAAGAGCTGGTGTCAATCTGTGGAATATGGTGTTGCCAGAATAGTGTGGTTCCCAGCTGACCTTAGGACAGGGGACCAGTGAGGGAGGAATACAGGGAGTAATCACAGGCCGGCAGGACTCCCTCACAAGCAGCAACAAGGTAATCATCAGAATATATTAATATATCTGCTTAATCCCTATTTATGTTTTCTTTATTTGTATGTATATAATATTAATCTGCATTTAATATAGCGCTTTTCTCCCAATGGGGCACAATTACAGTATAGCACATAGTATTATTACAGACGCAGCCCCTGCCCAGATAAGCTTACACTCTATGTTTTTGGTGCCTGAGGCACAGGGAGATAAAGTGACTTGCACAAGGTCACAAGGAGCTGACACCAGGAATTGAACCAGGTTCCCCTGATTCAAACTCAGTGTTATTGTTTACATGGTGCCGGTACTGCTGCTTGTTCAGGATTCAGACCCCGGTGAGAGGCAAAATTACTGTACGTAGTTACATAGTAGAGGAGGTTGAAAAAATACAAATGTCCATCAAATTCAACCTGTGCTAAATTTAGACGACAGTTACTTATCCTATATTTGTATTTACAGTATTTTGATCCAGAGGAAAGCAAACACAAAACCCCAGTGACACATCATCCAATGATGTCTCATAAGATGAAAAATAAATGACTTCCTGACTAAATAATGGAAGATTTCTCCCTGGATCAACATCCTTCCCATATTTGCTTATTTGCTATATCCCTGTACACCTTTCCTTCCTAAAAATGCCCAACTTCTTTTTTTGAAGAGATCTGTTGTATCTGCCCCCAGCCCCCACTCTGCACAGTATGTTAGAATTGGATAACAGGAACAGGGTTTCCCCCGGTCAGCCAGTCCAGGGGCACAGTACTGCCTATTGTTAACACCAGCACCCTGAGAGTGATCAATACCACCATTTTGTATCACCTTTGGATATCAAGAGTTCTTGTGTCAGTAAATAAAAAGGAACTTTCTGAGGAGGAAACATTGCAAGGGATGGTTGCTGAGATCAGAGGGCAGAAACAGAGGGAAGAAAGCAGAATAGAACAGAAACAGTGGGAAAAACTGCGGAGAAATGTAAATATTTGAAATAATTGCACTGAATTTGTGTTCTATTGTTTTATTTGTATTTTTTCCCCTCCCGATGTAAATATGTAATGTTTTGACAGTCTGTTTCTGTATTGTATATGTTGCATGTTTTTCAACAAATAAAATCACAGTACTGCCTATTCAGGGTGACTCTCAGGATCAAAACACACGGCTTCAGTCTAGGCAAACTTAGCCAGATCCTACAGAGGAGACATCACCGTGTACTGATGAGTTAACCCATTGGAGCTCTAATGGCTGGACACACATATAATACATACACAGACAATTCAACACATTGCACATAAAAATAGGCCCCACTGCATTCCCTCTACTTGTGCTGTTTGGAGGTACTTGCAATAAAGGCCTATGAAAGTCCCCTAATCCAGGGGTGCGTAAACGTTTTCCATGCAGACTGCGCCCCCCTGCCGCCTCCCCCCCCCCCCCCCCCCCCCCCCCCCCCTGCTAGCGTCCCCCCTCATTACCTCCGGCGTTCTTATGTTACATGACCCCAGGGCGCCAGTTGACGCCACGTTGCCATGGCGACACATCGCCAGAAGCCGTCTGAGCCAAGGTAAGGGAAGTTACAGAGGCCTTCGCCGTTCCCCCGGCATTTCATTTAAATGTTTTTAAGAGGAGCGCGGGGCCTCTGTAAGCGCCGCCCCACAGTTTGCGCACTCCTGCCCTAATCCAGGGGTGCGCAAACTGGGGTACGGGAGATTTTTCTGGGAGGGCGCGGTTGTTGCAGAGGTCAAGCGCTCGTCCCCAAAGCATTTAAATTAAGTGCCGGGGGATCGCGTGAGGCCCCTGCAACTTTCTTACCGGGATTCGGAAGCTTGGTGTGACCCCCCCCCCCCTGCTGGTAAGTCTGATTTTTGGGGGTGTTTAAAATAAATATAAAAAAAATAACCCACGGGGGTTTCCCGCGGCTGCGTGGGTTGTCTAGCGGCTGCGGGGCGTTGACGGGACAGCCCTGTCATGCGGGGGGAGGGGTGGCGGTGCAGAGGGGGGGGTGTGGCGGTTCAGCGGGGGGCCCGGTGGCTGGTCACAGCAGTTGCCGCCAGCCTCGCTGCAGGCATCACGCCACTGCTCACGCGCGCACCAGTGTGCTGCGGGGGTGGGGCTGATGCTGGCCCGATGGGGGGCGGGGGGTCAGAGCAGTTGACACCGGCCATGAAGCACCTGTCTCGCAATGCAGGTCCCACGCGAAACGGGGCTGCCTCTGACGCCGGCGTGCCGGAAGCTTAACCCAGACTACTTCCGGCGCTACCACAGGTAGACAACGCGATTTTTTTTTGCAGTGATTTCTTATTTTTTTTAATTAACAGGCGCCCGGCCGCGCCTGACCCTCGGGGCCAGGGACGCCAGTACCCTTTCTCCCCCGCTGTTGGCGGCCCTGATTAAGATCAATGGTATACAGCACATATATCGTATCCCAGTTTATAATTGGTATACATCATTATGCATAAGGCCGCGTCCATGTTTAGTGCTTGCGGGCGGAGGCGCGCTTCCGCTCGGCACTGAGCCCCTACAGCCGCAATGAGAGCGGCTTTAGTAGGGGCTCGCCTACGCTTCTGCGCGCTTGCGGAAGCGTAGGTCTTAGGGAAATTTTACATTTCCCCGCTTGCTGGCGCGCAGGTCCGGTCACGTGAGCGGTTCGCCGAATGAGGGCGAACCAGCTCCGTGACGTCACTGGCCCGCCCGCCGACACGCCCCCGACGCACCCCCGGACGGCGCGCTGTCTAAGGCCAGGGAAAGCACCCGCTTTCCCTGAGCCTCAGCGCGCCTCCGCACGCTAGCAGGAACCCTGGCCGAGGCCTTATGTTTCTGGCCAGGGTGAGCATCGGGACTTGAGACGCTTGCAGAGCAAGCAAAATTGAATTTGCCGCCTCCAAGCGCGTCACGTAAGCGGTTCACCTAATGAGGGCGAACCAGCTCAGTGCCGTTGTGGCCGCGCCCCCAGATGAGCGTGCACCTAGCCACAAATTGCACGGCCGAGCAGGGCGCAGCGCTCGTGTGCCAGCACGCCACGCTCCCTCTCAGGCTTTGAGAGTTTGAGATTGGCATTTGTGACGGAGGCGTGGCCACGCCCCCGCCGGCGGTTCAGCCAATTAGGGCGAACCAGCCGCAGGGACGTCATGGCCACGCCCCCGCAAACCTACCGCCACACCCCCTCCCGTCACAAACTTTCTCCCCTCAGACCGCAGATTGCGGACTAGCGCTGTGCATGCGCCGCCCCCCCGCCGGGCGCGTGTCACAGTGCTGACTGGGGACTCAGCCTAAAGCCGCGCTGATTACAGATGCAGGGGGTATAGAATGTCAATAGGAGAGTGTTGTGTCTTTTTTTTTTTCCATTTTATTTCCTACTGAGTGCGAATAGCCGTGCGGCTATTTGCACTCAACTTAACTGAGTGCGAATAGCCGAGCTGTTATGAACACTGTAATGTCTTATAGCTCAGTGGTTATGCTCCAGGCCATTAGCATAGTGGACCAGGGTTCGATTCCAGGCTGGGATGTTTATTTTTTTCCATTTTATTTTCTACTGAGTGCGAATAGCCGTGCGGCTATTTGCACTCAACTGTGAATAGCTGTGCGGCTATTTGCACTCAACTGTGAATATCCACTGCCCCTGAGGGTGATCAATGCCACCATTTTGTATCACCTTTGGATATCAAGATTTCTTGTGTCAGTAAATAAAAAGGAACTTTCTGAGGAGGAAACATTGCAAGGGATGGTTGCTCAGATCAGAGGGCAGAAACATAGGGAAGAAAGCAGAATAGAACAGAAACAGTGGGAAAAACTGTGGAGAAATGTAAATATTTGAAATAATTGCACTGAATTTGTGTTCTATTGTTTTATTTGTATTTTTTTCCCTCCCAATGTAAATATGTAATGTTTTGACAGTCTGTTTCTGTATTGTATATGTTGCATGTTTTTCAACAAATAAAATCACAGTACTGCCTATTCAGGGTGACTCTCAGGATCAATACACACGGCTTCAGTCTAGGCAAACTTAGCCAGATCCTACAGAGGAGACATTATCACCGTGTACTAATGAGTTAACCCATTGGCGCTCTAATGGCTGGACACGCATATAATACATACACAGACAATTCAACACATTGCACATAAAAATAGGCCCCACTGCATTCCCTCTACTTGTGCTGTTTGGAGGTACTTGCAATAAAGGCCTATGAAAGTTCCCTAATCCAGGGGTGCGTAAACGTTTTCCATGCAGGCTGCACCCCCATGCCGGCTCCCCCCCCCCCCCCGCTAGCGTCCCCCCTCATTACCTCCGGCGTTCTTATGTTACATGACCCCAGGGCGCCAGTTGACGCCACGTTGCCATGGCGATGCATTGCCAGAAGCCGTCTGAGCCAAGGTAAGGGAATTTACAGAGGCCTTCGCCGTTCCCCCGGCATTTAATTTAAATGTTTTCAGGAAGAGCGCGGGGCCTCTGTAAGCGCCGCCCCACAGTTTGCGCACTCCTGCCCTAATCCAGGGGTGCGCAAAATGGAGGGTGGGAGATTTTTCTGGAGGGTGCGGTTGTTGCAGAGGTCAAGCGCTAGTCCCCAAAGCATTTAAATTAAGTGCCGGGGGATCGCGTGAGGCCCCTGCAACTTAACTTACCGGGATTCGGAAGCTTGGTGGGACGCATCGCCATGGCAACGCAGCGTCAAATGACGCTGACAAAAGAGGTAAGGGGAGAGTAGACAGGGGGGCGCAGTTTCAAAAGTTTGCGCACCCCTGCTCCTAATCTATGCACTTTAGCACACACCTGGTCTTAGAGGAACTAAAACCTACAGGGATTTCTCATAGTGACATTACCCTATTTCCTCGATTCTAAGACGCACCTTTTTTCCGATTTTCACATGTCTGAAATCGGGGGGCGTCTTAGAATCGATGTATTCAAAACATACAAAATAAAAAGTGTCCACAGTAGTAACCCCCTCTTTTTCACTTGCCATGTTTCAGGAGGTCCCATGTCACGGGGATATGAAGCGGGCAGTGGCAGAAGAGGTCCCATCGTCTGCATTGTGAAGATGGACACGGGCGGGAACTGCGGCAGCATCTACAGGTCCCAGTCTGCAGGTGAATGAAGATAAGAAGACAGCAGGCTTCGGGGCGGCAGAAGATCATCATACAGGAGCAGAGCGGCATAGGGGAACGGCTGGGATGAGCGCACTGTAACACCAGAGTCAGACACGGTCAACTTCCGACTTTGCAGTGTGCACCTCCCCAAGCCGTTCCCTATGTCCGCTCTCTCCTGCATAGATCTCCTGCCGCCACCCACGCTCTGCTGTCTCTTATCTTCATTCACCTGCAGACTTGGACCTTTTCTTCCGCTGCAAACCTGCCCACTGTCCCTCTTCACCATCTGCAGACGTGGAGCCTCTCCTGCCGCCGGGCCAGCCCGCTTCGTCCCCCGCTGACTTGGGACCTTTCCTAGAACATGGTAAGTGAAAAAATAATTTTCCTTGATTTGTAAAGCCAAATCGTGGTGCGTCTTACACTCGATGGCTTCTTAGAATCGCGGAAATACATTATTTAATTTATTCCTCTACCGATTTTCTACATTATATGTTTAAACATATTTGGCCGAGTAACATCAGGTCCCGAAGCTCTAAGTCAGCGTTTTCCCAAATGGTGGGTCGCGACCGGCACCGCCACGGCACCAAAATTGCCGGGTCGCAGCGAGGCTGGCCGCGTGGGGTGGTGTCTCCCGTCCCCCTGCTCAATTTAAAAAAAATGCAGGCGATTTCCCCTTGCGCAGGGTCCCTGCCTCCCTTCCTCCCCCCCGCTCCCAACATGGGACGGAGGAGAAGTACCGAGCTCCGCCGGCCCGCACGTTACTGTGACGAGGGGGAATTTCAGCTCCTAGCTGCGGTCGTTCTTCCCCCCGCAGACCAGCTTCCCCCCGCAGCCATCTTCCTCCGAGCCACCTCGTGGCCCCCCTCACCTAGGCCCACCTCCCTTCCCCCCAAGCCACCATACCGTCGCCTGCAGCAGGGATATCGTTGGCAAGCATGGGACGCGCTTCGCTGTGCGTCAATGTACTGATATATCACACCCCAGCCCCGCCGTCCCTACTACTTTCCTCCCCCAGCCACTTCGCCCCTGTTCCGCCTACTCCCCTAACCCCCGCCCACTTGCCCCCTGGTCCCCCTCCCACCCACCCAAGTGGGCCCCCACCCCTGGTCCCCCTCCCACCCGACCCAAGTGCCCCTGGTCCCCCTCCCACCACCCCAATTGCCCCTGGTCCCCCTCCACCCACCCAAGTGCCCCTGGTCCCCCCCTCCCACCCCCCCAAGTGCCCTGGTCCCCCTCCCACCCACCAAGTGCCCCGTCCCCCAAAGTGCCCCTGGTCCCCCACCCACCCACCCACCCAAGTGCCCCTGGTCCCCACCCACCCCCCAAGTGCCCCGGGTCCCCCACCCACCCCCCAAGTGCCCCCTGGTCCCCCCCCACCCACCCAAGTGCCCCCTGTCCCCACCCAAAGGCCCCTGGTCCCCCAAGTGCCCCTGGTCCCCACCCACCCAATTGCCCCTGGTCCCCAAGTGCCCTGGTCCACCACCCACCCACACACAGTGCCCATGGTCCCCACCCACCTAAGTGACCCCTAGTCCCCAAGTGCCCTGGTCCCACCCACCCAGTGCCCCTGGTCCCTTCCTCCTAAAGTGACCCCTGGTCCCTCCCACCCCCCAAGTGCCCACTGGGCTCCCTCCCTCCCACCCCCAACAGTGCCCTGGTCCCCTCCCTCCCATCCACCCACCCCAGTGCCCCATGGTCCCCTACCCCAGTGGCCCCCTGTCCTCCCTATCTCCACCCCACCCACCCAACGTGACTAAGTCCCTGCAGGAGAAGAAGACCTCAACAAGGCACCCAAAGGAACTGGTCCCCCCAGACACCGTCCAAAAAAACAACCAAGGGCGGTACCCCTGTTCCCTCCCAAATAAAGGAAGGTCGGAACACAAACACACACCAAGGTAAGCTTGAAACGCCTACACCTCCGCCACCCAAGTGCCCCCCTGGTCCCCTCCCTCCACCCCCACCCAAGTGCCCTGGTCCCTCCCACACCCAATCCCCTCTCACAACCGTGTCCCAATGGTTCCCTCACTTCCAACCCACCCAATTGCCCTTTGGTCTCCCTAACCTCCCACCCACCCCAAGTGCCCCTGCGTCACCTCCCGTCCCACCAGCACCAGAATCCCTCTGGTCCGCCTCCTCCAACCCAACAAGTGCCCCTGGTCCCCTCCCACCCCCCAAGTGCCCCGGTCCCCTCCACCCACCCAAATGCCCCGGTTCCACTCCCACCCCACCAGTCCCTGGTCCCTCCCACCACCCAAGTGCCCTTGTCCTCCTCCCACCCACCACAGTGCCGCTGCCCCTCCCTCCCAACAAAGTGCCCCTGACACCCTCCCTTCCCACCAAGTGCCCCCTGGCACCTCCTCACAGTCACTCACATCCGTCGTTGCTGTAATTACTGTTTGTGTCTGGGGTACAGGGAGAGCGCAGTGTGTGGTGTGTATAGGGGGGTGAGAGACGAGGTGTGGTGATCGTCAGTGTATTGTGTATCTAGTGTGCTGCGTTGGTCAGTGGTCTGATTGTGTGCGGGCTGCGTGTGTGGTCAGCTGCGTGTGCTGTGTCATTGGACGGCGTGTGTGTGTCAGTGGCTGCGTGTGTGTGTCAGTGGCTGCGTGTGTGTGTATCAGAGGCTGTGTGTATGTATCAGTGTGTGTGTCAGTGGCTGTGTGTGTGTGTATCAGTGGCTGTGTGTGTGTCTGTGCAGGCCCTATAGGCCAGTATAGGCGATAAAAATTTTAGTGGGTCACGAAGGAGAAGTTCAAAAATAACCGGATCACGGAAAAAAAAGTTTGGGAAACCCTGCTCTAAGTGATTTAAGCTGTTAAATCGCTCTAGAGACTTCTTCTGCGGTGATGGGAATGTTTGGAATATTTTTGAAGTTCTCTTGAAAGCTGAGGGAGTCTCACATCTCTCAGAATCCTTCCTGCTGATAAAGGTTAATGTTTGGATGATTATATAGGTCTGCGTAGAGTTTATGCAAGATGTCTGCTATTTTTTTGGATAAATGCAGAAGAGCCCTGACTTTTTAACGCGTTTGTTCCTAGTGGGAACTTTGTCAGAGTTGCAATTAGATGTGTACATCCGTACTCGTTTTTTAAACTCCGCTTTTTTCATTCAATTGCGTTTGTAACTCCATTACTATCTAGATAGCAGGGCACCGCCTCCTCTGCATTTATATCCTCCTACATACCTTTGGCTTTACACTCTTGCTCAAGGGACGGATCCACGGCTGCTCCACTTCTGACGGCATCTTCATAGTGAGTACTCGCGTAGTGCCCAGGCTCCTGGTCTCTGTGTGACACAGGTTTAGTGGGGGTTAAGGGATATCGGGGTTGGTGGTTTGTTGGGTGACTCACCTCACAGTGAGCGCTCCGATATTCTGATCCCTTCCCACGCCACATTCACCCCAGCATCCTGTTTCCATGTCCGCATTGTTATATCAGGCTCTGGAAATCAGTCAAGCCTTCTCCACGCGGCCTGCGACAAGCAGCTGGGCTGACGGAGAGAGAGGACACTAAGAAGAACCAGCGTTCCCCTGCAACTCCACCCAGTTCTACCTGCGTCTCTGTCTGTGTAAGTGCTTTACTTCCCCCTCCTTCCTTCCTTTCTTCCTTTTTATTTTTTATTGTATTGCACTATTTTTGCTTTTTCTTTTTTCCACACAGTGGTTGCTTGCAGCACCATATCTGCAGTATACTCCCCATTGATTTACCTTGCTCCTTAAACATGTGAGTGGGAGATTCACCCTCTTTTCACTTCATATCTACCTCTTTTGTCACGGTTTTTGTGTATTGTTGTGTTTATTACACACACTGGTGATCTTGCTCTTTCTTTTCCTGCTGCATTTCTGTGTTGTTTAAAAACATTTTCTCAGAGCTGCAGTTTCACTAGAGGTTTTTAATATATATAAATATATATATATATAATATATATATTCGGTCACTACATTGTATGTGTGTATATTTCACTATTTATATTAATTAGGATCTTCAATTATTTGGTCCCTTATATATTGGTAAAATAAGTAATTAGTTTGCGCTTGTCATTATTTGCTGTTACTCATTATGGACTGCTGCTCCAAAGGGCAGATCACTGACCATAACACCCTCCTACTGCCTCTGTAAGCTCTCCCTACTTACCCTTCAGATTGTAACCTCTTCGGGGCAGGGACCCCCTTTCTTATTGTTACTGTCATGTCTGAAGCGCTTATTATCCTTATGTGTTTTATTATGTCACGTGTATTACTGCTGTGATGCGCTATGTACATAAATGGTGCTATAAAAATATACTTACATACTGTGGCAGGACGCCCTCGCGCCAGGGTCACTAAGACAGATGTTAGGCTTAACTATAGTGGTTTTATTAATCCACAAATATCGCTAAAGAATGGGTACACCGTCCCTTTAAGGCAAAAGAAACAATACAATAAAATCCTATTCCCTTTTGGGAAACTAACTAAACACTCTGGCCCTTTTTAACTGAGCCACCAGCTAAGCTGGTTACCAACCCAAAACATTTGCTGCAATACAACAGTCCAACAAAAAATATAACGGTCTTTATGCAAAAGAAAGATATAAAAATTTTATCTGGCGTAGCAGGGGATTCTCTCCCTGAATCTCTGTGTAGCTCCTTCAGCAAGCCTAAAACACTGGTTCCGGGGATCAGGCTGTGTCCAGCCTGTAGCAATCTTTATCCTGGGTGGGAGTCCCAGCTGAACCCCGCAGGCCTGTTTCCTGCAGTCCAAGGGTCCAGAACAACCAGAGTCTCTATCTTACTGGGGGAAACAAGCTCATCTGCGCAGGGGCATTTCCTGCCTTTTTAAACCTTCATTTAGGAGTGCTGGCTTAATTAGTTTCAGGTGCAGCAAGCTCCCACAGAGGAATGTAACCTCCTGCACACTGGAACCTACATACTCCACCAGCTCTCTAGTCCACGAGGACAGTGACTCTGTCACAATATATACATCATATAAAGATCTCACTGTTTATTTATAAAATGTTTTACCAGGAAGTAATACATTGAGAGTTACCTCTCGTTTTCAAGTATGTCCTTCATACAGTGTTATGATGACTGATACATGGTTACCAAGACATGGGTACATTAGGTGACCAGGGTTATACATTATATATAAAGACATTATATTAGATAAACAGGGTTATACATTAAATATGAAAAGTTTGCAGTTAAAGAAAATAAGTTATAAGCGTAGGTAACAGTTAAAGACCACATTAAAATGTGAGACAGCTTTAGTTTTGAAAGAACTTAGACTGGTGTCGGCTGTGAGAGTCTCGGTTAGGTTCTTCCAGTTGTGAGGTGCATGGTAAGAGAAGGAGGATACTTTGTTGAACACTGGGACCATGAAAAGTCCCTTGGTGTCAGATCTCAAATAAGTGCTGCATGTGGAAGGGGTGAAGAGCTTGTTCAGATAGACGGGTAGCTTGCCCAAGAGGTACGGTATTTGAAGGCAAGACAGGAGAGATGAAATTTGCGCCTAGTCTCAAGTGATGGCCAATCTAGTTCTTTGAGCATTTCGGAGTGATGTGTGTTGTAGTTACATTGTAGGACAAAGCGGCATATTGAATTGTAGAAGGTGTCTAGTTTGCTAAGCTAGGTTTGGGTTAATACAGAGGTCCTGGTGTGGATCACAGTCTGGGTGATAAAGGTCATTAGGGACGATTGTATAATCTTGCGGCAGGTTCATACAGAGGACACATGACCTCTACGTGCTGTGTGTTGTTATGGGTGTGATGGGTTCTTTATAAATATGCAGAGAAATGGTGTTTCTCCAGGGATTCCTTATATAAGTTATATCAAGTTGCAAAGGTCGGTTCTTACTTCTCCAAAGGAGCTTTTCTTTGGCTAAATAAAATGTGCTGAAATACATTTATAAATACATCATACTGTTCTGTGGTATTGCAGGATGTTACTGCCAGGTACAAAGAAGATGAGTGAAGGTGACTGATATGGAAGAAAATAATGAGCAGATGAGGATGGGAGTGATCAAACCCCTCTTTTTAATGTGGTGAGATGTGGGGTCAGGTGATCGGACGTTACTGCTCTAACTACTCTGCATTACCCACTTCTCACCGTATCAAATACAGGCATACCCCAGTTTAAGGACACTCACTTTAAGTACACTCGCGAGTAAGGACATGTCGCCTGTCAGCACGTCCTGAACAGCAATACCTGCTCCCTACCTGTACCCAAGCTGTGCGCAAGCGGGGAGACTATAGAGCCTGTTACAAATGCATTATTTACCTCAGTTATGCACATATATGATGATTGCAGTACAGTACATGCATCGATAAGTGGAAAAAAAGTAGTGCTTCACTTTAAGTACATTTTCCCTTTACATACATGCTCCGGTCTCATTGCGTACGTTAATGCGGGGTATGCCTGTAAATAAGAGAGGCAGTGTCAGTATGGATCAGAACTGCTGCACCTGAGAGAGTATAGAGGTTGTTTTTAAAGTCTCTGGACTGGAGAAAACAGCACCAGGTTTATTGAAGATAAAGGCCATGTAACAGGGGACTTACCCTGTTCAGAAAACTTGTCTCTAATCCAGCAGTGTGCTGGTTAATTGACTAGCACCTGGCTGATTGGAGGTGTTAGAAAAAGCCTGCCTCTGCGACAGGAAGTGAGACTCCTTAGAACACCTGTGAGCTGAACAAGGAGACAGACGTCTTGAGCCTGCCAGAAGAGACTGCACGCTGCCAGCAAGACACAGGGGAAAGTACTTCTAAACCTGGAGAGCAAAGAAGCCTTCCCCTACAAGAGACAGATAAGACTTTCCTTTCTAAGACTTTTTGAATATCTGCATATATCAAGATATGTGTTTGGGGCTGGGAGACATGCTAATCTAAAGTGAGTTGTGGACTGCATAGGTTTCAGTGGAAATACTCCCAAGTGGAACAGAAGCTTTGTTTGACCCATTATGTGCATACGTTTGGATGATTTTTTTGTGTTAAAGAAACAGGCACAATAAAAGCCTTATTTAATTTCACCTTAAAAAAGTCTCCATTGCATACCTCTGCACGTGTCCTCTTAAATATGGTGTCAGAAGTTGGGACTGAGGTGGCCCTTGAAGTTAAAAGCGGTCCTGGAGATTGCCTGTGAATTTTTTTTTGTGCTTTTTGCCTTCAAACAGCCTGAGCAACATAAACAAAGAATCACATGCAGCAGAGACCAGAATTAAAGGGATACACATCCTGGCAGGAAATCTAAACTGCACTGAAGAAAGCCACAAAACCACAGATGGACTCTTTTCCCCGATTCCAAGAGGAGAGAGAGAGACTGTGCTGAAGCAGGTAAACCTTACTTGCCTATCACAATAAAGTGTGATATGGTCGTTGAAATAGGGGTTTTGCCTTCCAGCCGTAGTCAGAGTTCAAGAAGTAAGTTAGCCCTTAAAAGGGATAGGCGTTTGTTGTTTTCAAATGTTTCGCTGAAGCAGTGAATACAGATGCTGACCCACGAGCGGTACTGATTCTGCAAGTAAAGGCTTCCACACAGCATAGGACTACCAGCTGTGAAGGGAATATATGCAGAAAAGTGTGAAAATTGATGCAAGACTGTGCTGAAGCAGGGGAATGTTCAGCAAACAAGTGCTGTATGTAAAATTGCCCCGCCGGGTAAAAAAGGGATTGCTGAACTGTGTAATGGGTAACCCAAAGCCAATTGCTGAGTGTTAAGTCGCCCTGCCCGGAGTGAAAGAAAGTGAAAAAAAAAAAGAGAGAATATTTTTTCTGCAAGTACAACATGCACCCAAAGTAGGAAGAGTGAATGCCATATTACCCAAAGATGAGACTAAAAATTACTGAACTCAAGCAGAAAACCAAATGCCGTTGCTGAAGCCAGAAAAGGGGCAGCTAGCAAGCATTGTGTTTAAAGAAATAGAACCCTGGGAATTTAAAATGGACACCCAGCTGAAGTCAAATACAGACTCTGCAAAAATAGGGAAGAAAATTTGTTCCTGGTGTAAAGAACCCCACCACACGGAGCAGTGTCCCTTCAGGCCTTATTCAGACGATGAGAGTGAATGCATGCACAGTAATGCTATTATTGTAAAATTTGCCCAAGGGAAGAAAAAGTCTACAGAGATGCCTGTGAGAGCTACGACCTCTACAAGCAATATATGCCCACCTGTAGGACTACCACCATTTGGGGTTCTAGCAAATACAGCAGCAACAGCTGCAATAGCGCCTCCTGAGGTCAGGAAGAAAAATACACCTGATAGCCCCAAAATGGAGGACAAGATGCAGCGTTCCAGTAATGAACCCTATCCCACGGAAGAGTGGCCCTTCCAGTCCGATGAGGAGGAAGACATCTCTTACGTGGAACCCAAACCGAGTCACACCCCAAGAATGGTGGGGGTGCCTGAACTCGGTAAGAACCGAAAAGTCCGCTCCCTATGATGACGAATATGATAGGCAGGAGAAAGAGCGGGAGCAGCGGATCACCGAATATTTCCGTCAGCTATTACAGTTGCAAGAAAAGCATGGTGGATTCAGTGACGCTGCCAAAATTTCAAATGAAGATGGAGACTCCAGTATCCCTGAGGGGACGGTGTCATCCAAAACAAAAGGCGAAAAAAGAAAAAGAAAAGCGGTTCTTCACTTACCGTGTAAGGAACAGACACATCTGCAGATCTTGCGGAGGAAAAGGGGGTCCGAAATGCCCTGCAGCCTAGAGAAAATGGAGAAGTCGTCCCGTGGATTGCCGATTATCCAGAGGGCCCAAGGCAGAAGTCGTGTACCCAAAAGAAGTATCTGTCCGGTGGTAATAGTGAGAAACCCTCAACCAACCATCCCAGGGAACCGGTGAGTGACGATCCCTTGACCAGGCCTGGGGATGCCCTGAAGGTTGCCAGGGGTGACTGTTATCTGCTCCGAGAACAATTGAAACTGAAGAAAGATGATTACACATAGCTACTGAAAAATAACGTGAAGCTACAGAAAGATGTGCTCACAATGTACTCTTTGGACTCAGGACAGAATTGGACGATCTCAAAACTGAGCTAGATACTGCAAACGCTACTATTACCGCCATGGATGAAAAGCAGAGCCAATCTTATAAAATGATGGCTAAGCTGAAGCGGAAGTATGAGGAGGCACTGAAGGAGATTACAGTCTTTCAGCAAGAGGTTCACACTCTTCGCGTAGAGCTGAATGCCTCACAACAGGAGGTCAACAGTGGTGGACGTATCACAGAAGGAGGTTCATACACTCTGCAGAGCACTGGATGCCTCACGTCATGAGATCAACAGCTGCCGCACAGAACTGGAAGTCTCCAGAAAGGAACTTCACAGTCTCACTGAGGAGCTGGACATTTCAAAGAAAACTATCCTCCATCTTAACTTAGATTTCAAAGTCTCTCAGAAGGAGCTTCAGAACCTAAACCTGGAGATGGAAGTCTCACGCCAGGAAACAGCCCGCCTCCAAGCAGATGTGCAAAAATGGAAGGTGGACTGCAAGGGGGCCCTGAATAGTACAGAGACTGAAAAAGGAGACCATTTAAGATTAAAAAAAGAAAATTCGGAGTTGACAGACCACATCAATGGAAAGAATGAAAAGCTGCACGAGCTTGAAAAAATAAAGAAACGGTTGGAAGATGAAAAATTTGAAGCAGAGCATCGACTGCAGAACCAACCAAATACAAGTGCTGCAGGAATGTCTGATTACCCAGTGCATCCTCGCAAAGCAGCAGGATAAACTGAAGGCTACCCTGACCATCATCAAAGCATCGCTAGAAGCTAAGCTTAGAGGCCAGGTGACTCGGTACAAGAGGGAGCGCAAAAAGGTCCAGAAACTGGGACGAGTATCTGCGGCCCAAGTGAAGAAGTTCACAGTGCTCCAAAAATAATGAATGATAGGTGGAAGCAAGCTCAGAGAAAGCACAGGGAAGAAATAAAGACCCTGAAAGGAGAATGGCAGGAAACACTCAAGAAACAGAGTGAGACTCTGCAGCCAAGTAACTTACAGATGCCTCCAATACGGGAAAAGGTATTGGCTCTGTCCAAGCATCGGTATCCCACAGTAACTAAGGCCCGTAAGTACAAGGGTACAGTGTGAGCTGGGGGCACCACTTGCCTTCAAAACAAGATTACGAAGTTTGAGCCACCTAAGAAAGCACTAGCCAAACCTGCAACCGCCCAACAGGCAACAAACAGGGGTAGGAGTGCAGAATCAAAGCCAGAGGAATCCTTAGCTGAGGAAGCTGAAAAGATAGGACATTCTCTGGAAATGGAGTTGGAATAGCAACTCAATCCCAAAGAAGCTGAACTGGCGACTACATTGAATGGGAAAAGTGCAGGAAGACAGCTTCAAGAACTGAGGGCTCAAGTGGCTGTTCTTGGGCGCTCTTGTGATACCAGGAAGTGGACATTTGGTGCTAAAGTGGAACACATGGGAAGGATGGCGAGAGAGCGATTTGCATAGGCGCTCTGCGACTACAGTCTGCCTTCAAAAAGAGGAGTGCCAGGCACAGGGGAAAGCTCAAGACCACGTGGTCAATAGAAAGACTGTACTTGGAAAAAGTTCTCCTTGAGCGACTGAGGACTGCTGATCTCGAGCACCTTCTGGAGGAGACACTACTAAACTGGAGGAAGGGCTCCAATCCCAGCAGGACTGATGGTTCTCCTCCATCCACTCTCATTCAAGTCACAGAGATATCTAGAATGAGAGTGGAAGGATGGGCTTTGCCCGTGGCAAGCCCAAGCTTCCCACAAACAGGGGAGGTATGTAACAGGGGACTTACCCTGTTCAGAAAACTTGCCTCTAATCCAGCAGTGTACTGGTTAATTGATCAGCATCTGGCTGATTAGAGGTGTTGGAAAAAGCATGCCTCTGAGACAGGAAGTGAGACTCCTTAGCACATCTGAGCTGAACAAGGAGACAGACATCTTGAGCCTGCCAGAAGAGACTGCAGCTGCCAGCAAGACACGGGGAAGTACTTCTAAACCTGGAGAACAAGGAAGCCTTCCCCTACAAGAGACAGATAAGACTTTCCTTTCTAAGACTTTTTGTATATCTGCACATATCAAGATAAATGTTTGGGGCTGGGAGACATGCTAATCTAAAGGGAGTTGTGGACTGCATAGGTTTCACTAGAAATACTGCCAAGTGGAACAGAAGCTTTGTTTGACCCCTTATGTGCATACGTTTGGATGATTTTCTTGTGTTAAAGAAACAGGCACAATAAAAGCCTTATTTAATTTCACCTTAAAAAAGTCTCCATTGCATACCTCTGCACATGTCCTCTTACAGGCCCATATGTAGTATGCTGTCTTCTGCTGTAAGAAACCTTAGGTTTGAAAGGTTGTACTAAGTTCTGTATATTTGTTCAATAAAAACAGATCATACACATGATCTTTCTTCTGTTTCTCGTTTATACAGGCACACTTGGCATCCCAAAAATATAAATCAAGGAACCTCCTACAGTATCTCCGCACTTCAAGAGGAGCACTGCCCCCTACCAACATGGATCCACGCTTGTTACGTGAGTACGGGAGATATTTTGGTGGCTTTGAAATCTGCAAGGAGGAAATATCTGGTTATTTTGACGTTATGTGAGTCAAACACCTAAACTAATCCTATTTTTTTTCTTATAGAACCACCAGCAGGTAAGATATAATATGTCCAGCTATTTTAGTCATTTTGTGCCAGAGGGGCGAGTAACACATTTTTTTACAAGAGGTGTTCTATTTATATCAATATCAGAAGAAGAGCCCTCCCTCCCTCCAGCGTTACAGGATGGATTTTCCTTTTCTCATTGCCAGGTTTTCCAGTGGTTGTGCTGGAGAGGTTAGAGATTAAGTCAGAGATGGAAGAGGCAGACACTGGGGAACATCTGACCCCAATAAAGAGAGAAATAGATTCATTTCCTGTTGGTGGTAAGTACTCACATGTCTTTATTCAATTTGTTTAAAAAAAAACTGAAATGTCTACAACATGAACATGGATAAAATCACAAGCTACGTGTTCTAAAGGAAAACATACACACATGTCTTTTCTAAGGTTATATTGAGAATAGACAGGTTTAGGCCATGCTTAAAGTGCCGGCGACGCGATGTCGCCCGAAAACAAATGCGCTGCTGAGTGTGCTTATAGTAAGTGCGACGGCGACAATGCGATGGAGCGACGGAGCCGGGGAAATTACATTTTTCAAGGGCTGTCGCGTCAATCAAATCGCCAGAAACTCGAGATGCCGCCGCCCGGCGAAATATAACTTTCGCCGATGGCAACGGGTGACATCACCTGTCGTGTCGCCATCGCCATCGATGGCACTATAAGCGCGACCTTAGGAGCGAATACAGTGATTCTAGCAGCAGCGAAGGGACAGAGGAAAGTGTGTTTCGTTACAATGTTTCGGAGGAAAAAACGACAGATTTTTAGCTACATTTTGAATGTGAACGAGTCAAATGTGAAATGTATTTATAAATAAAATGACCAGGAAATAATACATTGAGAGTTACCTCCTTGTTTTCAAGTATGTCCTGGGCACAGAGTTATGGTGACAATACATTGCTACATTAATGGAACAGAGATGATACATTCAATTTACAGACATTTAATGGACAGTTGGAGATCATGATTATGGGTGTATGTAACATTTACAGACAAGATTACAATGTGCGACAGCTGAAGTCTGAAATTACTTATGCTGGAGGCGGTTTTGAGAGTCTCTGGTAGGTTGTTCCAGACGTGCGATGCACGGTAACAGAAAAAGGAGCGACTGCATTCCTTGTTGAACCGTAGGACCGGGCACAGTTTTTTGGAGTCAGATCTCAGGTGATATGCGCTGTGTGTGGTAGGAGTATTTAGATAGTCGGATAGCGTGTTAGTGTTAGGAACTGCGATATTATGGTCATGCCTTGAAAGTAGCTCGCAGGCTTATACGCTTTGGCCAAAGGGTTAACTAAATTACCCTTTTTTCAAGAGATATATAGGTATTTCACTGTGTATTTTTGTCACATTGGATGTTGCTCTGGACTTCTTTGTTTCTTGTTTTATACAATTAGCCACGTCCAGTAGCACTCCTTTTGACACTTATATACATATATATATTGTGGTAATTTTGGGGGGTTTCTGAGAGCTTGCTGGGTATCTGTCTGTTTGTTAGCCGGGTAGCTTGCCAGAAAGTATCTGAAGGCAAGAAAGGAAAAATGTATTTTGCGTTTGGACTCAAGGGATAGCCAATCTAGTTCATGGAGTATTTTTAAATGATGTGTGTTATTAAATTGTAGTACAAAGTGGCATACTGTGTTGTAGGGGTGTCTAGTTTATTCAGGTGAGGTTTGGGGTGCTGTACCATCTACTATGTCCTAGGGTTGGACGATATACCGTTATATCACAATAACATAATTTCCCGGTGTTCCAATATGGGAGATTACCTGTTATCGCGATATTTTGGGATGCCGGTGCAGTGAGAGCAGCTTTGAAGCTGCCGCTGTGCTGTCTCTGCCTCTCTCTCCCCGCGTCCTCCCTGTCCCTCCCTGCTTCTAAATGGTGACTCAGAGGAAGCTGGAGTTTCGAGTAGCATTGGGAGAGAGAGCATGTGAGGGCAGCGGCTGGTGTGAAAGGTACTGTAGAAAGTCCTCACTTTCCTTTTGTTAACCCCTCCACACCCCCTCCCTCTAGGGCACTTAACACCTTCCTCTCTCCCCCCTAGGGGAACTAACCCCTTCCTCTCTTCCCACCCTAATGGACCTTTAACCCCCTTCCTCTCTTTCCCCATGGGACCCTTAACACCTTCCTCACCTCCCCCCCACCATGGGCACTTAATCCCTTCCTCTCACTCTCCCCCCCACTCCCTGGGCACTTAACTCTTTACTCTCTCCCCCAGGGCACTTGACTCTTCCTCTCTTCCCCCTGGAACCCATAACCCATTCCTCTCTTCCCCATTGGGACCCATAACCATTTCTTCTCTCCCCTCTCCCCCTCCCCCCACTGGGACTATTAACCCCCTTCCTCTCTCCCTGGAACCCTTAACCTGTCCCATTCCATACCTGCACTTCACCCGTTCTCGCCTACATTGCTTCCATCACTCTCACCCTTTATGAAAAATGTAAAACATTTATTAAACCAGATTTTTCGACAATTCTTGATTTGTCATAAAGTCTGTTACAAAATATATTAAACATGAGTAAAAATGTCTTTAAATGGAGGGAGTATATGTGAGGGATGCTAGGGAGGTGGGAGCAGTGTAGGTGAGTGATGGGAGGAAGAGGATGTTAGGGAGATGAGAGCAGTGTAGGTGAGTGATGGGATGAGTGGGATGTTAGGGAGATGGGAGCAGTGTAGGTGAGTGATTGGAGGAAGAGGATGTTAGGGTGATGGGAGCAGTGTAGGTGAGTGATAGGATGCAGAGAATGTTAGGGGATGGGAGCAGTGTAGGTGAGTAATGTGAGGAACAGGACGTTAGGGTGATGGGAGCAGTGTAAGTGAGTAATGGGTTGAGGGGGATGTGAGGGAGATGAGAGCAGTGTAGGTGAGTGATGGGATGAGGGGTATGTTAGGGAGATGGGAGTAGTGTAGGTGAGTGATGGGATGAGGGGAATGTTAGGGAGATGAGAGCAGTGTAGATGAGTGATGGGTTGAAGAGGATATTAGAGAGATAGGAGCAGTGTAGGTGAGTGATGGGAGGAAAAGGATGTTAGGGAGATGGGAGCAGTGTAGGTGAGTGATGGGAAAAGTTTAGGTGAGTGATGGGCTGAGGAGGATGTGAGGGAGATGAGCGCAGTGTAAATGAGTGATGGGATGAGGGGGATGTTAGGGAGATGGGAGCAGTGTAGGTGAGTGATTGGAGGAAGAGGATGTTAGGGTGATGAGAGCAGTGTAGGTGAGTGATGTGAGGAAGAGGATGTTAGGGTGATGGGAGCAGTGTAAGTGAGTAATGGGATGAGGGGGATGTGAGGGAGATGAGAGCAGTGTAGGTGAGTGATGGGATGAGGGGGATGTTAGGGAGATGGGAGTAGTGTAGGTGAGTGATAGGATGAAGAGAATGTTAGGGGATGGGAGCAGTGTAGGTGAGTGATGTGAGGAAGAGGATGTTAGGGTGATGGGAGCAGTGTAAGTGAGTAATGAGATGAGGGGGATGTTAGGGAGATGTGAGTGATGGGATGAAGAGGATGTTAGGGAGATGGGAGCAGTGTAGGTGAGTGATGGGTTGAAGAGGATATTAGGGTGATGGGAGCAGTGCAGGTGAGTGATGGGATGAGGAGGATGTTAGGGAGATGGAGCAGTGTAGGTGAGAGTGATGGCATGTTGGGGAGATGGGAGCAGTGTAGGTGAGAGTGATGGGATGATGGGGATGTTGGGGAGATGGGAGCAGTGTAGACAGGGCCGCAGACAGGTTTCCTGGGGCACAGGACTCTAGTTACGTCCGGACCCGGCACCCCCAATTTCACACCTCACAAGCCCCCTCTATTTTCCACCCCCTTCCCATGTATTTCTCTTCCCTCCATCTAAATCCCTCTTCCTCACGCACCCCCCTCCCGCTTCGCATGTGTTTCTCTCCACTCTGTCTCACTCTTTGGTCGTGTTCATGGTTCACTCTTGGGTAGTCTATGGAAGGTAGCGTTGTAGTTGCAGCACCTGGTGACGCTGTAGCGCGTCGACGCAGCTGCATCTTGGGGATGCAAGTGATTTTGAGATTAGAGGCTGGAGTCGCGTCACGTGAGCTGATTCAGCCAATGAGGGCGAACCAGCTCTGTGACGCGTTCGCCACGCCTCCCATCACGTCCCTAATCTCCTGAAGCTCAGCAGTAGGGATGTTCACACATCGCACGGGAGATGACCGCACGCATGTGCGGGCGCGCGCACTCTCTATCGCGACGCCAGCACCCATAGCGCGGCCTTGCTGCCTCTTTTCCTCACTCGCCCCCTCCTTCCGTCAATTACCCCACTCTCACTCCATCCCCCCCAATAAGCAGTAAAAAGCCCCCCAATCCACAGTTAAAAAAAAAAAAACACTCCCCCAATACCCAGAAAAAATACCCCACTCCCCCAATACACATTAAAAAGCCGTCAGGCCCTGGCTCTCCCCACCTGCAGGCCTCTTCCTCTTTCACGGTCCCAAGCCAGACTCTCTGACTTCAGCATGCATCTGCGTGCCCATGCATGGTGCCATGCGCCGGCGCTGGGCTAAGCTCACTTCCAGCGCGCCGACGTCAGAAGGCCCGGCACGCTAATGACATCAGAGGGCTCGGTGTAGGACAGAGATAGAGGAAGAGACCTGCTGGTGGGGAGAGCTTGGGCCCGTCGGCAACTGCTTTGTTCATCCACCTGGCCTGGGACACCAGTACCGGCTATCCCCTCCCTCTCGGTGGCCCTGAGTTTAGGTGAGTGATGTGATGAATAGGATGTTGGGGAGATGGGAGCAGTGTAGGTGAGTGAGGGGATGATGGTGATGGGAGCAGCGTAGGTATGAAAAGGTGAAGTGTAGGCATGGAAATGGTTTGGTAATTATGGTTTCTTAATCTAATCTAAGGAAATTGTATTTTTTGGAACACATTTTATTTAGATTTACTAGAACATTTTCAGACTTTTTTTATTTGAACTAATTTATTGCGATATATATCATTACCATGATAAAATTTCGGAATATTGTTCTAGTGGAGAAACTTTTTTTTTTTTTCCAACTCTGATTTTATTGGGTTTTTTTTATTGGGTTGTTGAAATACATACATTATCTCACAATTAATTGTCAATGTTCTGTACACCCCTTAAATCAACATATAACGGAATAGACAAGACAAACTTCAGACCTACAGGACTAACACTTACAACACTTGGGAGGACCAATCGGGGAGGGGGGAAGGGGAGACCACCGCAGTCTGAGGCAGGATACGGACTCTTCCTCCGTGATGGTTCACCTTCTTCCTTCTTTCATAGGGTTCTCTACCTAGGGCCTATCCTAATCACAATTGTCCTTCTTTACCTGTCCAACTAACCAGTCATTGTGGCCTGTGTCCTGTCATAGGAGAATGCAGCTAGATCTATCAGTGCAGTATTGTGGTGGCATCTACCCCCGGGATGTCCGTCTGTGCCAACCATGGTGCCCAGACTTTTAGAAAGTTTGTGCCAGTGTGGGGATGTGAGGGAGATGAGAGCAGTGTAGGTGAGTGATGGGATGAGGGGGATGTTAGGGAGATGAGAGCAGTGTAGGTGAGTGATGGGATGAAGGGAATGATGGGAGCAGTGTAGATGAGTGATGGGTTGAAGAGGATATTAGAGAGATGGGAGCAGTGTAGGTGAGTGATGGGAGGAAGAGGATGTTAGGGAGATGGGAGCAGTGTAGGTGAGTGATGGGAAAAGTGTAGGTGAGTGATGGGCTGAGGAGGATGTGAGGGAGATGAGCGCAGTGTAGGTGAGTGATTGGAGGAAGAGGATGTAAGGGTGATGAGAGCAGTGTAGGTGAGTGATGTGAGGAAGAGGATGTTAGGGTGATGGGAGCAGTGTAAGTGAGTAATGGGATGAAGGGGATGTGAGGGAGATGAGAGCAGTGTAGGTGAGTGATGGGATGAGGGGGATGTTAGGGAGATGGGAGTAGTGTAGGTGAGTGATGGGATGAGATGGATGTTAGGTAGATGTGAGTGATGGGATGAAGAGGATATTTGGGTGATGGGAACAGTGTAGGTGAGTGATGGGTTGAAGAGGATATTAGAGAGATGGGAGCAGTGTAGATGAGTGATGGGTTGAAGAGGATATTAGGGTGATGGGAGCAGTGTAGGTGAGTGATGGGATGAGGAGGATGTTGGGGAGATGGAGCAGTGTAGGTGAGAGTGATGGGATGTTGGGGATGTTAGGGAGATGGGAGCAGTGTAGACAGGGCCGCAGACAGGTTTCCTGGGGCACAGGACTCTAGTTACGTCCGAACCCGGCACCCCCAATTTCACACCTCACAAGCCCCCTCTATTTTCCACCCCCTTCCCATGTATTTCTCTTCCCTCCATCTCACTCCCTTTTCCTCACGCAACCCCCTCCTGCTTCGCATGTGTTTCTCTCCGTCTGGTCGTGTTCATGGTTCACTCTTAGGTAGTCTATGGAAGGTAGCGTTGTAGTTGCAGCACCTGGTGACGCTGTAGCGCGTCGACGCGGCTGCAGCTTGGGGATGCAAGTGATTTTGAGATTAGAGGCTGGAGTCGCGTCACGTGAGCTGGTTCAGCCAATGAGGGCGAACCAGCTCTGTGACGCGTTCGCCACGCCTCCCATCACGTCCCTAATCTCCTGAAGCTCAGCAGTAGGGACGTTCACACATCGCGCGGGAGATGACCGCACGCATGTGCGGGCGCGCACACTCTCTATCGCGACGCCAGCACCCTGAGTGCGGCCTTGCTGCCTCTTTTCCTCACTCGCCCCCTCCTTCCATCAATTACCCCACTCTCACTCCGTCCCCCCCAATAAGCAGTAAAAAGCCCCCCAATCCACAGTTAAAAAAAAAAAAAAACTCCCCCAATACCCAGAAAAAATACCCAACTCCCCCAATACACATTAAAAAGCCGTCGGGCCCTGGCTCTCCCCACCTGCAGGCCTCTTCCTCTTTCACGGTCCCACGCCAGACTCTCTGACTTCAGCATGCATCTACCCGCCCATGCATGGTGCCATGCGCCGGAGCTGGGCTAAGCTCACTTCCAGTGCGCCGACGTCAGAAGGCCCGGCACGCTAATGACATCAGAGGGCTCGGTGTAGGACAGAGATAGAGGAAGAGACCTGCGGGTGGGGAGAGCTGGGGCCCGTCGGCAACTGCTTTGTCCGGCCACCGGGCCTGGGACACCAGTACCGGCTGTCCCCCCCTCTCGGTGGCCCTGAGTTTAGGTGAGTGATGTGATGAATAGGATGTTGGGGAGATGGGAGCAGTGTAGGTGAGTGATCGGATGAAGAGGATGTTGGGGAGATGGGAGCAGTGTAGGTGAGTGAGGGGATGATGGTGATGGGAGCAGCGTAGGTATGAAAAGGTGTAGTGTAGGCATGGAAATGGTTTGGTAATTATGGTTTCTTAATCTAATCTAAGGAAATTGTATTTTTTGGAACACATTTTATTTAGATTTACTAGAACATTTTCAGACTTTTTTTATTTGAACAAATTTATTGCGATATATATCGTTACCATGATAAAATTTCGTAATATTGTTCTAGTGGAGAAACTTTTTTTTTTTTTCCAACTCTGATTTTATTGGGTTTTTGAAATTGTATTGTATTGTATGTCTTTATTTATATAGCGCCATTAATGTACATAGCGCTTCACAGTAGTAATACATTTGGTAATCGAATAAATAACAGATGATATAAATAACAGATCATGGGAATAAGTGCTTTAGACATAAACATAACATTAAGGAAGAGGAGTCCCTGCCCCGAGGAGCTTACAATCTAATTGGTAGGTAGGGAGAACGTACAGAGACAGTAGGAGGGAGTTCTGGTAAGTGCGTCTGCAGGGGGCCAAGCTTTATGTATCATGTGTTCAGAATGTTCACAGTGCTATTCGTATGCTTCTTTAAGCAAGTGTGTCTTAAGGTGGGTCTTAAAGGTGGATAGAGAGGGTGCTAGTCGGGTACTGAGGGGAAGGGCATTCCAGAGGTGTGGGGCAGTCAGTGAAAAAGGTTTAAGGTGGGAGAGGGCTTTAGATACAAAGGGGGTAGAAAGAAAACATCCTTGAGCAGAACGCAAGAGTCGGGATGGTGCATAGCGAGAAATTAGGGCTGAGATGTAAGGAGATGCAGAAGAGTGTAAAGCTTTAAAAGTGAGGAGAAGAATGGATTTCAGGAGGGGAGACGCGGAGACAGATCTCGGAAAGAGTAGAGTGATTCTGGCAGCAGCATTTAGGATAGATTGTAGGGGAGACAGGTGAGAGTCAGGAAGGCCAGACAGCAGGAGGTTACAGTAATCAAGACGGGAGAGAATGAGGGCCTGAGTCAGAGTTTTAGCAGTCGAGCTATACATTATCTCACAACTAATTGTCAATCTTCTGTACACCCCTTAAATCAACATATAACGGAATAGACAAGACAAACTTCAGACCTACAGGACTAACACTTACAACACTTGGGAGGACCAATCGGGGAGGGGGGAAGGGGAGACCACCGCAGTCTGAGGCAGGATTCGGACTCTTCCTCCGTGATGGTTCGCCTTCTTCCTTCTTTCATAGGGTTCTCTACCTAGGGCCTATCCTAATCACAATTGTCCTTCTTTACCTGTCCAACTAACCAGTCATTGTGGCCTGTGTCCTGTCATAGGAGAATGCAGCTAGATCTATCAGTGCAGTATTGTGGTGGCATCTACCCCCGGGATGTCCGTCTGTGCCAACCATGGTGCCCAGACTTTTAGAAAGTTTGTGCCAGTGTGTTGACCATACTAGTCAGCTGTTCCATCTGGCATACCTGCCAAATTCTGTTTCGGATTTTGGGGCTGGATGGAATCTCTGTTTGTTTTCATAATGCTGCGATCTCGCATCACGTGGCTGTTGCAAAATGTGCAATCAATTTGTGTTCAGATTTCGAGATACCCTGTGATTGTGAGGTTAAGAATCCCCTGTAGCCAATCTTTAATGTATTCCCATAAGGGAGCCACTTTCTTACAAGACCACAGCATGTGGAGAAGGTCGGTCGGCTCCCCACATTGTTTAGGGCACAATGGGGGGTAGCCTTTGACAAATTTAGATAATCTCATTGGGGTAAGATACCACCTCATTAGGACTTTATATGCATTCTTCTTTAAAGAGGTGCATATTGAGCTTTTAGCTGTTGCCAATAAAATTTTATCCCAGTCCGTCCTCTAACGTCTCTCCTAGGTCTCTCTCCCACTGTCGCATGTAACCCAGTTTTGTGTTGTTCTTTGTGTTTGGACAGAACACTTTTTTGTACATTCTAGATGTTAGTCCCCTTGTGTCCGTCGCTCTGGAACAGAGCTGCTCGAAATTAGTACGTGCCAGCTGAATTGGGCATTTGTTGTAGAATGCTCTGATCTGGAGGTATCTAAAAAAAATTCTGAGTTTGGCATGTTTTTTTCGGATTTATTTTTTCTCCCAACTTCCCAACCGCCTGGCCTCCAAACTGGTGGCGCAGACCCTAACCTGGGCCCCTGTCTCTTATTACTGTGTCGCTCCTTCTCCTCTCTCCCTTCCCTATCTCTTGCGCGTCTCCGACGCTGCTGAGTGTGCAGGATTATGGCACTGTTGTGTCCTCCAAGTGCCCACACAAACCCCAGTTCTTGTTTCTATATTTCCCTGTGTGCCCACTCCTCCGGCGGGTCCTGCCCCTCTTACCTATACTTCTCTTCCTATACACCTTCCTCTGTGGCGATTCTCTTGTCCTTAATGAATTCCTGCCCCTCTTCCTTCCGCTTGCTCCCCTTCTCACCTAGAAACCTCCCTATGGTCTCCTTCCTCACCCCACTCTTCCCTTCTCCTTGCACTTTCCTCTTCATGCCTCCCCTCTTTCTGTGTCATCTTCCTCCACTCCTTGTCTCTCCCTCCCTCTCTCTACTAACTTCCTCTGCCTTCTTACTGCTTCTCTTCTCCCCCCCCCCCCCCCCTCTTCTCTCCCCTTTCTCCCCCCTGTCCCTTTCCTTTCCCTCCCCCCCCCCCCTTTCCTCATATCACCCCCCCTTATTTCGTACGTTCCCTCCTCATTGCTCATCTCCCCCCTCTCCACCCCCCTTCTGGGCCATTCTTGCCCTTTCTTGCTGCCCGTCCGGGCAGCCGTCCCCTTCTCCTCCATTTTCCGGCTGTCCGATCGCCCCTCTGTGGCCCGTTGCTGACTGCCAGTCCGACCGCCTTTTACATCCGTCCTCCGGAGCTTTCGCGTTCTCGCAATCTTCCTCACTTGCCCCTCAAAGATGGCCGCCGGTCTCGCGAGATGTGGTGGTGACATATCTCCGGCTCTCCTCATTCCGGCCCAGGTTCCCGCCGAGGAAGGATGTCTTCGCGCCTCTTTCTCCCGCTTTCTCCTTACTTCCTGGTCTTGCGTTTTAAGCCGTGGGACCGCTGAAGACTTTTTCCGCCATCTTACTCTGTATCATTGTTAATTTCACTGAACACCTTCAACAAAATATCCACTGGAGTGGGTACTGCTATCAGACAACTGGTGGTTATGTCCGTGGTGCTAGACATGTCTGATAAACAGAAATGGGATGTATTCAATACCTCAGTAGCCAAATGCTTCCAAATATTGGTTTGTGTGTCTTTTAAAAATGATACCATACGTTTAGAGCGGGCGTGATATTTTTCTAGCGGAATGGGGAAATCAGTCTTTGTCTGAAATATATTGGCATGATCATTATTTTGTTCCCAAAGAGAGAGAGATATTTTTCTCTTTCCCCTTGACCCAAAAAATAGAGAGCTTCCTGGCGAACTATAATTAGTGAAAATAATGGAAATGTTGGTGTGAGCCCTAGCGGCCATTCCTTTCTCATAGATATCGTACAAAGCCGACACAAACAATGGGAGCACACTACATATTACAGCTAGATATATCCAGGTGAGCCGCTTCCCATGGCGCCGCGCGTCTATTCCTTCGTAGGTTTGATTCGGGGCGCATGAATCCATGTCGATAATTCTTCAGTCAGTACTGCGGTGCGGGTTACTGCTAGAACGGTGGTTGGAAGTCCGTAGGGAGGTTCTGTAGTCCCTCCTTTGGTGGGGAGACACTTGATCACCACCTTGTCTCCAGGCTGGAAAGGGTGAGTCAGCTTATCTGAAGGGAGTGGAAGAGAAGAGGAAACATCACCATAGATACTATTCAATTTCTGTATCAAATGATAAACATAATTTTCCTGTATTTGTTCTAGGTCTCCAACTACCTTTGGGCAATACGTACCGTGAGCCCTGGGAGTTGGAAACGGCCTCCCCATTAGAATTTCGAATGGTGACAATTTTGTAGTACTATTCGGGGTCATTCTGATTTCTGCAAGGTCTGCGGAAAGGACATCTGGCCATCTGGAGAAGGTGCCATTTGTCACCTTACACAGTTTATCCTTGATTGTGCGATTGGTCCTTTCTACCTGACCTGAAGATTGGGGGTGATATGGTATATGAAACTTCCAATCTATAGCGAGGGCTTTAGCAACTCCTTGAGTTACCTGAGATGTAAAATGTGTTCCTCTGTCACTATTTATTTGAAGTGGGCATCCCCATCTGGGAATACTTTCTTTACACAGTATTTTTACAACTGTCTTTGCACTTTCATTTGCAGTGGGGAATGCCTCTACCCATTTACTGAATTGATCTACCATTATTAGTAGATATTTTAACTTTCCCGCTGCTGTTGGCATTTGTGTGAAGTCAATTTGTATTTGTTCCATAGGGCCAGTAGGTGGCGGCAGATGTTCACGTTTTGCAGGTCGTGTGCCCTGCGTGTTGTTTCTGATACATGTTAGACATCTGGCTAGTTGTGTTTCAACTACCTGATCAATGTTTCTTACTAAAAACAATTCCTTAATCTGATCACCTGTTGCTTTCTTTCCTTTATGCCCAATTCCATGAAAGTGTGAGATTAGAATAGGGCTGGCTACTTTGGGGAAACCTATCACTGTATCCCTGATCCAAACCCCATTTTCATCTTTGCTCAGACCCTTTTTCTCCCATAACTCTATATCTTTGTCCTCTGCAAGTTCCTGTAACATTTTAAGGTCATAGTCTGGGATGGGGCATATCATTACCATATTGAGCTGTGTGTCAATAGTGGTGTCGTATGCTGGAAACATTTTTTGTGATTGTGCAGCTTCTTTAGCGTGGAAATCAGCCAACTTATTACCTCTGGCCTCATCTGTTTCTCCTCCAGCATGTCCTTTACATTTGACAATTGCTTGTTTACTGTGTAGCAACATGGCGTCCAGTAACTGCTCTACCAATGTGGCATGTGATATGCCCTTACCATCGGCACTGACAAACCCACGATTTTTCCATATCACGCCAAAATCATGTACCACTCCGTATGCATAACGAGAGTCTGTATAACTGGTTACCGTATTCTGTGATGATGCTTTACATGCTTCTGTCAATGCTACTAACTGCCGCTTGAGCTGAAACAAATGGTAATGCTCCAGAACAGACTACTTCATCTGGTAATCTAACTACTGCAAATCCTGTCAGATATACTCCATCTGCAGGTTTGGAGCATGAACCATCTACAAACAGTACATCTCCCTCCTTAAGGGGCGTACTTTCTAAGTCGCTCCTTACTGACGTCGTGTTGTGTATATTCTGTAGACAATTGTGATCTTCATTGTCTGGTCCTGCTCAAATACTGACTAATCTGCTACTGCATAACACAGAAACAGTGTGTGGTGGGTGATTGACAGTGAGATTTGAGGTGGATGTAAGGATGGTCTCGTATCCTGTCCTATGCTGTGCAGTCATATGCTGTGTAGTGAGATTCCTGAGAACATGTAACACCTGGTGTGATGTATGCAATGTTTGTGCATGTGACAGTACAATAGATTGCACTGTTTCTATAGAATTGCACATGCAGCTACTTGTCTTTAACTTAAATGCCACGGGAACCACGTGACCACGAATCATCCTTGCAGAGTTTCTTCGGAGAAAAAATTAGGCCACCGGTCTATACCCCGAAAGCCGTGTTATTCTTGCAACCAAGTACACGCACAATCAGCCTGCGTGCTACTCACGCTTGCAAACAAGAGAAGGCAGATTATAGTTCTGCAGCTAAGGCTAGGGCTTGAGCACAGTGCTACGTGCCCTTATAAGTTCGGTGAAATGCAGTGAGTAGTGGACCTACTGGACGTCCATTGTGTAGTGTATTCTGAGGCTGTGTTGCATCAATGTTCAATGTCCTCAAAATGTCGTTATCCACAATGGGATCAGTTCGGTATCCATTGCCGGCAACTAGGTGATCATTCCCAGAGAAGAGGCATTGAGATCTTGTTATGGGTTGGGGGAGATTGCAATTACAGCCTGGAGCCAGTTCTGTGTGATAGCAGTCTGTGCCTGGCCTTTAGGTAGACAGCCTAATATTTGAAGTTGTGCGCCATCTGATTACCTTGTGAGGGAGAGACTTATGACCGAAGCAGCAAGATGCTCCAGCAGACTGCGAGTGTCCAGAGTAATGCTTCTTGTGTTTGGCTGCACAGTTAGTAAATCATCCACATTTTACTGCAGCAAAACAGAGCCACCGGGCGGACACAAGTCAGCAAGGAGAGTTCATAATACTACATGCAATAGGCCTTTGGTGAATCGCAAAACCCGTGGTAATCTTCTACACCACCGGGTACTGAGCCACCTTTGTAGGTGAATGCAAATAGGGGTAGTTGTTGGGGGCACCGGAAAACAGAAAAGAATGCTGCATAAGATCGATTACTGTAAAATGTGTCGCTGTAGACTGATATTGCTGTTATAATTGCTGTTACATCTGGTACAATAGGCTGCTAATGGTTGCACTAACTCATTGAATGCGCGCAAATCTTGGCGTGAAGTGCCATGAGAACTGTTGGGTTTGGGTACGGGGTTAACTGGTGTATTGTAGGGTGAACTTAAATGATTTGCATAGGCGCCACAGTTTCCTTAAATATCAACAGTGTTATATAAAAGAAATAGAAATAAACATAAAATGTTACCCAACAAGATACTTCTCAACCTTTCCAAGGAAATGTGCTATGATTTCCCACAGATACAGTCTTTGTTTGGGGTGGGAAGGGAGCGGTCCAATCGGGAACACCTCATGTAGGTAAAAAAACGTGAAAAACAATAATTGTGCAGTATATTAATAAACTATGGACTAGATGTAAGTCTTGGCTCTTAAGGAATACCTTACTTACAAAAATGAGTAAAGTGTAATGTTTTGGTCTGATTCAACCAGGAGATGTATAGGTAGTTGGTATTCCTTTTAGAAGTATATTGGCCCCATTCTGTTCTCGTGCAGAGGGACTGTTCCAGGTACTCGGATCCCAATGTGGTATATGCAAAATAGAAGACACAGAACGGCCCAATGGTGCAGGTTGCAAAAACAATGGATTGCGAGCATTCAATTGCCAAAGATACCCTTACATGTACATATCTCTTGTACTTAGTGTGAGTACATTTCTTATCCTTTCATTGATATAAATCCATAGTGTTTTTGCAAAACCGCACCATTGGGACCGTTCTGTTATTCTATTTGCAATATACCACATTGGGATCCGAGGACTGGAACAGTCCCTCTGCATGAGAACAGATGGGCCAATATACTTCTAAAAGTGAATACAAAACCTATACATCTCTGGTTGAATCAGACCAAACATTACACTTCTCATTTTGTAAGTAAAGTATTCCGTAGAGCCAAGACTTACATCTAGTCCATAGTTTATTAATATACTACACAATTATTGTTTTTCACGTTTTTTACCTACATGAGGTGTTCCCGATTGGACCGCTCCCTTCCCACCCCAAACAAAGACTGTATTGTAGGGTGAAACAGTTGATTCTATCACGCCCTTTGCAAGCAAGTCCTTTATAATAGGTTCTATCCCTGCCTCTTTTTCTGCAGATAATGGGTATTGTTTAATAAAAACCGAACTTGCTCCTGGCTTTAATGTAGCCTCATATGGTGTGCATGCTATAAGACCTGGGTCAGTGTTGGATGTCGCCCATACCTGTGGGTCAAAGTCTTGTAGTGGTAACGGTACATCAGAGGAATAAAGATTCCATTCTATATCCCATATTTTGTCAATAGGTAAATATTTGTCCTGTAGTACAAGCTGTTGTCCCTGAGCCCATACAAAAGCCTCTTTGTCTAAATCAATATAAATATATAGTTGTTGGTGTGATCCATACACCTTCGATACGAGCAGAGACAGCCGTGTGTGCTCTTGGATCATGCATTTCAGTTTCTGAATCATAAATGGTACATGAAATGGGTTTGGCCAATGTCATGTGTGTGTACGGCATGTCTCTGTGAGAGGCAGAATCTGACAATTTAGTTAATTGTTCCACTAATTTCCTTGGCATGGCTAGTCCTCGGACTTTTAGTCTTCCTGTATCATGCTGAAAGAGAGAGAGATCATAATTGTTTGGGGAGAGATGTGGGGAACTTAAAGTGATCCTTCCCTTGTCGTCGATACGTATATGTCAGGGTTCTGCTCGCCACAAACCAGGGTCGGACCGCGAGGCTGAGGTGGGGTTGTAAAAGCACCGACCTGAGACCGCGCAGGCTGATCCGGATTGCGCAGTTCGTTGTCAAACGTAGCAGGATCAGGAAAGGAGAAGACAGCGTCGTCGTTGTACAAGCCAGGGTCAGGACAGGAGATATCAGGATAAACATTGTTCAGGCAAGAGTTCGGCAACAGGTAGTCAGGAGAGCCCCGCTTCAGCTTAGGAGCGCGGGGTTGGCCTCTGCGCGAGCGACGACCATGGCCCATGGTACTGGTCACAGGAGATGGTAGGCAGGCCAGAATAGCACACCGCTTTGCTGCACGGGTGCACCAGTGCTACAGCGCAAGAGTCCTGAGCGGCTGGGGAATCTTCTGTAACAGCGCAGGAACCAGGACACGGCCTCTCTAGATTAGGGAAAGAGTAGGCCCCAGGAACCAGGAAGCTGAAGATCCACAGGGAAACCTCCGCTACAGTGCAGGAATCAGGAGACTGAAGGGCGCGGGGGATACCTTTGCCTCAGTGCAGGAAAGCAGGAAGCTGAAGACATAGGGGATACCTTTGCTTCAGCGCAGGAGAACAAGCGGGAACTTGAAGGAAGCTGAAGGACGCAGGACGGAACCTCCGTATCAGCATAGGAGAACAAGCGGCTTGAAGGGAGCTGAAGGACGCAGGGCGGAACCTGGTATCAGCATAGGAGAACAAGCGGCTTGAAGGAAGCTGAAGGACGCAGGGCGGAACCTGGTATCAGCATAGGAGAACAAGCGAGGGCTTGTGGCAAAACAGTAGACATCCAGTTAGGACTATGCTCGGCAGGGAGCATTATGGGAAGACAGTACTTAAAGGCCAGCGGGCCAATCCCCGGAGGGGGGTGTGAAGGTACTGCTCCAATGAGTGAATGCAAGTCTAGGTTGCAGTGATAGGCTGCACAGCTGCAATAGATACCAGAGGGAGTGTGTATTGCTTTGGTGAGTGAATCCAGGCTGCAGCAAACATCACGTCTGCAAGGTAAGGCAACCAGTAAACTGCGGAGCGGATTCCTTACAGTATATCAATTTTCATTTTGGCCATTAAATCACGTCCCAGCAAATTTACCGGACATTGTGGGATCACCCGAAAGGGGTGTTCCCATTTTTGGTCGGATCTAGAATCCAATTGTACTGATAAAACAGGTGTGGTGTAATATTTGGTTAGAGTATCCTCAATACCCATAGAGGACTCGTCTGATTCTCTCATAGGGCCTCTGTATGAATGTTTATTTAGACAAGAATGAGTTGCCCCGGGGTCTTTTACCTCCCTGTCCCTTGCCTGTTCCTTTACCCATTGTGCGTGTCGTGTGGAATGGACTACTGGTGAACGCGCAAACACAAATTCTCTTAATCCCTTGGTCACTTTTTTAAAATCTCTATAAATCTCGTCTGCCCTCTCATTCTTAGTGTCTGTATGTATTTGAGGGGACAGTTGAGGGGGTTGTAGGGGTATTTTGTATTGGAATGATGATTCCGATCCCAATTCTTTCTCCTCAACCTCCATTGAGACAGAGGGTGAGACAGGGGCTGCGACAAGGGCTCGGAGTTCAGAGATTTGTATATCTGCTGAACCTGTAGCTTTCATCAACTCCGTATCGTTGTGCTGATTGGTTTTATCATAAGTATTGCCAGCCCACCCATGTTGGGGTGGTGTGGAGGGTTTCTCTGTACCTTGCATAGCAAAATATGATAATGGGGTTTGGCAGTATACAGGTGTGGGGTGTATAGGTGGAGGCGGCCATAATGGCTCTCCTAGCTTCGGATTTTTCAGTGGAGGTGCCACCTTAACCCAAATCCGACCGCATGAGGACATATACAGTATTTCATGTCCCAATCGGGATCCCGCTCATACCATAACCACTCTGGATTGCCTAAACACAATCCCTGTATCATTAACATATGGAAAGGGGCAAAACTACCATCCATGGGGAATGAACCGGAGGATCCCATTCTTTCTGTCCATCCAGCCATATTATCAACAAAAGGATCAACATAGTAATCAGCAGTGCAACTTGACACATACTCTTGAGGTCTCCATGTCGGGGTTGTACTTCCGGTTAACGATGAGCATTACCGTTGGTTTTGGTTTGTCAATAGTGTTATGACTAGCATCTTTGTCACTTTTCCCTTTCTTATTTTTAAATTTCTTTGGTTCCCTTGGACCACTTTTGCTGGTAGCAGTCCCATAATGCACAAAAGACAAGTCTTTCAACACTCTAGCATAAAATATATAAGCAAGCAAGCAAGCACAGCACAGTAAATATATATCAGCAAAGGCAGTGTACTTATGCACTCTATAGATATACTTTTGTTTTTTTTTGTTTTTGTTTTTTCCACTTTTCCACAGTCACCTTAGAGCAGTGGTTCCCAAACTTTTTTGGTTCAAGGCGATCAGGATTTTTCTGCGGCGCCCAAAGTAAAAACAAAGTTGTATATACATACCTAACAGTTGCAGTGCGCAGTTGGTTTCTCTCTGACACACTCTCACTCTCTGACACACTCTCTCACTCTCTCAGGCACACAATCTCAGACACACACACTCTCACTCTCTCAGACACACACACACTCTCACTCTCTCTGACACACACACTCTTTCACTCTCTCTGACACACACACTCTTTCACTCTGACACCCACACTCTTTCACTCTGACACCCACACTCTCTTTCTCAGACACACACTCTCTCTCACTCTCTCCGACACATACTCTCTCCGACACACACTCTCTCTGACACTCTCTCTCTCTGACACTCTCTCTCTCTGACACTCTCTCTCTCTCTGCAAGGTAAGGCAACCAGTAAACTGCGGAGCGGATTCCTTACAGATGGCCACTTACACAATCTTAAACTACAGGCCTCGCGATTCACATGGGACACCTGGTCCAGATGCAAACTTAAATTTAACCTCTCATCCACAAACTCACAACTCACCCCCCTCGTTAATAACCCTAAATTCCCTCCAGGATGCGGATCTAAGCTGTTCGCCCACCTTCACACACGGGGTATAGAGGCGATTGCCGACGTTCTGAGCCTAGGGAAGCTCCTGAGCTACCAAGAACTAAGGAACAAATTTAAGATTACAGAATTGGACACCTTTAAATATCTACAAATTAGAAATTTTGTCAGAGCTACGTGCCCTCATCCAGAATACCCCACTCTCCCTACGTTTGAACACCTGTGTGAGGACAAGTCTTACCAGAAGGGACTTATCTCGGACATACAGTATACAATATCCTAATGCGCTCAACGTCCCCTACACAGCACGACTACATGCTGCGATGGTCAGCTGATCTAAACGTTAATATAGAAAGAGAGACTTGGGAGGAAATCTGGCAGGCAGCCTCAGAAACTTCCCTTTGCACCACAATTAAGGAAAACATCTATAAAATCATGTTTGGCTGGTATCTTACCCCAGCACGATTAAACCAGATCTACCCTCTGGCATCAGACCAATGTTGGAGAGGCTGTGGTAATAGAGGGGACATGGCCCACATCTGGTGGACCTGTCCAGAAATTGTGAAATACTGGGCCAAGGTCCAAATTCTTATAAAAGAGGTCACCGACCTAGAAATTCCTATTGAACCACTGACCTTCATGTTGGCAGCACCCATGCCGAATATAGTTCGGCCCACCAGGAAATTAATATCCTTCATTCTCACTGCGGCGAGATGCTGTATTGCGGCCTCCTGGAGGAAAACAACTACACCAGCGCAAAACACGATTAAGAAAAGGATTGGGGAAGTGATGACTATGGAAAGGCTCACAGCCAACATCAGACAAAAAACCCCGGCCTTTGAGGAAATCTGGGAACCCTGGTTCCATCTTACTAGAGCGCACCAACCAACCCAGGTGGGAGGGAGGCCAACTCCCCCTCCATAAGAGAAAACTCAAACGACTCACACCAGAAAAGCCTTAACAGCCAAATGGGACGACAATAACCCTCCCCCCCCACCCCCCCCCCCCCCCTCCCTCACACCCCCTCATCTCTCTCACCACCCTCCCTCTCTACCTTCTCACTAAGAAGGCACCCCCCCTCTTTTCTTGGACAACTTAAGTTGCCATTCTTTTCCCCCCCCAAAAAAATATGTTATGGAAAAATGTTAGGCTACGGTATATGTCAGAACTGTTGTATCATCTAAATGCCTAATAAAAACATTGAAAAAAAAAAAAAAGATTATGTGATTCCGAAATAAATTATTACTACCATAAATGTGAGTGCTCTCCCAAAAACCCATAAATAAATTTGCATACAATGGGGAAAATGATGTTCCCATTGCAGTACCCCGTGATTGAAGAAAAAAGTGAGTGTCAAACATAAAATAATTGTGTGTTAACAAAAATGTAATAGTCTAGTAAAAAAATTTGTTGTGCTCCAGACAAATCTGATTTACGTAGATAATATTGGACAGCAGTCATCCCTTGGTCATGATCAGTAATGCTATAGAGGGATGAAACATCCATAGTTACCCAACGGTAGGATTTCAACCATTCGTCTTTTAAAGCTTTAATCAAATCTACTGTATCCCTAATATATGAGGACAGCACTTTTACCAGAGGCTGTAGGAACACATCCACGTACCGAGACAGACCATCTCCCAAAGATCCAATACTGGAGACGATGGGACCCCCCGGAGGGTTCTCCTGTGATTTGTGGATCTTTGAGAGATGGTGAAATATCGGCATAATGGGACATGGGGTAAGCAGAAAATCATATTCATTTTTGGTAATAACCTGTAGGACTCTGCCCAATTCCAACAAATCAACCAATTCTCTCTTGAATGAAACAGTGGGATTAGAGGACAATTTACAATATGAAACAGTATCATTGAGTTGGCGCAGAGCTTCCATTTCATAAGATTTAGATGATTGTACTATTATTGCACCCCCTTTTGTCTGCGTTTTTAATTATAAGTGATTTATTTTTTTGTAAATCACTCAATTCTTTACGTTCAGACAAAGAAAGATTGGTAGCACTGGTACCAAAAGAAAAACCTTTAGACAAAATGGCTAAATCTCTTTCTACCAATCTTTCAAACGTACACAAATGAGGGCCCTTCACAAAATTAGGACAAAACAGAGATCTCTTTTTGTACCCTGTATGGATGTTATCAAGAAAAGAGGACAAATCTTCCTCAATGGTGTCATCATAAAATTCATCTAGTTCTGAAAGTAAACTTTCTAAATCTTGAACAACACTTATTTCCTGAAAGGAAGACAATGAATCTTTGTTATTAACCACAGAAGTTACAACATTATCGGGAGTGATACTCATAGATGGATCTTTCATAGACTGGTGTCTTTCTTTTTAGCAAAAAAAAAATTTAGGGCTAATTTCCTTGTGAACCTCTGAAGGTCAATTGTTGTATCAAATAACTTGGTTGGATTGATTCAGAATTAATTAGGTAATTAAGAACTTTTGTACAACTATAAAAATTGCAAAAATTATAAACATTTATATAAATAGATATTGATGTATCTTTATTACACAGAAATCAATACATTTACTGCACAGTTTCTAAAGGAAGTTTTCTGGTATGTCTGTTTGTTATGGTTTTAAATTTCATATAATGTATTGTATACACACAAATATTGATAGAACTAATGAACTGTTTTGTTAATAAAGTTATTATGCATTTGTATTTTCCCCTCTTTTCGCCTAACAACAGATGACGCCTTGGGGGCGTACTCATCCTTTGGGATTTATTCCAATTGGCTCCTGAGCTCCTATGGGCAGGACTTCCTCTCCCCTGACTCGGGCAATGTATATCATTATGGAGGTGGAGCCTGGGTCCGGCGCTTGCCTCGTGGGGCCGCCCCTGGTGATGACGTGGAGAACAGGGAGAAGAGGTGTGTCTCCACGCTCACCGGAGGAATGGCGCCAGAGAGGTAAGTGCCGTGCCAGTTGATCTTGATTCCGTGATGTTGTCATGCGTGAGTTAGAGTGGGGGTGGTTGCCAGCCTGTCTGGATGCGCCGGGAGACTCGGGGGGGCGGTCCCGATGGGTGAGTGACGTCATCACGCATTGTGGGTGTGTTGACGTCGTCAGTTGTGGAGCGAAAATAGGGAGTTGTGTGTATAAAAAGGTAGTTATCTCTGTATAGCTCATACTCCTTGATAAAGTGTATCTTTACGCGAAACGTGTAGGAGGGTGTTTGTCACGGTAACTTCTGACAAGATATAATATACACCAAATAACTGGGTTGAACTGAACGAGGCTTAGATATAATAAAGTATATTTATTCCTTAGGTGAACACAGCAATATAGTACAATTAACAGACAAGAAGGTAACACTTACTTAGGGGTTGGAATGAAGTAGTCACATAGCAATTCTCCAGCAATCAGGTAACAATCAAGATGTATCAAGAAGACAAAGACTGGGGGGGCTTTCGGTGACGTCACCAGGCATGGCTGCGTCCTAGGAAAGCTCTGTGGACCCCTACGTATAATTTTGCAAAAAAAGCCCCTTTTCCCTAACTATCAAGGTCCCAGCCCCGGTCCATCCTAGAGCCCCGGAGAGACTGATCTCGGCGATCCGAAGATCAGCTGTGGGGGATCCCCCTGAGAGGCGCGGGTCTAACGGAGCGGAGGGGCGGCGAGGCAACGTGTGTCCCGTGAGGTCTGAAGCCGGAGAGTCGGCGGAGGACAGGGACAGAGCTCCCCCTGCCTTCGGCACTGAAGGAACACCTGCCTGTCTGGTAGCTCCCCCACCCAGTTGCGCCCCCCACCCCTAGCACTCCCCCTTCCCGCCGCCCTCCACACCTTGCACTCCCCTCCCCCTTCCCGCCCCCCCCCCACACCTTGCACCCCCCTCCCCCCGAGCACTCCCGCCCCCTCCACCCCCCCTACCCCACCACCCCCTACCCCCACACAAACACTCCGCGCCCACCCTGACCATAAAATATAACAAGGCCCTCCCACCTTACTTGCAGATAACGGGTCAAATCGGCAACCACGTGGATACTCTAACAGTAGAATACGCCAAGCTGCCGCTGCGCCCCCCCCCCCCTCGCTCCCTGTGCGCCTCCCTCAGACCTAGGGGCACGTAACAATAGCACAGCACCCCCCACCACCAGGCTCAAAAATATGAGCCCACATATAAAGGCCGTCGCACCCCGCAATAAAGACACTCTCAGAAGCGACACTGTGTAGACGGACACCATTGACGTGAGGTTGGCTAAGAGACTCACAAATAGCCCTCCGCTGACAGCAGATTGGCCGCTCCGTATCGGCACTGTATGAGCACTGTATAACACGATCAAGGATTGTTAAAGTTACGGTTGTATATGATGTTAATGCTATAAGTATGACCCCTGAAAAAGCTCACATAGAGGGACTCTTTGAAATAGCTGATTCCACATGCTGGGAAAACACTGATTATAGTGCGTGAATGTATGTCTGTGCAAAGGTTTACCTGTACCACCTGAGTACCGCAGTCCACCACTACCCTACCCTACCTCTCACCCCCCCTCTTTCCCCCTGCACCCCCCCTCCTTCCTCCCACTCCCTCCCCCTCTCCCTCCCTCTCATCGCCCTTCCCGTCCCCCCCTCCCTCCCCCCCTCCCCCTCCCCTCCCTCCCTTTCCCCCCCCTCCGTCCCCCTTTCCCCCTCCCTCCCTCTCTCCCACGGTCTAGGATTATTAAAGTTAAGGTTGTTTATGTTATTATTGCTATAAGTATGGCCCCTGCAAACGTTTACTCAGAAATAGCTGATCTTACAGGCTGGGAAACCACTGATATATTACTTGAATGTATGTTTGTGCAACAGTTTACCTTGACTACACATGATCACGCAGTCCAACACTTCCCTACATGGGTACCTACTATTCCCCCCCCCTTTTTTCCCTTTTTTTTTTCCTGCCCCCCTCCTTCCCCGTCTCAGACATCACTCCCCCCTACCCTAACCCCTCACCATTCATACCCCTCACCCTCCTCCCCCCCCTCCTCCCCTCTTTTTTCTTTCTCTCCCTTCCCTGGTTTGCTATATATACATAGGGAAAATGATCTCGAAAAAAAACATTTAGGGGTCCACACCCCCCTGGACGAGCCGGTCCGTACTCCCGGGTTTACCCCCCCAAGGACCCTGAGTCCGAATGCCAGTACACGATTCCGGCTACACTTTATTGGGGGCGCCCTCAGGCCCCCATCCTCTTTTTCTTTACCTGCTGGTACTGTCCCAGCAGTCTTATACCCCTTCCACCTACCCTGACCCCCTCCACCCCCCCAAGCCCGCTGACCCAGATCCAGACACCAGGCCACCTTCTCCTGCCAGAGATGTAATTTCCAACCCCATAGACACAGTATTCAATCAAGGGCCCCCGGTTGGGAAAGGGGTGACCCGCAAAACCCCCTTCATAGATAATAAAAATGGCTAATCAAGCCCCAATCAAAGTTATCTCCCTTAACGTTAAAGGACTCCAGAGTCATAGAAAGAGAAAACTGGCTCTTCAGGAGATGAAAAGATCCCAAGGAGATATCATCTTTCTCCAGGAGACGCACTTCACAGATCACGAGCCACCCAAAACATTTAATAACACATTCCCGATGGCCTATTACTCCTCATTCAGTAGCAAGAAATGAGGGGTAGCCATCTTCATCCGTCAGGGAACTCCATTCAATTTTGTCAAAAAAGTGTCAGACCCAGGGGGTAGATTTCTTGTGGTATATGGCTCACTGGCAGGCACGGCGATCGCCCTGATCAACCTCTATGCACCAAACGAGAACCAACCAGAGTTCCTGAAAACAGTTTTAAGTACAATTGACCCCACCTACCTATCCTCACTGATAGTGGGAGGCGACCTAAATATGGCTTTAAACCCATTGGAGGATAGAACACTCCATTCGAACCGTCCCCACACGGTACTATCCCTAAAGATGGGAATGGCATTCAAGGCAATTATTAAAGAATTCTCCCTAGTGGACGTATGGAGATCCCAACATCAGGGCCAAAGGGACTATACCTTCTACTCCGCACCCCACCAGACCTATTCTCGCATTGACTACCTCTTTACAACCAAGAATGTCTTGGAGGCCTCCCAAAAAACTGATATAGGCCCGATCACTTGGTCGGATCATGCCCCTATTTCACTGACTCTCTCAGTTCCCTTCACAAAGTCGAGCGCATTTAACTGGAAACTAAACGATTCATTATTGAATCATCCGGAAATAGAGAGAGAGAAATCAAGTCAGCCCTATCAGAGTACTTCAGGAACAACTCAGGTTCAGTCTCATCCTCAGCGGTACTATGGGAAGCCCATAAGGCAACCATTAGAGGTACTCTTATCTCCATAGCATCCCATAGAAAGAAAGTAAAAGCAAAATTACTCAAAGACTTGACAGAGAAAATAATCAAACTAGAACAACACAAATGTAATCCCTCGGGGAAAATATACAAAGCCTTAACTACCGCTAGAAACGAGTTGAAAAAGAACCAGCTCGAGGATGTCGAAAAAGCCCTTCGATGGACTAACCAGAGATACTATGATAAGGGTAATAAAGCTGACAGACTATTGGCCAGCAAATTAAGAGGGGTACAAAAGAGGTCCCAAATAACTGCGATTAAGAATAGGTCAGGTGCCATATTATATGACGACAAACATATTGCGGAGGAATTCACCAAATTTTATACCAAATTGTACAACCTCAGATCCCAGGAGGAAAATAATAGAGCATCAAGGCTCAGGCCAGTCTCGAACTACCTAGATCGTTGCAATCTCCCATCTCTGACAGAGAAGAATGAGACACTCAACGGGAAGATCACGAAAGAGGAATTGGCAGATGCGGTATCAGCACTAAAACTATCCAAAGCCCCCGGCCCTGATGGATTCACAAACGCTTACTACAAGAGGTTTCTTCCATCTCTATCCCCTCACTTGCTAGACTTGTTCAACTCCTTTATGGACGGTGACCCCATACCAGCATCAATGTCATTGGCTAACCTAGCAATAATCCACAAAGAGGGGAGAGACCCTATGCAGTGTGGGAGCTACCGCCCTATATCGCTGTTGAACAACGACCTAAAGTTATACAGCAAAATACTAGCTAACAGATTAAACCCTATCCTACCCAGACTTATCCATAACGACCAGGTGGGATTTGTCTCGGGCCGTCAGGCCTCGGACAACACCCGTAAAATTATAAATATAATAGATCACATTAACCTTACAAATACCAAGGCAGTTCTTTTAAGCTTAGATGCGGAGAAGGCGTTTGACAGAATAAATTGGCTATTTCTAGACAAAACCTTACAAAAATTCGGCTTTAAGGACTCATTCCTAGAGGGGGTCCGTGCACTGTACCAAAACCGTCAGCAGCAATTAAACTCCCTGGAGGCACAGCGCAAAGATTCTCAATAACAAATGGTACAAGGCAGGGTTGCCCCTTGTCCCCTCTCCTCTTCGCCCTGACGATCGAACCACTGGCGGCCAGAATACGTGAAAATGCAAACATTCAGGGCGTGCCAATTGGAGATACAAATTATAAAATCTCGCTCTTTGCCGACGACATAATATTGTCCCTAACTCACCCCCATACACTGGCGACACACTTTATTCGAGCTCGGCTAGTCCCACGAATTCGGGTATACCCGGGTGTATTGAGGTTTGTGACTGTTTTCTGCCCGAGTGCATTGAGGTATTTTCCAGGCAGGGATTGAAGCATTTTATTCCCGCTGGCTGCAATACTGCACAGTATATATATATATACTGCATTACAATTCATGAATTTATGCCATCTGGTAGACACGCGAAGCATTGCAGCCTATTAAATCCTAATCATTATCATTTAACAGATCAGCCGCCCTTCAGCCAGGCATGAACCCAGGCTGGGAAGGCAAACGCAACGGGGCTTGTCAGAGGTGAGGAGCGGCGCATTCCAGGTATCTGCCAGGTACATACTGGGTATTTGCTCGAATAAAGTGTGTCGGTGCAGTACATCGCTCCCAAACCTTCATAAAGAATTGGCGGAGTTCGGCACAATTTCAGACTACAAAACTAATAGTGACAAATCAGAATCCCTACACTTAAACATACCGGAACCGGAAGTTAACTTAATGAAACTGAACTTTAATTATAGATGGAGTGCCTCATACATAAAATACCTGGGAGTAAATGTATCAGGCAACTACCAATCATTATACAAATACAATTACCCAGCTTTGTTCAGAAAAATCAAAAAAGATCTAGACAAATGGGAAGATTACCAGATCTCTTGGATCGGGAGGATGATCTCGGTAAAAATGAATATACTCCCCAGATTGCTATACTATTTCCAGACACTCCCGATCCATGTCCCCGGCTCCGAACTTAAAAACATCCAGAATAGAATGTTTAAATTCATTTGGAAGGGCAAAAGACCCAGGGTTGCCAGGTCTGTCCTCCTAGCGTCAAGAGGAAGGGGGGCCTGGGTGTCCCAGATATCACAAAGTATTATTTAGCGGCCCAGTTGAGGCAAGCCGTAGTGTGGAACGCAGATCCGGGTCTCTATTGTTGGCTAGACATTGAATCCCACTACGTAAAAACGCCTTCCCTGCAGGCTCACCTTTGGTGCATAGACAAGGGGGATAGACCACCCCGTAGGTTCGACCTTGGTGCCGTCAGACACACCTGGGAAGTGTGGCGGAAATGCAGATCAAAGTTTAAACTAACTGCTCCAGGCTCGCTGCTTACTCCATTCCACAACAACCGCCACTTCCCCCCAGGATGTGAACCAAAGCAGCTCGACTATTTCCGTCTGAAGGGGGTTAGGGTGGTCGCCGACCTACTGAGCGATGGAAGGCTGCTGAACTTTCAAGAATTACGAGCAAAATATGAGGCCCCAGAACTGAGCCCATTTAAGTATCTCCAAATTAGACATTATCTCCAAAAATTGTCCCCAAAATTTGAGTATCCTCCCCTCACCAACTTTGAGAGGCTTTGCCGAACTGGCACACATCAAACAGCCTTGATTTCAAACATATACGCTGATATGGAGAGAACAGCAGGCCCTTCCACTCACGACTACATGTCCAAGTGGGCGGCGGAATTAAGTATAGACATAGATGGAGAAGACTGGGAGGATATATGGGACACTGCTTCAGGAACTTCCATCTGTACCACGACAAAGGAGAATATCTACAAAATCTTGTTCCACTGGTATCTTACCCCAGTTAGATTGAAGCAAATCTACCCCCTGGCCTCAGATCTATGTTGGAGAGGCTGTGGACAGAGAGAGACATGGCCCACATTTGGTGGTCATGCCCAAAAATCCCAAAAATTTGGCTTTCTATTCAAACTTTAATCTGAGAGGTAACTAGCCTCACATTAGACCCAGATCTACTAACCTTCCTCCTGGGCAGGCCAATAGAGGAAATTGACCGCCCAGTAGGAAAATTAATCTCCATCCTTACCGCGGCTAGGTGTGCTGTGGCATTCTCCTGGAAAAAGATCTCTCCCCCCTTCATTCAGGTGGTTAAGAGAAGAATAGATGAAGTAATGCTGACGGTGTTTCTCAAACGCAAGACTGCAAGTCATTACAAAATATGGGAACCCTGGGAGGTTCACTGACACCTAAGCGAACCCGATAGGAGGCACCATGATCACCCAGACCATAGCCTGAAGGATGCTAGGGTCAGCAGGGTGAGGAAGGCTCACCCTCTCCCCCCCCCCATATCACATCCCTCTCCCACATACCCTCCCCACCCCCCATACCCCCCCTCTCTTTTTCAGACCTCCGTTCCCTGGTCACCCGGTGACAGAGGTCGCCGCCACCCTTGCGTACACCCCCCCCCCCCCCTTCCAACACGGAAAATCAGAAAAACAAAGTGTATTAGGAAATTGTGACGTGATATATGCCTGTAAATTTGCCTGTTTCCTAATAAAAAAGTTATAAAAAAAAAAAATAAGACAAAGACTGTCGGGTTGACAACAGTTTATATATCTTTGCAACCCTATTGTTACTATTGAGTGCAGACTATTGGAGAACAATTACCTGCACCCAATCTCAAACGTGGGAACATTATTAACCCATGCCCCCCAGCTAGATGGCACATGCGTACTGGGACCTGGAAGGTCTCATTTCTGTAGCCCCACACCCAAGTCACGCTTCTCCGCCCTCATGTAAACAGTTAGTGGCTGAGTCTTTTGATCAGGGCCTGGTTCTTAGACTTTGGGTCGCCCCCTGACCATTTGCATTCCTTAGTGTGCAGGAATCTTCGCAGGCTTTTGTCACCTCTTTGAAATACACTATGGTTCTGAATATACACACATATTAAAATAACCGGTTCTGTTCGGTCCAGCGGGTCCAAACTTCCCAGGCCTTAATGCCGGAAGTGGGACACTATCGGGTCCAAGCTTCAGCCCGCTGTGACCTTCAGAGCCGGAGATATGCAAATACCACATAAACCGTTTCTTATTTTATCACAAAATTCTCAGCTGTAAAATAAATCTCAGTTTTTCACTTATTCCCCATTGAAAACAACGGGCTCCGCCGCCATAGACTTTCAATGGTGAACCTCCGCCATTGGCGTCTATGGGAGTCTGACGCCGTAGACTTACAACGGGGCACCGCCGCCGTTGAAGCCTATGGGGCTTCTCCGCCATAGCCGGTCAATGGGAAACGGTCGCCATTGAAGTCTATGGGAAAAACTCACGAACCTTTATGGTGGTCCATACTCCGTCGGGTTGGTCGGAGAGGGTCGAGAATGGTTCTGCGGTCATGCCGGAACAGTGACTGCAGGTACCCCAAACCTCGGCCCTCTGGACCCTCCAGAACCGGAGATATGGGCTAATGATTTTCCGGGTTTCGGACTTAGCCGTTTTCTCGTGCTGCTTCTGCCGCCGCCATTGAAACCTATGGTGTGACCCGCTCAGCCAGCACGACCCTTTTCGAGGGTCCTGAATTCTTGGACCCGGTGGTGGTCAAGTGTGGGGAGGCCTAGGAGCTAGGGGCAAAAAGAATTTTATTTCTGGGTGCCCTAGAACCTAAGATTCCCATGCCACTTGTCGTTGAACATGAACTAACAGTGATCAAACTCTTTTTTAGACAAAGTACGGCACGCGTCATCGGACACTGCAAATGATCACCAAAATGGAAATTATGGCGTGACCTGGTCTCTGTGACAACCAGGAAGCACAAAGAGTAAAAACTATTAACATTAAGAGCGATCATGTGACGCACCATAACCAACAGGGTGTGAGCTTGATGCGGTATATGTAGCAACGGACCGTGTCGTATAACACAGCGACTACCCAATGGAATCATTAGCGGTGTCTGCTCTCCGTGACAACCAGGCAGTATAAAGAACGGAGCCTGTAGACTTGGAATCCTCCCCCTATGAAGCCAAAGTTGGTGAAATGTACGTCGGGTACCTCTGATGTCACCTTCCAGGGGGCGTCGGCTCAACGGAGAGGCGAGCGTTGCGACCCGTCAAAGCGTTTAGGAGACTGCACCGTGGGTAGCAATAACGCTCTAACTTTATCTATATGCTATTACTGCAGAACCATTATTCACTCTATGTTCATCTTCACCAGAATTAAGCACTTGTCCACTGTCTCTGTGTATGTATATGTATATATTCTCCTATGTAACCTGTGAAGTGATCCAGTGGAGCTCTATGTATCCAGTTCAAACATAGTACAGCTGGTTTTTTGATCATATTTAATGGGGGATGGTTCAACACCACTGACCTTTCCACCTTATTAAATTTACTACAGAAGCTGTAAATATACTGCCTATGTGCACAGTACAGTTAGTGACGCTTATTATTGATGGGAGATAGTTTAACAATACTGACCTATCCACCTAATCAATACTATACTATAAAGAGCACTAAATATATCATGCACAGCACAGCCGGGGATACTCATGTCTGGTGGGAGAAAGTTCAATACCAATGACCCATCCACCTAAAAACACACTTATTACAAAAACATTTTTTTGTGAATTAATGGGTTATTCATCTGTATAGGTAGCACTGAGACTACCCTCATCATATGAGTAATAGTCCTATGGCTACAGTTACCTGTTCTAGCTATATGTAGATTGTTGAAATTGGATTACTGGATCCACTTATGTAGACCTATCTGCCATAAGCCCTTAATATACAGGTTTGGATGACCAGTGTATATACATAAGTTCCCATACAGCACGCACGCCTGCCTTTCTCCATTTTTAATTATGGTATAGAAGAGGTTAACAACTTTAACTATTTCCTTCTAAATATAGTGCTCAAGCAGTATTCCTTTACAAGTCTAATTAATTTGTCGCACACGTCAGTCCTGGGTAATACTGCACCTTTTCGCTTTATTCTTCCTATAGGACTATAGCTGTGTGTGTGCGTCCGTGTGCGTGTGTAGGACCGCTGACAGATTTCCCGGGGCCGAGGACTAGAGTTACGTCCGGACCCCACCCTCCCCATGGCAGTATTGCAAGCCCTACCCTCCCTTTCATTTCACACCTCATGGGCCCCCTCTATTTCCCCCCTATTCCCATGTCTTTCTCTCCCCTCCATCTCACTCCCTCTTCCTCCCTCACCCCCCTCCCATGTATTTCTCCCCTGCATCTATCTCTTGCTCCCTCTTTTCCTCACTCACTTTCTCCCTCAACCCCACCTTCCATCAATTACCCCACTCCCACTCAATCCCCCACCACAAAATACATACCAACCCCCCCCATTACATATTAAAATGACCCCCTCCCCCCCATTGCATATCAAAAAGACCCCCTCAATACATATTTAAAAAATAAAATAAAAAACATTTCCCCCAATAAATATTACAAAGACCCCCCAGTACCCCCAATACATATTAAAAAGACCCCCACGCCCCCCCAATACACATAACAAAAAGAAGAGTTGCTTTGCAGATGGTGAGGCCGGGCCCGGTGGCTGCAGGGGTCCGGCGGCCTGCACTGAAAGTTGGGGCCGACTTTTGGTCAGGCCCGGCTGCCGGTCGTGGTCATCAGCTGCAGGTCTCATCACTCTGTGTCCCACACCAAGCTTCCAAAGTCAGCACACACAGGAAGCTGAGGCCCCGCTTACTTCTGGCGCGCTGACGTCAGAGGAGCCCGTCGCACGTCGCCAGAGGTTGGAAGCCCGGCGTGGGACATATAGTGAGGAAGAGGCCTGCATCGATGGAGAGCCGGGACGTGGCCACGACCATCAAACGGGCCTGGACAGAGGTCAGGACAAATTTGCAGCGCTGGGCCCGGGACTTGTTCCTTCTGCCCCCCCCCCCCCCCCCGTCGGCAGCCCTATGTATGTGTGTATTATGCTGTAGGAACAAGAGGAAACATATCACAGTGTAATACCCACTCTCTATGCTGCAGCATAAGAAAGAGGCACCACAACAGGCGCATAGGAACTTTTTCTGGTCAGACTAATACTTTTAGGAAGTTATCCTTGGGTAATAATCTATTAGAAAAGATTCACTTATTTATTGGGAATTTTTAACATGATGTAGCCAGGTTCCCTCCGGTCCTTCGTTCCCTCCCCCCCCCCCCCCCCACCTTACCTCCACTGACTCACGGGAGGTTGCGGGGGAGTGAGATTGGCGACGGGATCACTGGGGGCTCCAACGGGCCTCTCCGAAAGGTGCCGCCATCTTGGAGGTGCGCGCGCAGCCACGGTATGCTTGTGCATGCGCAGAAGCAGCGATCCACAGTGCAGGGCCTTCCCGAGCTCGCGCGTGCGAAGAAGCGGCAGCCATTACACTTAGAGCCTGAGCAGTTGAGGGGCAGGAGAGTAGCGGCGGCCATTATAAAGTCGCGCATGCGCAGTAGGGATAGCGCAAGCGGAGGCAATAGTAGAGGGCTCCGCAAGGAACTACAACACCCAGCAGCCACTGGGTCTCCTGCTGCAAGGTAGATACATTTGGTACGCTCAGGGCACGTAGGCAGTCGGAGCTTGGACAAGGTTAGGGGAGGCTGTGTGTGCAGGGTTCCGGGACCCTCTGCACTAGGCCAGGTAATCCCTTAGGCCCCAGCTAGGCCCGTCTCACTTGTGAAGATTGTGGCTGCTTTAGGACAGGCCCTTAGGTAGGGACCCTGCCCCTCTAGCCATTTGATAGTTCAGGGACACAGCTGCAACGCTGCGCAGCCCTGAGAATCGTGGTCTGGGACCAGAAACCTCCTCAAGATAAGAGACTGTCTTCACGGTGGGACCATTCGGCGGGATACTACCCCACGCGGAGGCAGACTCGTCGTGGGATCAGCGGATCCACTCTGTCATCCTTTTGGGAGCGTCTGGGTGTGGACACACCCAGCGCCTCCATGTCTCGGAGCCTGGGGTGAGATCTATCTCCTTGGGTGCAGTGCCTCCACCTATGAGGGATCCCAGCGTTGGCAGGATAACCCCTCACAGGAACAAATACAACAGTAGTAAACAATAACACCGCACAATGTATATAACTGATCTTTACAGTACACAATACAAAATACATATAAAACACACACACTACTAGCACCCGTGAAGGTACCCTCATAAGTGCACCAACATTCACGTGGGCAGCGCTGTCCCACTCTTGGAGGTGGGGAAAGCCCTTGGGGTCTGGACACTGGTGCCCCTGCACCCAAGTACTGTGGGGGTGTGTGTGTATATATATATATATATGATATCCAGCACTCCAGTGATCAAAGTAGTAGCAGCTGGTGCTAGTGCTGTATAAATAAACAGCATACAGTACCAGTGTTGAAGTGGTAGAGACAAAAGCACTCAGCAATTTCAAAAGAGTTGTATTAGTATAAATCAATACTTGCACATGTAACTGACAGACACCCCACCCAATCTCATCTTGTCCCCTGTGGGTGTAATCTGCTCCCAATTACATGTAAGTGTATTGTGATGCACCTGCTGGCTTGTTAGTGGGGATATCACCATGACAGGTGCCTGAGGTAGTGTTCTGAGTCCTACTCGCATTCGGTACAGCGCCTCCACCCCATCAGGATCCCTACGGCTGCAGGGAGGAGTATCTGACGGGGAACTCTTTCTTGGTGCATCCTGCTGCTGAATAACTCCACACTCACACAGAAGGGATCTTTTGAACCAGGGCATCTTTAATGTCATCTCCTCTGGCCGAGTGCCCCTCATCGCGGCTGACACTTAGCCGCTCATTTCGTTGAGGTACTCCATGCAGAAGGTTCCTCCACTCTTAATTGAGTTGTTCTCCAACTCTCCCCTAAGGGAGATCCACCAGCTGTGCCAGGTCCCTGGACACAGTGTGTAATCAGCTTGCACTGGAGTCTCTGACAGACAGACTTGAACTGCTGCAGACACTTCACTCAGGAACATAAGAACAGAACCAAGACTGACCAACTTTAGGCAGTTCTGTGTATGTCACGGTAACTTATGACAAGATATAATTTACACCAAAAATACCTGGGTTGAACTGAACACGACAAGATGATAAAATATAATTTATTCCTTGAAAAAGGTGAACACACAAGATATACAAATAACAGACAAAATATAGACACTTAAAGATTTGGACAGGAAAGCCATCAGGATAGAGGATGGGCCATTTCTTCCATAATTCAGGTTCAGATGTAGACATCACGAAAATACATGAAGACAATAGCCATAGGCTGAGCCTTGTTTATATATAATTATTTCCCATTGAACACAACCTAAACCCAGCCCCTCTCATAAATCAGTGGTGAGGTTGACAGTCTTCCCCAGAGTAAAACTCCTCCCACCCAAGGACTTTTAAAAACTGCTTTTCCTATCTAAATAACTTCATAACTTCAGTTCACTGATACTTACTGGCACGCGAGACATATTAATACATTACGGCACGCATGACGCTCCCAATAAGACTAAATATTACCGTGTAATACTAAAATTAAGATAGATATTAATATCTGTCTCTTAGTACCTGCTAGACATCATGTGTCTGTAATCCTTATGTGCGAATCGGTCCCACGAATACACACATGTAGCTTTTAGCACGTTCAGCCGAGGACATCTCATAATATTCTTATATTTAATAAGGTCACTCATTCTTATATCTCCTTCTGTAACTGCACCCCTGGCCCCCATAACCCCTTGTCAAGAAATCTTTTGAAGCTGGGCCTCCTGTGTAGAGAACGTTTGTCACAGGTGCTATATTTCACATCCAATGCTCCAGACCTGGGTCCTAGCTGTCTCTACCAGCAATATACCCTTGGCCTGCCAATTAGGTATTAACATACAACAAACCCCCTTTGTACTTTTCACACCCAACTTCAATGAAGCCTTTTGAAGCCCAGATATTTCTGAAAAGACACCACACATATTTGTATTTTCCTAAAGCTCATTAATCCCTTAAGCCTCCCGCATCAATCCCAATGTATGTGTTGGTGCAAACACTGGAACAGAAACAATACATTTTTACAGGGGAATATACATTAGGATGCTGAAGCAAGGTAAAAACACATTACTGGACCACAGTCCAGTTAACCCCTTGCTTCCCAAGTGAGAGTAGGGGGTGGCCAAATGGGGTGTAACCCCTTTAATCCCAGGCCGAATCCCCTCTCTCTTGACACCTCCCCTGCTCAATGGGTGCCTTGTACTCCAGCTGCCCACCCTGGCACTGGGACACCATGGGCATCCTTGAAGCACTCAATAAGTCTTGAGGGGTTGGCCTGGCAAAATTGTCCTCCGGCATTGTCCAGTACATTGTCCTGGCCACATTGGATAGTGAAGTCCAGATCCTGCTGAGCAGGGCTCCAACGTGGCCGCCAGGCATCCTCCTTTGCCAAAGTGCCTGGTGAACCAAGCCCATTGTGAAGGGGCACCTCTGCAGACCAGGCTGCATACTGCCCAGAAACTGTCATGTCTCTGCACCAGCGAGAGACCAGCTATCAAGCACAGACCGTCGCTTTCCTGTCAACCAAGTCTGGGAAAGAGCTATGTCACTATCCTGTAGGGAGCCTACCTGCCCTGGCCCTGTGCCCACCTCTAGCTGCTCCGCTATACCCTTGTCTCTCCTCCCTGGCTCTCAGGCAGTCCCCACCCCGAGTGGCATCACTTCTGGAATCCAGAAACCACCTGGGGTGCTGACTCCTACCCTCTCCTGTGCCCCCTGGGACAAGGCAATCTCCCAGTATCCTGTACTGGGGTCCCTGGTACCCAGGTGCTTTGCCCCTGCCCTCTCAAAACTGAAGGCCAGGAAACAAGCACCTGCTATCACCACTGCTGCTATGGCCAGCATCACTCCTCTCCCCTCCACTGTGCTGCCCTTCCTCCCTGTAGCTACCCTTGGCTGCCCTGGGGACAGAACCATCTGCTGTACCCCCCTAGCCCTGGCTACTGCTCCTGGCTGCCTACCTACCCACAGCCCCACCTCTGGGAACCCTGGGGAATCGGTCAGGGCGGTCACTCCTGGTAAGTCAGAACAAGGGCCCTCCTGCCTACCTAGCCCATCCTTAGCTTCTGCCAGCTGCCTGACACCCCACTGACCTATCTCCCCCTGCTCCACAGTGTCTCCCTGCCTAGCCTCCCCTAGGCCCAGCACCTCAGCCTCGGCTGATGACTCCTGCTTACCTCCCTGCAGCCCACCTTCACTCCACTCCCCCCTAGGCAATCCTAACCCAGACACTGGAACTACCTGAGTGCACCTACCTCCCTGACCTTGTCTCCCCTTTACCAGGATGAGCTCAGGGGCACCTCTCCAGATGCAACCGCCTTAGCCCTTGGCTGGCAGGTATCCCTGGGGTGGCACAAGCTTGCCACTGTCCATGATACCCCCAGCCCATAGCCGGGCTGCAACCGGGGGTTGCTGATCTGAGAGACCCCCTGAGGCTCCGTCAGGGTAATGGGGAACTCTAGCTGCCATACCTACTGCTTTACCTCCCCGGCTACCACTAGCCCTTCTCCTACTGAGACCTGGTGCTGGCTACCTACCTGCAGCCTTCCCTCACTTCGCTTCTCCCTAGCTATTCCTAACCTGGATCCTAGGGACACCTGAGTGAGGCCATCTCCCTGACACTGCCTCCCCGTTACCGGAGAGGAGCCCAGGGGCACTGGTGCAGAAGCACCTACCTTGGCTCTTGGCTGGCAGGTAATCTGGGGGTGGGCTAACTGTGCCACTGCCCCTGATACCTCCAGCCCATAGCCAGGCAACAACAGTGAGGCTCTAAATCAAGAGACCCCCTGAGGCTCTGACAGGGTATGGGGAAATCTGGATGGCTCACTTGCTGCCTTCCCTCCCCGGTACCCACTGGCCCACCCAACCCTCTCCTAGGCAATCCTACCCTAGAGCTGGGTGTTAACGGGGCTAGCCCCTCTCCCTGAAGCTGTGCCCCCATTACCGGAGGTGAGCTCAGGGTTGCTGGTGCAGATGCACCCACCTTAGCTCCTGGCTGGCAGGTAATCTGGGGGTGGTCTAACTGTGCCACAAACCCTGGTACCTCCAGTCCATAGCAAGGCTGCAACAGTGGGGCTCAACTGAGAGTCCCCTTGATGCTCCTCAAGGGTAATGGGGAAGCCTAGCTGCCCTACAAGCTGCCCTTCCTTCCCCTCCCCTGGTGCCCCTATCTCCTGCCACCCACCGGTCACCCCTACAAGGGAACAACAGGGTACAGTCAAGGGAAAAAATAAGTCAGGGTCAGTCTGCGACTTGGTCTGGCTTACCTCGCTGGTCCCCGCAGAGACCGCCGCCTTTGTTGGTCCCGATTGCAGGGGGACTGGAGTGGCCGCCGCCGGCATCATCTGGGCCGGGAAGCAACGGGCCACTGCCGCAACAGTGCCCGGGTTTGGTGCAGGTAAAACAGTGCAGGACAAGGGTCCCAGGTCTTTGTGGAGTAACACGGCTCCATTCAAACCAGGTAAAATAATCCCCTCCCACAATCCCTGTCCCTCCCCCCACTCAGAAAGGGCTCCGGCACTTTGCCGGAATCGCGGCTCTTCCGCCGCCGCCACGGGCGAGCCCCGGGTAGCTGCCGCAACAGCGCCCGGCTCTGGTACAGGGTCGCCGGCGTGGATTGTGGGGCTCCGGTCATCGCTGGGAATCGCCGACTCCGCCAAACAATGTGAAACACCCACCACCCGCACACCCCAACCCTCCCCCCAAATAAAATTGCCGCCGGCAGGATGCCGGAGTGGCAGCTTCTTCTCCGCCGCCGCCGGTTCGCCGCCGGGATCAGGTGGATGGCCACCGCTCTCTGCCGCTGTTGCCGATGCAGCCCGTCCAGGTTCTCCAGGAGACGTCCCGAGGAGGGTTGTCACCCCGGCTGGGTGGGAGCCATCAGAGAATGTCTCTAACTGGGTCATCTTTTCCGCAGATCGTGAGCGCTGGCCCTGAGGGGCTTCTTCGCCTGACCGCGCACGGTCCGGGCACCGGGCATTATTGTGGCCCGTTTGTTGGCAGTGCCGCAGCGCCTGCCGGAGCTTCTCCGCCACCGGTGGACTAACCCCAGCAAGGGCCAACGGAGTCCAGAGCGGAGTTGCTTGAGCGCCGGGCTCTGGGAGGGGATAAGCGGGTCGTGAGGTACCGACGCCAGGAACTCGGTCCACTTCGCCGGGAACTACGTCTTGCCCAACGCACACACCAGTGCTAGCTCTTTCAGGGAAAATGGATGGGCCACCGCAACCGCCGTTACCTCTCCTGGTGCAAGACTTCTGTGGTCTCCGAGACCACCTGCTCCCTCCACAAGTCTCTGCCGTCCCAGAGCTGGGTCCATTCCCTGCTCTCCGGGCGGTTTGATGAATACAGCGGCTGCAGCTGTGGATCTTTGCTCAGCCTGCCGGGTTTCATGCTCACCGATCGCTGTCTCTCTCTCAGCCTTGCCGGCTGCTGGTCCCCGCGCCGACTTGATGCACTCCTCCGGTCTCGGTGCCCGGCTCCAGTCAGACGGATGGCCGGCAATTTGGTTCTGGAGGCAATGCTTCTCACAAGTAGGGGAACAGTGAGGAGGTGCCATATCTTGTGTTATATGTTGTACACTGTGTGTTCAATATATTTAGTCCCAGGAACTCGCAATTACCATCGATTTCCCACTATATTACAGTATCCCTCAGTACACTGTAATACAGGTCCAGTTCAATCCCGCCGCTTGACACCAGTTTTATTAATAAGCCTGTGACGGGAGCTTTGTGACAGGCTATTAATAATACACACCAAAATATATAACTGGGTTGAACCGGACGAGACTTAGATATGATAAAATATAATTTATTCCTTGATAAAGGTGAACACACGAGATATACAAATAATAGGCAAAATATGGACACTTACTTAAAGGTTAGGACAAGAAAGCCATCAGGATACAGGATGGGCCATTTCTTCCATAATTCAGTTGACATCATAGCAATACATGCAGCTCATGAAGACACATGAAGGAACCCATGAAGACATGAAAACACATGAAGACAATTGAGTAAGGGGGAACTCTGACTTACATATCATATCCACCCTTCTCTTACACTCAAGGCGTCGAGTTGTCTAGCACAAATCTCTATGAAGCCGAATTTGGCTTCCAGGGTAAGTGTGAAGTATCACACTTAAAAACCCTCAGCCTCTTTGTTCTTGCCCCCAGTACAAACAATAGGGCAGTTAACTTTTTGATCACCGGGTATGTTAATTCCTGCAGGATGCTCTTCCTGCCTTTTAACATAACAGATGGAGTCTGCAGTTTCCAGAACAGACCCAAACCCCATATACATTTTAATACATACACATATTAAAATACCCGGTTCTGGTAGGTCCAGCGGGTCCAAACTTTCCAGACCTTAATGCCGGAACTGGGACACCATATGGTCCGAGTTTCAGCCTGCTAGGACCTTGGGAACCGGAGTTACACAAATATTACATAAACCGCTCATATTTTATTATAAAAATCTCCGCTAAAAAGAAATCTCAGAGTTTCACTAAATCCCCATTGAAAACCGTGTGGTTGGTCGGAGGGGGCTGGGAAGGGGCATGCATTAAAGCCGGAACCTTGGCTACATGCCACCCAAGTCCCATCCCTCTGGGTATTCCAGAACCGGAGATATGGACTTACACTTTTCAACATTTTACACTTAGTCATTTTTCCGCCACGTGGCTTTTCCCCCATTGGAATCAATGGCAAAAGTCCCGAACTTTCAAGGGGGTCCATACTCCGTCGGGTTGGTCCAAGAGGGTCAAGGATGGTTCTGCAGCCATGCCGGAGCAGTGCCTACAGGTATTCCAAACCCTGGCCCTCTGAACCCTCCGTAACCGGAGATATGGACTCATGGTTTTCAGCTTTTCACACTTAGTCGAAATCCTGAGCTGTTTCTGCTGCCGCCATTGGAACCTATGGTGCGACCCGCTCTCTCGGCACGACCCTTCTCGGGGGTCCAGGATTCGGGGACCCAGTGGTGGTCGAGTGGGGGGAGGCTTAGGAACTAGGGGCAAAAAGAATTTTATTTCTAGGTGCTCTAGAACTGTAGTTTCCCACGCCACTTAACATTGAACTTGACTAAAGTGATTTAACTCTTTTAAAGGACATTGTATCCGCTTTGCGGTTTTGCGGTTTGGACGACAGACAACTCGTTCCTGGAAAGCGCCGTCGAGGAATCTCCATTGAAGTCAATGAGCCCATTGACTTACAATGGGAAACCGCCGCTCCTCCTCTCGGACGCCACCTGCTGGTCTTCACGGGAAACAGGTCCAAAACAGCAAGATCCGCCATTGAAATGCATTGAGCTCTAATGGCGGCCTATGGAACTCTGCAAAATGGTGCCTGAAAAGGCGGGAAAATTACACAAAGGGCTATAATCACTAAAGAAATATTAACCCTTGCCCTCCCGGATGGATCCCAGCATGTAGGTGATGCAAACACTGGCATAACACGATACATTTACACAGGGGGATAAACATTTGGATATTGAAGCAAGGCAAAACACACTACTGGACCTCAGTCCAGTTAACCCCTTGCTTCCCTGATGAGAGTAGAGGGTGGCCAAATGGGGTTGTAACCCCTTTAATCTCGGGCCAAATCCTCCCTATCGTCGCACCACCCTCACGCACCTTAGATACAGCAGATGAGTCTAGGGGGGGGGGAATATGGGTTACAGTGTCATCAGAGGCTTTTGCCGGAGACAACAAAGCAGGGCTCATACAGTAGTGGAGATAAGCCGGCGATTTGAACTTGCTATAGTTCAAATAGCATCCATCAACTGCTGCAGTACCTAAAATAGATGTCACGCTTGTGCTCGCCACAAACCGGGGCCGGACCGCGTGGCTGAGGCTGCGTTATGAAATCACCGACCTTAGACCGCACAGACAGGTCCGGAGTGCGTAGTTCGTAGTCGTACATAGCAGGGTCGGGACTGGAGAGAGTAGCGTAGTTAGTGGACAAGCCATGGTCAGGATAGGAGACATCAGGGTGAACGTTATCCAAGCGGAGTTTCGGTAACAGGAAATCGACTGCTGCAGTACCTAAAATAGGAGAAAGGAAGCTGCCTGGGTAAGCCTTAGAAGCGATGCCTGGCACCTACTTGAGTTAGGATTCCCCCATATTCCTTTTTTGGGTGGGGTTGTGCCCCTCTGTGTGTGGTGCTGTGTTGGTCGAAATAAACTTGTTTTATTTAACCTGATGCCCTGATCTGTATAACTGGATTATTGTTTGATTTCAAGTCCTGTATGTATTTTAAGTGTGGAGTTAGAAATAAAAGAGAAGTGCTTTGTATACTAGCAGGGGTGGCTGAACATGGGGAGTGTACAGTGAGTTAATTTAATTTAAAAAAATGTATGGTAATTGAAAGTCTGTATGTGGCAGGACGGCCTGTAGCCGAGGTCAGGGAACAGTCCACACGTGTAGTTTCAGGATAAATGAAAACGTTCAGTTGCTTTATTTCTCCACAGCAACATAACATGTGGGTACACTGTCCCTTTAAGCAAATAAATCCTGCTCCTCGTTGGGAGAAAACTGACTAACACAGCATTCCTAGCTAGCAAGCTGGCTGGCTAAACCATAACCAAACCTTAAGAGTCTTTTTAAGCAGTCATGCAAACAAATGAAACAAATCTTACTTTGGCTGCAGTAAGTAGTGTGCTGTATCCTTCTGGCTAGCAGCACATCTATCCATGTGCTCTCATCTGAGACAGCCAGCTACTGCTGGTAACAAGATCCTTATCTACCTTCCTGGTTCTCAGGTGTCAGCTTACTTCCTGATTACCTAACTTCCACCTGAGTTAACCCTTATGAGTGCTGGATGAAGCACTCAGACAAATGTTTCCCATGCATAATTGATAGGGGTTGACTTCACCCTGTCACATACCTCCCCTGTTTGTGTGTGGCTAGTGTCCCACACGGCTAAAGCCCGACCCTCCACTCCTTCTCTTGACAAAAAAATCAGCATTTCCATGGTTCTTTCCAGGTCTATGCTGAATATCAAAAGAGAAGGGTTGGAGGGCCACATACCACCTAGTCAACCTTGGATTTGTGTCCTTCATGGTGTTTAACCACTTCAAGGGCGCATGGTCAGTGACCAGGGTGAAGTGTACTCCGGCGACATAATGTCTCAAGGCCTCAATTGCCCATTTTACAGCGAGGCACTCCTTCTCAATAACGGAATACCTCACTTCCCTTGGGAACAGCTTCCGGCTGATGAACAGTATGGGGTGTTCAACACCATCAAATTGCTGAGACAGCACTGCATAATTGATAGGGGTTGACTTCACCCTGTCACACTGTAACTAACTTTTTTTTTCCTGCCTGACTGAGCCTGCAATGGGTGTGGTTAGTTGATTGCTAAGGTAATGAAGGGGTTAACTTCTACTGCCACCCTACTACAAGGCGTAAACACCCACCCTGGGATAACTACAAGCTTCACCCACGCCCTGTATCAACAACAAAGCGTTTTAGTGCGATATAGCCCTGTTGTCGAAGCTTTTTGAATAGCTACACATGCAATATCTCACTAAAAGGGCATTTATAGTGCATTAATCGAAGGTTAGTGAATAGGCCCCTAAGTGTGGGATCAAAAGAAAGTTGCTTGTAGGTTAGTTTGTAAATAAAAGGTGTGTCCTTCCAAAAAACACAAGGGCAACGTTCACATATAAATACAATGGTAGGAGCACTCACGTAGCAAGCTGGATATTGCCTCGGGTGCCCAGGTAGGGGTCATTTCTACAAAGTGGAATCCTGCTGAGGAAAAACCACCACTTCAAAGGTGTTTTTCAATATTAAAAAGTGGCTCCATTGTGGAAGGATCCACATTTTGGTCCAAACTCCGACCTTTGTCAAGATATCACAGTGACAACAAAATGCAATTCAAATATCAGCGGTGGGAGCATCACCAGGTGCAGTGAATAAAAAATAGTGTCAATAAACTGCATGAGTACTATGTAATGGAGATATCACATGACAACAATGGAAGGAATTGCATCTTTGGGAACGGACTATATACAAAATCGTGGGTTATACAAGTAATCATACATGTAGGGGCGATCAAACTAGTTAGAGAAAAGACAAACTCCTCTCTCTGCAATACCAGCCCCCACTCATCTCTCTTTTCAAGACTCGCCCCCACTTCCTCTCTGCCAGACCTGCCCCCCCTTCCCTCACTGCCGGACCCACCCCCACTTCCCTATCTGCCAGACTTACCCCCACCTCTCTCTCTGCCAGACCTGCCCCCATTCCTTTGTGCCATACCCCTCACTCTGCTTTCTCCGTCAGACCCGCCCTTCCTCTCTCTCTGCTAGAACTCCCATCCCCTCTCACTAACTCTATACCAGACCAGACACCACTCCTCGTCTTTGCCAGACCTTCCCTCACTCCTTTCTCTGACATACCAACCTCCACTTACTGCCAGACCTGCCCCCACTCACCCCACTCTGCAGACCCATCCCCACTCCTCGGTAACTCTGCCAGATTCGACCCACTTTGCTCTCGCCCAAACCCATCCCAACTCCTCCCTCACTGTCAGACCCACATCCAGCTCCCATTTCTTTCTGCCAAACTCACCCCACTCTGCTTTCTCTCTGCCAAACCCATCCCAACTCCTCCCTCACTGCCAGACCCACATCCAGCTCCCATTTCTTTCTGCCAAACCCACCCCACTGTTTCTCTCTGCCAGACCCTTCCCCCCCCCCCCCTCTATCTGCTAAATTAGCCCCCACTCCTCCTCTCTCTGCCAGATCTGGCCCTCTGCTCTCTACAAGGCCCGCTCCATTCCAGACTTGCTGTCACGGAAGACCAGACGATTACACTGAGATAGCAAGCACCAGACAGAACAAAGGAGTTACATAAATGGAGTTTATTTCAGCCGGACCAAACAGGAGCAACACATTGCACAAAACAAGCTTGAACTCACCATACAGAGGGTTACAGAAGCAATCTTAGCTTGCTAGGTGCTGAGTGCTGCCGGAGCTAGCTTACCCAGGAAGTCTTTCACAATCCGACAGTCTCATGGTATCTCAGAACCTGGCAATGATAGGTTTCACGTTCAAATCTCCCGTTAGTCTCTGACACCGAGACTAGCCATGAACCAAGAAGAATAAAAAATAATCTGTGGAGTGGCTTACATACTTTCCCTGCCTCCATCTGAAACCATGGAATAAAGTGTGCCAAAAGCGAGGGCTTACCCGAGACGGACCAATCAGGGCTTTGGGAGGTGACAGTGCTTTAGGACAGCTCAAAGAGGCGGGCTAAGGAGAGGGAAATTAAAATGGACAAATGGGAATCAATGGGGTCATCACTGCTGCACTGTGGTGTGGAATTCGATCGATGAGACATGCAGTAAGCCAGCTACCAGCTCAGCAGTTCTCTCCCATGTACTTTTGAATATTCACAAATGTGAGTGCAATTATTTATGTGTTCATTGGTGTAATACAAATTTCCCTACAATATTACACTATTGCAGTATCTCTCCTCTTTTTTCTGATTATCATCCAATGAGTTCAAGTGATATGCAGCAGATGGGTGTTAAACAACATTAGAACTACTTACTAAAGGCCTCTTATCAGAGATAGATGGGTCTCTGATATGCTGTAATATAAGAAGAACCTTGTGAGTGAGACCAACACTTTATTTATAGATAGAAATATTTTTCATCACAGATTACACTATTATTGTTTTTTTCTTTTTCTTCTTTATATATCATCACACATCCACCAAGCACTCCCCCCTTACATGGAAGAAGATATTTACTACAAATGGGAATCAAGCCTGTAGCGCTAGGCCCCAGACCTCAGTACCCAGTTTAAGCCTGATATATCTGACAGACATAGGTTCATCAGAGTTGGTGATGAACAATGTCTCTACTTTTGAAGTACACGTTCCCCCAGCCTGAGTACAAATACTTCCCCACGGTTCTTAAGCACTTCACCCAGCCTAAACTAGATTATGGCCCAAGCGTCCATTGTTCTGGGCAGTCTGAGTAGATCACAGATCTTACAGATCACAGCTGTAAAATACACATAGGAAAATAAACTGTTTTACATGGAGATACATAGAAACACACTTTTCAGCTATTTTGTCTACAGCAAGATGGCCATATGAGCCTATAACATAGGACGCCATCGTGATGGGTAGGGAAAATCCAGCTTGCTTAACCTTTAATATGCTCGGCAGGCTGCCCCTACCATCACACCAGCCCCATTCCTTTCTCTCGGCCAGACTTGCCCCCATTCATCACTCCTAGACCCAGCCCATTTGCTCTTTCTGCAAGATCCCACTCCCAACTACTCTCTGCCAGACCTTTTCCGCTCCTTTTTCTTTACCGGACCCACCCCCACTCCTTTCTCACTGCCATAACCACCCCAATCCTGTCAGACCAACCCCCTCCTGTCAGACCGCCCCAACTTCTTGCTCTCTGTCAGACCCACCACCACTCCTCACTCTCTGCCAAACCTGCAACCACTCTTCTCTCTGCAAACTCCTCTCTCTGGCAGAGCAGCTGGCACACCAGATTTTTGCCAGATCCAACCCCATAGTTCTAAGTCAGACCCACCCCATCTCTTCTGTTGGACCCACCCTTCTCTGCAAGACCAGCCCCCATTTTGCTCTCTGTCAGACCCACCCCATTCCACTCTTTACAAGACCCACCCAGTTCTTGCTCTGCTACACCTACCCCCACTCCTTTCTCTCTGCCAGAACTGCATTCACAGCTCTCTCTGACAGACCTGCCCCCTCCTCTTTTTGCCAGACTCACCCCAACTCAGCTCTCTACAGTCAGCATATATAAATAATTGCAAGTATAGAATTACCAACCATTTTTATTAGCACGGTCTTACGATGCTACCAGTATGTTGCCCAACACTAATCTGAAAAAGCAAATGGTTTATCATCTGCATGAATCCTCTCATGTGTGAGGAGGTTGCACTTATGAGAAAAGCTTTTCCCACACTCTGTACATGTGAAAGGTTTCTGCCCTGTATGAATTTTCTGGTGATCAAGAAGACTTTTCTTAATACGGAATTGTTTTCCACACTCGGTACATGTGAAAGGTTTCTCCCCTGTATGAATCTTCTGGTGATCAAGGAGGCTGTTCTTAATACTGAATTGTTTTCCACAGTTTGTACATGTGAAAGGTTTCTCCCCTGTGTGAATCCTCTCATGTGTGAGGAGGTTGCTCTTCTGTGAAAAGCTTTTCCCACACTCTGTACATGTGAAAGGTTTCTCCCCTGTATGAATTTTCTGGTGATCAACAAGACTTTTCTTAAAACTGAATTGTTTCCCACACTCTGTACACGTGAAAGGTTTATCCCCTGTGTGAACCATCTCATGTTTGAGGAGGCTGTTCTTTAGAGAAAAACTTTTCCCACATGCTGTACAAGTGAAAGGTTTCTCCCCTGTATGAATCTTCTGGTGATCAATAAGACTTTTCTTAATACTGAATTTTTTCCCACACTCAGTACATGTGAAAGGTTTCTCCCCTGTATGAATCTTCTGGTGATAAAGGAGACTGTTCTTAATACTGAATTGTTTCCCACACTCTGTACATGTGAATGGTTTCTCTCCTGTGTGAATCCGCTCATGTGTGAATAGGTTGCTCTTCTGTGAAAAGCTTTTTCCGCACTCTGTACATGTGAATGGTTTCTCCCCTGTATGAATTTTCTGGTGATAAACCAGACTTTTCTTAATACTGAATTGTTTCCCACATTCTGTACATGTGAACGGTTTCTCCCCTGTGTGAATCATCTCGTGTGTGAGGAGGCTGCTCTTCTGAGAAAAGCTTTTTCCACACTCTGTACATGTGAAAGGTTTCTCCCCAGTGTGAATAATTTCGTGTATGAGGAGGCTGCTCTTTTGAGAAAAGCTTTTCCCACACTCTGTACATATGAATGCTTTTGCCCCTGTGTGAATCTTCCAGTGTTGGAGGAGGAGCCATTTACTGCGGAATTGTTTCCCACACTCTGTACATGTGAAAGGTTTCTCACATGTGTGAATCCTCTCATGTTTGCTGAGGTTATTCTTCACAGAAAAGCTTTTTCCACACACAGTGCACGTGAAGGGTTTCTCCCCTGTGTGAATCCTGTGGTGTGTGAGGAGCCTGCTCTTCCGTGAAAAGCTTTTTCCACACTCTGTACATGTGAAAGGTTTCTCCCCTGTATGAATATACTCGTGTTTAATGAGGTATCCTTTACTACCAAATTGTTTCCCACACTCTGCACATGTGAAAGGTTTCTCCCCTGTATGAATCCTCTGGTGATCGAGAAGGTACTTCTTAGTACTGAATGGTTTCCCACACTCTGTACAATTAAAAAGTTTGTCTGCTGTGTGAATACTCTGGTGTGAAAGGAGATTACCCTTCAGTGAAAAGCTTTTTCCGCAGTCTGTATAGGTAAAGGGTTGCTCCCTAGTGTGGACACAAATGTGTGTGAGAAATTCCTTATCTAGTGAGAAGCTTTTACCACACTCAGAACAGACAAAAAGCTGGTCATCTCTCTCATATCTTCTGCTTGACCCATACTTAGACCCAGTTTGTACTATGTGCTGTACAAGGCTGGTAAATTCACCATCATGGGGCGCTGGTTCTTTGCACTTATCCAACTCCAACATGGGACATGAATCATGTTTTGTTGGCAATTCTGGGCTGCGAGGAGTTAACCTGCTTCTGGATATATCAGAGCTCCAGTTTTGCGCCTCAATCAGGCAGTTCTCTAACAGAAGGAAACAAGACAGAAGTCAAATGTTTTAAATCTGTAAATAAATTACCATTTCAAAATATTCTGCATAATTTACTTTATTGCTACTAAAGTAACAATATGTTCTCTTCACTCTATACTCATGGCCTTAAAATTATGGCTCCTGGACATCCGGTGGCCGCCCAATGACTGGTTGTGGTCCTAGAGACTTGACATTTCTATCTGGCAGCTCTCACACTGAATTAATTTAGATACAAATTATATATTTATTACTGTATTGATTATCTAAGTGTACATGTACAGTACATCTTCCAAATAATTACTCAAATTGAAATTGTCCATGACAAGTAAAGTTAAGGAACTCCTGGTCTATCATACTAGTGAGTTATTGATGTCAACCCAACCAGACAAATCTATAATGTAAAGATACGGTAGGTTGGAGAAGACTACATAGGCACCTAAACCAGCCCCAATTGCTCCATATTGTGCCACAGTCAAAAACAGTACTATTAATCCTATTTGCCAAGCACGCGGCCTTGGTTTAATATATGACTCCTCCCGTCCCTTCTCACATTCAGGCTGTTGTAAATATTGCCATTATTCCCTCTGTTATGTTTCCACAATCTGCCTTTTCTAAAACGCTCATGCATACCCTCATCTCCCCACTATTGCAACTTTCTCCTCTCTGGCCTTCCCTCATCCAAACTCCATACTCAATTTATTATATTTATAAAAATACAAAAAATACTGTGGTTTGAATAATCTCCCTTTCTTTTTGGTCTGTCTCTGCCCCACTTCTCCTTAGGCTCTTTTAGTGGCTTCCCATTAAACGCTGCATTACTAATAACATTCTCCTTTAAGGCATTCTACATTCTTCTATAACCTCTTACATCTCAGCTCTAATCTCCTGCTATACCCTTTCAAACTCTGGTAAATAGTCTCCTATATCCCCCATTTGTCTCTACAGTACTCTCACATCTAAAACTGATCTTCCTTACTATGCCACCCTCCCCCTCAGACTCCACCAATTCCCATCTCCACACATCTTCAAATGGCACCTGAAACAATCTCTTCAATGAAGCATTTGCTTAGTGTGGGCCAGTGATTAGTCCTTGCACTTTCTTGCTCCCTTAAAATGTTGTATATGGCACTTGCTCGTATTGTAAGTCTCCAATCATTCCATTGAGAGTGTATGCTCTTTATGGCAGAAAAATAGTAGACAAATGTATTGCGTACTAGGCATCTTTTAAATCACCACTTGGGTTCTGTGTAATTTATGTGTATCTGCCGTCTGCATCATGATTTCGGGTATTTCATAGTATTACACATTGTAACGCAAGCACTACTTATTTGACTATTTGCGCAATAAAATGTATTTTAATCTCTCCTACTGTTTCACTACTGATCGGCACAACGCAAAGCAGTTTGTCCTTCCTCAGTCCTTCTACTTTTAGTGCATTTATCAATCATTGTTCTGCTGTCTTTACTGAAACCTCACAATACCTATATCCTTTGGCAAATTGTAGGGGATCGAGTGCACGATCAATAGAAGTCTTTTATATCTGTTTATTCTTGAAGGGAGATATAAACTATTGCTCTCAACTGTTTTATAATAAGCCTTAGTTATTTACATGCAAAAAAATAAATGTTGCTAATCCGCTTTAGCCCACCCCTTTGTCTTTTTCTCAATGATTTTGTTCATCTTTGGGGGTTCAGTTGACTCTATATTAAGTGACGGCTGGATCATGCATGCGTCCTCTCTGGTGTGCTGTTTAATTTGTTATCCTGCTGTCAGGCCTATACTTAGGTTCTATATTTGAACAGTTTCAACTGCAGGGATCCTTTGGGACAGATTCTTATCATACCTTAGTATTAGTTGTGATTGATATAGATATATATCTTTTATTAAATATATATTCTTTCGGGGTCACATGAACCCCCAGAGTCTAGATGGGGCTCTTCCTTCTCTTGATTTGACGGGTTATTTTGGTAATCCCATCTGCATGATCATCACATTCTTAAAGCAGAAAATGTGTAATATTACCCGTTCAGGCATAATTTTGATGGACAAATTACATACTGTGCAGATGCCGGGTACGTCCACGCTAAAAAAAAAACAAAAAAAACTTGGAGATGTTTTTAAATCGGGAGCCACGCTCAGACTGCGTAATAAGCGGATCGCGCTATAACGGGGTTGAGCTGTAGCTTTATTTTGTCTGGTTGTGGGAAGAGTTGAAACCAAATAGATTAAATGTATAGTAGAGAATGCCAGAGAGTACGAGATTTCCTTGAGTGGCACTTGAAGGAGCGAGTGCAGGAGCATATGGCAGTTGAGCCAAGGTCTGGTGTTAGAAGGATGAGTGTGGCAGAGAAGTGGGGCATGTAGAGCATGAGAGGAAGATTGGGCAGAATTGTAGTTCAAGACAAGTTTGTTGGGGAAAGTAAAGAAGCAGAGAAGGGAGGAGAGTTAAGTGGAGTCTACAGAACTGAGGGGTAAATGGAGGTGAAAAAGGGAAAATTGAGAGTATAAATGAGGTGATGTCAGAGGGGAAAATGGGAAAATAAAGAAATTAAAGAGAGAGTCTTCACATTTAATGTCTATGAGCACAGGCAGATTACGTTGGCCAAAACAGTGGCACTTGTTATTTTATTTCCAAATGTGCTACATCCCATCTATTGATGGTCAGAGACCCATAACTGCATTTTCAAACGTTATACTTATTTGAGAGAGAGCCATATTGCTCCTCTACCTCTGCTGCATGTGGCTTGTTCTAGAACACCCAGCAAATCTAAGGACTTCCAATGAAAGGTAATTAACACTGAATATTCACGAAAGGTGACCAAACTACCTGTTACTAGATAACCTTTATCTACACAAAAGTATGTGGAGGTACTCACCATCGACCGGAAATGTGACAACTTCTCCATTTATTGGGGTCAGATGATCCTCGGTGTTTGGCTCTTCTTCCTCTGACTTAATCTCTAACCTCTCTGGTACAATCACTGTAAAACCTGCCAACAAGAAAAGGAAAAGCCATCATGTAAAGCTGTGAGTGGAACCTCTTCTTGTGATATCACTACCTAGAAATACTTTATACCGATTCCAGAGGGGACAAGTCACTGATTGTACTTAATTATTAACCCTGAGTGATGAAGGTTATCACCGAGTGCTGAACACATGTTGGAGTTTTTTGTGCTCCCAATTACTGAAACCTCAATAATAATCATGGATGGCCCTCTGCCAATTCAAAGTTAGCATGTTAGAGAGAGGTCCTCCCAATCCTGGACATACTGCCACCTTCAACATTATTGTTGGCAGTACCATCATAGACCCAGTATCACAAGCAAGCTGCAACTCTACAGTAGGGTCCCGCTTCTCGGCGTTCCGCCAATACGGCGGTACTCTAAGGGGGCCTCAGAGTCCGCGCATGCGCAGCAGAGGGGCCACCGAGTCCATGCATGCACAGAAGGGGGCCGCCGAGTCCATGCATGCACAGAAGGGGGGGGGGCTCTGGGACGGCGTAGGAGGTAGGAGAGACGGGAAATCGCTGGAGGACATAGCTTTTTTTGTGCAAAGCGCACAAATGCTATGTTCTGTTTTTCGGCAATTTCTGCTTTCTGGCGGTGGCGTGGAGCGGAGCCCGCCGTATGAGTGGTGCCCTACTGTACTAAAGTGAGTTTTTTTCTTTTCTACCTTTCTGAAAATGATACAGGAATTCCAAATCATCCAGAGTCCCAGTTAGCAACAGATCTCATGGATCAGATCTCATGAGATCTGTTGCTAGCTATGACCACGGTGCTATAGTAACGACCACTTTATACTGCATACAGGGCAAGGACTCTACAGACCACCTACAACCCCGGGTTCCATTTAGAGGCAAGTAAGCAGTCTCCCTCTGAGGACCCGGGTAGGTGAGTATATGAACTCCATATGTGGCCTCGGATATATCTGCTGTCGATATTATTAATCCTGTCTACAAGCAATGGTTATATATACTCTACTATTGTGCTAGGCGTCTTTTTCCCTGAGCACTGGACAGTCCTTGGTTACCCTTTCTGAAAATGAACCTGCTACTTACCCCAATTCTGCTCTTTATTGTGGCCTCAAGCCTTTCTTTATCTACTGAACGTTGGTGAAGCGAGCTGAAAACCAGTACACCCAGCACCACTCAGTCTAATGGCAAATATCACAACTTTACAGCCTGCAAACAATTATTAACATGTATATTTATACTGTTAACATCTTTAGCAGGGCATATTGAATTCAACCCAGGCCCTACCTTTTCACCTCAGTCCCATACCGTTGATAATGGACCTTTCAAATGACAAAAAGGGCTCTGTCGCCCATATAAATATTCAAAGCCTGCTGCCCAAACTGGATGAACTAAGGGCATGGTGCCTCGTACATAAACCTAAAGCCATAATTCTCACCAAGACATGCCAAACTCTTAAAACCCTCGATGTTTCCATTCAGGGATACTCCATTTTTAAGAAAGATAGGTCGAAGGAGAAAATGAAAGAAATGCAGACGCACCACCATCCGGTCCAAATAGACAAAAGAGGGTGACTCAATGTTTCAAAAATGATGCTGGTTTATTGGAACAGGTCAGGCAGAGGTTAAAACGACCTACATGTTTCGCGCTACGCGCTTGTTCACAGTCTGAATTGACCAAACCTCTAAACTTCATTTTTTAATGTTCTGCAAACCGGGAAGCAGCCCGTTTTCCCGCCAAAGGGGGTTGCGCTCTGAAATCAAGATAAGCAGTAACATTCTAGAACAATCAAAGAAGATTGTAAAAAAACTTTAATATCTCTACAAAATGCTAACAATAAGGACATTGTGCAACATAATATACAATACTTAATACCCAATGTGTGAAAATACCATTATAACCTACATACACATTGTACAATTTAAAAGAACAATCCTTAAAGATAGAGGCTTAGAAACCTCCTTTACATGAATTGTAACAAGTGCATTTGTTGTCAAATGCAATACTAGAGAGATACATCAATTACAGTAAACTATTTTATTCTCTGCCTGAACAATGCCCATCACACACTGTGGGGCCTATGCAGAGAGCTGCGAGAAGCCCTATCTTTCATCACTTGCTTTCAGGAACCTTTTGACACCTCTAGCCATAAAACACATCCACACCGGGGGAAGAGCTAGCACAGATAACATTCCAAGAGACACTGTTTTTAAGTATACCTTTTGCTTGCTTCATTCATTGTAACATCGCCGGAAGAAGAGATCAGTGTATCTCGAAAGCTCGCACAAATAAAAGCATTTCGTTAGCCACAGAACGGAATCATCTATTTATTTTTTGATTATTGAAGCTCGGCTAACACGGTCTCACGGTCTCACGGTCTCACAGTCTCACGGTCTCACAGTCTCACAGTCTCACGGTCTCACGGTCTCACGGTCTCACGGTCTCACGGTCTCACGGTCTCTCTCTCTTCTACAAATGAATGGGTAAAGGGTGGCTTAACCCATTAATTACTTTAGCGCTTATTAACCGTTATTGTTATTAAGGGGTTAAATAACACCACCATATATTTGCGATATGGTGTGGGCGGGTTATGTATAGTTTTTTAATAAGTGTTATGCTTCTTGAGGGTGTGTGTATTGTTTTGAATGTGGGTATTGGGGGTAGGGGGTATTGTCCCCAAGGGACGGACGGTAGGCCTCCCGGTGTGTTGGGGGTGATGGTGGTTATGCCTCACAGGGGTGGGTAGGAGGGTGGGGTGTATTTATGTTAAAGTATTTATGTGTCTTGTAATAATTTTTTTGGGGCACAGTACCATTCCTGTGCCTAAAAAAATTACTATGGGTTATGTATAAAAGGGGGGTTTAGGTGTTGTTGGGGGCACAGAGCCTGATTGTGCTGTGTATTGCAATGTTTATTGGGGGCCATTGTCCCCAATAAACATGCTACTGTGACTTAACCCCTTCATTTCCTTAACGGATAACCGGTAAGGTAATGAAGCAGCATTACTGTATTTTTATTATTAGTGTACATGTGCAGAGGGTCTCTGGACATGAACCGTGTTGGTTTTATGTCTGGGGACCACCTGCTTCCCGAGATGCAGGCACCTTTATCAGGTGCCAGTATCTCCTATGAATGGAAATGTCCCGCGTCACGTGATCGGGCTATCTCAATGCATAGGAGATACCGGCACCTCATAACGGGGCCTGTATCTCGGGAAGCAGGGGGTCCCCGGACATAAAACCAACACGGTTCATCCCCGGAGACCCCCTGCACATCTACAATAGCAATCCTATTGATATGTACACATTTTTTTTTTGCCGCCGAGATTTGTGCAGAGAGAGGCGGATCTCGCTCTCTGCTGACAGATCTCGCCAGCGGAGCCATTTTCGCCAGGGCTCGCCATCTCTCTGCCGGATTCCTCTCACAGATATGCGCGCCTTCCTGCATACTGCGAGAGGGGAATCCGCCAAAAACATGGAGAGTTGTAAGTCTGGCGAATGGCCATTCTCGCAGTTCTCTGCATAGGCCCCTAAGTTTTCACAGGGGTAACGGAGTATCCTGCATACGGCGAACATAAATGGCAATAATGTGGCGACTTTATTGCCGTTGCGGCTTTCATTAAAGTAGTTCTCTGCATAAGCCCCTGTGTGCCTAGGCCTGAGGCGGTTTTCAGGGTTAGCCCCAGCTCGACCTCTAGGCCGAAAATGCGACCCCACCTCTACCTGGAGCATGGTTCTAGTTAACGCTGGTTGTGATTCAAGAGAGGAGGATGGGCCTCAGGCCCTGCTCCTGACTGGAGGCCTACCCAGTGGGTGTCCTCTTAAATACCCTGTCATGGAACAGGAATACCCCTGTCTACACTTCTGTTTCACCCCGCCCCCCCCCCTGTCTTTGCAGCCCTGTTTGTCGGCCTGCTCGGAGCCAGCTGCATGTGTTAGATTCTGCTCACAAACACAGTGCCAGTTCCCCTCTTCCAGCAGTTTGCTGCATTAAGATGCAACATTTCTGTTACATGTTGCAGCTTCCCCAGACACTCCTGTGAGTTGTCATGGCAGCCCCAGCTTTCCTCTCAAATGGGCTGGTCTGCTTCTCCCCCTCTGCTCTGCCCACAGATGGTTTGTTCCCAGACCATTTTATTACCCAGTATGCATCACCACCTTCTTTCCACCATTTTCCCTGGACTTGTGAGTACCCTGCTGTAATCCCTGTAATGGTGATGAAGAAGTATCTTTTCACCTCCCTTGAATACTGAGCACACACAGAGACACCTACACCTCTACACAAGAGACTGTACCTTATCCTGTTTTCTCCTCAATAAAACTAAGAAAAGAAACAGATCTTGCTGTCGTGCTTAGGAAAGAGGGCGAGTGGGCACTATCTGAGCTAATCATAAAACACGTCATCCTCTGGCTTCCAGAATAGTGAAAAGATATCTGCTTACAGACACTTACAGGAGCTGCTACTCGACTCCATGACATTATAATAGCAGCTCTACAGAGGCGTGCATGCAAGCAGCATACACACTATTTCAGAGCAGCCTCTACTGCTAGTTACAAGCAAGCAGCTTACACACAAAACAGAGCATCCTCTGCACTTCACACAGCCTGCAGCTTTCACAGACAACCAGAGTCTCAACTGCACAGCAGCCTTGCCACAAAAAGTCTTCTCTCACAAGACCTAAACTGCCTTTTTCTCTGTCTGAGTCCACCCGCTGATCAGCCCCACATGAGGAGCCACCTTCAGGCCGACCTACCCCTTGCGCACGTTCACCCACGGCCAGAACGCCACAAGCATGGCCGACGCTCCACTGGAACACGCACGCCAGCAGGACACCGGGGTCAGGCATAGGCGGACCAACCTGTATGTACCATCGTGGTCACCAACGCTGCAATCGCGTGCGGGACACCTGCTCGGCATCATGCTGAGACAGCACGCCCATGGCACTGGAACGTAGCTAGGACAAACCACCCACGCCACACGGCTACACAAGAGCATCACAACAATGCAGAACTCCAGGCCTCATCCACGCAACATCCATGTCAGAGAAGCGATTTCTCAGACACAGAGACCGCTGCGTCATCTGCAACGCGCGCAGCAGGCGCCAAGCCCAAACTGGACATCACATGTGCCACGCAAAGGCCTCCACGCGAAAATTATATGAGGACTGACATTGAAGCGCACCTGGCGCTACAACTTAGAGTTGTGGCCATGTGGAAACACCGACCTATTAGTTTCGCTGCAATGGTTGTCAGTTTGAGCGTTTAATCGACAACCAGCTCGCGTCATGGCATTCATCACTCATGCTACTCCAGGCTGTCAGAAACATACCACACATCACCTACTTGACCAGACCACACCGGCTTAAGCCCTGCCAGACAAGAACTTAGCAAAATAACACATTGATCTTGCACTTGACACCTACGTGGCGGGCCGCCATCACAGCGCTCAAGCGTGAGAAAAGAGACTTCCTCCTGGAACCACAGCGTCACACAGCTCAAGCACTCCCAGACAACTCATCCAGTCAGGCAAAATCAGCACCTACCACGCTTCCAGTCCCAATCGCGAAATTGCTACGAGGCGCGAGCCATACCGCAGAGGCCGCCGACATGTCAGGGCCGAATACGGTCCGCAGAGAAGGCAGCCAATAGAGCATGAAGAGCCGCCCAATAGATAAGAACAGTACAGGCCTCTGCTAATGTGCGCTACGCCGCCAGCCCGTACTAAAAACTCATAAAGCTGACCGCAACCACTGCGTGTAGGAAGGCCGATTGATGCGGAACTGAGAAGCACTAAATCTAAGAGAGAGAAGCCGCCGCCGCTTTATGCCTAAGCCGAAGTCCTAGAAGCAACCGCAGACAGGACGGTCGGGAAGACCGCAACAACGTACGTCGATTGCCTCAGTAGGATCCGTCCAACGCACCGTCTACTCAGTAAGTGAGCCTCTTCATGCAAACACCAGTGCCCACTCCCTACATCAGATGTGATCGACTCCACAGACACGAGACGTCGCTCCCGCTAGGTCGCACAAGTAGAGATCGACTGAGCCGTTCCCTGGCAATCGGTACACATGCTCCTGGGATGCCACAGTCCACAATATGTCCACACGCCACGTGCACACGAAGCGACAACAGGCTCGCAAGTCCAGTTGACACCCCTTCCGGGAGTAAAAGACTCCTCACAACTGGCCGGAGCAGTCATCCACGCGATTCTCACCGACTCTCAAGTTAAGAGGGCACCCTGAACGGAACCCTCCCAGCACATACCCGTCAGAACGAGGACATAACGCGCCGATGTCTCAGTCTGACAGACGTAGCAAATACATGATCGGCGACTGCACTTGGTGCACGCAGATCTACAGCTGTCGGAACGAGTCCGCTCCTGGAACTCACGCGACGTTGGAAGTTTCACGTTCAACGAACGCAATCGCACTCGCTTGGTACGTTCATCTCAAGCAAGGGAAGACTCTACCAACTTTGTAGTCAGTTTCCTGTGGATCACGTGTCCAGGAGCAAGGCTCAGCTCAGACTTTGGTCGTCAAAATCGCCCACCAACCCACGATTTGACCTAGTGTGGGAAAGGCTAGAAGAGTCCGATGGCAGCCCCGAACAGTCGGATATATACACTCTTCTCAAAGATCGGAGCTTCCCCAAGATCACAACAAAGACTACTCCGAAGTGTCACGAGCTCGGGGTACCATGTCTGCAACGAAAATGGTCGATTCTAGAGGAAAGATACCATTCCTTAATAGTCCTCAACGGCCCTAAGGCGACTCGCTCGGGAGTGGACCCATCCTGGAGACTACCTACCCTACAACCTCCCAGAAAAATGGTATCTCACACTGCTCCAATACAAAATGGTAGAAGCAAGTCGCCTTCCCCCCATCTCATCTCTTTCGTGAGCTTCATATCCAGCGAGCGGCCAAGGACAAGGACGTCCCGCTTTTCATCCTTAGGTGGCGCAAGACACCACACTAGTGCAATAGCGCCTGAGGGATGAAGAACCCTGACGAATCGGGTACACACTAACACCCCATCTCGGTCCACAGACGGGACTGCTCCCCACGACCTCCAAACTAACTCCGGTCATCCCAGACAATATCGTCCCGAGACCAAGGAAACCAAGGACCCAACAAGGAATGTCCGCTCCACAAGAATCCACACCCACTTAATGAGTTTTGGGTTCAGGACTAAGTCCCTAGAGGAACCGCAATGGTTCATTTGGAGAGTTCAGAGTTTGCTTTCCAGGTGCTGCGTTCCCGACTCATCCTAGCCCAGGGACTGTAAAGAAGAGTCCATGCACATTGCTAAGACGCGACAAGCACGACAAACTCGTTACCCCAGAATGGCGTTGACACATCCAACCAACTCCACACCCTCCTCCTCGTGAGCGGAGCAGCTGGGGAAGAGAGGGAGACTAGCCAACATCCGTCACATCTTCAAGCGCACTCGAGGTTTTGCTGAAAAGAGGATGCAAAATTCCTGCTCCAACTCTAGCCTTGTCGCGTGGCACACCCAGGGCACCTGAGAAGGCTATCCGGATGTACGAATCCTCTGAGTATCAAAGCAAATCAGGTCATTTGGCGAAGATGAGTTCTGTCAGGACTATTCATAACTACAGGTGCAAATCCCTCACCTCACCGCCTCAGAACTTCTCTCGAGGTCACTGTAGTCAACAGGGAGAAGGCAACGGCAGCTTCTATCTGTCATGTTGATAGCTACCAGAGTTGAAAATAGCTTCTCCCCATCCACAGCACGATCTCGAGCACCACTGGAGCCACATACAGGACGAGATGAAACACCACACCCATACGTGGCACGCATACCTCCCACCTCAAAGAATCGCCAACTCACATCCTGGACCGGTATAACAATGCGCCAAATCTTGCTGCTGCTCGGCAGGGCATCATGAGGTCATAAATTCCGTAAACGCATAACGGACCCCACAACGCACCATAACGCCCAAGACTTGACCTATGGATGGGTGATAGTGGCAACGCGTGCACCCAATAGAGCACGGGCAAGACTATGTTGACGCCCGCAGAACGGTGATAACATAATTGGACACATCTCTCTCGAACCATGTCTTGGCCATCTCCAAGTGACCACAGGGCCAAGTGAGAGACATACAAGGTTCCGTCAACCTCAAAACCCCCCCCTGAATCAAACAAACAATCCTCACATCGTAGGAATGTGACAAATGGCCTGGGATGCTCAGAGTCCAGACAGCTAAGGACGATGATTCGCTCCACCAGGAAGGAAGTTCACTCCCAATGTACGCAAAGGGATTGCCCAAAATGGTCAATAAACAAGCAACAGTCCTCTCGAGCGATGCAATGGCACACTAAGAAGGTCGTACCGTTGTTCCTCATCACAGAGTGTCAATCGACAAAGCGCCACTGCCACGGCTGTGCATAGCCGCAAAATGATTGCTCTCTACAGTGAATCCCCACAGTGTCAAAAGGACTGTCCTCTCCACACGTCTAAAAAGAAGACAGCCACAGGACCTTTCATAAAGGGATTCACTAGGGCAAAAGAGACTGTTCTTCGTCACGTCCAGGGAACACATACCCTCCCGAGGGGCAGTCAACAGAGAGACACAAAAGCGCTTCACCAAACTACGTGGAGATGTTTCTTGTGCACAGAGAAATTGTCCGATGACCTACGGTGCACACAACGCTTCCAAAAACAAGGGACGCACAACAGACACCATCGAGGGAAGATAGAGGATTCCCGAGGTTAACTGTCAAGAGCTCTCTAAAGACGGACTAGGCAGTTGGGTGATCTCCGCTACCATTCCATTCACCAAAGGACGCTTCCCCAAACATGGCGAACATGCCATCTCTAGTTCACTTCGCACCTCCGACGACGCTAAAAGGGGAACTGAGACCAAAAACAACCTTGTGGCCTCCATTCCATAGAAGATATCTCACCGTCCACGCAAGCCGCACCTCTAATGGAGAAGGTGAAGACGGCCGTAACCAGACACCATGTAGACAGTGGACAAGAACTGAAAATGCACAATCCAATCATCTAGGGCCTACCACCCTCAGGAACCTGATCAAATCCGGTAGTGTTTCAGCCCCCAGCGCTCAGCTCCAGGAGTCCCCCTGAACGTACGCCCTTTTACATTGGGCTGGACTTGACAGCCAGTCTTCAGGAGTTTTGTCCCGCTCGCCACAAGGAGCCAAAAGCCCTCTCCTTCTGCCAAACGCCAGGTGATAAGCGACAGCTGCCGGCTGGTATAACCTACAGGGGATACCTCCTGTGGGGTGAAACTACAGAGACAAAAGGACTGTTCTCTCTTACAAGACTAAAAGGAAACAGTGCCATGAGACTTTTACAAAAAGACTTTTGTGGTGCAACCAGCAAACCTGGAGCGGTTCATCCACCAACATCCTTTGCTAACAAGACTTTCCAAGGATTCAACAACCAGTGGTGCTGGCCGGTATCACCTCGTTATGTGGACCTGGACTTTACAAGTATTATATTTGTTATGTGTATGCTTGCACATATGTTCCACATAGCCTGCCAATAGTGGGTCTATCAGATACCATACGGGAGGTCATGACTGAATACCCCTGTCTACACTTCTGTTTCACCCCCCCCTTCTTTTTGCAGCCCTGTTTGTCGGCCTGCTCGACGAGCATGCAGATGTGTTAATTCTGCTACAAACACAGTGCCAGTTCCCCTCTTCCAGCAGTATGCTGCATTATATGCAACATTTCTGTGTACATGTTGCAGCTTTTCCCAGACACTCCTGTGAGTTGTCATGGCAGCCCCCAGCTTTCCCTCTCAAATGGGCTGGTCTGCTGTTCTCCCCCTTTGTTCGCCACAGATGGTTTTGGTTTCCTCAGACCTTTTATTTACCCAGTATGCATCACCACCTTCTTTCCACCACATTTTCCCTGGACTTGTGAGTCCCTGCTGTATCCCTGTAATGGTGATGAAGAGTATCTTTTCACCTCCCTTGAATCTGAGCACACACAGAGACACCTACAACATTACCAGAGACTGTACCTTATCCTGTTTTCCATCAATAAAACTAAAAAAAGAAACAGATCTTGTCATGCTTAGGAAAGAGGGCGAGTTGGCACTATCTGAGCTAAGTCATAACCACGTGATCCTCTGGCTTCCCATATATGCCCCGTACTGATAGTTAAAATGGAGAACCCTAGCCCCGGCCCTGCACCTGAAATGGCCTCAGGGGCTGAGCCTTCCCACACCCTAGGGAGCCCAACATAAGTGAAGCTAGCATAGCAACCAGTCGTAGCAGACGGTCTGACCGCAGTGGCTCTAGCTCGGCGGGAGAAATGCCTGCGTTTGCGGAGGTATTACAGCAATTGGCTGACAACCTCGCGCAGTCATCACAGGCTCACCACTACTGCAAATTGCAAGCGTTTTCTCGGGTACTGCCGAAACCGTTGGGCGAAGAATTTGGGGAGTGGAAAGACCATACGCTGCAAGTGCTAGAAGAATTGTCCTACTCTGAGGCTGTAAAGAGGCAGAGGATTGTTGAATGCCTGCGGCCGCAAATATAGTTAGGCTGTACCATTAGTGTCACATGGAGGCCGACGCCCAAGCCCTGATCATGGCCTTAACGAAGACTTACGACAGGGGAGCACAACATTTTCCTGCTGCGCCCCTGTCTTCCTTGTCCTGCTCTCGTGCAACCCCCCGTTGAGCGAGAACTACCCGGTAAGCTGGAGTTCCTGGCACTGAAGTGGGCTGTCGTTGATAAACTGCACGACTACCTCTATGGGGTATCGTTTGAAGGATGGACAATAACCCCCTCACATATATCCTGACATCTGCCAAATTGGATGTCACCGGCCACAGATGGCTGGCTGCACTGTCCAACTACAGTTTCACGTTAAAATACAAGCCGGGCCCTAAGAATATTGGGGCCGTTTCCCTGTCCAGAATGCCGGGACTAAATCCAGCCCCTGAGGAAGGAGAATGGAAAGAAATCCCTGGTACCGGATTCGTGCCATGTGTTCTACAGTGGCCATATTGGAAGGGACAGTGGCCTTCACCGAACTTCGAGTGGTGGATTCTATGGGATGTCGATCAGATGCTCTGCCGGCTGTGAGCTGTTATCCTGAGGCTTTGTCAAAGGCGGAAGGATCTATAATGCCATGGAAGGATATCATTGAGGCTCAAATGGCTGATCCAGTGATCTGTAAAGCTCTGGTCCCATGGACTTAGTGTGTATGGACTTTCTGTATATAGAGCCAGTTTCCAGAGGCATTGGAAACGTGCTAGTGGTAACGATCAATATATATAGACACTCCTGATGAAACCGCAATACGGAGAAACGCGTAGAGTGATGCTGATGAAGTGAAGATTGCTACAGGATCGGAGTCCCCCAGAGCAGATGACGTCACTTCCGGTTTCCGGTTTGGGTGAGACGCACCAGTGACACGCACGCCGAGGCGGAGGGGGGACTGAGACAGCTTCATTGTACTGAGATCCGATCTGTGTGATCTAAACGCTCGTATTCTTTTAACACATTGTGAGTGCATTGTATTATCACTTACCTTTTAATAGAATTTTATACAGTCTGCACTATGTCCGTTTCTGTGTTATTTACCTAAGGTCCTCAGCACTTAACAATTCACTCAGACCCACCTGTACTACGATCAGACGGGCTGTCCCTTAAAGATACCTTTATGGGAACACCACTCACTATACACTTGTGAGTACCTAGCACACTGCACCTTGAATATTTATTCACAATTATATCACAGTACTGCACCATCAGGAATTTTTTCTATTTTACATGGTTTTGCGCTTCCCGATGATCTTCACTCTCTGACCCACATGGCTGGAATGCCCTTCCCCTTAAGACCTATCTTAAAACAAACCTCTTTAACAAAGTATATGGGTATCACTTCTGGCTCATACTATACATCTCATATACACCGACCTTGACCAGTTACCAGAGCACCCTCCAACGGACTCTAAATTCTTCCTACTTACCACTTAGATTGTAAGCTCTTTAGGGCAGGGATTCCTTCTCCTATTGCTACTTTTCTGTAAATAGAGCTTTTCCCCATTATGTGTTATATTACTATGTCACCTGTATTACTGCTGTGAAGCGCTATGTACCTGGATGGCGCAATATAAAGATATACTTACAGCAATAATAATCTCAATATAACCGTAGACCAGTCGTGTGTATTTTCCATTAGATTGTGTAGTATAATTGTACCCATGCTTTCATGCTGTTTTCCCTAATATTGTAGACATTTCAGTTTCTTTTTAAAACAAATTGAATAAAGACAAGTGAGGGTGTCCGGGTACTTACCCCCAACAGGAAATGAATCTATTTCACTGTTTATTGGGGTCAGACGTTCCTCAGTGTCGGCCTCTTCTGTCTCTGACTTAACCTCTAACCTCTCCTCCGGCACAACCACTGGGAAACCTGCAATGAGGAAAGGAAAATCCATCATGTAACGCTGGGAGTGGGGGCTCTTCGTCTGATATTGATGTAATATAATACATGTTGTAAAGAAATGTGTTACTGGCCCTTCTGGCACAAAATTACTTGGAGTTGAAGACATATATATATATATATATATATATATATATATATATATATATATATATATGTATATGTATAAATATAAATATAAATGTAAATACAAATGTATGCTCATCTGCATGTCTTAGGCTTTCGCCATTATCCCCATTATCACCCAGCACACAGCACTTCCACTGCAGCAAGGGATTCTGGGAAATGATATGCAAATGAGTACACAGTGCCACTTTTTGCTTCAAAAACCATTTTTAGCATGGTTCCCTATAGGCTTAAGCTTGCTGCATGGTCACAGCTTTGAGCACAGCCAGGGTTAAGGTGCATACCCAGAAAACCCACCCACAGACAGCTGTTTCGACCTTAATGGGTCTCATCAGTGTGGGGTTGATTAAATTTATATATATATATATATATATATATATATATATATATATATATATATAATAGTACACTATAAGATGTATTTTATACTATACTTTTTTTTATATGTTAACTACAGCAATATGTCATCTGATTTATAAATGTAACCCCCTTTCCCTATGCCTAATGGAAACCGTGAGTGATTACGCATGCTGCTGTTACCTGTACGCTCACAGGAGGCCTGAGCCTTCGCTTCTGGGAGCCTGGGGTGAGCTCTCTCCATAGGAGGGTGGAATCCCAGGCTAGATCTAAGAGGCGGGCATCAGCGAACCCCGGGAACTGGTGCAATGTTAAGCACACATCATATAAGGAGAGTGACATTGGAACCTGGCCGATGGCGACCACATGACGGGGAGGTGCTCGGCATTGCAAGGCCCATTCGCGGACCCTCTGACGGGACGGTAGAGACATGGTCCCTTCTTAGTCTGCTTTTCTTAACTTTAGATCGGGCACCCTAGGTATGAATCAACAACACTACATTTGGGTAAGGAGCATCTTATATACCTGGGGAGGGGTTATTGACGCTGTCCCAAACTGGGCAGGTTTAAGAGGAGGAACCAGTGTCACACCACACTACGTGTGATCTATTAACTCCCCCTCCAGGCATGACGCTCCCAGCTGCCATCTAGCCTGCACCTGGCTAGGGCAACAAATTATTCAGTGTGCCAACGGACTCACATACTGGCCCATGTGAAAGGGATTTAACCCCAGCACTGCCTGCACTTACATGCCAAGGCCAGAGAACACATAACCAGGGGCACTAGGCTACAAGTATTTTTAAATATTTTTTTAAAGTTACCTTGTACAGCCTCACAAGCCTCTTTGGTGTGTGTGTGGGGGGGGGGGGGAGGAGGGGTAGTGTAAGGAATGTATTAAGCCCTTGATGACCAGGTAACCATGGGTTGCTAATGACTGCTTGGGCTACTATGGGTTAATATGTTATGAAATGTTAAAATAATACATTTGTATGTCCTATTCAAAGTTGGTTTATGTAATCTTACCTATATGCATATAGTGGCCATTATATACATAGACAAGATAGGGTTCTTGCCAGCCAGGGGTATGTGATTATTAATTTTGTTTAATCTTGGTGGTAGCCTGATACTGCCTGATAGAGGTTGTCGAGTAGCATTAGAATAAGTAAAATTGCATTATTTATTTTAATGCTTTCTCCAATATATTTTATCCACAAGTTACACATTATTTTAATGAGGTAACACATTGATGACTTGACTGCTAAAAATAATGCTTTTTTTATGCGTTAATTCCAATTTGTTCCCTTATCGTTTGATGCCTCTAAACCAAAGCTCAATGGGAAAAATTTTCAAGGCCATTGATAAATTGTGAGACTTCCCCATAGAACATAATTTGAAGACTCATAAGACTTACTATTTAACACACAGCTGCAAATTGATGGGTTCAGTGTTTTTAGCCCCGTTTTTAAAAGTGGAGGTGGCACATCTGTTAACCAAACTCTATGTCCATCTGAGCACACGTGGTGCTGAGCATGCCGACGAGGTGATTTTCAGGCGTAGAAGAATGTTCCTAAAACTTTTAAGCCGATTGGGGCACTATCACATGGTAACCTCCACTGACTTTAAGCCATGGCGGCAACAGGGGCAAGATCAAAGGATTAACTTGCAGAGAAGAAGAATGTAATCTTGGACTCTGAAAAATGTGGAATATATCTGTTCTGAAACATAAACAAAAATATTTTTTTCTAATGTCTTTCAATCTGTCTATTTGCCTCCTCCTCCTCCACCTCCCCCCCCTGCCCACCACACCTCCCCCCCAAAAAATTGTTATAAGATGAGCATATAGAATTTCTATTGTTAAGATATGTATGATATATTTGATGGACTACAGCTCACACAGACTTGGTAAAATACTTTGAGGTATATGTATCAAGATAGTGGTCTGAGCCAATGTAAAATTTGGCGCATGTCACACTAAAAAATACTTTGAAGATGCTGGCGAAAACTAACCCAGAAAATCATCAAGAAAAGTAGCGTAAGCCGCACATTTCTTAATACATAGACCTGTGCCAAAATGCAAAATGTAGCTCCTCCCACTTGCTTCATAAAACCCTGATCTTGTTGCAGATGGATACAGGGAGACCTAAAAATGGTGCAACTAAGATTACTACATAGATGCAGCCTGGCCCAGGTATATTCCAGCCGGAGTTGTGACAAAGACTTTGCGGCTCAATTTTTCCTTTTATAGAGCTCGTTTCTATAGGACTAAGACTTTTACACTGACCTGTTGAGTGTCACAGCAGTTAGCAGTATTGCTCTTATATATGTCGCCAGATTCTCACTCTTTAAAAAAAAGGATAATAATAATAATCCAGTTCTAACAACACAAAGCCGGGAAGGACTTGGTAATAACCAATACAAATTTCAAGTTCTTTAACTTTAAGGTTTATTGTTACTATTGTTTTTTTAAATTGTTATATGAATTAAAAAAAACGGTGGTTCCATCATAACCTTGTTTGTTAGGAGCAAATTCTTTAAATATACTGTTGTGCTCTCTGTACAGTACATTCACTGGCCGATTACAAATCCGCCACCCATAAGCACTTACCTTGGTGTCTCACCGGGCCGTCACCTCCTCCTGCCTCCTCCTTCGTGCCACCCTCCTCCTTCTTTAGTGTTGCGGCATCAAATGATTGCCATGCAACGTAATGCCATGGTAATGCAACGCCATTTGGTGCCACGGCGCAGGAGGATGGCACGAAGGAGAAGGTAATAACTTTACAGAGGTCTCATGCTCTCCCCTGGAAATCAGTGGGGAAGAGAGCAGGGCCTCTATATATAGGAGAGGGGGGGAAATTTGCTGGCCCCAAACTTTGCCGCCCTAGGCCTGGGCTTATCGGGAAATCAACCACTGAACATTGGATTTCTTAGAGTGATTCAGAAATATTTGGCTGCGGTAGGACATGGGGGGGTGGGGAGGGGGGAAGGAAAGATATAGACTTACAATTCCCTCACTCCTATTACCAAAATGAATCTATGGCCATAAAATGTGTTAAAATTGTGATCCCTGTTGCTCAGTTTTATTCAATTAATATATATATTTGTTTGTGTTATTTCATCTGGTGGACCTTGGAGCGGAACTGTCGTACTGAGCTCCCAGTTGTAGAAATATAACATTTTTAAATCTCCTTGACAAGAACACTTACCCAAACAACATATTAACTTAGCAGTGGAGTTAGTTAGTTAGTGTCAGGGGAGGCATCGTCTCCATTCAAATAAATGGAGTAGCACTGTTTAGTAAATATTGATGCTGGTGTCAGATTTTCTTCTGTGGCCAACATAAAGCAACAATGTCTCAGCTGCAAGCTCAGAATAATACAGATCTACAAAGAACTACAGTTTAGCTGCAGAGATCAAATAATGTACTGTAGAAGGTATATATTTGTGTTCCGGGGTGGGCTGCTCTAAGGGGTTACATCCAAGTTATTAGAAGTGGATGCGATTTTTAGTTGGGCTACAATCTATAGCAGGTGAATATCTTTTAGGACAGGATTTCCTTATGTTGTTATCTACAAATCTATTGAATTTGTTCATGTATCTCTAAGGCTCCTCATTTTAGTTTTGCAATTTAATGGTGCTGAATATTAATAAAAAGTGAAACAAAGTGTTCCTAACATATGACATTAAATCTATGTTATTACGGAGTCAATAAATATTTATTAAAATCTGCACAGTATGTAACCATGCTGTAAAATGGCTGCAGTCATCTCTCCTGCTGACAGTAAGGCCTGGTAAGTTATGGGCATGCCAGCAGTTATCATGGAGGTTTGCCCTCACACCCTGGTGAGGTGTCATATGTCCCATAGGAAGTGACAACATGCTGTGTGTCCACGGTTAGTGACATCAGAGATGTGCCTGTTCCTAGGTGATATAAGACACAGCACTGTCAAAAGTTAGTGGAGTTCCTGTTGTTGGGCTGCCTCTGTTCAGTAAGAGGCACATGGAGGTCTGCAACATTGTTGCAGTAGTCTGATGCAGAGCTGTGAGTCTGGCAGCACAAGGCAGACAGAGAAAAGCTGTTGGAGTGTTATGTAAGAGCTACGAGACAAGGAGCAAGTCTGAGTGCAGGCTTGGGAGGAGACAGCTTATAAGACTGTGACCAGGGACCTGGCACAGGGACTATCTCCCTAAAGGGGAGATAGGGAACCCACCAATTAAGGGAAGAGATACCTTTCAAAGGGAAGTGCGGTGAACATGGGAGGCTAAATACACCCCATTGTGGAGGGCAGCTGGCCCACCGTACTAATAAAGATGCATCTGATTAACAACACTCTCGTGTGCAAGTGTGGAGTTATTGCACAGAGAGAAGCACCACAGAGGAGTTCCTCATCAGACTCATCCCCAAGCGGACGCCGGGATCCTGATGAGGTGGAGGCGCTGCACTGGATATAGGTAGGACTCAGCACACTACCTCAGCTGCCTGTCTGGGTTGGCAAATCCCCACACACCATCATGCGGGAGACTCAGGAGTCCTGTTGCCAACAGGTGCACCACCAGACACTACCATGTAATGGGGACTGGTTAGACCACAGGGGCCAAAATGAGATTGGGTGGGTCAGGCCAGTCCAGAAAATCCGTTACAAGTATAAATGGAATTAACAACTAAATATAATAAATACATACTGCAAAAAAAGTACCTTTTAGTATTTCCAGCAATGTTTCTTGGAAATATGTCCATCTCTGCGTGTCCTCAAGAGATGCAGGATTACTCTGGGCAAACCCATTTTCGGTAATGTAAATGATAGGGTTAGCAAACGTGTCCTAGAATATAATTCATTATTTTAGACAAATAAAAATAGGACCTGTAAATATTTAACAAAAATCACCTGTAAGGCAGGTAAGGGAAAACACAGCTCCTTAGAAAAGATGGGGTCTCAAATATTACTTGCTTGTAACAACAGGATTTATTGAAAAGCCAGGAACAACATAACAGCCAAAACGAAGCAGTAGCACTCTAACACGTTTCACGCACAGGGCACTTTGTAAAAATTTATGTAGCGTTGTTCCAAACCCCCCCTACCCCTCCCCCCCCCACATCCCTCCTCTGGGAAATCTGGCCTTTGCTACCAGTGGTGTAGTGCTTAGTACCTGTTAGGTTCCAGGAGATGCTGAGCTTCCGTGATGTTGTGGGGAACAGGACAGGCTTTTGGTTGTCATCAGGCTGTGTTCTTCTCAGGTGCAAGTGCAAGAGACAGTCCCCACTGTTAAACACATTGTGCATACCCCCCCACCCAATAGAGACGTAGGCAGGGGTATATAAAACAAGTCTTCTTTATTCATTCACTGCAGATGATATTACAGCAATGTAGTCACTGGTGTCAGATCCCAAGCTTCTGGATGTACTTGGGCTCTCTATCATAATTGAGGCCTCTCCAGCCTGTGTGGTATTTCTCTTCAGCCCCCTGAGGGGCTAAGGGCCCATCTCAGTCCCTTGAGGGAGAGACTAGAACTGACTATAATTTGGAATGGCTTCCTCTCAAGCACAGAGGGGGAGGGCACAAGATCTGCACGCGGATTGGGCTGTACACAGAGCAGTTCCACTTCCACCCATGTCACTCAGAGAGGCTGCCTGAAGGTGGGGAAACCCAGAATTATGCCTGACTATGCTTTGGACTTACTGACATGGCAGGCAGGGCAGACAAGTAGCCAGGACTGGCATGGCTACATTCTCCCTTTGGTGAAATAATCCCATGACCTCACTTTGAACTGAATTTGGGGTAACATCCATCCGCTTGGAAACTGAAATACAATACAAATGTAGAAAAAGTATGTTTGTTAGGTAGCACTCTACAAATAACTAAATGTATAAATATAAACTGTAGATAAATTGGTACACAGAGGCAGGGGGGACCTCTGACCCCCCGAAAGAATTATATATATATACACACAAAGGGGCCCCAGCACGCAAATAGATACAATAGACAATTGTCAATTTGAATAAGTCAATGAAGGTATATTTGCCAAAATTTGTAGCAGCTGTACAATATACCCAAATACAGGGTATGGAGATCACATCTCGCGAAACAACAACTACAATAATGTGGAGGGAAGGGAGTTGTTGGGGGTGAAAAAAGGGGGATGGAGGATAACAACAATGTGATGACAAAAGGAGGAAAAAAAACAGGAAACATGTATAATACACGTAAAAAATTCCCTCGGTCATATTTTGTGATTATCTGCACTATACAGGTTAGATTACCTTGATTTTTTTTACACTAGGTTTATGCATCTAGTAAATCATATGTGCTCAGTATCTGTTTATCTAGAGATTTTGGTGTTGGAGGGGTGTTAATTAGGGAAGTACCACAGAACATTTCTATCTGTGGGAACGGGCTTGAAGAAGGGGCGTCAGAGCCCCCGAAACGTTCGTTGCCCCCCTACATTTTTAACGTGTATTATACGTTTTCCTGTTTTTTTTCCTCCTTTTGTCATCACATTGTTGTTATCGTCCATCCCCCTTTTTTACACCCCAAACCACTCCCTTCCCTCCACATTATTGTAGTTGTTGTTTCGCGAGATGTGATCTCCAGACCCTGCATTTGGGTATATTGTACAGCTGCTACAAATTTTGCCAAATATACCTTCATTGACTTGTTCAAATTGACAATTGTCTATTGTATCTATTTGTGTGCTGATTCACCTTTGTGTATACATACAGTACAATACAAATGTAGGCAACACATTTAACACTTCCAATGCAGTTTATAAACAACGATGAGGGCATCAATTCATCCACTGACTACAGCGATGATAAAAAACGCTGGTACCACTTTCAACTAACGTCTACTTATAAAACTTGGGATCAGGTTTTTTAAGCACCCGCCAATCAAAATCTTCTATCCAGACAAAGTATATTTTAGGAGGGCCAGGCCTCTGGCGGAGTTCTACCCGATCTTTACAAATACTCCTGCCCACACACCCTTCTCTCATAATAGTACAGACCCTGGACTCATCAATAAACTCCTATCTACTAGTTTTGGACCTCAGATAGTTCAGTACCGCCTGCTTTACCCAGTCAAACCTATTGTCCTCAATCTCATCTATGATGGGTTCTGGCACGTATGGAATCTCGTACCCATGGGACTGTCTGTAGCGGTGGATAATGGCTCTATCAGTCCTACTAAATTTTAACAATTTACTAGTACCAGCCTGGTCTGGGCAAAACCCAAAATTTAGGCTCCTGAGGGGCCACCTCTCTGTATAATATGGCAGGTCCCTTAGGTGTTACTACCCCCAAGCGGATCTCCTCTACCCTCTTACGGAAGGATTCAGCGGTATCCTCTGGGGAATATTGACCTTCTTCCCACCAATGATCTTCAGTGGGACTATCCACTAAGAGGAACCGGGTCCTCTGCATGGTACGAGAGTAACCACTAAACATGGGGTCTCACCACTTAAGGGGTTCCCCGGATATATTTTCAGGCTTAGGGCTACTGGACCTAGTGACAATCTGAGATGACACTCCAGATGTTTCGGATTGCTGTGCACAATGAGGACCCTCTAAATGACCTAAAGGACCCAGGGGATCTAGCCACAGGTATTACGCTTGAGGCTGGCATTTTCCCCTCAGAATCATCAGAGCATGCCGCAAAATCCCCCAAATCCCAGTCTCTGTAATCAGTGGAGAAGGTAGGGGACACATTATAACTTCTGTACCTGGACAAGGCACATTTAGGGCCAGCAGGGGCAGGACTAGTACCCGCAGCATGGGCGGGTGGAATGGGCGGATAACATTGTCCTGAACAGGGGCAGCCTTAGAAGGGACATTGGTGATATAGGCCAGTGATCAGGGCCTAACAATGTCCTTGGCAAGTCCTGGTGGAGTGGGCCTACCACGGCACCAAAGTGGTGGTATAAGAGTAGAGTCAGTGGCCACAGGGGTGCTGCGACCCTGTCCTCTAGGTTGGGCCCCAGACCTAGTGATGGCTGCTAGAGATAGTCTCGTACTCACAATAGCTGGCTCTGCATAGCTTCCTGCAGCTCCATCCGGTGTCAGGATGATGTCATCATCACTGGTGGCCGCTCTCGCGAGATCTGCCAGTTGAGTCGGGTCTTGCGCTTGCAGTGACATCACATCCGGCATCGTCGGAAGTGCGTCATTGCTCCTCTGCACGCCGAACAAAGCACCACCCGGTACCTCTTCCGTGTAGGCCGCCGCTGGAGCCTGGGAAGGGTAAGCAAACAAGGCCTGCCCGCTCCAATGGTCTGGAAGGGCTGCAGGCTCCGTCTGTTCCACCACAGGTGGGTTCTTCTCTCCGACAGGATCCACCGCTGGCGTGGGACTCCTCCGGGGCTCCAGATGTACCAGGGCCTGCTCCGGACTCTGCCTCAGGCTGCAGGTAAGGGACAGTATTTCCTCCGCAGGTGGGCTGGATCGATGTTCGGTCGGATAGTGCCCCACAGACACTTGGCTGCGCGCGTCATCTTCAGAGGAGGGCAGGGACACTTCCTCAGGGGAATGGCATCCGGGCGCCCCTCATTCCCTTGCAGCTATCGGCACGGAGCTCGCCCGCTCCTGCGCCACCAGGGGAAGCACAGCCAACTCTCCCATGGCAGTCCACATACCCTGTAGGTCAGCTGGCAGAGGTTCCAATCCTGGAACCGGCGGGGGCATCGCAGTTGGCACGGGCACTGGTACCGTACCATTTGGGCCTTCCGGCGCGCTGGCCAGGGCCCGGGCACACGATGGCATCCGCGGCAGGGAGGGCAGTAGAGGCCACACAAAGAGAGGTGATGGCCCAATCATCAGCCTGGGTAGATGGCACAGGCACAGGGCTGGCAGGCCACATATAGTAGGCCCCGCAGCTTAAGTATGTAGCAGTTGGACTGGCTCTGCCCCCAGGGAGCCTGCATTGTGGGCAAAGGCATTGCAGGTGGCACTGCCCATTCACAGTGATAACCAGGTAGCCACCTGTTAGATGAAACGTTGAAATCTCTAGCACAGATATTCTCTGAATGTAGCACTTGGAAGTATTAGCCAGAGTAGTACAATAGCTCTTCTCTCCAGCTCAGTTCCATGGAACTGAGGTGAGGCCGTCAGTGTTCAGCTCCTCCCAGAACAGGAACAGTCCTTGATTGGCTCTGAGTTGTGCCCCCTCCCTCTGGTTGGAATTTAGAGCAGGGGCATGACAGAGCAGGGCATGACTCGGCTCTGGCTGAACCAGTCACAGTGGTGGGCGGGGCTTAACCTTGCTGCCGAAAGCTTGCAACTTGGTGCAAAGGAAAAAGCTTGCAACTCTGCAACAAGCCATGCGGTCCCGGTTTTAAGGCAGGAACACCATTTTGAGTACATAACACATGTGGTGAGCTCCATCTTGCAGGATCCACCATTTTGAGTGCGCAGACAGCTGCAAAGGTACACAGAGTCCCTGGCGATGCCTCAGGGGCCGTCCCTAGCGTATTTTGAATAAAGATGGTGAGGGTTACCACGCACCCTGGCAAAGCCTCAGGATACGCCCCAGCACAGTACAGTTTTGGGCAGCTATGATGGTACACGCACCCTGGATTTCCCGTCAAGGTACGCCCCAACACGCTGTTCTGAAGAAGAAGGGTACACGCTGCCTGGATTTCCCATCAGGGTACGTCCCAACAAAGCACAGTACAGTCTCTAATATGTGGATATCCACGCTCCCTGGAGTAGCCTCAGGGTACGTCCCAGCATAATCTTGATTTCGGTAAGGATCTAGGTAACCCACTCCCTGGTGATGCCTCAGAGAGATTCCCTCCTTCCTTACTGCTGCACTGTACTAAAATCCTGCCCTGTTGCTGCATCTCAGAAGTGCCTCCAATTGTAGCGCTGCTTCTACCCACACCCCCCTCACGGAGATCTGGCCTTTGCTACTGTGGTGTAGTGCTTAGTATCTGTTAGATTCCAGGAGATGCTGAGCTTCGCGATGTTGTTGGGAACAGGACAGGCTTTTGGTTGTCATCAGGCTGTCTTCTTTTCAGGCAGCATGTGTGCAAGCGCCTCCATTCACAGCAGGCTCCAGCTTAGCTGGAGACAGTCCCCACTGTGAAACACATTGTGCATACCCCCACCCGATAGACTGCAGACTTAGCCAGGAGTATATAAAACAGGGTATTCTTTATTCATCCACTGCAGATGATATTACAGCGTTGTAGTCACTGGTGTCAGATCCCAAGCTTCTGGATGTACCTGGGCTCCCTATCATTATTGAGGCCTCTCTAGTCTGTGTGGTATTTCTCTTCAGCCCACTGAGGGGCTAAGAGCCCGTCTCAATCCCTTGACGGAGAGACTAGAACTGACTATAATTTGGAATGGCTTCCTCTCTAGCACAGAGGGGGAGAGCACAAGGTCTGCACCCGGATTGGGCTGTACACAGACCAGTTCCACTTCCACCCATGTCACTCAGAGAGGCTGCCTGAAGGTGAAGAAAACCAAGGATTATGCCTACAAATGCTTTGGACTTACTAAAACTGACATGGCAGGAAGGGCAGATTTTAATTTCAAATCTTTAAGAGGAAAGTGCTCATTTTTTAAAATAGTAGGTTGAAGGGAAAAAAGGCATATGCTACTCCAATGTAACCTTTTGTTAAATTAACTTGGTGAGATACACTACTACATAAGAAATCCATGACTCCTCAAAATGCCAATCCCTTCTGATTTCAGTTATTTGAATACCTTTTTATTACTTTCAAGTTCTACTTTAATACTTATTTTACCACACAACTTCTTTATTATTTATCAGTATATAAATGTACACATCTAACATGGACTTAAAAATTTCCCATCTGACCAATGTATTTTCCCAGAATCCCAATTTATACCCTGTAAAGCAGGCATGTCAAACTCGCGGCCCGCGGGCCGCATGCGGCCCACACCGAGTATGTGTGCGGCCCACCCAGTGTGTCCCGGTTACGGCGGCGGTGAGGAGGATGCGGCAGCTGGTAAGTATTGTCTGTGTGAGTGAATGCTGCCAGGTGATTGGATGAAGGGCCGCATGGGTTTGAAAGAAGGAGGCGGGACTTAAATGCCGGCCGGGATGCAGGGGATTGGTCGCAGGCAGGTCAGAGGAAGCCGGGGGCGGGGCTTCCGCTTTGTGCAGAGCACACAGTGAGTGTGTCTCTGCCTTCCCGCTCCTCTGCCTGCTGCGCGATGTCCCCCGCCGGGCGGGCAGCCACAGGGACCCGAGGTAGAGGCGCCCACCCCCCTTGCTGCTGACCCCCCTTGCTGCTGACCCCCCTTTGCCGCTAACCCCTCTTTGCCGCTGACCCCCTTGCCGCTAACCCGCCTTTGGTGCTGACCCTACGTGTTCTCCGCTCCGAGCTCCTTGCCGCTCCTAGCCGCCGGGTCTGGCAGCGGGGAAACCACCTCTCACTGCCCCCTGTGTGCTCCGCTCCGAGCTCCCGCGGCGGGTCTGGCAGCGGGGGGGGGGGGGGATGGACAGGGAAAGGCGCCGCGGGCCGCACAATGAGTGCAGGCGGGCCGCGTGTTGTGCAGGCCTGCAATAGACCAAGACAATTACCGAAAGGGGTATGTGTTTCTATATATGTATATAAAAATGTCCGTGGCACTCAAAGCAAAAAAAAAGGGTGTGTGTCGAGCACTCGCATTTTAAGTGAAACTTCTTTGTCTTTTGTCACACACATTTGTAATGATGTTTTTTAATAAAAAATCAAAACACAAAGAAGTGTGACTTAGAATGCACGTGCTCGACACTAATATATTTATACTAACTGTGAATTCCACGTGCGCGGGACTCTGCGTGTGTGTGACTGCACGCGTGTGTGTGTGTGACTGCGCGCGTGCGTGTGTGTGACTGCGTCTGTGTGTGTGACTGCGCGACTGCGTGTGTGTGTGTGTGACTGCGCGCGCATGTGTGTGTGTGACTCTGCGCGTGTGTGTGTGTGTGCCGCTGTGTGTGTGTCATCATGGTCCTGCCCCCCTCCCTCCTGACAACTCAAGAGGCGGAGGTACAGATACACGGCGGGAGGAGTGGGGTCTGTCTGAGTGTGCTCGGTGGCGGCACACTGTCTGCGGCTCATGCCTCACACCGCTGTAGCCCGAGTCCCGCACAGGGCTCTCTCACCCAGCAGAGGTATGGGGTTGTTCGGTGGCTGACTGGGGGGAGGGGGGTTCGGAGGCTGGCGCGCGGGGGGGTGGTGTTTGGGGTATGTGTGGTGTGTGGGTGTGTATGTGTCTTCAGTTCGATTGGGTTGGAAAAAATAGGCACTAATGCACCAGGGAACCAGAGAATAAATGATGTCCAAGAGAGCGCGTACCCATAAAACAAATTTATACAGAGGGCCCTCGTTTTGTTTTCAGAAAGGCTAAAACAATTGCCAATTCAGTCTCCACTAGCTTGTTCTCAAGTAATCCAAACACTCGTAATAGACAGTTACCTAAGGGTAGCTTTAAATATCTTAGATGTATTTCTTGTGAACATATGCTTTCAGATTCGACTTTTACCTCTTTTGTCACTGGGTCCAAATTTCCTATTCTGACAGGTGAAAAAGTAACAGGACTTGTGGAAGCTTTCTTTCATTTAGACGGTGCTTTAATAGTTTTAAGGCTTTTAGCCTTTTTATATATCGTACACGGTTTGGTCGAAATATGCTCTTTCAAAATGGGGGCACAATGTATAACACTTGCCAATGTTTAACAATATTTGCGGCTCACATCTTTTCCGTCTGGAGACCCAGAGGACTGCAGTTGCTTGAAGAGCCTTACTGGTATTTGCAACGAGGAATTTTGCCTAAACGCAAAGCGACATGGGCTTCCCCCTCCCCGGGCAAAGTATACCTGATACAACCCTAGGGCTTACAGCTCTCTGCAGAAAAAATCCAGAGTTAACCTGTAGCGTCCCGAGATACTGGAGAATAGCAGTACCACAGCTTTCACAGAGGCCTAACACAATAGAGGGTAAATGGGAATAAATGGGGAAATGCTGGGTAAGTAACCCGTACAGTACAAAATATAGTTTTACATCCTTTTATGTGGTGGCTGGGCAACTCTTCTCCAGAAGAATATTTTTTAGCTATAACAATAGGAATTAGAAAATAGCTGAGTCTTGGAGTGGGGGTTGGGGAGGGGGGAAGTGTGCCTAATGTTGATGCACCCATATTATATACAGATAATACTATTAGAAAAGCTGGCGCAGCTACCCTTTTTACCAATCTGTATTATTGTTATCATTAGTGCATGCTTGCTAATGCAAGAAGCTTGATTGATAAAATGGGCGAGCTTGAATTAATTTGATCAGCCTGTCAGCATTATAGGGCTGGTTGATATACAGGGCTCTATGTAACCTATTACATCACAACATGAAGACGCGTCCACCTATCACAGACATCCTTCTACATAGTTGCATTAACCAATCAGTGCAATGCATGGTGCATAAAATGATTCAATAGGGTCACATTCACTCACTAGCCCGACAGTCTTGAAAAAGCATAACGCGAAATTATCGTTTTTTAATGTGGCATTATCAGCTTATCACTTAGACAGTAAGCAGGGTTTGATTATTTAGCTTAAGGTTTGCGATCTCTGAGGTGAATGGCTCGTAACGCCATCAATATAGTCTAATTGAGCTGCAGCACGAGTCTCTGATACTTGCCGAGAGGGCTAGCAGTTCAGCTGCAGGAGAAATCCTCCCTGCAGCATTAGAGCAGTGACACACAGCCGGGATACCGGGGGTGAGAGGCTCCACATGCCATAACCACTTGATAGAAACCTCACCAAACTAATATATTGCTATATGAATACTCTGCACTCCGGACAGAGCAAGCATATACGCTAGCTCACTGTCACCCCAGTATATACTACACGCAATCTATACATTACAGTGTGTTATTTGCCACATGATTGTATGGCTTTAACACTATTTATACTCTCCCCCCCCACCCCCCCGGCAAGGGGGAAGTATTATATTACATACCTGCTAGCTGCAGTCCACATCTTTGAGGACTGAAAGCAATTTGATATTACCACACAATAAGACCGACCAATAGGGGTCTATTTGCAAGTTGTGATCCGCCAACTATTGGCATTGTTCCAGCTTAGACTCATATAGAGTCTTTTTTAATATAGAGTACATCTAAGAGGAAAATTAAGGGCCCAGTACCTTAGAACTAAGTCTTAAGGCTACTTGCAATACTTTGACAGTAGCTCTTATGACTACATTATTACACTAATATTTGTAGTCACTAGTGATTTAAGCCAGGTACTCCTCCGATGTTCTCTTATTTTAATTCATTTTGTCGCACCATTGATTTTAACGATTTTGATAAAAGATTAATTTTTTTATCTACACTTACAAGCACTGATAACTGAGTGCTATTCTAAACTGAGTTCTTACTCTTCTGGTTTACTTTAATTAATAGCTAGAAGTAAGAAACAGGAGATCATACATTTCTGAAGATGAAACTCATGACTGGCCAGCTAGAGGGTTATCCCCTTTTTCAGAGGGATCGAGCAAATAGAAGAGGCGGTGGAGTATGTTTATATGTTAAACGGCATTTATAACCTATTATGAGGGAAGATGTTTATGAACAAATTGCTGAAGATTGTAGACACTTCATGGATAGAAATTAGCAGTGGAGGTAAAAGTACAGTGAAAAAGTTTGTAGGGATAAGCTGTAAACAACCAAATATTTGAGATTGAGGGGAGGAAAATACTTTTGCAAATGGAAAAGGCGCCAAAACTATGCTTTCATAAAGGGAGATTTGAATGATCTCTCACAGACACACTGGCATTCATTCTCTCTCTCAGACATTATTGGCGTGCTCTCTCATAGACACATGAGGACATTCTCACACCTTAGCGCTCTCTCTCCCGGACACATTAGGGCTCTCTCACATACACATTCGAGTGATCTCTTGCTATCTCTCTCTGACACATTCGCCCTCTCTCACAAAGACACAGTCCGCTTTCTCTTTCACATACACATTAGCTGTCTTTCACTATCATAGACACATTCGAGCTCTCTTGATACATTCACGCGCTCTCGCAGGGGCATTCTGTGTCTGTGTTGCTAGCTCTCTGTCACATTTGCTAGTTCTCACTCTCTCACAGACACATTTGCTAGCTACCAGCATGGATCCACACATATTACGCGAATACAGGAGATATTTTTGTGGTTTCGAAATCTGCAACGAGGGAATATCTGGTCATTTTGCAGTTATGCAAGTTAAACACCCAAACAAAGTAATTTTGTTTTCTTATATAACCATCAGCAGGTAAGATATATTATGTCTTCAACTGTCATTTTCTGCCAGAAGGGCCAGTAACACATTTCTTAACAACATGTATTATATTACATCAATATCAGAAGAAGAGCCCCCACTCCCAGCTTTACAGGATGGATTTTCCTTTTCTCATTGCAGGTTTCCCAGTGGTTGTGCCGGAGGAGAGGTTAGAGATTAAGTCAGAGACAGAAGAGGCAGACACTGGGGAACATCTGATCCCAATAAAGAGTGAAATAGATTCATTTCCTGTTGGGGGTAAGTACCCTGACACCCTCATTTGTCTTTATTCAATTTGTTTAAAACATGGCCTGAAATTTCCTCAATATTAGGGAATATAACATAAAAGCACCGATTATTATTATAAGCTACATGCTCTAATGAAAGCAAAAGCATGCATGATTTGTATAAGGTTATATTGAGAATATTATTGTTATTGAGGTTTGAGCATTGGTAGCTCCATAAACTCCCTCAGCACTCAAAGGGTTAATATCAGTGACATCAATGACTCCTCCCCTCCCCTCGGGAATCAGTATAAAGTATTTCTGTAGAGTGATATCACAAGAAGAGCCCCCACTCCCAGCTTTACAGGATGGGTTTTCCTTTTCTTGTTGACAGGTTTTCCAGTGATTGTATCAGAGAGTTTAGAGATGAAGTCAGAGACAGAAGATTCAGACACAGAGGAACATCTGACCCAAATAAACAGAGAAGTTGTTACATTTCCTGTGGATGGTGAGTACCTTACCATCCTTTTTGTGTAGACAAAGGCTATCTTGTTACAAGGAGTCCTAAGGGAATATTTAGAGTCAATTGCCTCTCATATGAAGTCCCCAGGCCTTCTGGGTGTTCTGGAACAAGCCACATGCAGCACAGTTAGAGGAGCAATGTGGCTCTCAAACGAGTATAGCAGTTTGAAATGTGCAGTTATTGGTCTCTGACCATCAATAGATGGGATGGAGCACATTTGGGGGGGGGGGGGGAGAATCTTCAAGTGAACCTTCCCCTGTCTGACCAGTGTATTCTGTTATGTTCACATATGAATGTGAAACTTAGACCCTAAATGTTAAGATAATTCAGAAGTTTCAGACAACACAAAGAAATATGGTGAGATGTGTGTATTGAGATGGGTATTGCCCAAAGAGACAGGAAAAAAATTAATGAGTTTGAAAAGAAACAAGTCTGTTCCATTATCACAAGGGAGAATAATATAAAATGGCAGTGGGACTGACATCACACATATAAGTGGCCATCCTTTAACAAATATTGTACTCGACTGGATTCCAAAAGATATCAGGACATACGTGCGAACGAGGGGTAACTCTCAATGTATTACTTCCTGGTAAAACATTTGATAAATAAAAGACTAAGACGATTACCAAAATATGAATATGAGAGCTGTTTGTGTGTTCTCCTTTTCTTCACCTTTATTACCTTTCAGTCCTGCAGAAACCTGCCTCTCATTTAGCCAACAGCTCTCAGCTCCCCTTTGTTCCTCTCCCTCTCCTCTCCCATACTGACCTCCGGCAACCTTCTCATGAACTGCAATTCTGCCCTATCTTCCTCTCGTGATCTACATCTGACATCATTTGACATATGAGCGCTCTCTCTCTGACACACGAGTGCTCTCTCTCTGACACATGAGCTCTCTCGCTCTCACACAAATCAGTGCTCTGACACATGAGCACTCTCTCTGACACAATGAGCGCTCTCTGACACATGGGTGCTCTCTCTTTCTGACACGAGGGCGCTCTCTCTGACACGAGGGCGTTCTCTCTCTCTGACACGAGGGCGCTCTCTCTCTCTGACACGAGGGCTCTCTCTCTGACACGAGGGCTCTCTCTCTGACACGAGAGCTCTCTCTCTGACACGAGGGCTCTCTCTCTGACACGAGGGCGCTCTCTCTGACACCAGGGCGCTCTCTCTGACACCAGGGCGCTCTCTCTGACACCAGGGCGCTCTCTCTGACACCAGGGCGCTCTCTCTGACACCAGGGCGCTCTCTCTGACACCAGGGCGCTCTCTCTGACACCAGGGCGCTCTCTCTGACACCAGGGCGCTCTCTCTGACACAGGAGCGCTCTCGTCGCTCTGGAACACTAGGGTTGCTCTATCTCTCCTCGCTCTGACACGAGGGCGCTCTGACACTGAGGGCGGCTCTCTCTCTCAGCTCTCGACAGAGGGCGCTCTCTCATCGCCTCTGACACGAGGGCCTCTCTCAACTCTCTCTCGCTCTGACACGAGGGCGCTCTCTCTCTCGCTCTGACACGAGGGCGGCTCTCTCTCCTCACGATGCTCCTCGCTCTGACACGAGGGGCCTCTCTCTCTCTCTGACACGAGGGCGCTCCTTGTCTCGCACTAGGGCGCTCCTCTCTCTCTGACACACAAGATTGCGCGCGCTCTCTTCTTCTCTGACACACATAGTGCGCGCGCTCTCTCTGACACACGAGAGTGCGCGCGCTCTCTCTGACACACGAGAGTGCGCGCGCTCTCTCTGACACACGAGAGTGCGCGCGCTCTCTCTGACACACGAGAGTGCGCGCGCTCTCTCTGACACACGAGAGTGCGCGCGCTCTCGGTGGAGGGAATAGGGGGAGCCACCACCAGGGTCGGTGGGGGGGCACTAGATTTCTAGGGCAATAATTTTAAATCTGTGGGTACAGAGTAAATGGACCCTTTTTTTTTTTAAAAAGTATTTTTTTTATTAGTAATTTTCTTTCAGTCATTTTATTTACAGATTTGAAAACATTTGAGTTCTGTCTTTTATTTATTTTATTTTTGTTTTACAGAGAACTCCCTGAATGAGGAGCAGAACTGGAGCTCTGATATGTCCAGAATTTGGCTGGCTCCCCACTTCCCGAATAACCATTACTCCTGTGACATGTTGGACACCTGCAAGGAACCATTGCCACATGATGGTGAATTTACAGGCCTTGTCCACACTGGGGAGCAATCCTTTACCTGTACAGACTATGGGAAAAGTTTTTCACTGAAGGGTAAACTCCTTTCACACCAGAGAATTCACACGGCAGACAAACCTTTTAATTGTGCAGAATGTGGGAAACAGTTAAGTACTAACAGAAGCCTCCTCAACCACCAGAGGGTTCATACAGGGGAGAAACCTTTCACATGTGCAGAGTGTGGGAAAAGCTTTTCGCTGAATAGCAGCCTCCGAAAGCACCAGAATATTCATACAGGGTTAAAACCTTTCACATGTGCAGAGTGTGGGAAAAGCTTTTTATTGAAGAGCAACCTCCTCAAGCACCAGAATATTCATACAGGGGAGAAACCTTTCACATGCGCTGTGTGTGGAAAACAATTAAGTAGTATGGAATACCTCCTCAAACATCAGAATATTCATACAGGGTTGAAACCTTTCACATGTGCAGAGTGTGGGAAAAGCTTTTTGCTGAAGAGCAGCCTCATCAAGCACCAAATTATTCATACAGGGTTAAAATCTTTCACATGTGCAGAGTGTGGGAAAAGTTTTTTGCTGAAGAGCAGCCTTCTAAAGCATCAGGTTATTCATACAGGGTTGAAACCTTTTACATGTGCAGAGTGTGGGAAAAGCTTTTCGCTGAAGCTCAGCCTCCTCATACATGAGAGTATTCACACAGGGGAGAAACCTTTCACATGTACAGAGTGTGGAAAAACATTCAGTATTCAGAGCAGGCTTCACAGACATGAGATGATTCACACAGGGGTAAAACCTTTCACATGTACAGTGTGTCGGATAAGCTTTTCACAGAAATACAACCTCCACATACATGAGATGATTCACACAGGGGAGAAACCTATCACATGTACAGAGTGTGGGAAACAATTCAGGGAGAAAAGCAGCTTCCGCGCACACCAGAGGATTCACACAGGGGAGAAACCTTTCACATGTACAGAGTGTGGAAAAACATTTTCTTGTAAGAAAACCCTCCTCACACACGAGAGGATTCACACAGGGGAGAAACCGTTCACATGTGCAGAATGTGGGAAAAGCTTTTCTCATAAGAGCCAACTTCTCACACACCAGATAATTCACACAGGGGAGAAATGTTTCACATGCACGGAGTGTGAGAAAACATTTTATTCAAAGCGTAGCCTCCTCGCACATGAGAGGATTCACACAGGGGAGAAACCTTTCACATGTGTAGAGTGTGGAAAAAGCTTTTCTCATAAGAGCAACCTCCTCACTCACGAGATGATTCACACAGGGGAGAAACCTTTCACTTGTACAGAGTGTGGGAAACAATTCAGGTATAAGAGCAGCTTCCGCAAACACCGCAGGATTCACACAGGTGAGAAGCCTTTCAAATGTACAGAGTGTGGGAAGCAATTCAGTATTAAGGACTGCTTCCTCAGACACCAGAAGATTCACACAGGGGAGAAACCGTTTACATGTACAGAGTGTGGGAAAAGCTTTTCTTTTAAGCAGAGCCTACTTGAACACGAGATGATTCACACAGGAGAGAAACCTTTCACATGTACAGAGTGTGGGAAACAATTCAGGCATAAGAGCAGCTTCCGCAAACACAGAAGTATTCACACAGGGGCATAAACTTTCACATGTACATGGCGTGGGAAATAATTAAGTGTAAAGAGCAGCCTCCTCACACACCAAAGGACTCATACATGGGAGAAACCTATATATACTGGTCGCATACAAATGTAGTGCTATTTACTTTCGGCTTGGGCTCTAGGGTGAAGTGGGTGAAGCGCATCCTAAGTGCGGCCGCTTTGCGGCTCACCGATGTCACGGCCCAGCGGACAGTATTTTTTCTGGAAGGGATTAACGCAGCGAGTGCCCCTTCTTCTGATTAGGACTCCCGCAGTGTTAAACCTAAGGGGCCACCACCAGTCTGTAAGAGTTGCGCAGAGAGATCAGAGAGAAGCAGTCTCTCTATGTCTCCCTGCACAGCTCTTACAGCAGATGTCATTATTTGTATTATTATTTTTAGTACGCAGTATTAAAGCAGGGGGTCTCCGGTGCTGAACCACCTTTTAATTCAGGTCCAGGGAGCCTGACTTCCTGAGGTACAGGCCTCCGTATGGGGTGCTGATATTTCCTGCAAGTTTAAATCTCCCGCGTCACGGGCCACTTGACCATGACTTTAAATAGCACCAAGATACCAGCACCCCATATGGAGGTCTGTACCTCAGGAAGCAGGGGTTCCTCAGATCTGAAATTAATGGGGTTCAGCTCCGGAGACACCCTGCTTCAAACAGTGTACTAAAAATAAACTAAAAGCAAAGCGTCATTACCTTAGTGACTAACTGCTAATGTAATGACGGGGTTAAACACTCCCGCCATCCTCCCCACCTCCCTCCCCAGGTGGCCTAACACTCACCCTCCTCCTCCCCTCCACACTAGACTAATGCCCAATATACCTATTTGCGAAATTTGGTTTTGGACATTAACCAAAAAAATACACATACAGTAATTACAAACAGAATTTATTTTTTTTGAAACAAATGCATTGTCACTATGCATAACTAGAACCTCTGAATGGAGAGCCTAGATGGCCACATTGGCAATATTAAGATGTAATTTTAAAAATACATTAACAATTAAAATACATTAATACCGCCCAACCCTTCATTACCATAGTGGCCAGCTGCTAAAGTAATGAAGGGGTAAACCCTCCTGCTACCTCCCCTGGAGGCCTAACCACCCTCTCGGGTCAACTACCCCCATTACCCACCACCTCTACCCCCAAGAAAACACTCCCACCAACCACCACCACCACACACCGTAATGGGCAATAACTTTAATAGCCCAAACTGGCTAATAGCGCTTTTGCCCATTGAGAAGCATAACAATATATATTACAAAATACAATAAAATATGCATTACAATAAAGTCAAACACTAGTAATTAAATCCATTGACTGTCACTGTGCCTACCTATGCCCTCAACCGTGGCATGGATACCCACATTGGAAATCAATGGGCACCCTATAGTAATTAAAAGTTGCACTTACCCCTGCCAGGATGTGGACTGTCCTCATCATCCTCAGTGGCACCAACATTCAATAAAGGGCCGATGCCCAAGCATTAAAACACAATTTATTGACCAGTAATCCCTTAATTACCTTAGTGGGTAGTAACTGCTATTGTAATTAAAGGGTTAACCCCTCCCGTTTCCCCCTGGGATGCCTAACCACCCTCAACGGGGCAACTACCCTCATTATCCACCACCTCAACCACCCCCTTCCTCCACACACACACACAGTAATGGGCATTAGCCCTATTAGCCAACTCTGGCTAATAGCGCTCTTACCCATTCAAAAGCAAACACAGTAGAAACAAACCAGCCATTAAATCCGTTGACTGTCACTGTGGTTACCTATGCCCTCAATGGGGAGGGGGCACAGATAGCCACATTGGCAATCAATGGGCACCCTATAGTCAATAAATGTGTGTCTTCACCTTGCTGGGATGGAGGCTCATCCTCATACAACTGTAGCACCAATCTCCTCACTTGGCCCACAAAGGACTGTTCCTCACTTGATCAACAAAGCAATGATCCTCAGCTTGACCCACGCAATGATCCTCAGCTTGCATTAAAATGTAATGAACAAAAAAAAAACATTAAAAACAATCTCTGTCTCATGTCACAAAAATAAACGAACAAAAATAAACGAACAAAAACAATCAGATAAAATGTAACCAAAAGCCAGAAAAAATAATCCATGCCCAATGGCATAAAAATTCTCTGCCAAACCTGATACCTGTTCACATGGTATATCCACCAATCGGATTGGTGGATGTACCATGTGTCTGTCAAATGTGACGTAACAGGCCTTATATATGGCGTGTCACGTCTCATTTGACAGGAAGTGGAGGAGGTGTCAACACCACCCAGAAAAGAACCTTGATTTAATTTTGTGCCATCGGGCATGGATTATTTGTTCTGTTTTTTTGGGGGGGAGGGGGGTGGTGTTGGCCATCTGGCAGGGATTGCTTTAATGTTGTTTTGTTTGTTTAATTTTAATGCAAGCTGAGGATCATTGTTTCAGGTCAAGCTGAGGAACATTGCTTTGTGGGTCAAGCTGAGGAACATTGCTTCATGGGTCAAGTGAGCAACATTGCTTTGTGGGTCAAGTGAGGAGATTGGTGCCTCAGTTAGATGAGGAGGATGAGCCTTCATCCCGGCAAGGGTAAGAACCACATTTATTGACTATAGGGTGCCCATTGATTGCAAATTTGGCTATATGTGCCCCCGTTGAGGGCATAGGTAACCACAGTGACAATCAATGGATTTAATGGCTAGTGTTTGTTTTTATTGTATTGCAATTTGTATTTTATTGTGTATACTTTTGATTGGGCAAAAGCCCTATTAGCCAGATTTTGTAAATATGGCTATTGATCATTTCTGTGTGTGGGTGGGCCGGGGGGGGGGGGGGGGGTGTTTTGTGGGGGGGGGGCGATGGGGTTGGTTAGGCCTCCCAGGGCAATAGTGGGAGGGGTTAATTACAATAGCCATTACTACCTGCTAAGATAATTAAGGGGCTACTGTCACTAGATCATATTTTAATCATTGGGCATTCGCCCTTTATTGGGGACCCGCTTCTTCCTGAGATACAGACCTCCGTATGGGATGCCGGTATCTTGGGGCTCTTGTAAGAGCTGTGCGGGGAGACACAGAGAGAGTGCTCTCTGATCTCTGCGATGCTCTTAGAGTGGTTGCGGCTTGGTAGAATTAACGCTGTGGAGTCCGATTCAGAAGCAGGAACCTTGCGCATTAATCCCTTCAGGGCAGCCTACATTACTGGCAATGTGGGCACGGGGAGCTGCTGTCAGGCTCCACTCATCAGCACTTTAACTCGCGTCCGCACCGAAACTAAATAGCGCCAGATCTGTAGTAATACAATCGTAATAAAAATGGCCGTTAACTCAATACTTACCTTTATTTATTTTTACCATGGTAGGCCTTTCTATTGGCTGCAGAGAGCAGAGTTGGGGGGTGGGTCTGACAGAGAGGAGTAGTGGCAGATCTGGCAAAAAGAGGAGAGAATTGTGTCTGTCAGACCCACGCCCCTCTTCACTCTGCCAGAGAAACGAGGGGTGGGCCTGGCAGAGAGGGGGGAGGGGGCGGGCCTGGCAGAGAGTGAGGAGGGGGGGGGCAGGTCTGGGAGAGAATGAGATGGGGGGGGGGGGGCAGGTCTAGCAGAGGGATTGGGGACAAGTCTGGAAGCTCCATGACCTTTACATGCTGCAGCTACAAGGAATCCTCCTGTTGGTAATTTCACCACCTACTCCCTTCCCTTTTCATCCTCTCCTAGCCCAAGCCTCTTAATCTCCTCCTCCTACAAATGCCCACATACCCTATGCCCCATGCATGTGTGTGTTGGAGATTAGTTTGTGATTGTGGAGTATATTTACATTTTAAAATGTATTTGCTTTTTTACATTTATTAAGAATTAAATGCATTTTTATAAGAAATGTATTTCACAAAAATATGACCTGGAACAGTTTTTGATTACTTTAGAAGTTTTTTTTTCTATTTGGGTATTTATTGCAATAAATTACTTAATATCGTCATAGCGGGAAGTTTTTTGTTATCGCCTGTTGCGAAAGGCACACCAATGAGCACGTGACTTGTGTATGTGACAATGGTTAATACACACAGCCATTGAGCTTGACCCACTTTTCTCTCTGCAGGGTCCCTAAAATGAGTAGTATCTCCCCTCAATCTGTCACAAATATAACCTTAAATCACTGCCCCCCACCAAGAATAAAAACAAGTCTTATCGCTAGGGGTACTTTTCCACTGTTTACAAGGGAAAAATATAATTCACAAACAAATCTATTGTAGCAAAATGTGTCCGAGAATGCAGTTACTCTCTTCAAAGTGTGCAAAGTTAAATTAGGGCCCAAAGACAGTACTCCGCGCGCGTCTCCTCACCCTGGCCGCAGCCTTAGATAACCAAACTTTTAGACAAACACAGAAAACCAGGCCGGGTCATTGGTCTGACTGGCCAAAAAAAAACAATACCATGTATTTTTTCAAATGCAATTTGTAATTCAGATTAAACTCTTGTGTGCCAGGTTATTAAAATACTGAATATTTTAATGATCTAATCATGACACCTCTTCTTTAAAATTGGGGGCCCACTGTGACGGAGTGCCTTTTAATGGGAAGCTTTATCTTTCCCCCACTTTAGTACAACCCTCCTCGATCACCTCTTTGGGGCTCCCTGATTTGACAGGCTCCAATGGAAAGCTGTTTGCCCCCAACTTCGGTACAACCCCTTTCAATCACTTCCTCGGGGCCTCCTGTTACCATCTGTTTGGTGGTGATGAATTGTAATGAAAGTTCCCCACGGCCCCCCACTTCGGTACAACCCCTGTCAGTTACCCTTCTCCGGTACCAAGTGTGCGTCAGAACTTGGAATTGTTAAGCAGGTTCCTGACCTTGTTGGGTCACAGCTGTCTCATATTGGGTAATCATCTTCCCAAGATAATTTCCCAGCAACAAATTAGCAGGAATATCATCAATTTTTCCAATCTCCCGCACACCCTGCCCAGTACCCCAATCCAAGTATAACTTTGCCACCAGCAAATTGTGATGGGCCTCTCTCGCCACCCCTAATTGCCCAGGATTGATTTCTTCAGGTCCCACCACTCCTGGCCGCACCAAGGTAACTGTAGCACCCGAGTCTATCTGTTCTTTAGTGAGTTTCTTACCCACCATGACTGGCTGCAAGTGGGTACATCTGTTTTCCTGCACCCGAGACACCACAAAGGAACCTGGACATGCTCCGGAGGAGCAATCCCCTCCAAAGGCAGGCTTCTTTTCTGGGTAGATAGTGCTGATATGCCCCAGCTTGTTGCAGGCAAAACACTGGCGGGTATCCCCCTGCCTCAGTGTGCCAAACCCCCCCCAAAGGAAGCCTCAGTAGGAGTAACAGGAGAAGGTTGTGGGGGTTCTCTGGCTTCACACCACTTCCACCCTGGGACCCCGTGTTAACTACTGGAGTTCTGTTAGCCATGTAGGAATCTGCAAGTTTCTCAGCCTTTGTGGCTAACTTAGTACCTCTGTCCTTCACCCACTGTCTCACTTCAGATGGGCACAAGGTTATACATTGCTCATGGACTGAAATCCAATAACCCTTCAAAGCTTTCAATTCCCAGCTCCCCAATCTATGGCTTGCAGAAAGAGGTAAGGCACCTCGCCAGCTCAGAAAAGCCAGCGGTACAACCGCACTGGAGGGCTCTGAACTTTTGCCGTTAGACTTAAGTTGGAATATTAAAATGGTGTAGCAACACAGAGTTGATGGCCTCATACTCCAGGTCAAGGTGTGTGCAAAGCTCAGAAAAGACATCCAGGGCTTTATCGTTCAATCTGGGTGTTAAATACGTTGCCCACGGATCGTGAGGCAACTGATGTTGCCTGCAAGTTTTTTCAAACCTACGCAGGAAGGTATCCAGGTCTCCATCTTTTGAAAGGTTTGGGAAATGCTCTTCAAGGGATCTGAGGTAATGGAATAGAAAGTGTGTGTGCGTGTTCAGCCAGGGTTGTGGGATTAAACCAGGCGAGAGTTGGAATGCAGGAGGAACAAACTGGTCAAGTTGTAAGCAAGAAGGGTAGTGTTGATGTATAGCACAGCCACGAGTTCCAACTCTCCCATTAGACACCAGGAAAAAATGACAAAGGTGAACACTCCGGTCTCATGGAGAGTTGGAACTCGTGGCTGTGCTATACATCAACACTACCCTTCTTGCTGTCTACTTACCTGGATGAAGAGCACGCCCTGGATGTCTAGGAGTCCTGCAAGCACCAAGGTAAAGGGCCGCAGTGCCCCTGCATATATATGATTACCAGTGCCTCTGTTTATTACATATTGGTTACTAGGGTGGGCATACATGGTGATTCAACTGCGGAGGCTTATCAGACATCACTAGACACTTAGCCCATACCTGATAATTTGCCATATTGTTCATGGACTCTCTATTGTCATCCAGTATTATTTGCACATGTTGTGGAGGAATTCTAACCAATTTGGATGCATTACATCTATCCTATCCCAAGTTGTAAGCAAAGCAGGGGGGTAATTGGTCTTGTCTCTGGTATGCAAGTGTGATGTCAATTAATATCATTAATATCAATATTCACGGCGGGCGTTTTCTGTGGCAGCGGATTGGAGCAGCTGGAAGGAGTGAGATGGGTGGGTGTGGACACTATTTAAGGGTTCCCGGGTCATTTAATCTGTATCCCTGATGAAGGTGCTTAGCACCGAAACGTTGGATGCGCTTGACTATCCTAGTCAATAAATGATCATTTTGCAGTAACTCTTTTTGCATCTGTTGTTGGTGTGCTCGGCCTCCCCTTGCTTACCCCCCAATTAATATCAGACATGACCTACTAGATATAGACAGGGCTGCATTATCATGTTGGAGAAATCTGCCTCACGGGGATGACAATGTGGGATCAAAACATAACACAGGGAATGAGCTAATCCACTGCCGGCACTATCCTACTATCACACACCATATTCTCCTGTCATTTTGTGCAACTATTTAAAAAGAAAAAATAGGTTTGTTTTCGATAAGGAACATCATTCTGCGACTATAAATCCAAACATTTATGGGGGAAAACCTCAGATTGAATAAAACTTTGAAATTAACAAACAAAATCTTTATTCTACAGTAAATAGCGTTTTTTTTTAATTGTAAAATGTGTGAAGTCTTTGCATGAACATAACAGGCTAGTCCGATAATCTTTGCCTCTTTCCCCATCCCAAATAAAAGAGCCCAACAACATATTAGTATGATAAAAAAAATATTTCACAGCTTTAATTACAAAAGCAAAACCACCAGCCACCTATTCAAGTCGGGGAAAAAAAATCGTTTTGTGGTAGCCTAAGAGCTGCTGGCACGTTGGACCCCATCATTCTTTTCTTGCATCTGGGATGACTCGGCTGTAGAGCTGACACCGCCCTTGCGTAGGCCCCGCCATCTGGCTGGCACCTTTGGGGCTGCCAGTTCTCTTCCCTTTTGGCAAGTACATTCCTTCATTGCTGCTGCAAACCCCACCCAGGCTGGTCCCGGCAGTTCCACTGTCTTTCAAATTACCAGATTTGCAAAATTGATAATAACCAGCGTGTAATGTCCATTTTATAAGAGATGCGCGTGGGAGGGTTACGCTGCTGGCACTAAACGCAATTTCCTGGGTTCTGCTTGTAGGCCCCTAAAGCCCCTTAGGCCGTGTTTATACCGAAAACGGCTGAGCGCACAACACCGTGCATCGCCAAACAAATGTAGGTTTTCCGAAGGGCGCGCGAACGAGGCGGCCAAGCACGCATATTTTGAGCCGATCTGAAAAATTGATTTTTCAGAGTCACGGCCACGACACATGAGCGGATCAGCCAATGAGGGCGAACCTCTCACGTGACATGGCCACGCATCCCTGTTGCCTCCCTGAGGGAGAGCGCGCCCGGCCTCCACCGGTATAACCAAGGCTCTAGTCACTCGCTTCTCGCTCCTGGTAGGTAACAAGTCCTCAGATGGAGGAGGTGAGCCTAATGGTAACCTAAAAGGACACATACTGAACCCATGAATGCAAGTAGGTAAGAAGGGTAGAGGTGGAGAGAGACCGAAGTATACAAGGACAGATCAATAATGGTAAGACCAAGATATGATGCAATATGTCCAGATGTTGACCAGGAAACATACTTCATAACACATGGACAACAGCCCAATCTGCTGGTGCGATGGGTCTGTGGAGAGAATAAGGGCATAGTATCACTTACATGGCGGATTATGAGACAGAATATATGAGTACCACACGCCACGTCCCTAAAATCCACACAATGGAAAAGGGGGGCAGGTACACACTCAGAAGCAACTCAGGTCTAATTCTTTGTTTATCCCATCAGGGGACCATATTTCCGCCCCTACGTCTCTTTTCCACACCATCGATGATCTGAAACCGCAGTTGGCTCACTGAGTGCCCAGCCCGTGTGAAGGAACAGATGATTGTTATTATGTACTGATATGAAAAACCATGGAATTCAACGAGGGTGTACTTTCTTTTTCACACAACTGTACATACACACACACACATACACACACACACTTCCATACACACACACACACACACACACACACACACACACACACACACACACATCAAAACACAAAAAGAAGAATACCCACATAAAGCCCTCTGATAATTAATGAATATTCAAAAAAGTTTATTAAAGACCAGAATCAAAAAACAAGAGTGAACAATAAAAAGACAGATTAAGACCAACGCGGGGACCAACAGAAAACCTCATTAAAAATGAAGTACAAAACCCATAAATATAGGAGGGACACAAAAATAAACTGATAATTAACCCACTGACATAATTGCAGCAAAAAACAGAGAATTGCCCTAACACAAACAATGGGATCTAATGAGTTCCCATTGAGAGTAATGACCTGCAAAGTGTGCTCGATAGACCTGCAGTTCATTACTCTCAATGGAAACTGATTAGATTAATTATTAATAATTCATTATTTATCAGAGTACTTTATGTGGGTTTTCTTCTTTTTGTGTTTTTTATATATTTTTTTCCCCTTGGCACCACCACTGGCTTTTATTTTTTCCATATTTAGTGTTTTTTTGATACCATCAGGTATCTCTAGGTGCTGGAACAGTGCAGTAAATGTGCTTTCCAGCTCGCACAGAGTTAATACTCCCTGGAATGGCTGTTGCAGCTGCTGACTAATCAGGATGGACTCCCTCCGTGAAAAAGGAAGTGTTTAAGGCAAACACAGAGTGATGCCATGTGTGAGAGATTGCTGCCAGATAGACACATGCTGAGAGACTGTCACAGAGAGCGAGAGAGACTGGCTGTTTTCCCTCAGAGAAGGGGACAGAGGAGCGGTCTCTACAGCTGTGGAAGTGACACAGTGGACCTACAGAGGAGTTTCTCTGGGCTCAGCGAGGGGCTGAGTTCCCCTAGGAAGGAAGGACGACAAGGCCATGCCGAAGCAAGAACGTCTGCTCCAAAGGACCTACAAACAGATAAGCAAAAACCCTTTATTATTGCTGTGTGCAAAGACTGTGTAGATTGTTGCATATTCCAGGGCATGTTTTAGGGGTGGGAACCAGCTTAGCTGGCCATCCAACTAGTGAGGGCGAAACGTGGTGTGGGCATCACAATATGGTGGAGTTTAATGTGGGCAGTCAATAAGGCACCGAGCAGTGAAAACTGTGGGTTTGAAGATAAATGCGGGGATTTAAAATGGCCACACAACTGAAGTGAAAAAACAAATTCGGTAAGCAAAATCTGTCCCATTGTGTATGACCTGTTGTGCTTACAGCATACACAGAAAATTTGAGAAGTGTGGATGCAATAGCACCCAGAAGTCAGTAGATGAAGATATGTTAAGGTGCTGAACCCAAGCAGAAAACCAAATTTTTTTCCGAGGAAAGTGGAAATTGCAGCTAGCAAGTGCTGAGTGTAAAGAAAGGATTGCTGTGCTGTGTAAAAGAAATAGCGCTCCCAATAGGTCAAGGTGAAGAATACACCTGAAGGTAGAAAATTGAGGAATTTCTGCCCACGCTTCAGCACAGACAATCAGAAAGTTCTGGTATCCTAGTGCAAGGTTTGCCGCAATTGGCAAAGACCCAAGAAGATACTGCATCATTGGTACAACAATCTTCAAAAATACAAACAGAGAATGCTGCTACCTTAATGCAAGGTTAACAACAAATGACAAAGTCCCAAAATGAAAGCACTGTGTTAGTAGAGCAGATGGCGCTCTCTCTACATCAGACTCTAAAGGAAGAGCAACACGAGGTGCAACTTCGCCTACACCAGGAGCTCCTAGAGTTAGGACAGAGAATTACCGCCCAGACTAGCAGGGACCCACAGGTCACTCGCCGGGTAAAATCGCACCTCATTCAGAAAATGACGATGACGTTGAGGCGTACCTGTCATTTTTCGAGTACACCGCAGTACGCGAAGGGTGGCCAGAGGAGCAGTGGGCTGGAATAATTGCTCCCTTCCTGGTGGGTGACTCATAAAAAGCCTGTTATGACTTGGAGCCAGAGCCAGCTAAAAACTATGACACTCTGAAGGCTGAGATTATGGCATGGCTAGGGGTTACCCTCGCGGTTTGGGCCCAAAGGTTCCACTCCTGGCGTTGCGATATAGAGAAGACTTGCCGCTTTCAACTCTCTGACCTTATACACACTGCAAGGAAGTGGCTCTAGCCTGAGGTATGTACCACCGCCGCAGTTGTCGAAAGAGTCGTCATAGACCGGTTCCTGAGGGGTCTTCCCCCCACTCTCCAAAGTGTGTGAGCCAGAGTGACCCTGTCACAGGAGACCAGTGCTTATAACACAAAAAATACTTGGATCCTTTGATTGAACAAAACGTGAGATAAAATAAATTGTAATTTATTCACACAAGAAACACACACAGCTTGATTTATGAAATAACACTTACGGGAATGAGGTCAAACGAAATAAATAGTTTCCAGAACAAAAGTACACAAAATACAGTCTTTAGGTATCAATTCCCAGGAGCGGGGTTGATACGTAAACAAGAGACGTGAAACCGTCTTTGGCAAGGGGCGCCGCTTGCAGCCTCTGTTTCTCCGCCAAATGAAATATCTTTGTTGTGCCCTTGCAGAATTCGTTTACATGTCCTTAGTTCTAACGAACTTTCGTAGCGGGGTACAATCCTTGGTTGCGATGGAATCGTCTCTGTACCGCATGCTATACTTTCAGATGGATCACAGTTGAACATGCACCTGATAGCCTGCACAGGCTTATAATACCCTCCCAAGCCTATCTGTGTAATACAAAGCCAATATTGGCGTGGGAAGCAAATTCCCCCCAATGGCAAGTTTGCCAACCGTTCCTGCAGCCGGGCAAAGGGCTTCACGGTATGCCAAGGGTTATGCGCTAACCTCACACCTAACCCACTTAGCATACCTGACCAAGCCCCCTTGCACGGCGACATAATGTCTACCTTTCTCCAGGATGCCCGGACATATGCTAGGTAAACTGTTTATATACAGTTCCTGACATTTAGCACCTTCACCAGGTCGGTACCTTTTTGAAGCCCCGGACTTTTGCAGACACTCTGGAGTCATCTCCACAGGGAGTCTCAGAAGTTTGGGCTTACATTATGCATGACTCATCCCTGGAATGGTTGATCATAAATAACAATACTGAATGCTTAATGTATCCGCTGTCCTGCCTGGTTGAAATGTAAATGTCCCGGTTCCTATAAATTTAAGATACTAAAATCAGGGCTACTTCTCATTTATGACTTTTAATAAATGCTAGAGTATCATAACTATACCTGGTTAAATGATTACTCCCTAGTACCCTGCATATCAAAAATCAGTGAGCGAGGACGTTTCTATCATAAGTTATCTAGGTAATTATGTGTGGACTGTGATGTGGTTTGTGGTTTAGCTTTTTCCCGGTCTGCGGGTTGGGGCCAGGATGCAATGTTGCAATCCCTGGACCCAATCGATAACCGCAGACGCACTTTCCCAATTGACCTTAATTGGATGGTGAGACCACATTATACATTGTTGCAATACGGCATCTTTTCATGACCGCAGACCACTTAACCAATTTAGATCGCGTTAAGGCTTCCCTTGCTTGTCTGCGGTTACACAGTGATACAGTGTTGCAATGCCGGGCCCCACCACATAACCACAGGCATACTTATCCAATTAACCCTTTAAACAGTGATAGAAGCCCCTTATTCCTAGCGGGCGGAGTTTAGACATGTTATTACACATTAATAAGACTGCAGCCAGCCCTGGGCTGCAGAACTGACTCTACAGTTGCTTTATCTGACTCAGGGGAACTCAGCCGAGAAGAATGGCTTTATTTCATGGCCTGGGTACCCCTTCACCGTCACAGACCCCAAAGATGCTGAGCAGTTTGTTGCCTTAGTTGAACGTCACTTGACTGCCGAGGAGATGTCCAGGAGTTCAAGTCAAGAGGAGTTTTTTGGTTCTCACTTCCTGCGCATCAGGAGGTCCAGTAAGACTGTTCCTTGGAATAACAGGCACCAAGGACTCATAGACTTGAATAAAGGAGTGGGAAGACCCATAGCACCTAGGAGGGACTCTGGTCCCATTATTCCCAGTAGACTGGAGACAAAACCCAGAGCCAGTTTTGGAAAGCATACAGAGTGCTACAAATGCCATGAACTTGGACATGTGGCCGCAGTTTGCCCTCGGAATGCGGACCAAATGGAATGTAACCTTTCTGTGGGTCATTTTTTTGCGCTAGGTTTCTACGGTTAAACACAATCCTTGCAGTTCAGAAGAGGAGGAGGACTCCTATGTGGCCCTGCGAAAAGGACAGCCTCCATGTGCAACAGAAGCTGCAGGAAAAGCTTACCCCGTTGGGTCAGGAAAGACAAGAAATTAACTACAGCCCAGGAATGACGACTAGCCTTGGGATGACAAAGGCTACGATATCGCCATAAGCAGAAAGTCGAGTGAGTCAGAAAGAAAGAGTGTTGACTGGAAACTGTTCTATGAGGTGTCCCAACAATACGTTCAACACCTCATCACCAAGCTAGAAGTTTCTCAGCGAGAGGCTTGCAAGTTAAAAACAGAGCTGGGTAAAGTAAAGCAACAAGTACTACAGGTGCGACTAAGTACCCAGTGGGTCCCCACCGAGCAGCATGAGGAGCTGAAGGCCAACCTGAGTCTTACCCAAGCACCACTGGAAGCAGAATACAAAAAAACAAAAAACCTTGGAGTGTGAAATGTTTAAGTTGGATAAACGGGTTACAGAATTAAACTTGCAGAAAAGTCTAGAGCTAAAGCGGTTAGCTGAACACACGTCCCAGCAACTCACAACTCTGCAGGAGGACAACCTCAATCTGGAACAAGAGCTGGAGAAGCAGAGAGGCTGCTCCATCCCCAAAAGTCAGTACACCCAGGAGAAAGAGGCGTGGAAAACAGATGCAGCAGCGACAAAAACTGCAGAGCTCCAGAATATGAAGGAGGCGCTGATGCAAACCCAGAGCAAGCACCGTGAAGAGGGGAAGGCCCTGAGAGGGGACTTACAAGATCAAACTGAAAAACTGCAGATTGCCGAGTGCAAGATACAGCTCGCCGATATGTAGGAGGTGTCCGTCCGTCAGGTGGCCTGCGCGACATCGCGCTATGAAAGAGATGACCGATACCCACAAGCTGCTGGGCCACATGGCCCATGAGGGAGCCCGGCTGAAACTGGACAAGGTCCGGGAGGAGCACTGGCAGCTGCAGTTCAAGAAAATAGTAAAGGAAATAGAGTTAAACCTCGCTCTGAATCAGCTGACGGATGTAGAATGCTGTATTGGATGCTATTGCTGCTCAAGAGGAGGTTCCTAATACGAAGAAGACCCTTGAGATGGAGTCCGTGGAAAAGAGGGCGGAAGAGTTAAATAGGAGTGAGGCTCTACGGAACAGGAATGCACAACAGTCTCCACTACAGGAAAAGGCATTGGCCGTTCCTAAGCGTCTGGATGCCACAGAAACCAATATCCATAAAGACAACGGTATAAAGGAGACTTGAGCACAAGAGGAAAAATATGGAGGTGCATCTTCATGAACTGCAGGCCCAGAAGGCCTAGTACTTGGCCCGAAAGAAGGACTTTTCAACTGGAAGGCAAGGAAAAAGCGGTGGATGTCTGACAAAGAGGTTGGTGCACGGGCCGGTCACAGGACAATGTTTCGCTGGAGGGAGGGATCTGTGATACCATCAGGTATCTCTAGGTGCTTGAACAGTGCAGTAAATGTGCTTTCCAGCTCGCACAGAGTTAATCCTCCCTTGAATGGCTGTTGCAGCTGCTGACTAATTAATAAGGATGGACTCCCTCAGTGAATAAGGAAGTGTTTAAGGCAAACACAGAGTGATGCCATGTGTGAGAGATTGCTGCCAGATAGACATGCTGAGAGACTGTCACAGAGAGTGAGAGAGACTGGCTGTTTTCCCTCAGAGAAGGGGACAGAGGAGCGGTCTCCTCAGCTGAGGAAGTGACACAGTTGACCTACAGAGGAGTTTCTCTGATTTCAACGTGGGGCTGAGTTCCCCTAGGAAGGATGACAAGGCCGTGCTGAAGCAGGGACATCTGCTCCAAAGGACTTACAAACAGATAAGCAAAAACCCTTTATTATTGCCGTGTGCAAAGCTGTGTAGATTGTTGCATATGCCAGGGCATGTTTTAGGGGTGGGAACCAGCTTAGCTGGCCATCCAACTAGTGAGGGCGAAAGCTACGGTGTAGTTAGCTTTCCCTAAAGGGAATTGGAGTTTATTTCATAATTTGGTTTTCTTAAAGGGCCAGTTGGCCAGTTGTATGATTTAATCCCAATAAATAAACCCCCTGCAGTTAAACTTTATACAGTGTTTCCAGCCTTAAATTGGGACAAAAGAGACTGCAACGTGGTGTGGGCATCACAGTATGTATGTATGTCTTTATTTATATAGCGCCATCAATGTTCATAGCACTTCACAGCAGTAATACACATGACAATCATATGAATAACACATAATACAAATAACACAGATTGAGAAGAAGTGCTTCAAACATAAAAGTAACATTTAGGAAAAGGAGTCCCTGCTCCGAAGAGCTTACAATCTAATTAGTAGGTAGGAAGAACGTACAAAGACAGTAGTAGGGTGTTCTGGTAAGTGCGTCTGCAAGGGACCAAGGTTTATGTATGAGGTTTATGTATGCACAGGAGTACATCAAACAGTGCATGCCAGGCTGTGTAATAATTTTACCCTACCCGCTGTTATTCATGTACCGTGTAATCATTATGCCCTACCCCCTGTTATTCATGTAGTAGTGGGCTCCAGGATGGTCGGAGGTCAGCCCCCACAATTGCACTCTTTCTCCCTCTGCCCAAGGGCTGATACTCAGACTGAGGTATATTATTGTAACGTTTATGCTCACCACAAACCGGGACCGGACCGCGGGGCTGAGGTGGGGATAGATATACTCCGACCTTAGACCACGAAGCTGGGTCTGGATTGTGTCGTCCATAGTCGTGCATAGCCGGGTCAGGGTTGGAAAAGGCAGGGTAATCCATTGGCAACCGCGGGGCAAGGCAAGCGGCAAAGGTCAAGGTCACAGGCAGGATTCGGCAAAAGGAAAAACTTCAGCAAAGGCGCTTCAGTGTAGGTGCTGTAGCACGATAAGGCTACCAGAAGGGGGAACAGGATGTAGAGAAGGGGAAAACAAGGACTGCAGACAGACCACAGAAACACTGAGGACTTGGCAAAGGCGAAGTCTGCCAGGAACAGGAATAGTAGCACCGGGGCTACAGTACAGGAAAGGCCTTAGGATGCAGGAGGCTTCATGAAAAAGTGACTATAGCACAAGAAGGCCAAGTCGGGCAAAACAGAGGTGCTTGTGGCAAGCACAGTTACTTTGAAAGAAAGTCTATGTTCAGCAACTTCCTGGGGGAAGGGCAGTCACTAAGTAGCATGGGCAGCCAATAGGGGCAGGGTTGCATAGAAGGCAGTGTCAAACAAACTGCTGTGTAATTGCAGGAGCAGGTGGTTCAGACTGCACAGTGCAGGGAATGATTTGCCTTGAACTCTATAGCCCTGTAAGAGTGATCCAGCCAAACCCAGGACCAGATTCCTTAAAGTATCCCCCTTTTCAGGGGAGACCTCCGGGCGACCAGAAATAGGCTTCCTCTGTGACGTAGGCGAGATGGAATTATTTCTGAACTGTCTAGGGCAGTTGTCTGAACTGTCTGAACTTGTCTGCGACAAGACAGTTTGTTAGCATGTATCATTTTAGAAAGAGAAAGCAGTGGTACTGCAAATCTTGACACAAAGAATGTATCATCGTAATACTTGTACATTCAGAGCCGTAGCAAAACTGGAGAGTCTGGAACAGTCTGAATAAGGCTGTCAGAAGTCTGCAAGACAGAAGTATGGGTTTTTGCAATGGTCCCAGAGTACAAGGCAAGAAGCACCGACAGTTGATTGACTGCAGCAGAGAAATGTTCAGGAAGAGTAATGATATTACTCAGATTGGCATTTAAGTCTATGAGAATGTTTTGTTCCAGATGGAGTCCGGTCACATGGTAGCAAGGATAGAGGTCGAGGGGACTCACAGAATGTCAGTGATAAAGTTCTAATGTCAAAGGCCTGGCCGTTACACCTAGCAAATTATCTGTGACCGTTGGCGTGAATAAGTAGGTTTCTGCCGTGGTACTGGCAAATCAATAGGAGGCCAGCATTCATTGTCATAAGGGCTTTGGAAAGCATCAGTTCAGATGTCTGGGAATCCGCAGAGGAAGCAGTAGGCACCAAAGAGCAAGCAGAGAGAGGCATGCCCGTGCCCTCAATGGAAGCACAAGAAACAGGGACGAGTACCTCAGGCAAGGCGGTTCATTAAGGGTGCTTTAGACTTGGAAGATGGTAGCCCGAAATCCTGAGGGGGCACCTCAGGCACTACACAAGGACTAGTGGGTTGTGAGTATGGTTTTAAAGTGGGAGAGCTTGGATCAGTGCCGATTTTACCCGGTACAGCAGGAAGCTGGAAGAGCGGTAAACCTGAATTAGAGGCACAAGTCTTTGAGTTAGGACTGGGTACTTTAAACACTGAAGAAGAGCCAGGAAAACACAAACTTGACTTAGAAATAGAAGTCATAGAGTCAATGGCTTCATGAGATACTGTAGAAGAATCCGTGAAGTATACAGATGCAGCAGCCATTATTTTAACAAATCACGCGGTGTATAACTCGAAAAACCCATGTGATGGTGTGGGATTGCTTCCAACCATACCGCCTTAAGACGCGAGTGCAGGCGAGTGCATAAAATGGTATTTTAGTGTTGTGGCTTTTAAACACCTGAAATTTACACCGTAGCACAGTACTGTACACATTATAATTCATTCATTTCATTGCATTTAATTGCACACAATCCATGAAATTCAAACAAAGCAACTGCGATAAACACGTGTGCCTGGGGCGATTGGCCGCGTGGAGTACAGCAGCGCACACGAAAACGGCGCTGTGATTTCTTAAAATAATACCGCTGCATCTGTAACTCGTTCTTGAACACTGGGTCCTTTGAATTAGTAAATGCATCAGGAACAACAGAAACCTCCATGAGGGGTAACCCTGAGTCTGCAGCAGCAGTTATACAGTCAGTAGCGGGTACCTCAAATACTGTGGAAGAATCAGTGAGACACAGTGCTGTCTTTGGAGTAGGAATCCCACACTCAAAGGTTAAATGAGGTACTGTAGGGGAATAGCGAGAGGAAAACTATTCTTTACGTGTGAATTTTAGGATCATCCACGGTTATAACAGGACCTGCAGAACAGTCAGTGGAGGATAGGTTTGTCCCTGAAGTGGATGTCTGTGAGTCAGCAGTGGTCACACTAGGTACTGCACAGAAATCAGAGAAAGATTGTATTGTATGTCTTTATTTATATAGCGCCAAAAGTGTACTCAGCGCTTCACAAAGAATACAGTACAGGGAATTATAATAATACAATAAGTGCTGCAAAAATCAGACAATAGGAAAGAAAATTCCTGCCCCGAAGAGCTTACAATATAAGAGTTTTCATGGGGAATTTACAGAGTAGCAGGTGAGGGAATAAGTGCTGTAGATGGCAGTGCTTTGTCACAAGGTAGGAGTGACTGAGTGTGGGACAGTACCATCCGTGCAGGCTATTGGGATGCTTGATTTGTTGGGCAAGTTTTAAGGTTAGTCAGTATTAAAATGAGAGGGTCAACACACTTTACAGGGGAAGAGATGGCAGGGAGGCATGGGTGAAATCAGGTGTGTATGTCTGGCTTCAGGCTTAGGGGAGATCCTCATATAGTACAGTAATACAATGATTCTGTGTATGAAGCTCAAAAAATTACTACTCACATAGAAGTAGCCAAAATCAAGCCACCATCCAACTTATAAGGGGTGGATGTTCCCTGTGAATATGCAGCAGCCACCAGCCACCAATCTCCAAGGAAGAAAAGAAAAAAGACCATATAGTGTAGACGATATTATATTCTGACAATAGGTATACATGATCAAGATAGGCGAAATGGATTGCGGGTAAACAGGTACACAGTGAGTCGCGATCTCCTGGGTTCCCTCGTTGTCCTCCGCTTCATCACCGGACACCACACGTGTCCCACGCCGGGGATACAGTGTTCCGGTGAAGCGGAGGACAACGAGGAACCCAGGAGATCGCGACTGACTGTGTACCTGTTACCCGCAATCCATTTTCGCCTATCTTGATCATTCAGAGTGTAAGCCTTTATTTGTATACCTATTGTCAGAATATAATATCGTCTACACTATATAGTCTTTTTTCTTTTCTTCCTTGGAGATTGGTGGCTGCTGCATATTCACAGGGAACATCCACCCCTTATAAGTTGGATGGTGGCTTGATTTTGGCTACTTCCATGTGAGTAGTCATTTTTTGAGCTTCATACACAGAATCATTGTATTTTAACATTACTGTACTATGTGATGTTTTTTATTTATTTTCTATGACTGCGAGATACGCTCCCCTGGCTTTTTTGGAGTAACAGTTGATGCAAGACAAGTGGAACAGTCTTTATTCAAGGGTTGTAGTGTGTCATTTAGTCTCTTATTCACTTTTATTTAATATAGTGCACTTTGTTATTAGGCACGATTATTCATAATTGTTTATATCACCTTCACGTATTATAGACTATTAAGTGGTTATTTTATTATTATTATATTTTTTGGGGTTTGTAAAAGCGCTATCGAGCACTTTTTTATTCTGTACTTAGGGGAGATCCCCAGCAGCAGGAAGGAGTAGATAAAAGGGTGTGAATAGAGGATTTGTGTGGGTGTTTTTTATTGAGGGGTAAAGAAGTTGTTGGGAGAGAGGTGTATAAATAATGGTGCTGTGGGGAAGTTGGAGTGAACAGAGACGTTCACAAAGGAGTGAGGAAACAGTAAAAGCAGTAGGGAGGGCATAGTGAGATGCAGGAGGAGAGACTTCCCAGGTACTGGGGGATAGAAAGAGTACAAAAAAATCACAGCTTTTATAAAGTTAATTTCTCACAGTTGCAAAGTTGTTGTTGTTGTGCAGAGTCCAGATCTTCCTCAAATCTTCACCTCTAATTTCAACTCCAAAATTAACACTGCCAGACACATTAGATGTGACACTTTTAAGATGTTACACACAGTCAAATATATACGGGTCTCTGAAGTAGCTGTCTGACAATCCGCAGTAGTTACCCTAGGTGTAGTACAGGAATCAGAGACAGATCCACTAGTCTCTAAAATGGTTGTCTTGAAACCCACATTGGTTATACTAGTTACTGCAGAGGGAGCAGAGAAAGGTACGCTGGTCATTGAAGTGGGTATTTGAGAATCGGCAAGGGCCAGACTAGGCATTGCAAATGAATCTGAGAAAGTTACGCTTGTCTCTCAAGTGGGAGTCAGAGGATCAACAATAGGTATACCAGATCCTGTGGGGACTTTTATGGCAAGAACTTTAAGAACAAAGTTGGGTTTATCCAACAATGCATGGATCCCAGCAGTAGGGGTACTTGACATGGACAAATCAGAACTAGGTATATTTAACCAGGAAGGGGCATTGGTGAAAGGTCTGCTTGTCACTAAAGTGGGTGTCTGAGAATCCATAGTAGGAATACTATGGGTAACTTTGTGGCAAGAGTCTTACAATCAGTCAAGGGAACTCCAGACATTAAAGGCACATCAGAGAAGGTACATTTTAAAGCAGGAGTTTTAACATTAGTGATAGGCATATCACATACTAAAGGAGAGTCAGAGAAAGAGGAACCTGCTTTTAAATCAGGAGCTTTATAATTAGCGCAGGTTAACGCAGGTACTGCTGGAGAATCCTTAGATGCAGTAACAGGGAACTGAAACTTTGCAGGGGAAAGAGAGAAAGGGAACTTTGATTTGGAAACTTGATCCTTAGATGCACTAGCAGGAAACTCAGGCTTTGCAAGGGAATCAGAGACAGATAAGCTTGCCTCTGAAGTGATAGATGGGGGATCAGCAGAAGGGGAATCGATTACTGTGGGAGGCTCTAAGGCAGCGGTGCGCAAACCGTGGGGCCGACGGGGGGCGCGGGGTTTACAGAGGCCCCGCGCGCTTCCCGAAGGCACTTAAATTAAGTGCCGGGGGAGCTGCAGGGCCTCTGTAAACCAAACTTACCGTGCTCTCTTGCCCAGACAAGAGCTTCCCTCCTCCCGCGTCGCCATGGCAACGCGGCGTCAAATGACGCTGCGAGGTCTGTGAGCGTCACGTTGCTATGGCACGTGACGTCATTACGCCAGAGCGAGGTAAGTTGGGGTTGGGGAGGGGCGCGGAGTGAGGGGACAGCCGCGGGGGGCGCAGGGAAAATTTTGCGCCCCCCTGCTCTAAGATAAGGCTTGGTGTCAAAGGCAGAAATCTACAAATGTCTGAGGGACAGCAGTGATTACACTTGGTACTGTAAAGGGTTTAGAGAAAAGTGTGCTGGCCTCTGAGGTGGGCCTGTGAGAGTTTAAGCTAGGTACTGCAACATGATTAGGAAACTTGGACAAAGAGAACATTAACTCTGAAAGTGGAGCTTTCGATGCAGAGGCAGGGAACTCAGATGTGCCATGGGCGGAAGCGAACCCTGCCAGACATGCATGGGCCGGGGCCCGTCAATTTGAGTGAAAAGTGAATTTGTCCGTAAAGCAGGAACCCTAAGGTCAGACACGGGGAGTCCAGACATGGCAGGAGAATCAGGGAGAGCTGAATGTGCCTTGAAATCTAGGGTTTTAGAACTAGCAAAGGTTAACGCAGGCACAACATTAAAGTCAGAGAAATGGGAAATTGAGTCTGAACCAGGGGACGTGGCAAACTCTTCTTTTGGCTTCTGACATACAATATCAGCTTGGGGATTCCAGGGGAAAAGGGGTCCAGCAGCAGGCGTTGCAGCGTAGAGGAACTGCGGCGGAGCAGAGAGGACGACCCGGGAGTGTTACACAACTTTCATGAACCGCTGCCTGCAGCTTTCAGACTGGCCCAGGAATTCAGCCAGGAATGGATCTTTAAGCGGGGGTACGTTTTCAGACAGGGACCGGTTTTCAGACATGGTCTGGCCTAAACCCACCTCAGCGGGGTCCTTATTTGTGGGGCTGAACATACTGTAACGTTTATGCTCATCACAAACTGGGACCGGACCACGGGGCTGAGGTGGGGATAGATATACACCGGCCTTAGACCACAAAGCTGGGGTCCGGATTGCATAGTCCGTAGTCGTGCGTAGCTGGGTCAGGGTTGGAGAAGGCAGGGTAATCTATTGGAAAGCCGGGATCAAGGCAGGCGGCACAGGAGCGAAGGTCGGGGTCAAAGGCAGGATTCGGCATCAGGAAAAACTTTAGAGAAGGCGCTTCAGCGTTAGGTGCTGTAGTGCGATAAGGCTACCAGAAGGGGGAACAGGGCGTAGAGAAGGGGAAAACTAGGACTGCAGACAGACCACAGAAATAATGAGGACTTCAGTGTAGCCGCTTCAGCGCGGCGAAGGTGAAGTCTTCTAGGACCAGGAATAGTAGCTCCAGGGCTACAGTATAGGAAAAGCCTTAGGATGCAGGAGGCTTGAGGAAAAAGTGACAATGGCACTAGAAGGCCAAGTCAGCAAAACAGAGGTGCTTGTGGCAAGCACAGTTACTTTGAAAGAAAGTATATGTTGAGCCACTTCCTGGGGGAAGGGCAGCCAATAGGGGCAGGGCTGCATAGAAGGCAGTGTCAAACAAACTGCTGTGTAATTGCATGAGCACGTGGATCAGACTGCACAGTGCAGGGAGGGATTTTGCCTGGAATTTTATAGTCCGGTAAGAGTGATCCAGCCAAACCCAGGACCGGATTCCTTACAATTATTAACAGGATCTTTATTGGGGACATCCACTGCAGATCTTCTCACAGCGATGCAAGATCTCAGAGACTCTATACCGCTGGATGGTGCTTTGCCCCTGGTAGTATAGGCCAGGGGGGCGCAAACTTTTTTTCCTTTGCCCCTGCCGGTGGTCCCCTCACCTCCGCGCCCCCCCTCACCGCCATCATAACGTCACATTGCCATAGCAACGTGACGTCACATGACCTCGCTGCGTCATTTGACTGCGTTGCCATGGCGACGCGTGTGAGAAGCCGCTGGAGCCAAGGTAAGTTAGGTTTACAGATGTAATACTCGCGCTACCCACAAACAAGGCAAGACCCCGGCACTGAGGTGGGAAGGTACAAAGCCACGCACCCACAGCAGCGGGAGCATGCCTGGAAGGCGGATTGTCTAGCGTTTCCGGGTCTGGGTTGGAGAGAGAGGGTTAATCGGTATACAGCAGGGCCCTGGGTATACGGCGGGTTCCGTTCCAGAGGCCCGCCGTATAGTGAGAATCGCCGGAAAGCGGATCTGACGATTTTCAGTGCTGCGCATGCTCAAACCGGCATTTACGTCGTTATGCGCATGTGCGACCTGCGGTCTGCGCATGCGCGCCGGGCCCACCCGCCCATTCTGCGCATGCGCGAATTCAAATTCAACATGGCGGCCCCCTTCTCGGTGCCGCCGTATCAGCGGATCGCCGAAAAGCAGAGCGCCGAGAAGCGGGGCCCTGCTGTACTTGCAGGTCCTGGGATTGGAGAGAGTAGAATCGTAGAAGTCTGTTAAAGTGGTCTGAGATTATAGATGATAGGATATTCCAGGTCCGTTAGCCGTGATCAGGGGTTGGAGAAGTAGCCGTAGTCGAGGTTAAGCCGAGGTCAATATCCAGAGGGGTTCACTTACAAGCCGGGTCGGTACACAAGATGTTAATCTGAAAGACAAGACTGGAACAAGGCAAAGCACAACTGTAGGAAGCAGCGGGGCTACACCGAATTATGCTGAGCACTGACTGAGAGCAGGGACAGGGAATATGTAGACAGACAGAACCAATGGGACAGGGGGTGGAGCGGAGGCGTGGCCCCAGCAGAAGCTGGGATAGGCTGCAGGAGACAAGAGGCACAATTGATGCTTGACACGCAGCTGGGGATCGTTGCACGTCGTCACAGGCGAGCGCGGCGTGTCCGGGGGCGGAGCCAAGCTCCATGGCAGGGGCTGAAGAGCTGCGGGTGCGCGCGTGCTCTGTAATCAGAGCGGGGTTGCGCACATGAGCGGAGAGTGGAGCAGAGTCAGCAGCAGCACTAGGTAAGGAGGGAACACGTCGCAAAGGACATGTTTTCCCGATTCCTTACAACAGAGGCCCTCCAGCTCCCCCGGCACTTAATTTAAGTGCCTTTGGGAAGTGCACAGGCCTCTGTAACCCCGCGCCCGCCCCCAGCACGTAATCGCCCCCCCCCCCCCGGGGGTCTGCACCTCGGTTTGCACACCGCTGGTATAGGCCTCTGTGGCTGAATCAGATGTTCCCCCAGTCCTACCCCCCTGTTTATTCATGTACTGTGTAATCATTATACCCTACCCCCTATTATTCATGTGTAACGGTGTTTCCCCCCCCCCCCCCAATCATAGATAGGGGCCATTACACAGAGGGCTGATTCGTCCGCGATGACATGAGGACACAGGAACAGGCTTCTGGGGTTTACACCCACATATCTCCTTATCATTGCAGCTCCTCCATCTGCCGTGGACTCCAGGAACTGAAGTGATCCTCCCACGTAGACATTATTACCTCTCCCAGCAGTAATGTCCGCACCAGACCGGAGGATAATTGCAAAACAGGAACAGGTTTATTACTACACTTCTGCAGCAACAGTTACTCAGCAGTCTTCTGCCGGATACAGTCAGCTCCACTTTCACTGAAGATGGTCCCTGGACCGTCACTACAGGCCTAGGGCACCCGCAGCCATCCTAGCTCTTCCCCACCTCGCTAGCGGAGGCAGAGGTATGGTTCACACTCACACACGCAGGGAAGAGCACATGGGTAGGCTCCAATCTCAGGCTCCCAATTGTGTGACCTACCTTCCTCAGAGGGGAAGGAACACTGATAAATTTTGGGCGGTCCTGCCCTTAAGTACAGCCAGAAGGCGGGCACCCCGTTGTCCCAGCAACAACAGGATGTACCACCCCCTGCTGTCACTCAAGTGCAGTACCAAAGGTGAAGGGGAAACCCCTACACCAACTACAGGCAACCTGATAGTACCAGGGTTTGCTACCAGCCCATTTGGTAGAATAGTAGCCAGGGGTGGCCCTGCTACACTCTCCCTCTGGTGGATTCACAACGACCTCGCTTGGGTCCTACATTTTTGAGTACCATCATCTAATGAAACCTAAACAAAACAACATTTCACATGATCATCACATTAATTTGCATGATATACATTTCAATGAATACAGTTCTCTGTGAAAAACAGAGCAGGGACTCCTCTTCCTAAATGTTACGTTTATGTCTGAAGCACTTATTCCCATGACCCGTTATCTGTATTTGTTATTTATATGATTGTCACATGTATTACTATTGTGAAGCGCTATTTACTTTAATGGCGCTATATAAATAAAGACATACAATACAAAAAATAGCACGGCAAGTATTGCATAAACATACAAAAATGGCTGTAATATTAACATAGGTTCCTCCAACATGGAGAACCTTTTCTTAGGGGGGTCGTCTCATGCCATGATCCACTCTCTCTAGAGTGAGAGAAGAATGATATTCCTGGTAACATACTGGGCACCCACATCTCTATGTCCCAGAGCGGTTTGGGCATAGGTCTATGGGCCATTCATATTTTTGATACCAGCCCAGAAAAGCATAAGTCGGAACACCCGGCCACATCGAAGGACTATCTGTCTCAGGGACCAAGGCCGTATCGGCCATGACGGCAGCAGCCGCTGGTTCACGGGCCAAATGTTCAGTTATGGACTGGATAAAGGTAACAATTCCTTTCACTGGAGCTATAGCGGTACTCACCGGAGCGGGAATCGCAAGCTTCTCATCCACCCCAGCAGTCGCCGTAGCTTCGCCAGAAGATATCGCGGGATCCGGTTGCAAGTCCAGGACCTGCACCCGTTAGGCGTCGACATCCTGCCATTGCGTAGGGGTGCTGTCTTTGCCTTTGTCAGCTTCTGCTGCATGGATGTCAGCACCGGAAGGTACCTCCATCGGTACCGGAGAATCGCTGGATAGGCCTCTGGACACCTCCACGAAAGGTAGTCTCATCCGCCTCTCAAGTCTCACGGTCATCAGTAACGGGCTCCTCTGTCGGGCAGAGCCGTTGGCACCATGCAGTCCGTCCTCATTCAGCATAGTCATCAGCGGCCGAAACACCACTGAAGACCGACGGCTACTGGTGCAGAAAGAGGGCAGGGACACATCCACAGGGGAATGGCATCGGATCATTTCCGAGTTCACAGTGGCAATAAGCAAGGCCTCCCCAGGCTCCTGCGCCTCTGGGAACAGCGGTGCCTCATCACCCAGGCCGACATCTCGTGGGCTGACTCCGGTTCACCGACCGTCTCTGGTTCCTCTGCGGGGACCGGGTCTGGTTCTGTCTCAGCCTGATTGATCATCATCGGGATACTCTGATCCCCTTGGGCCTCATCTCGGGCGTAGGGACCCTCCGAAGCCTCCATAGTTGAGGTTGATTGAAAAACAGCAGTATCGACCGCCCAGGTAGAGGGGTCAGTCGCATCTTTCTCTGCGAATTCCGCAGACCGCAGCATCGTGGGTTTCAGGAACTGTGCTCCGCAGCAGGCACACTTGGATCCCCAGGTCAATTCGCCACCTGGGAAATGACACTTGGGGCATAGGCATCTGATGTACCTTTTTCCCCTCCACCTTCACCACCAGGACTCCTCTTGGTTGCCGTTAGGGGTTGAAGTCCATACCACCAGACATATTCAAGTCTTTTTGTAAGCACGGGCACAACACACAAATGGTACGTTCATTCCTTTTGCTTGCCAGGCTCCAAAGAACTGAGGGTGCGGTCCGCTGCATCCGGTACCTCCCTTATTCTCAAGTCATTGGCTGTCACTGTGTCCCCTCCCTCTGGTGGAGATTAGAGGGTCACTCGGCAGCGTTGAAGGGGCGTGACTGACTATTGGCTGAGCCGGTCACATCGCTTGGATGGGGTGTTGGCTTTCGCGCCAAACCCTTGCAGGACTCTGCAAAAAGTTCACGGGCAGCCTGTTTGCAAGCCGCACGTGCGCTATCTAAGCTTGGCGGGAGATGCCATTTTGAATTGTCCAACTCACGTGGTGCATTCCCAGGCAATGGAACCTCCATTTTGGGCACAATTCCTTCACAGACCACGCAGTGCCGAGATTCCAACCGGAATGTGTCCCTTGTGGTTCCTCACAGCATATAGATTAGCAGTCTACCAAGAGTAGGTTGTACCCCAGGCTTCCGTGGCGACTCCCGGTTTCACCGACCGCGTACTCTGGTTCCTCTGCGGGGACCGGGTCTGTTCTGTCCCTCACTGATTGATCATCATCGGATACTCTGATCCCTTGGCCTCATCTCGGGCGTGGGAGATGTAAGGACCCCCGAAGCGCCTTCCATGAGGTCTGAGGTTGATTGAAAACAGCACAGTAACGACCGCCCCAGGTAGAGGGGTCAGTACACTCTGCACTTGCTCTCGCTAATCCGGCAGACCGCCACATCGTGGGTTGAATCCCTCAGATCGGACAAACGGTACTGTAACACAATCTTAAATTCCAACCACAGAAGTATTCCCCAGACGCACTACACACACGGGCACGAGAGTATACTCACCAGTGCACAGCCAGCACCATGTGGAGTTTTTCCCCAGGGTGCACTCACTGTACCTTGCTTTGGGCCCACCAGTGCACTGTTTCCATATAAGCTCAGGAGGATGCTGGTTTAGAGTCGCTCTTGGCCTCAACTCTCCCCTCTCTATTGGTCCCTCTGCTGACAGCCGGATTTCCATGCTGTGTGAGAAAAACCCTGATCCTAAGGTGTATCGGATCATCCGCCTCCTGCTGGGGATGATCACACATCGCCCAGCAGACCGTGAAGCCCCCTTGTGAACGCGGCCTTAAGTTATATGCTTTCCCTCATCTGAAACCACCATCCCGTGTATATTGCAACATTATTGTTACAAATACCCCTTTACACAGACTACTAGTCACTGAGCACCCTCCTCAGACCTCACTGTCTCCTGATGCTACAGGCACAGCAATGATAACACACCGATACCACACTGCTTCACACGTCATGTCCCCTGCTCACACATACACAGCACAGAGTGTGCTGGAAGGGCTGTCCCACTCCAGCCTGTAACTGATCCTGAGCACAGTCTGTCCCACATCCCTGAGGGGGGATCCAGGTCACTCCCACAGGGAAGGACTGAGAGATCACAGGGCTCCCCCCACCCTCCATGGAAGTACACCACACAGTGAGGGGGGATAAAGTGCAACATCTCAGCACGAGGGGGGGACACACTGAGGAATAGCCTCTGAAGCCTCTAAGTCCCTTTTCCTGTGCCCCCTCACATTCCGCCCCCCCCTGCTGACAGGAGATCTTCAGCCTGTGTTATTGGGTAAGTGGCTTTCCTTCCTCCTCCCTTCCCCTCCCTTGTGTGACCTGTGCACATTATCCCAGTGCTGTTCTGAGCTTCCTTAGGGCCGTTCTATAGTGTGTGCGTACTTGCCCGCCCGCACCCTGACGGCGCGCACGGTAAGCAACCGCAAGCCCAGGGAAAGCACCCGCTTTCCCTGAGCCTCAGCGTGCCTCAGCGGTAAGCCTGGCCGAGGCCTAAGCCCCCCTCTTCCCCTCCCCACCCCCAGATAAGCACCGCTTTGTCTTACTAGCCCCCCCTCTTTCCCTCCCCACCCCCACATGAGCACAGCTCAACAGTATTGCCACTTTAACGTTTCCTGCTCCAAACCATAATCTTTCTGTTTTTTTTCTGGTCAAGAGGTCGAACTTGCTGCTCCAAAAATGTACTTAAAAGGCGAGATAATAAGTAGATTTAATAATAGTTTGAACTTGTAGGAGGTCAAGAGACGCCTCTGTCTGACTTCCTTCTCTCTGACTTTTCTGCATTTAATAAACCTGCTGCGTGTGTGTGTTTGTGTGTGTGTGTCTCTGTGTGCCAGTATTTAGGCTGCGCTTTTAGTACCGGCGACAGCGATGCGACTTCGCGACAGAAAAATGCATTGCCGCCGTCGCGTACGCTTATAGTAATATGGTAGCGATCGCTGGAAGTCATCTCAATTTTATTTTTCCAGCAACAGTAGCCTGACGTCGCGGGCACTGTAAGCGCAGCCAAAGGCCTCTGCCAGGGTGGCGCTGGGCGGGCACGCTGACGCTGGCCGCTATGAAACACATTGCGGGAATGTGTGAGCAAGCGCCCGCCCGCGCATGCTCGGCGCTTAGATGCTTGCCAGGCAAGCAAATTTGAATTCGGTGCTCGCGCGTCACGTGAGCGGCTAGCCCAATGAGGGCGTACCAGCCCCGTGACTTCTTGGCCGCGCCCGCACCTAGCCGGCCACGACTCGCCGCGCGCCCGCTCCCTGCATGGCTGCTGCCACGCTGTCACTGAGCTCGCTCATGCGCTGACATCACCAACTCTCCAGGTATGAGCGATCAGCTGTCCTGCAATAAATTTAGAGGGGGGGGAGGGGGCGTGTCCTTGGCTGGATCGTGTCTCCCTGTGTGTCCTTCCATTCTCCTCACCCTCTCTCCCCCCCCCCCCCCCCCCTTTTCCCCTGGCTCGGGTGTTCCCAACGGCCCGGAGCCATCAGGAGAGGAGTTTGTTTGGGGGGCGCTCTGGTCAGCTTGAGTTTTTTTCCTTCGGTGTTCCTTTTTTGCTGTATTTTCCGGTGTTTGAAATCTGATTTCGGTCAGGTTCAAATTTTCTGGGAATCCTTGAAATTTCCTGGAAAGGGGAAACACTGCAGCTCTGTCTTGCTAAACACCTTACACCCGTTCCCCACCTCCCCTGACACTGTTCTCCTGGAGAGCAGGAGTGTGCAGTCTCTCTCACTCCACAGTGTGTGTCACTGCACTGTCACTCACCGCTGCGGTAACACACACAACACGACTAATCCGGCTTTGAAGTGTTGCTAGTGAATCAAGATCAGGGGTGTTGTGACCGACAATTACAGGTACAGCACAGATGTAGATATCCTAACCGGACACTGCGGTGTTAGTACTGCTACTTGTTCAGGATTGAGACCCCGGTGAGACTGTTCTCCAATTTCATTAAAGAAGAGGTTATCATCAGCATGGTTTCACAGGGTCAGTCCACGGGCACAGTACTTAGTGCTTAGGATGTCTTCCAGGGTTAGTACACGTCCTGGCACTGGACTCGGGCACTTCTTCTCACCCAGGGCACCACCTTAATTATTCTTAATTTAGCACAAACACTCATACACAGAAGTCATGTATCCTAGCTCAGCTTGGCCAGGTGCTACAGAGGAGGCATTATAACCTTGTACTGATGAATTAACCCAGCGGTGCGCAAACTGGGGGGCGCGACCCCCAGGGGGGGCGCGAGACTGCCGGTGGGGGGTGCGGGGTTTACAGAGGCCCCGCGCGCTTCCCGAAGGCACTTAAATTAAGTGCCGGGGGAGCTGCAGGGCCTCTGTAAACCTTTACTTACCTAGGCTCCGGCGGCTTCCTTCCTGCGTCGCCATGGCAACGCGGCGTCAAAATGTGCCGTAAGGTAATGTGACGGCACGTTGCTATGGCAACGTGACGTCATGACGCCGGAGCGCAGGTAAGTGGGGGTTAGGGGGGCGCGGGAGTGAGGGGACCGCCAGTAGGGGGGCGCAGGGAAAAAAAGTTTGCGCCCCCCTGAATTAACCCATTAGAGCCTTAATGGCTGGACATACACACAACAATATATATGTATATCTTTATATTGTGCCCACAGTGTACTCTGCACGTTACAAAAGAGACAAACAGTACATGGAATTATAATACAATAAGTGCAACAAATTTAGGCATTAGGAAACGGAATCCCTGCCCCGGGGAGCTTACAATCTGAATGTTGGGAGAGTTACAGAGACGGCAGGTGAGGGAATACGTGCAGTAGATGCTAGTGCTTGGCTACAATGGCTGGTAGGAGTGACTGTGGGTGTGGGACATGAGCCATAAACTATTAAAATGCTTCATTTAAGTTGTGAGTTTTAAGGTTTGTCTTTAATGTGGAGAGAGAGTGTGCTTGGCATATACTGAGTGTGAGGGAGTCACACAGGTAAGGGGAAGTGAGGGAAAAGGGTTTAAGGTGAGGGAGAGCAGTAGAGGTGAAAGGGCTGGAGAGGAGACAGTTATGGGTAAAGCTCAGAAGACAAGTTTTTTTGACTAATTCTCATTCATTAAATAAGTTCTGTTGCAGTTGGGAGTTAATTGATAATTAGTTAATTGATAGAGAAATCAACACAGACGAGACATACATAAGATATGTTTAATTATATATATCTACTATATATTTCTGAAAGCATTGTACGTATGTATGTATGTTTCCCTGGTGTGTTCCTTGTCCCTAGCGGCAATCTCATTGGTCCCTTGGCCCACCCGCCCCCGCACACCTCTCATTGGCCTCACACACTCACACCACTGCTTCAGGCCCCCTTGGCCTGCCCCCGCACACTTCTCATTGGCCTGAGGCGGAGTGACAGGCCAAAGGTCCAAAACACACACACACACACACACCCCTCTCTCTCTGTCCTCTCACTGAGGAAGAAGTTCATAAGCGGCTTGAAAAAATTAAAGTAAATAAGGCACCTGGACCCGATGGCATATATCCAAGAGTTCTCAAGGAGTCAAGCTCAGTAATAGCCAAACCATTATATTTAATATTCAAGGACCCCATTTCCACAGGCTCAGTACCACAAGATTGGCGTAAAGCAGATGTGGTGCCTATATTTATAAAGGGAGCTAGATCACAACCGGGGAATTACAGACCTGTAAGCCTGACTTTAATAGTGGGGAAACTACTTGAAGGTTTAATACGGGATAACATTCAGGAATACCTAATGGAAAACAAAATTATTAGTAATAGTCAGCATGGATTTATGAAGGATAGATCATGCCGAACTAACCTTATTTGTTTCTTTGAGCAGGTAAGTAGGAATTTAGACCAGGGTAATGCAGTAGATGTGGTCTACTTAGATTTTGCAAAGGCTTTTGATCCGGTTTCACACAAGAAGTTGGTGTACAAAATAAAGAAAATTGGACTCAGTAATAATATATGCACCTGGATTGAAAATTGGTTAAAGGACAGACAACAGAGGGTTGTCCTAATGGAACTTTTTCAGGTTGGGCTAAAGTCGTGAGTGGAGTACCTCAGGTATCGGTACTGGGACCCCTGCTTTTTAACTTGTTTATTAATGACCTTGAGGTTGGCATCGAGAGCAAAGTCTCCATCTTTGCTGATGATACTAAATTGTGTAAGGTAATAGAATCAGAGCAGGATGTAATTCCTCTTCAGAAGGACTTGGAGAGACTGGAAACGTGGGCAGTTAAATGGCAGATGAGGTTTAATACAGATAAATGTAAGGTTATGCATTTGGGATGCAAGAATAAAAAGGCGATTTACAAATTAAATGGGGATAAATTGGGGGAATCCTTGATGGAGAAGGATTTAGGAGTGCTTGTAGACAGCAGGCTTAGCAATAGTGCCCAAAGTCTTAAAGTCATGCAGTAGCTACAAAGGCAAACAAGATCTTATCTTGCATTAAACGGGCAATGGATGGAAGGGAAGTAAACATAATTATTCCCCTTTACAAAGCATTAGTAAGACCACACATTGAATATGGAGTACAATTTTGGGCACCAATCCTAAGAAAAGACATTATGGAACTAGAGAGAGTGCAGAAGAGAGCCACCAAATTAATAAAGGGGATTGACAATCTAACTTATGAGGAGAGGCTAGCTAAATTAGATTTATTTACATTAGAAAAGAGGTGTCTAAGAGGGGATATGATAACTATATACAAATATATTCATGGACAAAACAAGGAGCTTTCAAAAGAACTATTCATCCCACGGGCAGTACAAAAGGACTCTGGGCCATCCCTTAAGGTTGGAGGAAAGGAGATTTCACCAGCAACGAAGGAAAGGGTTCTTTATAGTAAGGGCAGTTAAAATGTGGAATTCATTACCCATGGAGACTGTGATGGCAGATACAATAGATTTGTTCAAAAAAGGTTGGACATCTTTTTAGAAATGAAGGTATACAGGGATATACCAAATAAGTATACACGGGAAGGATGTTGATCCAGGGATTAATCCGATTGCCAATTCTTGGAGTCAGGAAGGAATTTATTTTTCCCCTTATGAGATATCATTGGATGATATGTCACTGGGGTTTTTTGTTTTGCCTTCCTCTGGATCAATAAGTAAGTATAGATATAGGAAAAAGTATCTGTTGTCTAAATTTAGCATTGGTTGAACTTGATGGACTTACGTCTTTTTTCAACCTCATCTACTATGTAACTACTATGTAACTATGTAACAATGACAATTGAACAATCATAGTTCTGGTTGTTGTGATGATGTTGACCTAACACCACCTGCACCACAACATAGATGACCACGATTACATCCACAAGTTCATCCACAAACACCAGTTACTTCTCCCATTGATCATACTTATGCAAATATAACAACAAGAGCCATTGTGTGGAGTTATTTTAAACTCAGAAATGTTCGTGTTACAGCTACATGTAGGCTTCCCAGGTGGCTTCTCCAAAAATACTGGACACAATGGTGAAAAATGCGGCACGCTCGAAGTCGGTAGGGGGGTTTATCATTTATAAATTATCAGACCGGCACGTAATTTTTTTTCTAAATGTTACTCCAAGTTTGCAGCACTTCATATTCTATTTCGTAAATAATTCTGGTGAGGCGTTTGGGGGTTGAGCGCCCTCCCTGCATTTTTTACAAAATAGAATATAAAATGGTGCTAATTGGTGCAAACTCAGAGTGAAATTTAAAAAGAGCATGACATAACGGTCAGATAATTTATAAATAACAGTCATACTGTACATGGCGAGCAATACTTATCTTAATGCTCCTTTCCCACTACTTGCAAAATTGTTACAACCCCCCTCATCCTCTCATCCCCCCTTCCCCTCATCTTCCCACACCCCCCTCCTAATCCTCCTCTCACTTAACCACCACCCTCCACCTTCCTCATCCTCTCCCCCTCCTGTTGTCTTACCTGTGGAGGTCGTCCTGGCAGACAGTGGCATGATCAACATCCAAGAGCAGGAGACACACAGTGGAGCTCTTCTCTCCTCTCGCACATGTAAAGCTGGAAGGAAACTACATTTCCCAGCATGCAGATGGGGGAGCTGCGCACACCCCTTAATGACGTGGAGCCCTCCCATTGGTTAGTCTTCTCCTTTGCTGGGCGGGAGATGACACCGCGTGGCTCCATTGCCCTGGTTACCAGATGCTGCGGCCTACGGGAGATGGCTCCATTGCGGCTCGCGTTGCCGCTTTTGGTTCTCGGTCGGGGGTAAGAGCGGGAACCATTCCTTCAGCCACCCTCCATACTCAGGCTGCCCATCGCACGAGAGAGAGAGAATACCGGACACATACATGTCTGGAATTACCTCATTTTTTACCGGACAAGCGGCAAAATACCGGTCTGTCCGGTTCAAAACGGGACACCTGCCCACCCTAGCTACATGTTGCTCATGTAGAACAGTTGTTAAAAGTAGTAAGCCGGGTACCCATCTTGGTACCTCTTCTTTAAGAGCTCACAAGACCCGTCGCCCCCCTTCCCCCACACACACACACACACAGAAAGTGTCAGGAACTCTTAGCCAGCATGAGACAAAGGGTTGCAGCAATCAGACAAGACACTGTGTAATGTCACAGATGGAGATAATAGGTCACCAGCGTCAGTCATCTTCTCAATCTCTGTCAGACCCACCCCCAGTGGCAGATTTCCCATTAGGCCTGGGCCTACGGCGGCCATTTTGGGGCAGCAAAATGTCCGCTTTCCGCTGGACAAGCCAGGTCTGCCGCACCCGACTGCTTACAAAAAGCCAGGTCTGATAAGTGCATGTTTAAATATCCCACACAGGACATTAAAATATGGTGCGCTGGGCTGGCAGGTCTAGACAGTGTTGCAGTCCTGCACAGAACATTTAAACCAGCACATATCAGCCCTGGCTTGTAGGAGTGGGTGGTCTTGCGCAAGCGGTTGGGTGCGGGCCGGACATTGCTGGGAAATGTTTGGCCAAGTCCAAAACTCTGCTGGGACATCCTAGACCATACATATAGGCCCTGCTCTCTTCCCCACTGATTGGCCTCTGTAAAGTTCTTACCTTCTTCGTTCTGCCCTCCTCCTTTAGCGTTGCGGCGTCAAATGACACTGCAATGTCACATGGCAAAGCATTGCCATGGAAATGAGGCGTCACGTGCCATCTTTTGATGCCGCAATGCTGAAGGCAAACGGCCCGATAGAGGAGGCAGTCCCAGGGTAAGTGCCTATGGGCGGAAGATTTTTTAATTCGCCACTTCCCGCCTGCCAACTCCATTCTCTGCAGCCATGAGATAGGAATACCAGTGTACAAAATAAAGGTAAGTGTCAAGTTAGCAACCATTTTTATTACCATTTTATTACAATGTTACTGGCATATATCATCTGGTGTGTGAGGATGCTGCTCTTTATACTGAATTATTGCCTACACTATGTACGTGTGAAAGCTTTCTCCCCTGTGTGAATACTTCTGTGTTTGCAGAAGCTGCTCCTATGCCTGAATTGTTTCCCACACTGTGAACATGTAAAAGGTTTCTCTCCTGTGTGAATCCTGTTGTGTGAGAGGAGGTACATCTTCTGTGAAAAGCATTTCCCACACACTGCACATTTAAAAGGTTTCTCCCCTGTGTGAATCATCTCGTGTGCCAGGAAGTTCTGCTTAAAAGCAAATGTTTTTCGACACACTGTACATGTGAAAGGTTTCTCCCCTGTGTGAATCTTCTGATGTCTGTGGAGGCGTCCCTTAATACTGAATTGTTTCCCACACTCTGTGCATTTGAAAGGTTTCTCCCCCGTGTGAATCCTGCGGTGTTTGCGGAAGCTACTCTGATGCCCAAATTGTTTCCCACACTCCGTACAGGTAAAAGGTTTTTCCCCTGTGTGACTCCTGTTGTGTGAGAGGAGGTACATCTTCTGTGAAAAGCCTTTCCCACACTCTGTACATGTGAAAGGTTTCTCCCCGGTGTGAATACTTTGGTGTTTGAGGAGGTCTCCCTTAATACTGAATTGTTTGCCACACTCTGTACATTTAAAAGGTTTTTCACCTGTGTGAATCTTATGGTGTGAGAGGAGGTACATCTTCTGTGAAAAGCTTTTCCCACACTCTGCACATGTGAAAGGTTTCTCCCCTGTATGAATCATCTCATGTGTGAGGAGGCTATACTTAGAAGAAAAGGTTTTCCCACACACTGTACATCTGAAAGGCTTCTCCCCTGTGTGAATTTTCTGATGTTTGAGAAGGTCTCCCTTAATACTGAATTGTTTCCCACACTCTGTACAAGTGAAAGGTTTCTCCCCTGTGTGAATCTTCTGGTGATTGAGAAGGTCTCCCTTAATATTGAATTGTTTCCCACACTCTGTACATGTGAAAAGATTCTCCCCTGTGTGAATCCTGTGGTGTTTGAGGAAGCTGCTCTTCTCCCTGAATTGTTTCCCACACACTGTACATGTGATAGGTTTCTCCCCTGTGTGAATCCTCTCATGAATGAGGAGGTTGTATTTCTGTGAAAAGCCTTTCCCACACACTGTACATGTGAAAGGTTTTATCCCTGTATGAATCCGCTCATGTCTGATTAACCTGCTCTGAATACTGAATTGTTTCCCACACTCTGTACATGTGAAAGGTTTCTCCCCTGTGTGAATCCTCTCATGTATGAGGAGGCTTATCTTCACCGAAAACCTTTTACCACACTCTGCACATGTGAAAGGTCTCAGCCCTGTATGAATATTCTGGTGCTTGAGGAGGCTGCTCTTCAGCGAAAAGCTTTTCCCACACTCTGCACAAGTGAAAGATATCTCCCCTGTATGAATATTCTGATGTTTGAGGAGGTATTCCTTACTACTTAATTGTTTCCCACACTCTTCACATGTAAAAGGTTTCTCCCCAGTATGAACCCTCTGATGATTGAGAAGGCTGCTCTTAGTACTTAACCGTTTCCCACACACTGCACATGTGAAACGTTTCTCCCCTGTATGAATCCTCTGGTGATTAAGGAGGCTCCTCTTAGTACTTAACTGTTTCCCACACTCTGTACAATTAAATGGTTTCTCCACTGTGTGAATCCTCTGGTGTGAAAGGAGTTTACCCTTCAGTGAAAAACTTTTCCCACTTTCTGTACAGGTAAAGGCTTGCTCCCTAGTGTGGACAAGGCCTGTAAATGCACCATCATATGGCAATGGTTCCTTGCATGTGTCCAACATGTGGTAGGAATAATTATTTGTCGGCTCTTCTGGGAGGCGGGGAGTCAGCCAACTTCTGGACATATCAGAGCTCCAGATTTGCTCCTTATTCAGGCAGTTCTCTAACAGAAGTAAACAAAAAAAAGACAGAACTCAAATGTTTTCAGTCTGTAAATCAAATTACTGAAAGCAAATTACTTATAAAAAATACTCTGCATAATTAACTTTATCACTATTGAAATTTTTTTTTTTAAAAAGCTTCTCTTTACTCTATGAGAAATATATAGAGACCATTGGCAGCTCTAAAGACACTTAAATCCCAGCACATGTGGAAGGGATAGTGGTTATGAGGCAATAAACGTAGTATGAAGTGTCTTGTTGTCAGCAGCCTTCACATGCAGGGGTATTATAATGATCAGGAGACAGTGTATATAAGTGTGGCAATCTGTATATCTCTCCGTGGAAGCGAGTAAACCTATCTCGCTCTGTACAAATTGCTGGCAAAAAAATATCTCATAGTGGGTAAATGATTTGAAATTACCTCTGTGTCCTGCGCGATGTTGCAATCTTTGTGTCACAGTTGATCCAGGGAAAAGTGTGCCATAACACATACGCTGTATCTCCAAAGCCGTATACCGACAATGAAGCAAGAAGCCAGTCCTGCACTGCTGCGGGTCCGTCCAATCAGAAAGCAGAATCAAGAACACTGTAGAGCAGTGTTTCCCAATCTGTGTGCCGCGGCGCCCTGGTACGCCGTGGCTTGCCTAGAGGGGCGCCGCGATTATCTCTCCCCACCATCCCTCCGATCATCCCTCCCCACCATCACTGCTTCATGCAGGCCGGGCCGCAGGGGATTGGCTGCAGGCAGAGAGGAAGCCGGGGGCGGGGCTTCCGCTTTGTGCAGAGCACACGGTGAGTGTGTGTGTCTGCCTCCCCGCTCCTGCCTCCTCTGTCTGCGCGGTGTCCCGTCCCCTTCTGCCCCGGGTGATAGGAGAAGGTAGGGGGGTGATAGGAGAAGGTGGGGAGGGGGGTGATAGAGAAGGGGGGGGAGGATAGAGCTGTGTAACATTTGTCCTGTCCAGTAGACTGTGGTGCAGGGACTGCCTGCACGGATTCGCATATCCTTCCTCCCCCCCCCCACCTCTCTCCCCCGAGTCACTCACATCCGTCAACTGCCTCTCTCTCCATTGTGATCCTGTGTGTGTTTGTGTGTGTGTGTGTGGTTGTGTGTGTGGTGTTGTGTGTTGGTGTGTGGGTGTATCTGCATCTTCTGTGTGGTCTATCTTGTGTGTATTTATTATGTGTGTTGTGTTGTGTATCTTGTGTGTATTTATTTATGTTTGTATTTTGTGTGTGTGTGTGGTGTGTGGTGTGTTAATTTATTTGTGTGTGTGTGTGTGTGTGTTGTGTGTGTGTGTGTATTATTTGTGTTTTGTTGTTGTGTGTGTTATTTATTTATTGGGGGGGGGGGATGGGGGGTGGTGGTGTTGTGTGTTGTTGTATTTATTGTGTTGTGTTTGTGTGTGTGTTCTCTTTGTATGGGTGCTTTGCTTGTGGTGTGTGGGTTCATTTGTTGTATGTTCTTTATGTTGTGTTGTAGTGTATCTTGTGTGGTGTGTCTTTTTTTTGGTGTACTTTGTTTGTGTGTGTGTTGGTGTCTTCTGTTTGTGTCTTTCTTTCGTTGTGTTTGTGTCTTTATTTGTGCGTGTGGGTATTTCTTTTACTTGTAGTGTGTGTTTGTGTGTGTGTGGTGTGTGTGTATTTCTTTGTGTGGTGGTTTGGCTTTCATTTGTTGTTTGTGTCTTCTTGTGTGTGTCTTTCTTTGTTGTGTTTGTCGTGTTTATCTTTTGTGTGTGTGTTGTCTTTGTTGTGTGTTTGTGTGTCTGTGTACTGTGGTGTGTGTTTCTTTGTGTTGTATGTCTCGTGTGTGGGTGTCCTTTTGGGACTTGTTGTGTGTTCTGTTGTGTGTGTGTGGGTTCGTATTTGCATTGTTGTGTCACTGTGGTTGCTGTGTTAAATTTGTGATGTATCCTTGGTAGTTTGTTAATTTGTAGTGTGTAGTCTTTAGTGCCTCTGTGTGGGTTGTGGGTCTTCGTTTGTATTTATTTGTGTGGTGTTAGGTGTGTATCTGGATGTCGGTATTTATTTATGCTGTGTATGTTATGGTGTGTGTGGGGTGTGTGTGTGTGTGTGAATAATTATTATTTGTGTGGGGGTGTGTGTGTGTGTGTGTTTGGTGTGGTGTGTGTGGTGTGTGTTGTTCTTTTCTTTGTGTGTTTGTGTCGCTTTCTCTTAACTTGTGTGTGTGTGTGTCTTCTCTTTTGTGTGTGTGTGGTGGGTCATTTCTTTGTGTGTGTAGGTCTGTGATTTGTGTTTGGTGTGTGTGTCTTTCTTTGTGTTTGTATTTATTGTTTTGTGTGTATTATATTTGTTCTTGGGTGTGTCGTCTTTCTTTCCTTTCTTCTGTGTTTGTGTCGCTGTGTGTAGTGTAGTAGGTGGTCGGTGTGTGTGTGTGTTCTTTCCTTTGGTCGGTTTGTGGTAGTGTGTCTTTCTTTTGTCGATGTGTCGTGTCCCTTATTGTGTCGGTTGTCTCCTCCCTCTTTGGGGTGTGTGTCTTTGTGTCGTGTTCTGTTCTTTGTGTTGTGTAGTCTTTGTGTGGGTGTGATCTTTGCTGTTGTGTGTCTTTGTTGTGGGTATTTAGTGGTGTGTCTTTGTGTGTGTGGTCTTTGGTGTCGCTGTCCTTGTGCTGTGTTTGTTTCTTTTGTGTGTGTGTGTGTGTGATCTTTTGTCATGTGTGTGTGTGTGTGTTGTGTCATTTGTGCGTGTGTGATTACTAACTCTTTGGTGTGGTTTGTTATGTGTGTGTGTGTATTTAGTCGTGTGTGTGTGGGTGTGTGTGTCTTTATTCGTGTTGTAGTGTCATGTGTGTATTTGTGTGTGGTGGTCTTTCTTTGTGTGCTCATTGTGTGTGTGTGATCGTTTGTTTGTGTAGTCTTTCTTTGTGTTGTGGTGTCTTCATGTGTGTGTGTCTATTTTGTGTGTAGGATCTTTGTTCTGTGTGTCCTATTCTTGCTGTAGTCTTTGACTTCTGTGTGTTCTTTGTGTCGGATGGTCGGTGGTTGGTGTGGTGTGGTGTCGTCTTTGTGTGGTTTGGGTGTGTGTGTGTGTTTGTGTGTGTGTGTGTCTTTTTGTGCCGTGTGCGTGCTGGTGGTGTGTCATTTAGGTGGCGTTATTGTGGCCTGTCTTTGTGTGTGGTTGTGTCCTATTGTGTTTGTGTGTGTGCTGATGTGTGTGGTGGTCTTGTGTGTGTGTGTCTTTCTGTGTGCTGTGTCTTATCTGTGTGTGTGGCTTCTTTCTGTGTGTGTGTGTGCTGTGTTTGTTGTCGTGTGTTGGTGGCTGTGGTGTGGAGTGGTGTCTTTCTTTGTAAGTGCTGTGCTATTCTCTTCTATTGTGTGGGTGTGTGTTTGTTGCTTTCTCTTGTGTCGGTCTTGTGTCTTGTGTCTTTCTTAGTCGTGTGTGTCTTTGTTTGTGAAGAAGTGTAGTCGCAAAATTGTGTGTTGTGTCATTTCTTGTGTGTGAAGTGCAAGGTTTATGTCTTTGTGTTTGTGTCTTTCTTTTGATGTTTCTCTTGTGTGTGTGAAATGTCTTTCATCGTGTTTAGTAGTGTCTGGTGTAGTGTGTCGTTCTCTTTGTTTGTGTGTGTGTGTCTCGGTGTGCATCGAAGGTGCTCGTCTTGTGTTACTAGAACGTGGTGGATGGGGTGTGAATGGGGGGGTGGGGTGGAGGTTGGGTGGGGGGGTGTGTGTTGGGTGCGCTCGGGTTTTTGTGTTTCTTTTGTGTTTGTCTTGCTGTGTTGGGGGTGGTGGTGTGGTTTGATGTTGGTGTGTTGTGGTGGTCGTCAGGGCTCTTGCGCTTGTGGGGTCGAGGGTGGGGAGTGTGTGTGGGTCCGATGTGGATGTAGGATGACTGACGGTTCGGCTGGAGACTAGTGGTGTGGTGATATATAGCAACTAGTGTAGTGAGCTTTTTTGTTGGTGTGGTGTGTCTGTCGTTTGGATGTACGGTGGTATGGTGGCCCCGGGGGAGGTGGGTGTATGGTCCCGTTTGAATGTGGTGTTGGTGCTAATGTCACCCGGATGTCGGGTGGAAGATAAGTAGATTGATGATCGTGCAATGTGTGTGTGGGGTCCAGGTGCCTCGTGATCTCTTTCTTTGTGTGTCGTCCTTTACTGGTGGTGTGTGTGTGTGTGTGTGTTGCTTTCTGGCTGGTGTGGGAGGTCTTTCTGTGTGTTTGGTGTGTGTGTCGGTAAAAGAATGTGTGTGCCGGCCTTATTGCTACCAGCCTGATCGTCAGAGCTCTGGATTCCTCTCGATGTGGGTGGTTAGCTGGGGAACAATTATCAGAGGAAATACTCGAGGAGACTAGGTCAGGCGAACTAAGTGCCCAGAACCAGTTGAGGAGACGCCTCCACAGCCAGCCACCACAATGTTGGTGCGATGGGTCTTTGTCAGTCTCTCCGTGCGAATGTTTTTGTGAGATAGTAGGGGAGCCGTAAATTCGTTATGGTTTAGCTGTCAACAACAGCTCGCTAGTGCGTGGTTTCGCTTGTCTTTGTAGATCGTGGTGTCTCCTTGACTTGGAGGGATGTTGTCTTTCGTGTTGTGTGGTGTGCTTTGTCGGTTTGCCCTGTTTGTGTGTCCTTGTCTGTGTGTGTGTAGTGACTTCTCTGTGTGTGTGTGCGGTGCGGTCGTGGTTGGGGGGTGTCGTGTGTCGCTCGTGTATAGGTGCTGTGGGTGTTTCGTGATCCGTGTGTTGAATCGGTGCTCCTCTAGTGTATTGTGTGTCGTGGGTCACTGCACACACTACCGCGCCCGCAATGGGAGCACCCAGGGTGCCGCTACCGTCCGGCCCACCGTTAGCTATCCTCTCTCGTTGTGTTGTGTGATTTGTGTGTGATCGGTTGGTGGGTTCTTCATATTGGGGGGGAACTGCTTCTGCTGGGCGGGTACAACGGTGATGGAAATTAGGTGTAGGGTGATACCTGTGTCTTACCCCTGAAATGCTGCGTTGGTGTCGTCACTAGGTGGTGGTGTAGGGAGTGTGCTCGTACAATTCCGGTGGTGCCATACGATACCCGCCTATTCAGGTGGGTGGTGTGTGTCTTTTCATGTGCCTCGCCCTGGCTAGTTTGGGGTGCTGCGTACAACCGTTTGCCGCGACCTAGTCGCGAGAGGTTCGAGGGTGCTTCTGTGTCGTAGTGCAGGTAAAGCCTAGCCCAGGATGTGGTAGTTTTGTTGTGTGATTTAAATAGTTGATGGTGGGGCTTGGGGTATGAAAAGTGATAGTGTAGGGGGTGATGTATGACAATATACAAGTTGTTGTGTATTTAGTGTTGGCGATCTAATGGGTGGTATTTCGAATAGTGTGGTGTGATGTTTTTGTCTTGGGTGTGTGGGGTGGTGTGTATGTGGGGTCATGTGGTATGGGGGGTTAGAATGTGTTTGTCTTGTGCAAGGGGAGCTGCCACTGCACGGATCTCCGCGTGGGCCAAATTATCCCAAAAAAAGAAAGCCGGGGGGTCCCTCCCCTGAAGGAGAGTGTGGTTCTGAGAGAGTGAGAGAGAGAGAAGAGTGAATAAAAGTGAGTCTGAGAGCAGTGGAAAGTGTTGTCTGAGGAGATAGAGAGTTACAAGAGTGTGGGTGGTCTGAGAGTGAGAGAGCATAGATTTTGTCTGTCTGACGAGGAGAGTGTCTTTCTGAGAGAGTGGAGAGGGTGCTAGAGAGAGTAGATGTTGTTTCTGAGAGAGGGATGTCGAGAGTGAGATGTCTGTCTATACAAGGTTAGAGTTCTGTTCTGGAGGAGGTAGAGTGTTCTGTCTGAAGAGGTAGAGTGTCTGTCCGAGAGAGGGAGAGTGTCTGTCTAGAGAGGGAAGTGTCCCTGTCAGAGAGGGAGAGTTTCTGTCAGAAGGAGTGTCTGGAGAGGAGAGTGTCTGTCTGAGAGAGGGAGAGTGTCTGTCAGTGAGAGTGTCTGTCTGAGAGTGAGAGTGTGTCTGAGAGAGTGAGAGTGTGTCTGAGAAAATGAGAGTGGCTGGAATGGCTGTGATGTGTCTGTCTGAGAGAGAGAGTCTGAAGAGAAGAGGTCTGAGAGAGAGAGGTCTGAGAGAGAGAGGTCTGACTGAGAGAGGAGAGGTCTAGAGAGAGAGAGGTCTGAGGGAGAGAGAGGGGCTGAGAAGAGAGTCAGAGAGAGTGAGAAGAGAGAGGAGAGTGGTCTGAGAGAGAGTGGTCTGAGATAGATGAGTCTGAGAGAGAGAGAGAGAGAGAGAGAGTGACAGAGGTGAGAGAGAGAGAGAGAGTGGTCAGTAAGAGGAGAGAGATGAGAGAATGTGGTCTGAGAGAAAGAGATAGAGGAGAGAGAGAGAGAGAGTTGGTCTGAAGAGATGTGGTCTGGAGAGAGAGAGAGAGAGAGTGTGTCTGAGATAGGGTCTGAGAGAGAGAGAGAGGAGGTCTATCTAAGAGAGAGAGAGAGAAAGAGGATCGAGAGAGATAAGATATAGAGAGAGTTCTGAGAGAGAGAGAATAGAAGTGAGGTGAGAGAGCGAGAGTAGAGAGAGAGCAGAGAGAGTGAGGGGTCTGAGAGAGAGAGAGAGGATGTGGAGAGTTCAGAGAGAGAATGAGAGTGTGTGAAGTGTCTGTGAGAAGACCCAACTGCGTACTGCACACTGTGGTAGGTAATGTAATATACACCTTTGTTTTTATTTGGCGTAGCGGAAAAATCCTGACGCCTTGGGAGCCTTGAAAAATTGTGATTGCTTTGGGGAACCATTGAAACTGAAAAATGTTTGGACCACTGTAAGTGGGATTGCTGGGTAACACTTGAACAAGCCCCCAAGCACTGCAGCGACCTCAGCTGGCAAATAAGGTGGGTTAAGAACAAAATAAAAATTTTATTAGGATAACGTAACTGCATACAACAAAACAAAGTGACAACTGGGGACAATGACTGTGGTAAGCGATAAACAACAAAACTTTACATTACAAACACTCAATGACGATCTAAAAGCGAAACAGCGCTTATCTCAAAGGAGTAGTTGATCAGAGGTGAATGTTTCCTAGTTATATGCCCCTCCTTCTGTGCAAACAATTGATTGTACATGTATCAAGCAAAGAAAGATGAGATGAAAATCAATTTGTAAGCGACAATTAGATGAAACCATAAGCCATGACAACAGTCTTCTATATAGGATAGGACACTTCGTTAGAACAGTTCGTCCCTAAACTTGATATCAGTTATATCATGTACTATCACCAAAAAGAAAAAATGTGGACTATTTATAACAATCTTGTTCATGGTGACAAAAAAGCCCAAAATAGATCACCTTTATAGATGAGATTAATTAATCATAGTATAAGGTGTGGAGTATTGATTAGAGACATAAATAAACCACTCGTAGGAGAGTATCCAGCAAATATATAATAATCTATGCTGATCCATATTTACTAAAGAAATAATATAAGATGTATGGGTAATGATGAATAATCATAAAAAAATATCTAATAACTAGAGATTATTAAGTCAAACAGTATTATATTACAAAATGTGACAAAAGTAAACATCAGATTAACATATCATTTGAAGTGTTAAAAAAACCTTCAGAGTGGCTATGAATTAAACACAATCAAGAGGGCACTATGCCAAGCCTTCAGAGGTCAGAGAACATTTCCTGGGGAAATTAATTAGATTATGAGCTAAATATAAAAGTGAGCTTATAAATGAAGATGAATATCTAAGTACCGTGAGTATTATAAAGGAAATATTATTAAGATCCCACGTTTGTAGAGATTTAACCCCTAGGGATGCCAAGTAAGTCCACGATATGAGACAAAGGTCCAGTATGCCTCTCTCTTTTATATAATGCTTAATTCTATCACAGACCTCCCTAAATGCATATGGACAGTTCTAGGTGCTGCAGGACTTAAACCGTTACAAGTGAAGCCATTCTGACAATTCTTTAAAGTGTGAACGAACTGGGGGTTATTTTAGATATCGATTAATAAATTTTACTATCAATGCATCGACTTCGTTGTTGCGCCGATGATGCGAAGATTTTGAATTCCTTAGTAGTAAAGCCTACCAGTATCTTCCTACTTACCAATCCACGAGATGAGCATAAAGATATATAATAAATTCAGAGTAAATCAAGCATGGGTTATAAAAGACAAGGGGAGTGCTATGGATTGCATCAAATGCTAGCAGGAAAACCCTCCATGTATTGATCGTTAGGCAGGGTTGAAGTGTGTGCCTTGACCGTGACATAGTGAGATGCAAATTTATGGCAGCGTGCGGCAGGCAAGGAGAAAGCAAAAATACCGTTATGTCTCAGAATTAGTGGAAGAATCTCTGTTGACAAAGTTAATCTAATGGGTGTTTATATTATCACACTGTGGGACTAAAGATGTAACCCAAGAGTGGCTTGTATAAGTGTTTGCAAAAGCGACAAATAACTTGAAGACCCTCGCTGGTGATTAAGCCCTTTTCGAAAAGTGAGTGCGTCAAATCTAAAAAATATACTTAGGGTCTCCAACGAGATGTTTGGTGGGGACTGGGTTATTCACAACAAAGAGGTCATCAATCTCGACTCTCAGTCATATCCATCTATTTAGTATTTAAATCTATCTGTGGGTTTTGGACAAAAAAGTTCAAACAGATAATTTTTCGAAAAGAGAATAGTAAATACACTCCTCATCTGCAAAAGTGGACAATAATCAAAATGTATTTAGAGCTATACCCATGCGGCAATACCTTCGACTACGTCGAAATTGTTCTAATCTAGAAGTCTTAATCCAGAGCATGGAACTTACAGACGTTTTATTTCCAAGGTTATAATAAAGTTACACTCTGACGAGGCATATCATAATGCCCTCAGTAAAAATAGGAGATTGATAGGTCTAAAAAAAATTCGGAGAAGAAAGTGAATATTTTCAAAGACATGATGCTATTTGTATCTGACTCACCATATTTTATACTAACTAATTTAGTAATCAACTCACCATGCATCAACGTATTGTTTAACAAAACACTGGGGAATACTTTCTATAGGACCATTTTCAAAGGGCATTACATCAATAATCCAAGATTTTTTTAGCAAATCACAAACCTTGGGTAATCTTATGTCTCCCAGTGTGATAAAAAACAAAAAACTTTGCTCAAAAAGAATTCTTCCAAATTTAAAGGATGCTTCCTTGCGGACGCTGCAAAATTTGCAAATATGTCGCTAAGACACAAACTTTGATAATATGCTCCAAAGGGGGTTCTTAGTCACATCGCATCTTGTCTTTTATCAACTGTAACTCTGAATTTATTATATACATGCTCATCTGTGGATGTAATAGAAGATATGTAGGTCTTACTACAAGGAAATTCAAAATTCGCATCATGGAACACAGGAGATTGATAATAAAAAAAGATCAAAATCACCCAGTTTCTTTACACTTTAAAGAATGTCAGAATGGTTCACTTGAACATTTTAAGTCTGCAGCCATAGAACATGTCCATATGCATTTTAGGGGAGGTGATAGAATTAATGCATTATATAAAAGAGAGAGGCATACTGGATTTTCTCATTGGATAATTTGGCCCCTAAGGGGTTAAATTCACAGTGGGATCTAAAATATTTCCTATAATAATATGGTATAGATATTCATCATTCCATTTATAAGCCTCACTTTTATATTTATAGCTCTAATAATTTCCCAGTAAATTTGTTCTCGCCTCTGTAAGGCTGGCATAGTGCCTATCTTGATTGTGTTTAATTCATAGCCACTCTGAAGGTTTTAACAGTTCAAATGATATGTTATATCTTGAGTTTACTTTTGTCACATTTATTAATATACATGTTTGACTTAATACATCTTTATTATTAGCTATTTTTATATTATTCATATATCTATACACTATATATTATTCTTTATTAATATTGAAGCATATATATATTTGCTGTGATACTTCCCTGTAGAGGGAGAGAGGGGGTGGCCCGGTATTAAAGGGGTTGCATCCCATTTGGCCACCCCTGACCGCACCAGGGAGACAAGGGGTTAACTGGGCTGAGGTCCAGAAATGTGATGTAACCCTTGTTATGACATGTAAATGTATTTTCCCCTGTTCCATTGTAATGTCTGGTTACTCAGTGTTTGCATCACACACACACTAGAATCCATCCGGGAGCACAAGGGTTAATAATTCTTTAATGATTATAGCCCTTTGTGTAGTTTTCCCGCCTTTTCAGGCACCATTTTGCAGGTCCCCCATTGGCCGCCATTAGGGCTCAATGCATATCAATAGGAATTTGTGCTGTTTTAGTCCTGTTTCCTGTAGTGACCAGCAGGTGGCGTCCGAGAGGAAGAGCGGCGGTTTCCCATTGAAAGTCAATGGGCTCATTGACTTCAATGGAGATGCCTCGAGGTAACCTAGTTGGCTGCCGTCCAGACCGCAAACCGCAAAGCGGATACAATGTCCTTCAAAAGAGCTAAAATCACTGGGTCAAGTTCAACGTCAATTAGCGGGGGAATAAACAGTTCTAGGGCACCTAGGGATAAAATTCTTTTTGCCCCTAGTTCCTAGGCGTCCCCCCACTCGACCACCACCGGGTCCCCGAATCCTGGACCCCCGATAAGGGTCGAACCAGATAGAGCGGGTCGCGCCATAGGCTTTGCCGGCGGCGGCAGAAACGGCTCAGAAAAATGACTAAGTGAGAAATGCTGAATTTTAGGAATCCATATCTCCGGTTCCGGAGGGTTCAGCGGATCAGGGTTTGGGGTATCTGTAGCCACTGCTCCGGCATCGCTGCAGAACCATCCTTGACCCGCTTGGACCAACCCGACGGAGTATGGACCCCCTTGAAGTTCGGGACTTTTCCCATAGACTTCAATGGCAGAAAACCCCCATTGACTTCAATGGCGGCGATTTACCATTGAAAGTCTATGGCGGAGCTGCCCGTTGTTTTCAATGGGGATTTAGTGAAAAGCTGAGATTTCTTTTTCAATGGAGATTTTTGTATTAAAATGATTTAATGTGCATTTGTGTAACTCCGGTTTCTTAGGTCGTAGCAAGTCGCTTTTTGGACCATATGGTGTCCCAGTTCTGGCAATGCGAACTGGGAAGTTTGGACCTGCTAAACCTAACGGAACCGGATATTTTAATACGTTTATGTTTTATGCTTAATAGTGTATCTTAAGGTATGGACAAAGACCCAGAAGAAATTCTTTTGGGCCATAAGGTAGCAGATGGCCCTGGGGACGCCGCTATGTCTAGGATTTAAGTGCTGTTCAAAGAGTTTTATCACCCTCACTGTTTATCCGAAGCCCAAACCAGGGCAGGTCTTAAGTGTTCCAGTTAACACCTTTCAACAAAGGTTTTCCTGCCAGAACTCCAAATGGTAGACTGGCTGGCATTCCTGACGTAAATGTGGGGCTTCAGAAATGAGACCCCCAGAGTTCTACTGCGCATGTGCCAACTAGCAGGGGGGCATGGGTCAGAATGCTTTCCCACGTTAGTGAGTGGCTGGAGGTAATTGTAAACCAATCCCCTGTGCTTAAGGTTAAGAATAGAAGGAGAATGGTTTATAAACTGCTGTCCACCCATATATCCTTTGTCTTCGTTTGCTGATATGGTTACCTGATATCACCTGAATGATTTCCTCACTGCTGAGAGAAATGCTACATCATACTTCTCATTCCCCAACCCTTAAGTAAGTGTACTTCTTGTTTGTTACTGTATTATCTGTTGTGTTCACCTTTATTCTAAGGAATAAATACAATTTATTATATCTTAAGCCTCGTTCAGTTCAAACCCAATTATTTTTGTGTAATATTAATAAGCCTGTGGAAGCTATCGTCACATTCCCTAGAGTGGTTTATTTATCCATCTATCAATACTCCACACCTTATATATGATTAATTAATCTTATCTATAAAGGTGATCTATTTTGGAGTTTTTTCACCATGAACAATATTTATAATATAGTTCCACATTTTTTCATTTTTTGGTGAAGTACATATATTAACTGATATCAAGTTTAGGCACGAACTGTTCTAACTAATGTATCCTATATAGAAGATGTTATATTGCTTATGTTTCATCTAATTGTCGCTACAAATTGATTTCATCTGATGTTTGTAATTAATGTACAATCAATTGTGTTTGCCAGAAGTAGGGGCTATATAACTAGGAAACATACCCTCTGATCAATACTCCTTGAGAAAGCGCTGTTAGAGCGTGAAACATGTGGGAGGAGAATTTTGTTTGTTTTGTCCCAATATGTCCCCAGTTTGTCACTTTTATGATGTAGTTTAATAAAATGTATTTTATTTTTGTTCCTACCCGGTGAGTTGTGAGTGCTTGGGGCTTGTTCGAGTGTCTCATCAATCCTCTAAAGCAGGGGGGCGCAAACTTTTTTTGCTGCGCCCCCCTGCCGGCTGTCCCCTCACTCCCGCGCCCCCCTCCCAACCCCAACTTACCCGCGCTCCGGCGTAATGACGTCACGTTGCCATGGCGACACAGGGAGGAAGCCGTCGGAGCCACGGTAAGTTAGGTTTACAGAGGCCCTGCAGCTCCCCCGGCACTTATTTAAGTGCCTTTGGGAAGCGCGCGGGGCCTCTGTAAACCCCGCGCCCCCCGTCGGCAGTGTCGCGCCCCCCCTGGGGGTCGCGCCCCACAGTTTGCGCACCGCTGCTCTAAAGTGTTCTTGATTCTCTTTACTCTATAGCCATGGCTTTAAAATTGTTGCCCTTGGATATCCAGTGACCCCCTGCCTGGGAGCCCCAGCATTCACGCCCCCCCCCCCTCGCTTAGAACCCGGCATCAAATGACATCGTGGGTCATGTGACATCACATGACCCCGCGTCATTTGATGTTCGTTATCATGGCGATGCGCCACGTCACATGACCTCACGGCGTCATTTGATGCCGCGTCGTCGAAGACCCGTCTGGCAGCAGGTAAGAGACATTACAGAGGCCTCACGCCTCCCCCCGCAGTTTGCGCACTGCTGGATTACTGTATTGATGATCTAAGTGTACATGTATGTCTTCCAAATCATTATCAACATTGAAATTGCACTTTCTTGCTCCTATTGCATTCTGATATTCTCCAATTATTCCATTTAGACAATAATCTCCCGAGTCCCCACTGTTTAATGCACTTGTGAAACTTTGTACATTATCTCCCTGTGCTGTCTTGCTAACTCTCTAAAGCAGGGGTGCACAAACTATTTGAGCTGCGCCCCCCTTACCTCTTTTGCCGGGGTATTGTGATGTCACACCGCCATGGCAACCGGCGTCAGCGGGGTCACATGACACCGCATTGCCATGGCGACGCGTCACACGAGGTTCTGAATCCCGGTAAGTTAAGTTGCAGAGGCCTCACACGATCCATCGCCATTTAATTTAAATGCCTTGGGGGGGAGAGCATTTACTCCCACCCCCAGAAAAATCTCGCGCCCTCCTGTTTGCGCACCCCTGCTCTGAAGCACTGCATACGTTTGTATATATTTTTATACAAGTAAAAATAAACATACATGTAGCACATTGACATGAATGAGCTATTACAGTAGGTGTCTTCTAGCACTGGAAGGGGTCTTATGGTAGAGGACTGCTTAATAAATATAACACACACTCCCTTATAGTACGAGTGAGAAAATTAGAGACAGGGGTTAAATCTTATCTGATGAAAAGGAATTAATCCAAGATGTGTGCTTCTCCATGCAAAGAATACGTTTGTGAATAGTTAAAAAAAAAAAAAAAAAAATTGCATCCATCATCACTATTGTTACCAAGACCAACAAGAATCAAAAGTTAAAAAAAAAAAAAAAAAAGAAGGACCAGGAATGGATTATTTCAGACAGAACACCGGAAAAGCTGCTGCTCATTTTTTCTGTGCTGTTCTGCGTGCCAGCCAGTTTTCCCTAAGGACAAGCTCCTCTGCATAGTTAAGATCTACAGACCTGGAGTTTCGAGCTGGGGACTGAATGGCCGAAAAAAGCTGGTTCCTGAAAACATTAGATGTTGGATATTTAAACTTCTAAAATCCAGGTATGCATTCGGCATCCACAAAATTGCAGTAAGAGACTTCTTTACAGCTTCTTCTAAACCAGGCATAAAAGGAGGAATATCTAGCCATGAAAGAAAGCATTCTGGATCTTTATTCATCCGGAGCCATTGTCAAAGTTAAATTAGTGCGAAGAGAAAGAGGAATATACTCGCCTCACATTTCTGATTAAATACATTTTCAGGCTGGTTCAGGTCGGATCTAAATTTTTAAATCCCTTTCTGAAAACAAGACCATTCAAGATGAAATTGCTCCGATCTGTGACCATTCCATAGAACCAAGAGATTTTCTATCATCCAGCAACTTGAAGGTTCTGTGTTCCAGCCAACCACTTTCAATTTCCATCCTTTTGGGCTAATAGCTCTCAGGATGTTTACAAAAGTACTTGTACTCATAACAGTGGACTGGCCATATCTGAACAATTGCCTAATCAAGCACATGTTTCCCAGCTCTCCAGACCCCTCTGGTAACTTTAAAAACACTGACGGCTAATAAATTGGGAGAAGAGTAATAGTTGTTTGTTTTATCGATAGATACGAAACTGAAAGAGTTACCATGTTATCTACAGAAGTAGGTCCCTCAGAATGCACAAGACGCCTACTGCCAATGTGTATGATGGTGCTGGGATTGTTCACTTCAACTATACTGTGGTTAGTTGCTAGAGCAATATTCCATACTCATCGTCTATAGCTCCAGTTCCTCTCAGAATAGAAATGTAGCAAACTGGTCTCAGATAATACTGTACATCTAATCTGTAAGACCGGTCTGTCTCTTTGGTGGTAGGAAGACACATAAAACCTAACAAAATATTGTTCTTTTCAAATTATTACCACTATTCTAAGCCAATTGGGTAGTATCACAAAATGTATTCTAATAACTATTAGGCTGAGAAGAGCTTGGTAGGCTGATGTGGTCAAGCTGGAGGTAGTTAACCATGGTCACCTCTAGAAGTTCAAGAACTGCTTATACAGGGCCTAGTTCTGTACCAAGATCAGGAAAGATTGGCTTTAATGGTGGAGAAGATGAAAGGGGAATCCTGAAGAGAATAGGTCTCTCAGATTGACCTATAAATATCCTTTGAAAAGGAAGAAAGGATTCTGAAGCATATGTTTATTATCGGCCAGCAAAACATTTTCTGCATAGTGCCAATGACATTTGGTGGAACAAGATTCACTAAAGCAAAAAGAGCATCTGATTACGAACTGCAAACAGACATCTCACTGCACACAGAGGAAGTCTGACGAAGGGGTGGGTGTTACCAAATGTGACTACTTTTATATACAATTAAGTTTGTCTGTACGAGCTGGTGTGCAACAATCAAGTTAATGGGCTAAAACAGCATGGCAATGAGTCACTTCACAGTTTGAGTGCCAGTCATCCGATGTTTATGCGGAGTACCAAGTACATGGTACAGAACCCCGATCACCAAGGAACGTGTAAGAAAGTTAAAAGGACTGAATGACAGTTCTATCAATGGTTTTATATACTCTCAGAACGAGATGCACCAACAAATGATCCCTATTGTTGATTTTCTGCTCCTAGACTTTGAAAAAGGATTATCTGAGCTCTCTTAAAAAGGACCAGACAGCAGTCTTAGGGGACCCTATAGACACCACGTGGGCAAATGATCAACTGATTTTGTTTGAGGTTTTTTCAAGCAGTTAAGAGGTTGAATTAAAAACAGAACAAACTCATGAAAAGAAAAACGCTTTGAAATGAAGGCGACATAGAGCTAGCAAAAAGAGAGAAAAAAAGTGTAGTACTGTACAGTATTCTTCTAAAAATGGGAGAATATTTTTTTTTTAATAGTAATGTATTTACAAAGAATATACTCAAAAGATGAGCTCTAAGTAAATGAATGTCCTTCAATCTTATAATATATGCTCTTTAATTAGCAACTCAGGAGAAGATATACAACAAACACAGACATATAAAAACATGATAGCCTGGAAGGTGTACGTGAGGTGATGTGCTAGGCACTGTACCCAGAGAACTGAATTTTATAAGGAAGACCTGTGATATCACATCACTACAAGTGTAGCCGAGCTCCCTGCTTACCTCCGGTGCGGGGATTTAGGCTGCAGATTATCGGAGGGCTGGAGCTCCACCGGCAACACAGGGGGCTGCCATTTTAGGTTTTGCGCATGTGCATAGAAGTCCGTGCGCATGCGCAGTCAGTGTTGCGGTGGCCATCTTAGAAAATGGGTCTGCAAGGGACTACATGTCCCAGAATCCCCTAGGAGAGGCAGGGGAGATAGGTTTGGTGCGAAGAGAGCGCACGCTCAGTTGGAAGGAAGATGGCAAGGGGAGAGGATGGGTTAAGGGTGCCAGTAGCCCCTGAACAAGGTCAGATCTCCCCCTCACCCGCAGGCCCCTGAGCCCCTTCCAGCTTGTGTGTGCTGCAGGGAAGGCCCCAGATAGGGACGCTTCCCCTTAGCTCACAGCAATAGTATTGCAGCGGTGACCGGATGGCCACCCAGTGATCTGCGGCCTGTGTCTGGGACCAGACCACGGGCCACCCTATAGACATTAAGGGAGACACTCCTGCTGGAGCTCCCTCAAGAGATGTACACCACCGGTAAGGAGAGAGGGGATTTGGCGACCCCACGTCGTGGGATCACATTGTGGCCCTGCTGATTCACAATCTCTATTATACCCTGGTCTGGCCTGAGACCAGGAAGGTACCACCGTGCACCAACGATCTCACACAGGGGTAGCGCTACTCCACAAACTTTGGAGTGGGCCTTGTTCAGTGGACACTGAGGTGGTTAGGTGTCCAGGGCACCCTCAGTACTTTGGGGGAACCCCATCTGGGTGGTGAACATTGTGTTGGGATCATTGTGTTGGGGGTATTATTGTTATAAGTTTGTCAGTAAACAGTTATATTATATGTGTGTGTATTACTCATCACTGTAATTGGTTACTGTGAAGGGTTATCCCAGAGCGCTGGGATCCCTCACCAGTTGGAGGCGCTGTACTGAGAAGGGCGAGAGTTCACCCCAGGTTCCCAGCGGCGGAGGCTTAGGCCTTCTGTGAGCCACAGGTTATCAGCACGTGTAGTTCCCATAGTCATAGGAAAGGGGGCTACACAAGTATAGAACACAAGTTGGGATATATGAAACGGTTTAGTATTATTTTTTTAATATTAATCCTTATATGAATATACAAATGTTTTTTTTTTTAATTGACAGTATTGAATTAATTTTACCCAAAAATATTTTTATTTACTATTGTGGGGAAACGCCATGATCACCAGATTAGCACCTTGTCATATTAATGTATACATGGATCAATGGGAAGACTTTCATATTTGGTCTAAAAATCAGTTTGTCTTAGATTTTATGCTCTGGTAGGGCTTTGCTGATAATACCATTTTTATTTGGAGAGGCTACGGCAGGCCTGCCCAACTCGTAAAGTGAGAAGGGCCGAACTGCACCAAGGAAAAAAAATTGGGCCGCACGAGTTAAATCATCATTATCATCATCTCTCCTCCAGCACCTCTCATCATCATCATCATCATCATCCTCATATCTCCCCCAGAACCCCTCACTATCAATCTTTACGATATTCCCCATCTATCTCTCATACCCCCATTTCTCCCCATCACCCACACAATACCCCCCTCCACATCAAACACACAATACCCCCTCCACATCAAACACACAATAACCCCCTCCACATCCCCCCAGCCCATTCCATGTCAGCATCCCCCCCCATGTCTCTCTTCCCTCAATATAACACTCTCTCCCCCTCCCCTTAATGACACTCTCTCCCCCTCCCCTCAATATGACACTCTCCCCCTCCCCTCAATATGCCTGGTGGTCTAACGTGGAGTCCCTTGGAGAGTGTACTGCGGAGGCTGTGGAACTTTGAAGCTGTGTGAGGTGTGTGAAATTCGGCTCTCAGCCCCTGTGTGCTGCGGCAGCTCCAGGCACAGCCGGGAAGGGTTGATGCGTCACGTCCGGCCGTGACGTCATACCCGGAAACCCGGCGCCCTGTGAGTAGTTCCATCCCTGGTGTGCAAGCCCAGGAGAGCTGTGCAGCGGAGTTTCTGCAGCGAGGCTGTGAAGGAGGAAACAAAAGGAGCCACCAGCGCAAAGAGTTTGAAGTCTGGGTGAGCTTTTTCCATATTTGATGCCTACGGCACCTTCCCATTTCTACACACTTCATTACCTGCACAGTTGGTAGCGCTTTCCATCCCAGCTACCACTCTGGATTTATACCTCTCAAAGGTCACTCTTGCCCGAGTCTGTCACATCAGACAGGGGCATTAACTTGCACTTGCATCACCTGGACAATCTCCAACTGGCAGAGACTTGTGTTACTCATTTTATATATTATATTTTTGTGTATTCATTCATGCTATTTTATGTTATTGTTTTATATGTGGTTTATACATAAAATTGGCTGCTGAGCCTGATCCCAACTAATATAGCGCTTCCCTGGTTGTTTTCTTTATTTTCAGCCAGAGAGCGATAGAGAGAGTTTCGTCCAGAGAGCGAGACAGCTTCGGACAGAGAGCGAGAGAGAGAGAGAGCTTCGGCCAGACAGCGAGAATGAGAGAGCTTCGGCCAGAGAGCGAGCTTCGGCCAGAGAGCGAGAGAGAGCTTTGTCCAGAGAGCAATCGCGCTGGCCAGAGAGCACAAGCAAGTGCGCCGGCCAGAGAGTGTGCCGGTCAGAGAGTGAGCGTCAGAGAGAGAGTGCGTGTGCCAGAGAGGTGGTAGAGAATCAAATACCGAGAGGAGGCAGCGTGTGCTAGACTTGTGAGTTTTCATTAGTGTAGAAATGTAGCTTTGTTTTGCCTGGGAGTGGGAAAAGTTGAAACCAGATAGATGACATTTGTAGTGGAAAATGTCAGAGAGAGTATGACATTTCCTTTAGGGGTGTTTAGAGGAGCGACTGCAGGATCGAAGCATGTGTATCGGATGGTTTAGCCAAGGCCTGAGGTTAGAAGGGTGAGAGTGGCAAAGAAGCGAGGCATGTAGATCTTGAGAGGAAGATAGGGCAAAATTATACTGTACTGTAGTTCATAACAAGGTTGTTGGAGTCAGTAGAAGAGAAGAGGGAGGAGAGCAAAGTGGAGCTGAGAGCTGTTGGCTTAATAAAACGGAACTGAGAGATAAATGGAGGTGAAGAAAAGGAGAATTCAGAGTCAGTAAATGAGATGAGGTGATGGTCAGGGAGAGGAAAGGGCAAATAGAGAAATTAGAGAGATAAGCTTCTGAATTAATCTTGGCATTTAGAGGCTACGAGCACAGGCAGAATACACTGGTCAAACAGTGGAGGGTGATCCTAAAATTATTGTTTTTTTCCAAATGTGCTCCATCTCATCCGTTGAAGGTCAGGGACCCATTTTCAACCTTTATAATCAATTTGAGAGCCTTATTACTCCTCTAATTCGGTTGCACGTGGCTTCTCTAGAATACCCAACAGGCCTACGAACTTCCTATGCGAAGCAATTAATACTCCCTGAATACTCCCTAAAGGTGACCATACTACTGTGTAACAAGATAGCCTTTGTCTTCACAAAAGGATGTTAAGGTACTCACCATCAACAGGAAATGTAACAACTTCTCCCATTATTGGGGTCAGATGATCCTCCGTGTCTGCCTCTTCTGTCTCTGATTTAATCTCTAAACTCTCTGATACAATCACTGGAAATCCTGCCAACAAGAAAAGGAAAATCCATCACATAAAGCTGGGAGTGCACACTCTTGTGATATCACTAAAAATCATTGATTTTACTTGGTTATTAGCCCTTTGAGTGCTGAGTGACAATTTACCCGTGTCCTGAAAACATTTGAGTTTTTAGCTACCAATACTCACACCTCAATAACAATAATATTCTAAATATAACCTTAGACAAATCATGCATGCTTCTTCTATTAGAACATGTATCTTATAATTGTATCAGTGCTTTAATGTTATTTTCCCTAATATTGCAGACAACTTTTGAATAAAATACTGTACATCTTAGGCTGCGTCCACACTAGGGCTGAGCGCGCGGCGCTTGCCGAGTTTACTTTGTGCAATATGAATACTCACGTCCCCACTCACGCAGCACGCGCGCACTCATGCAGGTACGCTCTCCCAAGCTTGGCAAGTAAAAAAAAAAAAAAAAGTGTGTTTGAAGTGCGCTCAATAGGCTCCCACTGCGTGCGCTCGCAAAATTCGCAGCACACCCGTGCTCATGCTTCGGGAGTTGGTGATGTCACCACTCAAGCATGAGCGCTGTCAGCGCCAGAGGGGACTCAGCCTTACCTGCGCTCCTCCCTTGGTGAAGTATTCAGCTGGTAAAAGGATTGGCCTCACATTTAGGAAAAACAAAGAACAATTCCTGCGCTCCTACCAATTGGGCTAAAACATACTTGTGACATTTTTACATTTAGAGCCTAAGTCTGTGTAACAAAGGAGTCATTTGGTTGCATCTTTTGATCAAAACATGATCAAACCTGCCGACCTTGCCAAGGTAACCTCCGTCTAGCAGAGACCTACACTGAATATATGCACTTACTTATTGTTCTATGGAGTAAAGTTTGTGAAGTATGTGACGGTGCCCTGATGGGGTTAAATAAATGAAGCATATGCTTATGTGATTTGGTGTAGTTTAAAGCTGAACAAAGCCAGTAACAAAGTTCCCTTATTATAAAAGGCAAACTGTGGGTGCACAAAGACCCTAGTGTGAAATACTAATACTTACACATATCTCTTCTTTCTGTCAGCCATAACTACTCTTCCGTGGCGGGTGAAGTTTAGACTGACAATGAGATGTAAAATACCTTTATGCTAATTGGAGAATTGGTAAGGAGCTCTATCCTGAAGGGAGGAGCCATACACCTCCAAGGAACTCTTTAGCTACAAAGAAACCAGGTGAGCCCAAACCTACCCCTATGACAGAATGTATCAGTGACACTATAATTAAATGCTCTTATGGAGTATGCAGCATGGAAAAGTATTGGCCTAACATTTATGGAAAACAAATTCTGTACATATTACCTGCGCTTCTCCCTTTGTGAAGTATGCAGCTGGTAAAAGGGTTGGCCTCACATTTATGGAAAACAGAGAAAAATCCTCTGTGACAAAGCGCACACGTGCGAAGCACGTCAGAGTTTCTCTCTGCCTGTTCTCTTCATTTTTATGATGTTGCCAATGGCCCCACAAATATTTGGAATATATTCTTGAGCGATCCAGCCTTATTACTTTTTTTCAAGCAGTGCACCGCTTATTTCTTCCCCCGCGGGATTCCACTTCCGGAACTCGGTGCTGGTACCTTCTAAACGGAGGTTACCTTGACGAGGTTGGCGGCTTGAATCCTGTTTTGATCAAAAGATGCAACCAAAGGTCTCCTTTGTTACAAAGACTTCAAATGGAAAAATGGAAAATATCACTAGTGTACTTTAGCCCAATTGGTAGGGGCGCAGGAATTGATTTTTGTTTTCCATTTTTTAAACAAATTGAATAAAGACAAGTGAGGATGTCCGGGTACTTACCCCCAACAGGAAATGGATCTACTTCTCTCTTTATTGTGATCAGATGTTCCCCAGTGTCGGCCTCTTCTGTCTCTGACTTAACCTCTAACCTCTCCTCCGGCACAACCACTGGGAAACCTGCAATGAGGAAAGGAAAATCCATCATGTAACGCTGGGAGTGGGGGCTCTTCTGATATTGATGTAATATAATACCTGTTGTAAAGAAATGTGTTACTGGCCCTTCTGGCAGAAAATTACTTGGAGTTGAAGACATATTATATCTTACCTGCTGATGGTTTTAGAAGAAAACAAGATTAATGTGTTAGGGTGTTTGACACATAAAAACTGCAGAATAACCAGATATTCCCTCCCTTGCAGATTTTTTTTTGTTTCAATTTTTTTATTGGTTTGCTTACACATCATCACAATTTACATTTTTGTCCATATCACACGGTTGGTGCATCTAAATTTACATTTTTGTGATAACTTTCTTAACACAACTACAATTTTTCACAATAATTTTTTGCATCTGTAAATCCTATACATTATTTTGTGCTAACTTTTTGATAAAGGATAGGTCAAGAATAGAGAGAGAAAAGAGGAGGTCCAGAGAAAGAGATGGGAGGGGGGGAGATTGAGGCCCTTGTGGGCAAAGACCCGACAGTATTCCCTTGCAAATTTTTAAGTCACCAAAATCTCTCCTCTACTCACTTAATAAGTGTGGATCCATGCTGGGAGTGGGCAGTGCTCCTCTGGGAGGTGCGGAGATATGAGGCTCCTCGAGTTATATTTGTTGGATGTTAGCTGTGCCTGTATAAAAGAGAAACAGAAGAAATGTTATTAGTACAATTCGTCTTATTGGGCAAATATGCAGCATTTAGTATAAGCTTTCTAACCTAATATTAACAGAAAAAAATGCCGAACTGAGTCAGAGAAGACAGGGGAACAAACACAAACACATTGTCCATCGTCAAACATATTATCAAGCAGTGCAAAATACAGCGACGATTCAGGATTGTGTCTCAACATAATCGTGTAGTATAAAAACACAGCATAGAGAGTCAGATCAACAGCCATAAGAATAGCAATGTCCTCTTACTGCAACATAGTAACAAACGGTACGGTTCTATAGTATGAATAAAAAGCAGATACATCTGGTGCTCCAGTTTAGCATCAGAGAGACTCCCGATACTGTCTCAGGTCCAGCAATTCGGCTCCATACTTACACGGTCTCCCTTTTCTATTTGATACATTGAAAAGTGTGTGTGTATATGTATATATATATAAAGCAACTGTAAATATTCCTGTATATTCATTTACAGGAATATTTACAGTTGCTTTATGCTTTACTGTGGAGGGTTTTAGTCACTTTTTTTACCCACCATAACCTTAATATATATATATATATATATAGTGTTCGACAAACCTATACATTTGTACGCCCCGGGCGAGTGGATTTAACATCGTGGCGAGCTCCTATTGGCCCAAGCAGCACACGTGTGGTACTAGGTGGCGAGTAGATTTTTTTGTTCGGCGAGTAGATTTTTTGGTGATTTGTCGACCACTGTGTATGTATATATGTATATATATATAAAAATAAAAACAACAAAATGAAGAGAAAAGAGTCCCACTAAAGGCACCCAAGCAAATGTAAATGATAAGTTGATTTATTCAGAGGAAAAAACATGGATTACAGAAAATATATTAAAACAGTCTCCTTGGAACCCCTGAGACAAGGAATGAAACCTAAATACAATGTTATAGATAAGTGTATGATCTAAATTGCAAGGCAAGGAAAAACCTACAATAGAAACCTGCTCAATAATCTAAAGACCGGCCGCTCAAAAATGAGACTCTATGCTGGAAAACGACAAAAATACTCTACCTATATGCGACTAAATAAATAAATCAATGAAGTACCACTCTATCACAAATGACAAGTAATAACATGAACAGATAATCACAATGGAAAAGCCTCATGTGGAGTATACTTGCAAGTAACGAAATAGTGTGAAGCATGAGAGTCCTCAGAGAGAGAATGGAGTAGCATGAATTGCAAATAAGAGTATCCAGCTGAGATCCAAGGTAAGATTAGGGGGGTCCCTGGGGCAATCTCTCTCAAACACTGAGGGAGGACAGACGAGAGCTTACAGACACAGGCTGCTCATATTTATGCTGTCCCGACGGGAATAAAGCTCCCGTACATCATCACAGATCGAGATTTTCGCAGATTTGGTCTCACATGAATTCTCCAGCCTGGTAAGGCTTCAAGGCCCTAAGAATTTGACTTGGGGAGAGGCGTGCACTATCAAGGAACAACAAGATCTTCGGGACCTGGAGATCAAGCCCTCGGACAAAGGGAAGGACAACGAAGCGGAACCAAACAGGAAAATCAGTTTTATCGTCACATATGACAAATATGGCAGAATTATCGTAGGGCAATCCAGAAACATTGGCATCTTTTACAGTCGGATGCTGATTTATGCCAAGTCCTGGGACCATCAGTTGATCTGACGGAGGGAGAACAAATCACAGTTCTTCATGACGCGACGTCACCGCTGGACAACCATCTCAAACGCTCTGTAATGGTTCCGGCTGCTACTCCACCGCAGTTGACAGCTACTGCTTGTTCTCTCACGATATTTGGATACTGGATGCCTTTTGCACTTGTGATTGGTTGAATGGGCCATACTGACGAAATTACAGCTCCTTATGACGCGACGTCAGCGCTGGACATCCATCTCCAACGCTGTGCAATGGTTCCTGCTGCTACTCCACCGCAGTTGATAGTTACTGTTTGTTCTCTCGCGATATTTTGATACTGGATGCCTCTGCACTTGTGATTGGTTGAATGGGCCATACTGACCAATCGGGAAACTCTTTGTAGGATCGGAGATACAACTGGGCATCATAATACACTCTTATTAATTCAGTGCTTACTCCTCATTGGATCCTCACCCACCAGCTGCTCTGCTATTCGCAATGTTATTGGATTACATTATTTGTTAGCGTCCTTTTAAGCCTGATTGGACGCCATTACGTTAAGCCCCCGGACGAAGCAAAGGGCTGCGAAACGTACGTCGAGGCTGTGTGTGTACTCCCACAGGGACCCCCCTAATCTTACCTTGGATCTCAGCTGGATACTCTTCTCTGCAATTCATGCTACTCCATTCTCTCTCTGAGGACTCTCATGCTTCACACTATTTCGTTACTTGCAAGTATACTCCACATGGAGGCTTTTCCATTGTGATTATCTGTAATTGTTATTACTTGTCATTTGTGATAGAGTGGTACTTCATTGATTTATTTATTTAGTCGCATATAGGTAGAGTATTTTTGTCGTTTTCCAGCATAGAGTCTCATTTTTGAGCGGCCGGTCTTTAGATTATTGAGCAGGTTTCTATTGTAGGTTTTTCCTTGCCTTGCAATTTAGATCATACACTTATCTATAACATTGTATTTAGGTTTCATTCCTTGTCTCAGGGGTTCCAAGGGGACTGTTTTAATATATTTTCTGTAATCCATGTTTTTTCCTCTGAATAAATCAACTTATCATTTACATTTGCTTGAGGGCTTTTAGTGGGACTCTTTTCTCTTCATTTTGTTGTTTTCATATTTTTGTCATCAGGTTATTATTATCAGAAATAATTTATTTTTAATTTAAGCAAACATATTGTATCACTTTTCTAGTTAGTTGCAGGCTTCTCTTTGTGTTTCCGAGATATATATATATATATATATATATATATGACACACAAAGATGAATACCGCATCAAAACAACCAATATACATATAAACGCTGTCTAAACCAGAACAGAGAATGACTGCAAATAACAGAAAAACATTTGCTGCCGGTGCTGGAGGAGTAGGAAAGATATATAAACACAGAAAAAGAAAAAGAAACCTCACAAAAAGCACTCATACTAATTTAGCAAATTAATAATAATACATTTATTGAATCAAAATATAAAGAAAAACAAAAAATAGCTAACTGAAACCCTAACTACTGGACTCAAAAAAGGGAGTTATATGATTGGACAAAGAATTATTATAAATGAATGGGACTAACTCATATGACACAGATATAAGGAGGAAAATAAAAAGGAGAATATAGGCAAAACCTCAATAAATGAAACCACTATGGGGACCAAGTACCCATAGTGATTTACAACCGGCCAGTCATATAGTGAGGAGATGGTATCAATAAACAATACAGGCAAATGCCCTAAACTCCAGAGAAAAGTATGTGGTGTAAAACCACCAGGAAAGATGTAAACATAGCATAGAAAATATCACCAAGCATGTTAAACTCATGGAATGAAAACACCTAATGCATAGACCTATAAATATAGCTCATACAAGAGACCATAAAGATAATTCAGTGACCCAAACACAGCCCTAGAATAAGAACATATACAGGAAACTGGTCAGATGCTTGAGACCAATAGCTGGTAAATAACAATAGCATGTAAAAGAACCCAGAGTAAACAGTATACTCATCTCCTGTAAATGGTATTCATTTGCTGCTGGCCCCTGACTGCTGGCCTCTTTTGGACCTTATCTTTTGTTTGGGACTCTTCTCATATTCTGGTGATTCACTCCGGCTGGGGTGACTACCATCCAGGACTCCAAGCTGCTTTGAACTCAGGCCACTTATGCTATACAGGAGATGAGTATACTGTTTACTCTGTGTTCTTTTATATGCTATTGTTATTTACCAGCTATTGCACTGGTCTCAAGCATCAGGTGCCGGTATCTCCAGCAAGCTTAAATGTCCCGGTCAAGTGGGCCGTGACGCGGGACCTTTAAACTTGCAGGAGATACCAGCCCCTGATACGGAAGTCTGTACCTCGGGAAGCAGGGGTTCCCGGACCTGAAATCAGGGCCGCAGACCGATTTCCCAGGGCTAGTTACATCCACCCCCCGTGTCAGCGGTATCAGGAGCCCCACCCCATTTCCCCCCTCCCTCTTCCAATGTATTTCTCCCCTGCATCTCACTCCCTCCTCCCCTCTCGCTTGCGCACACCTTCCGTCAATTACCCCACTCACACTCAATCCCTCCCCCCCTCCCCCACCCCCCCCCCCCCCAAATACATACAAACTCCTACAAAAGGACTATTTGGGTCCAGAACATCACCCATTGTTTCATGTTATTTGCCAGATGGTAAGAATAAATTAAATTTTTAACAGGTGAGTGCTGTGGATCTCTATCTACACACACACACACACACACACACACACACACTAAACATTGTATCCACCACTTGCAAGTGGTTGCATAATACATGTCCTGTTACAATGATGCATTTAGAAAGCTCAAAGTGTAGCTAATCAGTTTTGGTATATACTTTTCATTGAACATATAGATGATTTATACAAATTATCTGTGTAATTTTACCTGGGTTAATTTATATATAGTTCAATTAAACAGTTTTTGTATCATGTATTATATATGGTATATGCCACTCTCAATAATTGAGAGGTGCATTTGGCTGTTTGCAATGCAGAGAATTGATTGGCGTATATATATTTTCTATGCATTTTATGATTTTTATTACAATTAAATCAATTTATCACTATGGCAAGCTTTGCCTATAACAAGCTTCCTGTGCCAGTTATGGGGCTCATCCCTGATGAAGTCGAAGTTCCGACTGAACTTGTAGGGTTAATCCCAGAGCTTTTTACGTTGAGCCAAGTTCTGCTGTTAAAACCAGAATAATCACTGTGCAACCTTTACCAGCTGCTATACCGGGAGAACCATTGATATCCGGAAGAGGGTGTAATCAGCACCAATTGCAGATACGTATACGCTTTCAACCAGTAACCCCAGGGCCGCTGCTCGTCAGCGTGGGGATACTCCGGGCGGAGTGCTGTGCCACCTGGCTTGTGGTCCCCTGAGAAATACGCTGGTTAGCGTGGGAACACCATAGAACTGTTACACCAGCTTTGAATCACTGAATGCTATTCAGACCATTAGTACCCGTGGAAAAACTGCAGCACTTTTAAAACTGCCGCTCCCTCTGAAACGCTGGTAAGCAATGGGATTATTACTTGGGATCATTAAGACAGCAGTGGGTCTAAGAGGCTCTAATATCAACTACATATTAAAGGAACCTTTTATTGTTTCCCTCCCATTGAGGGGAAACGATCTTTGGACTTTATTATCCATCGGGCACATTCGTCCTGTTATAGCCTAATAGGGGGTGATCTCTCTACTCTCGTATTGGAAGACTGGCATATTGTGAGTTTTTTATATTTAATTATGCAATATCATTATTTGGAGTTGGGTATCAGTGACGTTATTTGCTTATGAATGTGCACATTCTAGCCCTGTGAACTATTAATATTGTATTGTGTCAATAAATGAGTATCTGGTGCAAGCGCTTCTTGTATACATATATACACCCACACGTGTGTTTGTATATAATAAAAATCACATTCACATGTCTTAGTCCGCGCTTATAGTGACAGCGATGCCGACGTCACGCTGCGGTCGCAGAAAAAATCAAATTGAATTTACTTCCAGCGATCGCGACCAATGCATTTGTTTTTATGCAACGTCGCATCGCCAGCACTATAAGAGCGGCCTTAGGCTAGGTCCCCAGTGGCTACTGCGGCACACCACACACAAGGCGCAGCAACTCTATGAGGCAGGCCCCAATCAGCATGTGTGCGCACAAGCCGCAATGCGCGACTGCCTTGGCCAAAAGACAAGATTTTTCTCTTTTGGCGCGGTAGCCGAGCCTTGGTCACGGCGGTGGTTCAGCCAATGAGGGCAAACCAGTCGTGTGATGTTATGGCCACGCCCCCCAGTCGCGAGTGATCTGAGGTCCATCAGACCACTCGGCTGAAGGGGGAGAGCGCCAGGAGGCGCTCCATCACGCGGGCCATAGCCTTAGACAGGTCTGCAACCCTGCTTTTCACCATTCACATACAGTGCTTCCACTGCAACAAGGAATTCTGGGAAATGACATGAGCACACAGTGCCATCTTTTGCCTCAAATCCATTTTACATGTGTAACAGGGTAACATGTGTAACAGGGTATGTCTCTTTCCCCCATTAACATGTTAGTTCTGTGGACTTATGACCCCCCTCATGCCCCTTATGAGTGACAGAAGTAAGGTAGTGATTCATGGCTTGTGTAAGCCTATCTAGTATAAGTATAGACCATGAGCCCACCCCTTCTTGTTCTTTCTAGGAGGGAATGGCAATTTTGTCCAGTCCTGTTCCTGCTCTGGAGGAGAGAAAAAGCAGAGAGCTGCAAGTCTCTCTCATGGCGGGATGAGCGTGTTCACCCTCAGCCTTGTGGCTGATGTAACATCTGACCAAGGAAGATGACCCTATACTATCAGGGTCAAGCACCATCCAGAGGTGGGACCCCTCTGAACCCTTGCACCGCTGTAATACCATCATGCAGTGACTGCGGAATAAAGCCCCTTTTGTTAATCATACACCAGCCTGGATTGAGTCAGTGCATGTGGTGTATGGAAGATGTGCTTCAGAGAGGACTGTCTCTGGTCCTACCAGAACCCCTTGAAGCTGGAGGCGCTGAACACCAAAGGAATCTATTTTGATCTGGTTTGAAACTGATTGGCCGGCGAAGCCGGCCAATTCAGTTGAACAGCAATTCTACTTGTTCTGAACACCAAAGGAAAGAACTACCGATGACACCAAACGCATGTCCTGCTCTCCATATTATCGCAGATCAGCTCAGCTCTCCTGAACCTACAGGTATGCCTCAGCACCGCAGGGTAGCACCAGAGTAAATCTCCCAGAGGGGGGAAACAGTGCTAACATGGAACCCTTATAAGCTTATGCTCACTGTATTACACAGCTTTCAGCACAGCCTGGGTTAGTATGCTTTACGGTGGAGGGTTTTTCGTCACCTTTTTCACCCACCATAACTTATCTAATGTGTGGTGTGTGTATATATGTATATACACCCACACACAGATCTATACATGCAAGAAAACTGGCACATGTATTGTACATACATAAACACAAAGATACATGCTGAAAATAAACAGTCACACACCCAAAAAGGTCCCTTCCCTGTGGGAGTGAGCTGGATCCCCGCCTCAGGATGTGGGACAGTCTGTGCTCAGGATCCGTGTTTCCTGCCGGAATCAAATCTCAAACACCAGGAAATCCGGCTGCAGCAGAGGGACCATAGAGAGGGTGGAAAGGAGAGGCCAGAGCGCCCTCCTGAGCTTCTATTGAACAGTGACCCCTGGTGGGCTCCCAAGCAAGGTACAGTGAGTACACCCTGGGGAGAACTGCACATGGTGCTGGCTGTGCACTGGTGATATACTCTGTGCTGTGTGTGTAGTGCCGTCTGGGGATATACTCTGTGCCCGTGTGTGTGTAGTGAGGTCTGGTGATATACTCTGTGCCTGTGTGTGTAGTGCCTTCTGGTGATATACTCTGTGCCCGTGTGTGTAGTGCCGTCTGGTGATATACTCTGTGCCCGTGTGTGTAGTGCCGTCTGGTGATATACTCTGTGCCCGTGTGTGTAGTACGGTCTGGTGATATACTCTGTGCCCGTGTGTGTAGTGAGGTCTGGTGATTATACTCTGTGCCCGTGTGTGTAGTGAGGTCTGGTGATATACTCTGTGCCCGTGTGTGTAGTGAGGTCTGGTGATATACTCTGTGCCTGTGTGTGTAGTGCCGTCTGGTGATATACTCTGTGCCCGTGTGTGTAGTGCCGGCTGGTGATATACTCTGTGCCCGTGTGTGTAGTGCCGTCTGGTGATATACTCTGTGCGTGTGTGTAGTGAGGTCTGGTGATATACTCTGTGCCCGTGTGTGTAGTGAGGTCTGGTGATATCTCTTGTGCCCGTGTGTGTAGTAAGGTCTTGGTGATATACTCTGTGCCCGTGTGTGTAGTGAGGTCGGTGATACTCTGTGGCCCGTGTTGTGCTGTGACGTCTGTGATTACTACTCTGTGCCCGTGTGTGCAGTGCGTCTGGTGTATACTCTGTGCCCTTGTGTGTGAGCCGTCTGGTGATAACTCTGTGCCCGTGTGTGTAGTGCCGTCGTGATATACTGCTTGTTCCCTGTGTGTGTAGTGAGGTCTGTGATATACTCTGTGCCGTGTGTGTATGCCGCTGTGTTATACTCTGTGTGTGTAGTGCCGTCTGGTGATATACCTCTGTGCCCGTGTGTGTAGTGCCGGCTGGTGATACTCTGGGCCCGTGTGTGTAGTGAGGTCTGTGTGATATACTCTGTGCCCGTGTGTGTAGTAACGGTCTGGTTATATACTCTGTCGTGTGTGTAGTACGGTCTGGTGTATATACTCTGTGCCTGTGTGTGTAGTGGGTTGTCTGGTGATATACTCTGTGCCCGTGTGTGTAGTGTGTTCCTGTTGATAGTACTCTGTGCCTGTGTGCGTATGTGCCGTATGGTGGATATACTCTGTGCCCGTGTGTGTAGTGCCGGCTGTGATATCTCTGTGCCCGTGTGTGTGTATTGCCGGCTGGTATATACTCGGTGCCCGTGTGTAGTGCCCTGGTGATATACTCTGTGCCCGTGTGTGTAGTGCCGTCTGGTGATATGACCTCTGTGCCCGTGTGTGAGTGAGGTCTGGGTGTATGCCCCTGTGCCGTGTATAAAATGAACGATATAAACCAGACTATACTGTGCACAGAGTGTAACCTGACTATACTGTGCACAGAGTGTAACTCAGTCTGTATGGTGCACAGAGTGTAACCTGACTATACTGTGCACAGAGTGTAACCTGACTATAAATACTGTAGCACAGAGTGTAACCTGACTATACTGTGGCACAGAGTGTAACCTGACTATACTGTGCACAGAGTGTAACCTGACTATACTGTGCACAGAGTGTAACCTGACTTTGTGCACGAGTGTAACCTGACTTACTGTGCACAGAGTGTAACCTGACTATCTGTGCACAGAGTGTAACCTGACTATACTGTGCACAGAGTAACCTGAACTATACTGTGCACAGAGTGTAACGGAACCTGACTATACTGTGCACAGAGTGTAACCTGACTATACTGTGCACAGAGTGTAACCTGACTATACTGTGCACAGAGTGTAACCTGACTATACTGTGCACAGAGTGTAACCTGACTATACTGTGCACAGAGTGTAACCTGACTATACTGTGCCACAGAGTGTAACCTGACTAATACTGAGTGCAACAGATGTGGTAAACCGACTTTACTGTTCACGAGAGTGTAACCTGACTATACTGTGCACAAGTGTAACCGACTAATACTTTGGCACAGAGTGCAACCGCAGTCTTATGTGCACAGATTGTACCTGACTATACTGTGTGCACAGAGTGTAACCAGTCTGTATGGTGCACAGAGTGTAACTCTATCTGTGCACAGATTGTAACCTGACTATACTGTGCACAGAGTGTACCGAGGTGGTAACCTAAATTGTAGAATTAATACGTCGTGCACGACGATACTGGCACCGAGTTGAACCTTACATACTGTGCACAGAGTGTAACCTGACTATACTGTGGCACAAGTGTAACCTGACTTAACTGTGCCACAGATGTGTAACCAGTCTGTATTGTGCACAGATGTAACCTGACTATACGTGTCCAGAGTGTAGCCAGTATGTGTCCAGTGTACCTGACTATACTGTGCACAGAAGTGTAACCTGACTATACTGTGGCACAGAGTTTAACCTGACTATGACGTGCACGAGTGTAACCGTGACTATACTGTGCACAGGTTACCTGACTATACTGTCACAGAGTGGGAACCTGACTATACTGGTGCACAGAGTGTAAACCTGACTATACTGTGCACAGAGTGTAACCTGACTATACTGTGCACAGAGTGTCACCTGACTATACTGTGCACAGAGTGTAACCAGTCTGTATGGTTGCACAGATGTAAGTCTGCATGTGCCAAGTGTAACCAGCTATACTGTGGCACAGAGTGTACTGACTATACTGTTGCCAGAGTGATACTGACTATACTGTGCACAGTGAATGGCTAAGCTGACACTGATACAGTGTCACAGAGTGTAACCTGACTATCTGTTGCACAGAGTGTACCCTGACTATCTGGTGCCATCCGAGTGTAACCTGACTATACGTGGAACAGAGTGTAACCTGACTATACTGTGCACAGAGTGTAACCTGACTACTGTGCACAGAGTGTAACCTGACTATACTGTGCACAGGTGTAACCATTCTTACTGGTGCACAGATGTAACCGTCCCGTATGGTGCACACGAGTGTAACCGGACTATACTGTGCACAGACTGTAAACGACTTATACACTTGCACAGAGTGTCCTGACTAACTAATGTGCACACGTGTAACGTGACTATACGCCATCCAGATTACCGTTATACTGGTGCACAGATTGTAACCAGTCTGGGATGGTGCACAGAGTTGTAACCATAACTATACTGGCACGAGTGTAAACCTGACTATACTGTGCACCGAGTGTAACCTGACTATACTGTGCAAAGAGGTAAACCTTGGACTATCCTGTGCCAGAGTGTAACCTGACGTATACTGTGCACAGAGTACTGATAACCTGACATGTTAACTGACTACTGCTACAGGCTGGAACCTGACTATGACTGTGCAACGAGTAACCTGACTATGTGACCGGTGTAGCTTACTGTGCAGCCGGTGTAAACCTGACTATACTGGTGCACAAGTGTAACCGACTATACTGTGCACAGAAGTGTAACCTGACTTATACTGTGCACAGTAGTGTAACCTGACTATACTGTGGCACAAGTGTAAACCTGACTAGACGTAAGGTGCGGTACCACAGAGTGTTGTAACGACTATACTGCTGCACAGAGTGACTACCTGGAAGTCTGCACTACTGTGTCTGACCCTATGCAGATGGGTAACCTGAACTATACGTGCACAGAGTGTACCTGACTATAGACTGAGCAGAGCTCAAATCTGACTTAGGTGAACAGACTGACTATACTGTGCACAGAGTAGTAACCTACTACCATGAGCAAGAGGTGTAACCCTTAACTGAACGTGACCAAACTATACTGTTGCACAGAGTGGTAACCAGCGGTTATACGGGCTCACTAGAGTGTAACCATCGCTACTGGGTGACCGTCAACAGAGTGTGAACATTGACTTAACTGTGCACAGAGTGTAAACCATGACGACATACTGTGCCAAGAGTGAGACCTGACTATGACGTGTGCACAGGAGTGTAACCTGACTATACTGCGACAGAGTGTTCCTGACTACGTGACGAATACGCCTGGATTGGCAACAGAGTGTAACCTGAACATATGCTGTGCAACCAGAGTGTAACCTGACTGATACTGTGCACAGAGTTAACCCTGCCTAAATGTCACCGAGTGGAACCTGACTATATTAACTGTGCACCAAGATGTAACCGTCTGTATGGTGCACAGGATATATGCACTGACCTATACTTGGTGTCACGCGTGTAACCTGACTATACTGTGCACAGAGTATAACCAGTCTGTATGGTGCACAGAGTGTAACCAGTCTGTATTGGTGCAATGCCAGATCACTTCTGCGCTTTGCACGGTCCTAGTTTGTTCTAGCGCATATTTATTACTCCAACACCAAATCAAAACGCCCACAGTCCTGACTACACCCCAGGATATGTAATAAATATATCACCATGAGGTGGGGCTAGTACCGGCACGCAACTCGCTTTGTTAGCCGACCCACAGGGGAGAAACAGAGACTCACACACTAACTGCGCATGCAGAGAGACTCGCACACTAACTGTGCACACAGAGATTCGCACACTGCACACACAAACATGCCCACATGCACACTGACTGCACACACACACACACACAGACATGCGCGCGTCTACACACACGCACTCGCACACTGACTACACACACACGCACTCGCACACTGACTACACACACACATGCACTCGCACACTGACTGCACACAGACACACACTTGCACATACAGGCACACAGACACAGACTCGCACACTAACTGCAGCAGGTTTATTCCATGCAGAACCGCAGTCAGAGAGAAGGAACACACACACACGCACTCGCACACTGACTGCATACACGCACACTGACTGCACACACACAGACATGCGCGCGCATACACACACACATGCACTCGCACACTGACTGCATACACGCACACTGACTGCACACACACAGACATGCGCGCGCATACACACACACGTGCACTCGCTCACTGACTACACACATGCACTCGCACACTGACTGCACACAGACACACACTTACACATACAGGCACACAGACTCGCACACTAACTGCAGCAGGTTTATTCCATGCAGAACCGCAGTCAGAGAGAAGGATCACACAGAGATGTCTCTTGTCCCCCTACAAGTAAAACTGCTGTTAAATCTACTTCTTATCTCGCCTGTTACACGCATTTTTGGACAGGGAAATCTGACCAGGAAATTTAGAGTTTGGACCAGAACAGCTGAAATTTGACAGTGAAAACACAGAGTGGGACAGCCCTTCCTATCACACTCTGTGCTGTATGTGTGACTGAAGCAGTGTGTATCTTTGTGTTATCATTGCTGTGTCTGTAGCCTCAGGAGACAGTGAGGTCTGAGTATCGGTGCAAAAGTGGTGCAATTCTGGGGCAAACAAACTGCAGAAGATGTATCAACTATTTCTATATACTGATTTTTTTTTTGCTATGATATGTACAGTACATAGGAAAACAGCATTTATTGAACCACGGAAAATAGCAGAAGGTTTGAAAGCTGATTATTATGTAAAGTAAATATAAATGAAATTAGTATGTATGCGCAGTATTTAAGGGTGCATTCCCAGGAAGCCATTCAGAAAACAACATTTGATAATTTCCCAAAACGAATCCAACCATGCTCATAGCAAAGATTTTCCGGTTTCATTTTTTTTTTGTTGGTAAAATTAATTAGAAATGGACATTTTCGGGTGCCTCTGACTGGGGAACTCTTTATGTAAATTAAAGCTGCAGTTCATGCAATATCCTGCATGTGTGTTTTTTTTTAATAAATTTATTTATTTATTTATAAAATATTTTACCAGGAAGTAATACATTGAGAATTACCTCTCGTTTTCAAGTATGTCCTGGGCACAGAGTAAAACAAATAGTACATGGTTACAAGTACAGTTACATAAATGAACAGGGTATACATTATATACAAGACATTGCGTGCACAGCTAAAGAAAATATATATTATGGGCGTATGAAACAGTTACAGACCAGATTAAAATGTGAGACAGCCTTAGATTTGAAAGAACTTAAACTGGTGGTGGGATATGAGAGTCTCTGGTAGGTTGTTCCAGTTGTGGGGTGCACGGAAGGAGGAGGAATGTCCGGATACTTTGAGTCTCGGGACCATGAACAGTCTTTTGGAGTCTGATCTCAGGTGATAGGTGCTGCATGTGGTAGGGGTGAGAAGCTTGTTCAGGTAGCTGGGTAGCTTGCCCATAAAGAATTTAAAGGCAAGACAGGAAAGGTGAACTTTGCGCCTAGACTCTAGTGATGACCAATCTAGTTCTTTGAGCATTTCGCAGTGATGTGTGTTGTAGTTGCATTGGAGAACAAAACGACAAATTGAATTGTAGAGGGTGTCAAGTTTGCTAAGGTGTGTTTGAGGTGCCGTGCCATATACTATGTCTCCATATTCAATAATTGGCATTAGCATCTGCTGTGCGATACGCTTTCTGACCAGGAGACTTAGGGAGGATTTGTTCCTGTAAAGTACCCCTAGTTTGGCATAGGTCTTGGTTGTCAGGGTATCAATTTGCATCCCGAATGTTAAGTGGGAGTCAAACCATAAGCCCAGGTATTTAAAACTAGTGACAGGGGTTAGGGTGGTGTTAGTGTTGGTTCTAATATGGAGCTCAGTCGCTGGAAACTTTAAGAATTTAGTCTTGGTCCCAAATACCATTGTTACAGTCTTGTCAGTGTTTAAAAACAGTTTGTTTTGGGAAATCCAGTTTTCGAGTCTCAAAAAGTCAGACTGAAGTATGTGTTGAAGGTCAGAGAGGCTATGGCTGTGTGCATATAGGATTGTGTCATCTGCATACATGTGTAACGGGTATTCCCCCACCCAATCGCAGATATGGTGTTGGTGCAAGGAACATATATTGTTACTCAGGTGTGGTGCATTACCTGTTGGCTCGCAGGAGGGCTGAGCTTCCGCCACGGGGAACCTGGGGCAATTATACTAGGGTACTCACTTACAACGATGCAGCGCCTCCACCTGCGATGGCTCCCACCAGAGGGGGAGTTGTTCCTCGCAGGACAATCACAAATAATCACATACACAGTGGGTATAATAACTAATGGCTTTACTAACATGCATGGAGAATATCATCACATCAATCATAACCTGTGTCCTTCTCACGAGGAGACACTAACAGTGACGTCTCGCAGGACGATTCCCCAACACTAGGTGATCCCACCCAGTGTCCAAAGAACCCCACCCAATGTCCCGCACTCTTGCAGAGAGAGGCAATGGGTGACTGCGCAGTCACTATTAAACTAAGGGCCCGTTGGTGCACTTGTGTATTAGATAGTACCTGCCGAGCACTCCGGTGCTCGGGTCAGCAACAATCTTCTCAAAGGGTCAGACGTGTGATGAATCCGTCTGATCCTCCAACCGAACTCCTTGCACGTGCGGACCACTAGGGCGGTCCCACTCTGGAATCGTCTGTGTGGACCCCAACGTGGGTCCAACCGCTTCCACAGGAACAGCAGCAGCCGCTGTGTCCCTATCTATATAAATGGTACTAACGTGACAGGAACCCTAACCTAGGGCCTGTCCCTGTAGTACAGCAACCTGTAGTGGCTAATGGAACTCCTAGGGCCTGCAGGGGGTAATGACCTGTCCCACTCCCCCAACTACCCAAGTCCCTTCGGTAAGTGATCTGGAATGGACTAGAGTACTCTTCCATGCAGTACTTGGGCGTCTACCTACTGTTGGCTAGCCTAGTGCAGATCCTCTCCAGAATTCCTGACCTCGTTAACAGGCTATCCCTTCAGGCATCCTACCCCTAGCGCTACCTCAAGGTGACTAGAACAGCTATAGCCCTTCTCCAGACCCACTACTCTCTGACTAGTCCCAGCGCCTACAGCAGCAAGCTGTAGCTCACTGGAGGCTGCAGCCAACGTGCTGCGCAACAAGGTGCCTGCCTATCAGACCTCACAGCACTTCTCGCTGTGACCCTGACAAGGCAGCACTCTAACAACACTAAGGGCAGCGTCCCTATCTTGGGCCTCCCTCAGTACTTAACCCACTACACTAGTGGGGGGGTTGGGGCCTACCTGGGGTGTGGGTACCTATGGGGTGCAGGAGCTGCTCTCACTCCCCGCACCCTTCTTCCCTCACAGCTCCCTAGCTCCAACCCTCTATCACCTTCTGAACAGTTACCCACCCAACTAGTGGGGAGTTGGGGTCTACCTGGAGTGTAGGTACCTATATGGGGCAGAAGCTGCACTCGCTCCCTACACCCTACTTCCCTAACAGCTCCCTGACTCCAACTCTCTAACTGCAGACTTCCTTCTCTCAGCTCCCACTAATGTAAGTGGCAGGGTCCCTAACCTGAGGGCTGCCCCTGGCAACACTCACCTTACTGGGGAGCTGAGCTATCCTGGACCAAAGGGGGTGCTGGCCTAATACAGGGGAGTCCCTCTCTCCTGTACCCTACCTCCTTCCCTCACAGGGTCCCTCCGCTGACTGACTAGCGTGGTGCAAGCCCGCGAAATGTATCCTTTCCTCCAGGGCAGTCCTGCAGCCCTATTGGCTCCTATGAAGCACCTGATGTGCTTGGCCCTAAGCCTCATGGGAATTGTAGTCCCGTGGAGGCTGTACTTACATTGGGGCCGCGTGCGCGCCTTTCCTGCACCTACACTAACCCCTAATGGCCGCCACAACCTCTCACTATCTATCCCTACTCTCGCGCGACTCTCCTGCGCCTTCCCTGCCCTCACGCAACTGTTCCCTGCCCTCGCGCGATCTTCTGCGCATGCGCGACTATCTCGGCTTACTCCTACACTCGCGCGATCACTGCGCATGCGCGAGTGGTTGCGTAATGGCGACGCTCTCCTCGCCGGCCGCCGGGACCTTAGAGACGCGACCGCGGCCTTAGCAACGGCCCGATCGCGTCCCCGGCAACCGGCCTGCTCGCGGAGACAGCGCACCATACGCTTTCTGACCAGGAGACTTAGGGAGGATTTGTTCCTGTAAAGTACCCCTAGTTTGGCATAGGTCTTGGTTGTCAGGGTATCAATGTGCATCCCGAATGTTAAGTGGGAGTCAAACCATAAGCCCAGGTATTTAAAACTAATGACAGGTGTTAGGGTGGTGTTAGCGTTGGTTCTAATCAGGAGCTCAGTCACTGGAAGCTTTACAAATTTAGTCTTGGTCCCAAATACCATTGTTACAGTCTTGTCAGTGTTTAAAAACAGTTTGTTTTGGGAAATCCAGTTTTCGAGTCTCAAAAAGTCAGACTGAAGTATGTGTTGAAGGTCAGAGAGGCTATGGCTGTGTGCATATAGGATTGTGTCATCTGCACACATGTGTATTGAGGCTTCCTTACAAGCTGTGGGAAGATCATTAATGAACACTGAGAAGAGTAGGGGCCCCAGAACAGAGCCTTGCGGGACACCACAGGTGATATCCAGGGGGTTGGAGTTAGAGCCTGAGATGGACACATGTTGGGATCTTCCTGATAGGTATTAATTCCCATACCTCTGTGTTTTCAACTTTTTATTCTAGTTTTAAAAGTTATTTTTGCTAGTGATGTGTATGTAGGTATGCGGACAATGACTGTGTGGGTATGTAATGCTGTGCAGTTGAATAACTTTGGGTAGCTGGGTACAGTAGGTCAGCGTGTGATGTATAGGTCATGTGTACTGTAGATTATGTTTGTTAATGAAACACTGTGAGAGCTGCTTATAGATTCAGTTTTAATGTACACTATTTTATTAATGAAAAACTCTCAAGTCAATTAAAATGTATCCCAACCTACTACAAATTATACCCTCTACAGCTTCTAGACATTTGAAGATCATGTTAGCCTGCTTAACAAACTCCAGAGCTCTGGAATAGGGAAACTCTACCCTTCGACATTTGTCATTTTATTATTTACTAGCTGATATACCCGGCGATGCCCGGGATGTAAATACGTAATAGGTAGTATTATTTATAAAGTTATATAAATTTATAAAGGGGGGAGGTGGGAGAAGGGGGGAGGTGGGGTGAAGGGAGGTTAAAGGGGGGGTGAAAGGAGGGTGAAGGGAGGTGAAGGGGGGTGGTGAAGGGAGGTGAAGGGGAGGTGAAGGGGGGAAGGGGAGGTGAAGGGGGGAGGGGAGGAGAAGGGGGGGAGGAGAAGGGGGGTGGAGTGTTTGGGACGAAAGCCAGATTGGAATTGGCTAGGGAAATTTGTCTTGGTATAGAAATCGCTTAATTGGGAGTGGACACATTTTTCCATGACTTTGGATAGAATTGGGAGAAGTGAGATTGGTCTTTAGTTTGAAACAGTGTTTTTGTTCCCACTTTTGAAGATTGGGACAACTCAGGCAGTTTTCCAGGTCTTAGGGATATGGCCTGCAGACAGGATAGAGTTGACTATGGAAGCAATTGGTTTGGCAATGGCTGGGGCACCAAGTCGTAGGAACATAGATTGTAGCAAGTCAGGTCCGCATTGGCTGCTTAGTTTTAGTTTGAGGAGCGCTTGTGTAATCTCCTCTTCAGATACTGGGCCAAATTGAAAAGTGTGGGCAGTGTTGGGAGGGGGTGGGACTATAGGGGTACTCCCAGGATGAGATTCAGGTTTGTGGTTTGGGCTGTGTTTCGCTAATAAGTTAGTGGCACACCCCACAAAGTAATCATTGAATGTATTTGCAATGTCAGTGGGGTTTGTCAGCGTAATATCCCCCTTAGTGATATTACTTGGTTGTTGATGGTTAGGAGGCTGGAATATATTGTTGATAACCTTCCAGAAGTTAGCTGGATTTGATGTATTTTGGTGGAGATTGTCAGAGTAATATTGTGCTTTTGCGTGCCTTGTTTGCCTTGTGCACATGTTCCGCAGGCATCTGTAGTAAGAAAAAATACTTTTAGCATTTTCTGTTTTAAAAAAACAACTTTGAAAGACCAATTTTCTTGTATTCTATTTTAACAAGCATGCTTGTTCCTATAGCAACGATTTACATTCCCCATATTTAAAGATGTCGCCAAACTTTGCTGATCAATAGACGGAGAACGAATTGACCGGCAGCTATGCAGTTCTTTAGGTAATTAGAGATTGCCCACATGAAACTCACTTAGGCTTAGAAACTATTGAAAATTATATATTTTAAATACTTATACAGAACGTGTTACTGATTGGTCAAATCAAAGATGCCAGTAAAACTTTGTAACGTTTTTGGTGGCAGCATTTTAAGGTTATATTTGTGACAGATTGAGGGGCGATATTACCCATTTTGACGGACCCCGCAGAAGAGAAACGTGGTCAGCTAGAACTCTGTATGAACCCTTGTCGCGTACACAAGTTACGCGCTCCCAGGTGTGCTGTCCGTGACAACAATGTATTCTGTATCACCAGGCACACACAATATGCTTAAATCTGGTTGACCTGCATTGTTTTGTCAAATATAATTGTAATTTATTGAAGCCTACCAATAAACATTTTTTTTAAATGTCACAGTCATGTAGTGTATCATTCAGCATCTCTGATAGCTATTCCAATATAGAGCTGTTATCATTAATGGGAGATTGGAGCGCTACTTACAGAACCACTGCCAGTGAACGTGGTTCTGTAAGTAGCGCTCCAATCTCCCATTAATGATACACTACATGAAGGGATTGACTGATGCATAAGAAGCACTATCCTTAATAACTTGGATACAACTGACACTGATACAAGCTACACTTTATCAGTCTATGTTAGGGTGCTTTCAATGACATCTATTGCAGACAGTTCACAATTTGTTTCAAGTTTTATGTGTGGTGATGGCACCAATTGAGTGTCTTATTCACAACAAAAATACATCATATCACACATAATATTTTTGAACAAACTGCTATATGTAGCAGGACCCCTCCCTATTTTTCTCTAGCATATAGCCCTACAAGGGTTTATCTCTGAAGTACTATATACACTCTGCCAACGCTTGGGTGTAACCTTATACTTTGCAGTCCATTGCTAGATTCACCCAGCATACTAGGCATTTCATGGTTAATATACCCATGCCATTTGGACAATAGAGAAGCCTCCCTAATAGGCTTTTCATTGCGCATTTTCTAGGTTTTAAATGAATTTGTGTATTCTGAATAAAAATGTATTGTTTTGAATTAGTAGAGTAGTGTGCATCGTTTAGGGATTCTTTCTCTCTGATATAATTACATTTTACAGACACATTTATGGGATAATCTGTGCCGGATCCCGTAAACATGGCAGCCAATGTGAATTTGCTTAGAAATCTTCTGTTACTCAACCCAGATAACAACAGCGCTAAATATGACCATAAATTAAACATGACCTAAAGTATGTATTCTGGACCAAGCCCACTGTGGCAAATGAGTAGGTTCAGATAGCTAAACTCATCTCCTTTAAATGTACACGGAGTCCTTCTATTTTCGTGTCACTTTTATTGGCAGGGGGTGGGGATACAGAGGATATGAAAATAGCTGGCAGTTTACACTGTGGGGAGAAGGTGAAAAATGTTCTGGCCTTGTCCAAGGGCTTACTGGCTCCCTGGATGCGTCCGTTCTCTCTGTTGCCTCCTGCAAGACTCCCACGTATTTCCTGCCCCGCGGAGGATATCAGGAGCCTCTCAAGTGGCCGCTTGCGCCTGATTGGTTAAAGCGGCCTATGTGACACATCCAAGGCTTCTGGGAAATGTAGTCCCGAAATGCCAAGATGGCCACCGCCACTCTTCCTGATCACCCGGAGCTCTGCCAGCTGATCAGTCCCCTGCACCGAAGGCATGGTAGGGGACTCTGCTACACATGTACTGTGTAATCATTATACCCTACCCCCTGTTATTCATATACTTGTAGCCCTTGTTCTCCCGTAACTAAATGGGCTACCAGTACTGCCATTTTCCTGTTGGCTCATAGAAGGCCTGAGCCTCTGCCACTGGGAGCCTGGGGTGATAATGTGTTCGCTTCGGTGCTGCGCCTCCACCTGAGCGGGATCCCAATTTAGCCCCTCACAGGAACAATGTAGACAGTAATACCCACACACGTAGATAATAACCTTTACTGAACATATATCACAGTACCCTGTAACACACAGTATATATGTGTATGTCACGGCATACAGTACACCAATGGAGTGTCCCCAAAGTACACTGGGTGCCTGATGTTCTTCTCCCAATGTCAGGCCCACCCAAAGTGTATGGAGTAGCGCTACCCCGGGAATTGTTGGTGCTTTTAGTTGAGGTACTTGCCGAGTACTCCAGTACTCGGTGCGGCCGACTTGGCGATAGGGATCTGCTGATCCAGCGACATCAAAGTCCGCCTCTGCGTCTGGTGGTCTCCAGTAGGAGAGTCCCACCTTTTAAGAGTCTCTGCGCGGCATCTTCACTGATGCCTATCACTATCCGGCTACTGGGGAATTGCCCCTATCAGCCACAACCTACACGTGAGTGGGGCCTATCTGGGACCTAAGGGGGGGGGGGGGTCCTCTGGTCTAGTCTGAGTGCCACTGACACGCAGACCCCACCTTCCCCTTCTATGAGCTGGCTCCGACTGGCGTGGTCCCTGAAGCACGCCAAATGTATCTTTCTAGGTTGCCGAGATCCTGGCAGCCCTATTGGTTATTGCGCGCCATGTGGTCTTCGCCCCAGGGGCTGATGGGGCTTTTAGTTACCCTGCAGGGCTTTGGGTGTAATGGCCACCCTATACAAGCACCTGCGCATGTGCGAGGTGGAGCAAAATGTCCGCCGCTACTCGGAATAGCCCCTGCGCATGTGCGAGTGCTTCTGCGCATGTGCGGCCAATTCAACATGACGGCCCCCGCTGTCGGGTGTTCTGCGAACCTCCCGGCGGCCCAGTCGCCCAGTGCAACCTCCCTGCACCTTCCCGACTAGCCGCGCACTCCCCAGCTGCAGCAGAGGTAAGGGGAAAGCCCAGGGGAGCCCAGAGGGGGACCTGGCTACATACTGTGTAACCATAATGCCCTTCCCCCTGTTATTCATGTACCGTGTAATCATTATACCCAACCCCCTGTTATTCATGTACTGTGTAATCATTATACCCTACCCCCTGTTATTCATGTACTGTGTAATCATTATACCCTACCCCCCCGTTATTCATGTACTGTGTAATCATTATACCCTACCCCCCGTTATTCATGTACTGTGTAATCATTATACCCTACCCCCTGTTATTCATGTACTGTGTAATCATTATACTCTACCCCCCGTTATTCATGTACCGTGTAATCATTATACCCTACCCCCTGTTATTCATGTACTGTATAACCATTATACCCTACCCCGTTATTCATGTACTGTGTAATCATTATACCCTACCCCTGTTATTCATGTACTGTATAACCATTATACCCTACCCCGTTATTCATGTACCGTGTAATCATTATACCCTACCCCTGTTATTCATGTACTGTATAACCATTATACCCTACCCCGTTATTCATGTACCGTGTAATCATTATACCCTACCCCTGTTATTCATGTACTGTATAACCATTATACCCAACCCCCTGTTATTCATGTACTGTATAACCATTATACCCTAACCCGTTATTCATGTACCGTGTAATCATTATACCCTACCCCCTGTTATTCATGTACCGTGTAATCATTATACCCTACCCCCTGTTATTCATGTACTGTGTAATCATTATACCCTACCCCGTTATTCATGTACCGTGTAATCATTATACCCTACCCCCTGTTATTCATGCTTTGGCAATACTGAAATGTTTCTTTGAATCAAATAATCTTTATTGGAATGACAATGTGTCTAATGTATCAGCAGCTCCTGTCTGTTTAAATGCAAATTTCCTCAGCACAGAGCGGGGAGGGGGGAGGTGTGAGCACAGGAGGAAGTTCACAGCAAGAAGGGGGATAGGACACAAAAGGGAGAGGACACAGCTAGCAGGGGGAGTACAAACCAAGGGAGGTGAGGACATGCAGGGCGAGACGTCCCCTTCCCAGGTAAAGACAGGGCTGTGTTATCATGCAGGAGAAATGAGCAGCTGCTGAGGGGCTGATAAAGGAGGGGCAGAGGATAAACGGGGCAGTAACCCCCATAAGGGTAGTGGGACTGTCCTCTTCTCCTACACAATAGGAAGCTTCAGACATTCATTAGCTGCTCACATCCCGGCCTCCTGAGACCTGCAGTCTGGGCAAATAGCCACTAATGTACTGGGCAGCAGGGGACTGGGACCAGTGAGGGAGGAATACAGGGAGTAATCACAGGCCGGCAGGACTCACTCACAAGCAGCAACAAGGTAATCATGAGAATATATTAATATATCTACTTAACCCCTATTTTCTTCACATGCTGTATGCGTTTTCTGTGTAGCTGTAACAAATGTGTTCAGTTGGAAATGTTATTTCTTCATTCAGGGCTGCAACTTTGGGCTTTACGTTTTTATGCTTAAAAGCTTGGTGACCTGCGTAGTGATTTAGGCTGAGTCCATGGTGACTGCAGCCGTGCGGAGGCGCGCTGAAGCTGAGGGAAAGCGGGTGCTTTCCCTGGCCTTAGTTTGCGCGCTGTCGGGGGGGGGTGGCGGCGGGCCGACCAGTGACGTCACGGAGCTGGTTCACCCTCATTGGGCGAACCGCTCACGTGACCGGCCCTGCGCTCCCGTGAGCGCCAAAACTAAAATTGAAGTGTCGCGGGCGAGCGTAAGCGCGCCTCAGCACGCTGACCATGCCCGAGGCCATAGTTGGAGTGACCGTCAATGTGAGTTTGGAGTCTCGGTTTTATTATTTTGAATTGATGGCGCTGTTTTATCTGGGGCAACCCATAAAAACTGTTTGTATATGTATATTTGTATAGTGTGAACAATCTGCACAGAGCTTTAATAAAGATAGTTACATAGTAGTTACATATTAGATGAGGTTGAAAAAAGATATAGGTCCATCAAGTTCAACCTATGCTAAATTTAGACAACAGATACTTTATCCTATATCTATACTTACTTATTGATCCAGAGCAGTGATTCCCTGGGGCTCCTTGAAGCGGCCGGGGGGGCCCCCCCACCGCCCCCCCCCCCCCCCCCCCCCCCAAGGGGGTGGTGTTTTTTTTGTTATGTATTTTGTACGGTGGATTGAGTGAGAGTGGGGTAATTGACGGAAAGTAGGGCGAGTGAGAGAAGGGAGGGGGGCGGGAGGGAGTGAGTGAGGAAAAGAGGGAGTAAGAGTGAGACGCAAGGGATAAATACATGCATGGCTGGGATGGGGGGAGAGTTAGTGAGACGGATGGGAGAGAAATACATGGGTAGATTGTGGGAAATAGAGGTGGCTCGTGAGGTGGGAAATGTTGTGACTGACCTCTGTCGAACCTATTATGTGTCAGCCAGATAGGGGTTCCCCGAGATTTTTCGAAATACTTCAAGGGTTCCTCCAAACAAAAAAAAGGTTGGAAATCACTGATCCAGAGGAAGGCAAACAAAAAACCCCAGTGTCAAATCATCCAATGATATCTCATAAGGGGAAAAATAAATTCCTTCCTGACTCCAAGAATTGGCAATCGGATTAATCCCTGGATCAACATCCTTCCCATGTATACTTATTTGGTATATCTCTGTATACCTTTCCCATCTAAAAAGATGTCCAACCTTTTTTTGAACAAATCTATTGTATCTGCCATCACAGTCTCCATGGGTAATGAATTCCGCATTTTAACTGCCCTTACTGTAAAGAACCCTTTCCTTCGTTGCTGGTGAAATCTCCTTTCCTCCAACCTTAAGGGATGGCCCCGAGTCCTTAGTACTGCCCGTGGGATGAATAGTTCTTTTGAAAGCTCCTTGTATTGTCCCTGAATATATTTGTATATAGTTATCATATCCCCTCTTAGACGCCTCTTTTCTAATGTAAATAAATCTAATTTAGCTAGTCTCTCCTCATAAGTTAGATTGTGCATCCCCTTTATTAATTTGGTGGCTCTTCTCTGCACTCTCTCTAGTTCCATAATGTCTTTTCTTAGGATTGGTGCCCAAAATTGTACTCCATATTCAATGTGTGGTCTTACTAATGCTTTGTAAAGGGGCATAATTATGTTTACTTCCCTTCCATCCATTGCCATTTTGATGCAAGATACGATCTTGTTTGTCTTTGCAGCTACTGCATGACATTGGGCACTATTGCTAAACCTGCTGTCTACAAGCACTCCTAAATCCTTCTCCATCAAGGATTACCCCAATATATCTCCATTTAATTTGTAAGTCGCCTTTTTATTCTTGCATCCCAAATGCATAACCTTACATTTATCTGTATTAAACCTCATCTGCCATTTACCTGCCCACTTTTCCAGTCTCTCCAAGTCCTTCTGAAGAGAAATTACATCCTGCTCTGATTCTATTATCTTACACAATTTAGTATCATCAGCAAATATGGAGACTTTGCTCTCGATCCCAACCTCAAGGTCATTAATAAACAAGTTAAAAAGCAGGGGTCCCAGTAGCGATCCCTGAGGTACTCCACTCACGACTTTAGCCCAACCTGAAAAAGTTCCATTTATGACAACCCTCTGTTGTCTGTCCTTTAACCAGTTTTCAATCCAGGTGCATATATTATTACTGAGTCCAATTTTCTTTATTTTGTACACCAACCTCTTGTGTGAAACCGTATCAAAAGACTTTGCAAAATCTAAGTAGACCACATCAACTGCATTGCCCTGGTCTAAATTCCTACTTACCTCCTCAAAGAAACAAATAAGGTTAGTTTGGCATGATCTATCCTTCATAAATCCATGCTGACTATTACTAATAATTTTGTTTTCCATTAGGTATTCCTGAATATTATCCCGTATTAAACCTTCAAGTAGTTTCCCCACAATTGAAGTCAGGCTTACAGGTCTGTAATTTCCCGGTTATGATCTAGCTCCCTTTTTTAAATATAGACACCACATCTGCTTTACGCCAATCTTGTGGTACTGAGCCTGTGGAAATGGAGTCCTTGAATATTAAATATAATGGTTTGGATATTACTGAGCTTAACTCCTTGAGAACTCTTGGATGTATGCCATCGGGGCCAGGTGCCTTATTTACTTTAATTTTTTTCAAGTTGCTTATGAACTTCTTCCTCAGTTAACCAATTGTTCATTAATATGGAGGTTGTGGCTTCCTCCTGCGGCACTACTATTGAACTTGATTCTTCCCTGGTAAACATAGAGGCAAAGAATTTGTTTAATACCTCTGCATTTTCCTTATCTCCAATAATCTGCCTACCCATCTCACACTGAAAGGGTCCTATATTTTATTTTCTCATTTTTTTGTTAAGATACCTAAAGAACTTTTTAGGGTTGACCTTACTTTCTATTGCAATCCTTTTTTCATTATCCATTTTTGCTAATTTGATTGCCCTTTTGCAATTTGTGTTACATCCCTTATAATTCTGATACGATGTCTCCGTCCCTTCTGACTTAAAGAATCTAAACGCCTTCCTCTTCTTGTCCATTTCCTCCCTTACCTGTTTATTTAGCCACATTGGTTTTGACTTATTTCTTTTATACTTATTACCCAAGGGTATACACTGATGAATGTGCTTTTCTAACAATGTTTTAAAGACTGCCCATTTACCTTCTACATTTTTCCCTGCAAAAACATCATCCCAGTGTATTACAAGATGCAATACAACAAACAAAATCGGACAGCAGAAAAGGAAATCCCTGCTCCAGAGAGCTTACAATCTAATGTCAGTTTGGTCCCTTGATCACTGGACATTTCATGCTTCATACTGTACTTGCTGAAACTTGCACTCAGGGCTGATGTTAGCCCACAGAGATATCGGAGCTCAATGAATGCATATGAGTATGCAAATTTGGTGTCTGGAGATCCTAAGCATTAAGTATGTGCATCAATAATGTCATAATATCCCTACTCGCATCCACCGATGAATGAGATTTTGCCTGCGTGGTACTCACGGTTACCCGCTTGCGAGTCCTGGAGGGTAGAGAAGGAAAAAAGCCATGTCAGCGACGTTGCTCCAGGCTGTATTCACAGCTGTTGAAGAGAGACCTGGTAGGTGCTATGACCCTCTTCAATAGGCTGACAGGTTTCTGAGAGCCCATCCGGTTAAGGAACAGTCTGCGTCAGCTGAAGCCTTGTGTGGCCGACGTCGTGGTGACTGGAACCGCCGGGGAATCAGCTGGATGCTGCGTAGCCTTGCTTCTGTGTGACCTCTCTGCACCGTCAGAGGAAGCAGAGTGTGCATCCGTGCGCATGCTCAGGTAGGTAGATAGCAATGAAATGGATATAGGAATGGGAAAGAGAACTGGATCAAGACCATGAAGAATAAATGACAGTGGAAGAACTGAAACAGTAAATCCACAAGTGTATAGTGGTTAACCTTAACATTGGAGTACCCTACAATTAGATCCACAATTGAAAACAGTTCTGACTGATAGGCCAAGAATGGTCTTTAAGAGGGCCAGATCATTAGGCTCTCTTATTTCCCCGGGTTTATTCAGTTCCTCCATGCAGAATCACATAGGGGGCATACCACATAGGTTCCACAAATGTGGTCACTGCTCCTGGTGCCAATATGTTAAACCTAACTATAGGATTACCACCATTCAATCTGGTTTTAGCTATAAACTTTCTACTTTCATGAATTGTCATACAGCTATATCATCTACATTATTTTGTGTGGATGCAATATGAAATATGTGGGGCGTACAATCAGACCCCTCAAAAATAGGATAGCTGAGCATGCCAGGCTGATCAAGAGAGTTGATTATGAACATCCAGTATCTAGACATTTTTCCTCTTGCCACAAGGGAGGTATTAAGAATGTTAAATTCTTTGGCATTGAACATATTGCCATGCCAAAAAGACGTGGTGACAGAGAGAATATTCTCAATCAAAGAGAGATGTTCTGGGTTTTTACCCTGGATACCCTTTACCCTAAAGGGATGAATGTGGAGTGGGAACTCAAACATTTTCTGTGTGGTTAACCACTATCCACTTGTGGATTTACTGTTTCAGATCTTCCACTGTCATTTATTGTTCATGGTCTTGATCCAGTTCTCTTTCCCATTCCTATATCCATTTCATTCCTTCCCCCCTCCTATTTACCTATATTCTGATATGTACTCAAGTGATTGCTATTCTCCATATATGTTGTTGCTTTTTCATGACAAATAAGTATATTATGCATTTAAGATGTTTATTATCATATTCATTGCAATTCAGTTTGCTTCTTCTGTACATGTTAGTTTTGACTTAGTTATGTGTGGTATGTTTTATATGTAAGTTCATTTGGCATTTTGTTTGTCATGTATGTCTTTTTTATTGATCACAGTTTGTTTAATTATGTTCACTAATTACATCTTTACATATGTCATTTGTGTTTATAATGTATACGAATAGACATTAGTTTAGTGAACATAGTTCAGGTTTACCCACTTATCTAATTTACTAATTAGTACCAACAGCTGTGGGTAACCCTTTAATAATACCACCTCACATCATGGCAGATTACTCTTTGACAAAGCGCCCTGTGCGTGAAACGCGTCAGAGTACCTGCCAAGACTATCCATGTACCTGTTTTTAAGCTAATAAACTTTGTTTTGATTTTTGAATCCTGCTTCTACCAGTTCATTTGACTAGCTGTGCTCCGGTTTTCCCTTTGGGACTATCTACCCTCATACTGTACTTTACTGCTTTTTGCCTCTAAACTCCTTGAACGTCTTGTATTCTCTTGCTTGCTCCATCTTCTCACCTCCTATTCTCTCCTAGACCCTCTACAATCTGGCTTCCGCACTGCTCACTCCACCGAAACAGACCCTTAATAAAATAACTAATGACCTCCATGCTGCAAAAAACAATGGTCATTACACTCTGCTCATATTACTGGGTCTCTCTGGAACCTTTGATACTGTGGACTGTGACGATATGGGCAAGGAGGCTCTTATAATAAAGGTGTCTATCGCCTGGACGAATATACAGGATTGTTCTGTATATACATCCAATTGTGGCTCATCTTCTGGCCAAATATATTATGTATATGTGTAAACCTTTATTTTCTGTGAAAGTTATTTGTGCCTGTGTCAAAAACAAAAGGAACGGCGCAATACACACATAGTGAAGTATATCAAATAAAATTATATTTAGAAAAAGGGGTAATTATTCCGCGTACATAAAATCAGTAGATCATAGGCATGTTATGTGATCATCACGTAAGTTACCAAACATCAGATCGGGACACCGGTCAGGAGCAGGGCCCTCAGATGAAAAGTCATGGGTGGTCTCTGGACGGCGTCTTATCCCCTCACGGATGGTGGCCTCTCTCACAAGCAGCACTATCAGTCCATCCCGGAGCATACGCCTCATCAAAGGAACCTCCCCGTGGCACGTGTAGAATTAGTCCCTCTTTGGTTCAGCCGTCACACAGTGTAACTTAATCAGTGGTGGGAAGTCCACGAGTTCATAAGATCACGAATGTAGTAAAGTCCACCCGACCAAAATGCTATTGCTTTGGTACGTAGTAAAAGCCTCAGGCTAACACTGTCGGTGTAGTGCATCAGTCAGCGACGTCACAACTGTTAGAGCCGCTAATCAGCGGTTTACCAGAGAGACGTAACACTGAACTTGCGGCACACACGCAAAGTGTTCGGGGCTACAGAATTACTACTGCGGCTAAAATGAGCAAAAAGAGGGTAAAAACAATTATCCTACGCGTTTCGTAGCTGTACCGCTACTTCAGGGATTAATTGGACACTATCTCTGAGGCACTAAATACCTGCCGAACTTCACGCATTGGCTGGCTTGTCAATCACAGCCAATCGGATTGGCTCCGGCGGCATCCGTGTCAGCTGAAACATAATAACATAATAACATTTAATGCACAAGAGAAATACATTTATTTAGAAATATAATAAACTATATACATACGGCTCACAAGGAGTCTGTAATGAGGGAAACAGTTATTGGAAATAACCCTACACATACACAAATGCCCCCCATACAAAAACTGGTGGGAGTGGAGCACGCCGGTGGTGAGATGCAGCTGAAGAAAGCTCAGGATTAACCCTGTGTGGGAATTCAAAAACCCTAACAAATTCAATTGTTGTGATTTTTGGGCACTATTCGTCTTAATTGAGAACACGGTGTGTGCCTTTTGCCTTGTATTGCACTTTTTCATCAAATTTTGGCATTTTCTTAATATATATATGTCACTGTTGATATCTTTTAGGAGCACCTTTTTATAGAGATAAATATTCTAAAGTATATGGTATTATAGAATATAATTTCCATACGACTAAATCTATTTCCTTGATAGATTTGTCAGTAGACTAGTTCTGATTTTGACATTAGGTTATTTTTATTATAATGCTGTAAACACTCCTAGCGCATTCTGTTCTCTATTTATAAATCTCTTGCTATTCTTCTGGCTCTTGATCTGTGATTCTTCACAGTATACTGTATACTAGGTGTCTCCTGGAACAGGAATTCTTTCTGCCCCCTCTGTTTCACCCCACTTCCCTTTTTGCAGCTCTGCCTGCTAGTTATTTGTATGTAAGCTTCCCTGCAGCTTCATTCCTAGTGCAGATGGAATGGATACATTGTGTTGCCTTTCCGTTCTCCAGTCTGCCAGTACACTGGTTGCCCTGGCAACATCTCCAGTCCTCCAAGTTAATGGACCTTCCCATTCTCCCCCGTCTGTTTTCACAGGTAGTTTAGCCTGACCCCTGACAAGCAGTACACACTTCCTTTACTTCCTGACTCTGACTGAGTGAGTACGTTTCATGTTACACTCTGGCAAGGCCATCTCCTTTTACCTGCCCTTAACTACAAACTCACAACTACATAACATCCACAAGTGCCTGTATTTACTGCTGCTTTTCTAATAAAGTGAAGGAAATTATAATAGGACTTGACGTGCTTTGGAAAGGGGGCCGAGTTAAAGATAACTGGAGCTATTCACACTTCACACGTGACCCTGGCTTCAGGATAAGGTGGCTATGTTACATAATCCTGAAACATTGATGTATTTTGCACTATTTGAAATGAAGCACCTGTTTGAGGATGGACCATATGTTTTTGTTTTGGTGCCCCTGTCTTCCCGATTTTTTCATTTTTTGGGGGGGGGGGGGGGTTGTTTTTGTGTTAATGATTTTAGTTTTGAAAATATATACTAAATGCTGTATATTTGTCCAATAAAACAGATCATACCAATTGCATTTCTTAAAACAAAAAATGTTTTCTCTTTTATACAGGCGCAGCTGACATCCAACAAATATAAATGAAGGAACTTCCTATAAGCACATCCAGGGGAGCACTGCTCATTACCAGCATGGATCCACGCTTGTTAAGCACATCCAGGGGAGCGCTGCCCAAAACCAACATGGATCCACGCTTGTTAAGCACATTCAGGGGAACACGGCTCATTACCAGCATGGATCCACGCTTGTTAAGTGAGTACTGGAGATCTTTTGGTGGCTTTGAAATCTGTAAAGGGGGGAATATCTGGTTATTTCGCCGTTATGCGAGTCAAACACCCAAGCAAATTCATCTTGTTTTCTTATAGAGCCACCAGCAGAGACAAAAAGATAAATACTCTACACTGTGTTAAACAACAGCGCCATTATCCATTCCCCAGTGATGGGCACAAGTGCATAAAATAGTGAATAGATGTAGAACCCCAACTTGCCCGGCTCAAAAGGTAGTGGTTGCAGGCGAGGTAGTGTGGGAGGTGCAGGTGTTGTTGCACAGAGTCTCATTACCTTGTCAGGGTGCTGGCATCCTGGCTGACTGGTGGTGTAAGCTTTTCCGGGTGATTAGAAAGGGCTCCAGGAACTTTGTTTGGAGGAACAGGAAAGGTTTTAGGGTCATACAGTCATACATACGAGAATCTTCCCCAAGCTCCATACAGATCCTCCGGGAGGCACACACGGCTTCGGTCGCGTCTTCACAGTCTCAATAGCATTAGGAACATGTCCTCCATTATGCTCAATGCCAGGAGTTCGCTCCAGACCCCAATAATGGGGGGGGGGGGGGGTTGGAGTGCGTAAAACGTGGGATTGCTGGTACAACACATCCCAATGCGGTGCTCCCCCCCAGTGAGTCCCTGAACTAGCGCCCCCAGGTCATGATATCACCGCATCACGTTCCTCCGTCTGGCAAAGGGTGAGAAATAGATCTTGCACACAGCAGTGGCCCGTTTAAGATAAGGGGCGCGGTTCCCTCACTAAGAGCATAAGAAAGGTGACCGCACATCTAAAACATAAAGATGCACTCTTGGGAGAACTACATAACACTGTGAGACCCCCTCCTGGAAACCTCCTGATATTAGGGTCCTCCTGGGGTCTCGGGCCCAGCCTCCTATATTTATATCTCATAGGTCACCATATCTACAGGGGGAGTGTTATTTAGGGGTTCCTCACTACATCTCCGCACCCCATGTGACGGGGTGAGCGCCTTCTAGAATGGGGGCAGGCTAAACGTTGTCTGCTACTTTATTTAGCAACAATTATATATAAGGTCGCTACATTACAACAGCCCGCCTGAAGTTAACCCTTTATATACAGCATAGTAAGCCCAACAGGGGGGGGGGGGTTACAGATGTAATAAACAGGTATCAATTCAATCGTGACCAGTGGATAGTGTTATGTGATAAGTGCAATAGAGATCACTCTTTTGGAACTGCTGCTCAAACCCAAGTGACCCGTCCCCGCAGTTCTCCGTGGGATGTGCGCAGATATTGTTCGATAGAAATAAGGCAACAATATGGTGCAGGATGTCGGGACTCTGTTCTATAGTTGATGCAGAATAAGGGATTTAAATTTGCATAGCCCCCCGCGGGTCAAAAGTGTGTGATTTTGTAGGGCAAACCAGACCCCTGGATCTTGCTTTCAAACTAATTTCAGCCGCGTCGCTCTCTGTAATAGGTCGATTCTCGCGACATATAATCGGACAGAAAAAAGGACCAATGGTGCAGATAGTGTAAACTTTTATATAAAAATTGAATGATAACTTAAAAATTGTGCACTCACAAAAAAAAAAAAAAAAAAAAATCTTTAAAACATATGTGAAAATATTTGGTAGGGGTAACAAAGCAGACAGATTATTGGCTAGCAAACTAAGGCTGCGTCCATAGCAGGGGAATCCGCGCTCCTCCGCGATCACGCTGATGCTCGCCTGCCCGGTCAGCAGCGATCCCATGGACTGGCAGGCGAGCCAGCGTGCGCGATCGGGAGGCGGGGCAGTGACATCGCTGGGTCAGTAGCCCGCGACGCACCGACGTCACAGCGCCGTGACGTTGACGCTGCTTCGCGCTGATTGGATGTTTTCAGCCGACAGCGCGCTGAAAAACAGCTTTGGCTGTCGGCTGAAAAATCCAACTCCTCAGCACGCCTGCGGACGCTCGCGTGAGCCCCCTCTCAAGACATCCTCATTGAGCCTAAGAGGTCTGAGAGTTACATCTCAAATCCCAGCAATTCGAACCAAATCAGGCTTAACAACGTATAATGAAAAAGAAATAGCTCAGGAACTCTCAAATTTGTACACTAAATTATACAACCTGGAACCGGCCAGAGAAGGCCATACAGGGTCCGAGGCAATCGACAAATACCTTGAAAAATGCAAACTACCAGTGATAACGGAGGAAGACTCCCAGATATTAAACAAAAGAATCTCACGAGGAACTTTCAGAAGCTATAAAACAGTTAAAAACAAATAAAACACCGGGCCCGGACGGCTTTTCCAACCTGTATTATAAAAAGTTCAGGAGGGGTGCTGTCTCCGTTTATTCTCGAGGTTCAATTCGTTTCGGGGGGGTGGGGGGGGCTGAAATACCTGCCTCAATGTCAATGGCTAATCTAGCCATCATACATAAGGAGGGAAGAGACCCCCTCCAATGTGGAAGCTACAGGCCTATCTCCTTACTGAATACAGATCTAAACATTTATAGCAAAATCCTAGCAAATAGATTGGCCCCGATCCTTCCAAAACGTATCCACTTAGATCAAGTGGGGTTTGTCCTGGGTAGGCAAGCCTCAGACAACACCCGAAAGGTCATTAATATAGTGAATCATGTGCATCTGACCGATACAAAGGCAATTCTATTGAGCCTGGACGCGGAAAAAGCATTCGATAGAATAAAATGGGCATTTTTAGATCAAACAATGTTAAAATTTGGATTTTCGGGCCCATACCTGGAGGGTGTTAGAGCCCTTTACAGAATGCCCACAGCCTATGTTAAACTTCCTGGGGGTGACTCAGATTCCTTCAAAATTTAGAAATGGAACCAGGCAGGGTTGCCCGCTGTTTCCCTGTCAGGGTTGCCTAGACCTCCTGCCTAGCCATAGCTTCTTTGTCCACCGGGTGTGCTGTTGCCTTCTGTTTGATCTGGGTTCCTCTGTCTGTCTGTCTTCTTGTTGCTCCTCTTTCTGTCTTATAGTTCTGTTTCCTGTCTGTTTTCCTCTGCCTTTGTTTCAAGTCAGACTCCTATGCACATGCCTCAGATCCTGATCTGTTCCTGTACCTGTATTTGATTCTGTTCGCAGTAAAGGCCCTTGCTGGTAATCTGGCTTGTCCCTGTTTGTTCCCTGGTCTCAGTCCCTGCTCCCCGTTCTCAGCCCCTGCTCCCAGACCTGTTCCTGCCCCCCTGTCCTGTTCCAGTCTCCTCGTTGCCGACATCTGCTTGTTACCTGACTGCGCTCTCTGCCGCCTGCCTCGGACCCCTGCTTGTCACCCGACTTCGCTACCTGCCGCCTGCCTCGTACCCCTGCTTGTTACCCGACTTCGCTATCTGCCGTCTGCCTCGGACCTCTGATTGTGGCCCCTACTACGTTCCTGCTGTTCCGGCCACCGAGATCCTACCCACCACAGGAGTCTCCCGTGACACTCCCCTTCTCTTCACGTATCTATCGAGCCCCTAGCGGCTACAATTAGGGAAGATCTAAATATTCAGGGAATTTAGATACGCAAAATAAATTATAAAATCTCACTATTCGCTGACGATATAATTCTGTCATTGGCTAACCCGCTGATATCTCTACCAAATTTGCAACATCAATTAGAACAATTCGGAAAAGTCTCAGGATACAAAATCAACAATGATAAATCGGAGGCCCTAAACCTAACTCTACCAGACCTGGAAATTAAACTGTTGCAAGCAAACTTTAACTATAAATGGAGAAATACACATATATAAAATATTTGGGAATCCAGATAACAAGCACATACCAGGCTCTATACAAAAATAATATTCCTCCCTTATTTGAAACAATCAAAAAAGACCTGCAGACGTGGGATGGCTACCAGATTTCCTGGCTTGGCAGAATAGCGGCAGTAAAAATGAATATCCTTCCCAGATTACTGTACCTCTTTCAGACACTCCCGATAAAAGTCCCACACTGGGAGCTAAAAGACATCCAAAATAGGTTTTTCCAATTTATATGGAACAATAAAAAGCCAAGAGTTGCAAGGTCGGTAATGTTAGCAATAAGAACAGGCGGAGGCATGGGGGTCCCAGATATCCTCAAATATTAATCAGGCGGTCCTCTTAAAACAAGTAGTAATGTGGAACAGTGACCCAGCAACATGCTGCTGGTTGGTGATCAAGTCGAACTATGCGGACTCCCCCTCCCTGGCGGCAGAACTCTGGAACTGCTCGGAGGGAGAAGGTCCGACAGGAAGATTTTAAGCTAGGATCGATGAGATGCACATGGGAGATCTGGTCTAAAAGCAGAAAAAGATATTCTCTTTCCACGTACCCTTCCCTACTCGTTCCAATTAAAAACAATCCTAGGTTCCCCCCCGGGATGTTCCCAAAAATATGTGGAGCAACTAAGGAAAATGGATATTTTAGTGGCAAAAGACCTAATAGAAAGGGGGAAGATCCTCCCGCTTCAAGAATTGAAACAAAAAACCCAAAGACAGGATCTGCATTTTTTCAGTTATTTCCAGGATGAGACATTTCCTGCAAACGATATCCCAAAATTCACAGACCTCACAAAATGTGAAAAAAATATGCAAGGAAGGTGCATACAAGAGAGGATTAATCTCAAGAATATATGTGGAACTAGCAGCTTGCGCAACTTCCAAATCCCACACTTATATGCTGAAATGGGCTGAAGACCTCAATATAGAAATGGATAACGACGATTGGAGGGATATCTGGGAATCGGCAGCTAAAACATCAATCTGTACAACCCCGAGTAGACTGAGCCACATCTTCCCGGGCTCCCAGATCTCTGCTGGAGAGATGCGGTTTGAGGGGGGACATGGCACACATTTGGTGGACATGCCCGCGTATACAAACATTCTGGGCCATGATACAAAATATGGTGTTCGAAGTCACAGAACGGAGGATACCAGTAGACACCTTGAGAAAGTCCTTTACGGACGAAACGCGTAGGTGCGTCCCTACCATCGTTGTCTAAGTACTGACTATTAAAGTCTGATTTTGGCGGTCCACTAGCTGGTATGCTGCCAAGAAACTTTGCTGTGCTCCTCTACACCCTCGCTGCTTGACATTTTGACCTATTTGTTGGCTAAACCAGTTGACGGCCTCCAGGCTCCTATGGGAAAACTGATCTCTTTTATATTCACAGCGGCGCGGCGCTCTATTGCAGCAGCGGGGAAAATGTAAACCCTCCCTCTAAACGCGCAGTGATTAAAAGAGTAAATAATGTGAAACTTATGGAGGAACTCGCAGCCCAACGGAACCAATCGTTAGACCGCTTTTATAAGGTTTGGGTGTGAGAAAGTTGTGAATAAAAAACACAAGTCTGAGGATATGCTTTGCAGAATGACAGATAAGTTTATTGCTTTGTGCGGTGCACACGCAGAGGAGAGTTTCAAAATAAAACTCTCCCAACGTCATGGTGGCATACAGGCCTTATTTATACACAAAATACTAAGCCCACGCCCCCTCTACGAGGTTGCGTGTCGTCACTAAGTAAACAAAATATGAACAGGAACACTTCGAGTTAATAACATTATGGGATGCCTAAATGAAATGATTCAGCAATATTCCTTATACAAGCCGTTGACCTTTTCTCTACATACAGAACTTCACGGGTCCCCCCTTCGGAATGAGAGACAGTGCCTATCAGTCTCGTATTTTCATAACATTGGCACTTAGCACTCATTCTCAAGGTTTTTTCAGTTAGCTGCTTGGTTTATTATCACTTTAAAAATTGAAAGCAAAAATCCCTTTCAAACCGTTCATCTCATAACCCGTTCACTCAGACAAAACCTAAGATGGATGCTGACTTAAAATGGTTGCTTAGATCCCAGTGCTGTTATGTCAGACCCCCCCCCCCTTAAGTCATATTCTCACTTTGTCAGGTGTTATGGCCGAAAGATTAAAAATTCCCCAAAATAAGAATAGTAGAATCAGTCTGATCCCCAAAGGTGAGTCGGAAGGGGGAAGGATGAGCAGACAGAGATGGGTTCTCAGGATATGCTGACCAGAGGAGGGTGGGGTAGTCCCCTTCTCTCCCCATACCCCCCCCCCCCAACCCCATATTTTTTCCCACCCAACCTCCCCTCTTTTCCCCATCCTTCCCTCTTCCGCTCTTCTCTTTTCTCTCCTTTCCGTCCTTCTCTTTTCCAATGTAATGGAAAATGAAAGGTTGCCTCTCGGAACTGTGATTCTCAACCTATAGACACAAAGTTCAAATCTTGAATACAAGATAAAGCCAAGGAGTAAGAAATACACGAGTTAATTTTTTCCCAAACAGTGTATAAAGCAATTAGAAGAGATTTCACGTGTATCTTACTTAGTAACGCTTGTTAAAACCTGTTGTGTCATACTCTGCCAAACCTAATAAAAAAAAAAAGATTGATACAAAAAAAAAACATGTGAAAATCAATGGAGACATCTGTGAGAGTTGGTTCCTGGCTCGAGAGATCTCACCGCCACCTTGGAAGTGTTCAGCGTCGTCCTCGGATCACCTGCGCCACTTTAGGTTGCATGCTTCCTGGCTCGGTGCCGCTCTCTCATCCTCCTGTCAAGCACTCGATCATAGACTCGACACATTTCGCTCACAGCTTCGTCAGAAGTCTCATGTTGGACTATCGCAGGGGATGCCTTGTATATACCCTCTGCTATTCTTCATTTAGTTAATAGGTTGATTTTGATTTTGCTCTTAATTAACCCATTCATCTCCAAATTGGTCTTCCAACATTTAAACAAATCTTTTCTAGTTGTTTATAAACCTTATGGGGACTTTCACGGGGGAAAGCGTAAACCCAGCATACCCATCTTTATACTGTAGCTAAAGGTACATTATACACTGAAACAATTGGGTGGCAATGTATTGAATACCAGCAGGTAGGATATGTCTTCAGCTCCAATACATTTGCTGTCAGATGGGCTTGTAACATTTCTGTACGACATGTATTGTATTATATTATATCAGAGGAGGTGATATCACAAGAAGAGCCCGCACTCCCAGCTTTACATGATGGATTTTCCTTTTCTCTTTGCCAGGTTTCCCAGTGGTTGTGTTGGAGAGGTTAGAGATTAAGTCAGAGACAGAAGAGGCAGACACTGAGGATAATCTGACCACAATAAAGAGTGAAATAGATTCATTTCCTGTTGGGGGTAAGTACCCGGACACCCTCACTTTTCTTTATTCAGTTTGTTTATAAAATGCATTGATATGTTTGCAATTTTCGGGGGGAAAAAATGACGACATGGATAGAATTATAAGCTACACTTTTGAACACGTGTGATTTGTCTAGGGCTGCGGCCCCGTCGCTGCGTGCACTTGTGCGTGGGAGCGCCTGGCGGCGCCTTCCCCAGTTTCAGCTGTGATCTAGGGGTCGCGATGGGACGCGCGTCCACAGAAGAGCAGGGGGAGCAAAGACAAGATTTACACAGAGGCTGCCAGGACTGATCTCCCTGACACTTGGGCTGCGGTCCCAGTGCACACGCGCCCGGCGGGGGGGGGGCGGCGCGTGCACAGCGCTGCACACGCAGTCCTGGGAGGGAGAAGTTGAGACGGGAGAGGGCGTGGCGGGGGGGTTTGCGGGCGTGGCCATGACCTCACGCGGCTGGTTCGCCCTCATTGGCTGAACCGCCGGCGGGGGCGTGGCCACGGCTCCGTCGCAAGTTCTTTTTTTTGTGTGTGGAATCTTGCAGTACAGCGCGGCTGCTGAATGCGCCGACGCATGTAGTCGGCCCTGAGTGACTGGGGGGCCGGTGCTTGCGTGCGCTGTGGCTGTCACTGGGACCGCAGCCGAAGACGTCAACCAGCAAAATGATATGATCACCGTGTTCACATAACACCGTGCCGGAGATCGCAAAAAAGAAATCGCACCGTCTGACTTTTTCAATCATTTATTATCCCAATATTTATTTATTTTTTGCTTTAAATACCATTATTAAGAACAGATCATTTTTGTTTTCTCTCTTTAATTTTTTTTTTTTGTGCTAGATTTTACCTAACAGATACTTTAAACAATACATTCACATTTTTGTTGTTGTTGCGGTAATAGAGTTTTCTTTAAAGGCGTATTCATTATTTTGTTAATCTAGGACTTGAGTATTATTCTTTTTTTAAGTACTTTGAACGAATAGTTTTATTATTATTATTATGACCTGCCTACGCTGATGTAATATATATCGGGATGGCAGAGTGTCCTGGTGCGGGTGTCCTGCAGCAGCTGCCTGTGCCTGGCGCTCGGGGAGCTGCTGAAGGATGGCATGGTTGGCATGAGGCGCGTGGCAGGGGGTACTGCTGAATCTGGTCAGCAGCAGCAGGTGATGCCTCCAGGCATCCAGAAGCAATGCTGCCCCCGGTGGACACCGTGTCCGTGATCCGGCTCTATTGTACATACCGAGGAGTGAGTGAGTGGTGAGTAAGTTGGTTCTTGTGCCAGTGATTATGGGGATACATCTAATTAGGTTCAACAGTGTTATAACATTACCGTTTCTTAAATATTTGTTTTATTTGAGATGTACAAAAATCAATAGATATGACTGCTCACCTATATATGTTCTGTGTCCTGAGTATAAAGGTAGGTGCAAGCGAGGTAAATGATAGTACAGAGGGAACCTAAAAGAGACGAGTTCAAAGCACCCCACTATTGGCACTCATTACCATTATTAACAATTAGATTCTCCTTTTAGCCAATAGCCAGACACCTATCAGGGAAATAGTGAGCAGCAAAAACCAAAAAGTTTTATTACAAATATAATTTGTACTCTGTAACTGACAGAGGCCCCACTGTGTGGCAGGATTAATTATTTATTGGTGTATGACTGATTTATCCTCTATTATGAACATATGGTAAATGATAGACTTTAGAACCCATATTGACAGTCTTTACTCTGCCTACAAGTGTACACTCTGTTTGCTGGTTTAGGGTGTATACACTCCGATATATCCATACTATGGAGCAGTCTCTGAGCATGAGCTGCTGATTTGTATCTAATGTGGCACAACTTTATAGCAGGGATTCTTTGGTAAATCCTGGGAAATATCTATCCCAACAGGGGAAACCCATGTTCTGGTAAAAGCTATTCTGTGACAACATTTTATTGCTATGTAGCCTATTAACTAATACCGATCTGCAATCAAGTGTATTAACACTCCTACTGACAATAAATAGTAGGCACCGCCTGATAAAATAACCGCCGGGGTAATAGGGTGATTGTTCTGACTACTGTATCAGTAACAATACCCTATTTCTCTCCACCACTCCTCCGAGGGGAATTTTACAATTTTTAACCATTTAATGTGTAATTATATTTGTAATAAAACTTTTTTGTTTTTGCTGCTCAACATTTCCCTGATAGGTGTCTGGCTATTGGCTAAAAGGAGAATCTAATTGTTAATAATGGTAATGAGTGCCAATAGTGGGGTGCTTTGAACTCATCTCTTTATTTGAGATGTAGCAATGTCAATATAATGTATTGGTGGCTACGCTGTGCCCCGTGGCACATATCACTACCCCGTGTCCCGTGGCACATATCACTACCCCGTGTGTGGAGGGGGTTGGGTTACCCTCATACTGGTAAGCTTTCCATTCTCATTACATTGGTCTCTTAATTTTCAGTGGATGTCATTGGTTTAAAAGTACTTGCCTCTCATTGGTTACAACTATCTGTGCTATCATTGGTTGACGGTCAGCCATGTGACTCCGCGCCTTCCCTACATGCCATCGCGCTTTGTAAGCGCACGCACACGCGGTGACCGGTAATCATGGGTGAAAAACCACTCTCTGCACTCAAAAGGTTAATAAAAAATCAAACCAATCACATCACCCCTCAGGAATCAGTATAAAGTATTTCTGTGTAGGGATATCACAAGAAGAGCCCCCACTCCCAGCTTCACAGGATGGCTTTTCCTTTTCTTGTTGGCAGGTTTTCCAATGATTGTGCCGGAGAGGTTAGAAATTAAGTCAGAGAGAGAGCCAAACACTGGGGAACATCCGACCCCAGTAAAGTGTGAAACTATTACATTTACTGTCGGTGGTGAGTACCTCAACATCCTTTTGCGTTGACTGATGGTATCTTGTTACAAGTAGGAGGGAAAAAAGGAGATTCTCCGGCACGTGGTTCCACTCGTGATTCCAGGACACGTAAAATAAAAGAGAGAAAAAAAAACACAATGAGGAGTGGTCAAAGTGAAGCAAAATATGACTTGATTAGTTCATGCAGGAAATACACTCGCATTAAAAAGTAGCTCCTTAGGAGAGATGGGAAAAAAGTTCCTGATGGTTCCTCAAAGTATAAGAGAGAGAGAGAGAGAAAATATAGTGTAACACCATTTATTAAACAATAAGTAAAAAATGCATGCATTCCCTCTCAATGCTTTATATCGTTGGCTGTTTGTGAGTTTTCAATCTCTTATTTTACTTATTATTTTTTTACTTTTTAATGGAACCACGTGCCGGAGAATATCCTTTTTTTTTTCTATTACTGATACTGTTTAGAGGTTGGTGAATCACCTCTAAGAACTCTGGCAGCAGGACTTCACTGTGTGCGGGACTGAATATTTACATCCCTTTATGGTTGGCGCTACTATAACCCCCTTTATATATTTGTTACAAGTAGCATGGTAACATTTAGCAAATATAGAGAGTTAAAGCTGCAGTTCAAGCTCCGTTTTTAAAATATATATGTATATTTTTTTCCCCTTCAATATGTGCATCAATACAATCTGCACACTGACCAAGTGATTAGCTAAGCTGCAGATCGATCCATTCTCCTGTAATCGATCGCTTGCTCGGGGCTATTTTAATTCAGTTCTGGCATAGCATTGTGGGGAATGTAGTTCCTGGACTATGATTGACTGGGCAGTTACTAGATACAATTATTCACTGCTAGAGAGAAGGGGAAGGGGCTGTCACTTTGGAAATGCTTTCTATGTTAGAAACATTAAAAATATCTTTTAAAACATTTTTTTTATTTTTAAATGCTACAAGTATTTTCTCATGGCGCAGAACTGATTTATTAAAAAAAAAAACAAAAAAAACACGTGTAGGATATTGCTTGAATTGCAGCTTTAATGGTGACTTAGTCCCCAGGGCTGAGGTGCTGTGCAATAAGCCACATGCAGCAGAGTTTGATCAATTTGTCGCTCTCCATTGAGTATAATGTTGGAAATGCAGTTGTGGATCTGAAGATCAGTGGATGAGCTGGAACACATTTGGAAAAAACTGAAATATTGTTGTGCTTTTCTAATGTTCTCCTCACCCCCCCCCCCCCCCCGAAGAAGTGCGTGAAACGGTCTGTCAGTTTTAGATGACGTCACGACGGTGACGCTGATGGTGGAGTTGCGGTGCTAAGAGCCGTACAACTGAACTCTGGTTGTATGGCGAGAGAATTTCATGAATATTGAGTATTATGCGCTCTGTGTTTTATGGACGCTGGTTCAGCTATATGCTGCAATGTACAGACTGACATAGAAACACTGCAGATAATAGAGGCGCACTATAGTTCTATGTGGGACTTGCCATACTTAACCCTATAATACCTGACAGTCCTGAATAATGCTGGACCTTATTATGTTGAGGATCACATCAATGGAAACTAATCTCTATTGAGATCAGGCACTTTTATTAAGGCTAAACACGCTGTTGGCTACATGACAGTTGATACATGGTTAAATATACCAAGCCTTCTTAAACATTGGTACCTAACCTGATACTCGGATTTATATTATTTTATTGTGGTACAGACACTATGAAAGGGGAATCCTGTGACACATTACAGGGATGTTCCTCTGTTCTTGTGATATGTATGCATAGGATACCTTTAGCAACAATGTTGCTTTGCGTACACTTACTGTGTAAATTCACAGCGAACATTTGATAAGTGTCAATGTGTGTCTTGTTGTGATACACCCTACATTTGTTCACCTTAACTGAGATATAGTTGTCCTAAATGAAATATTAACACTAACACTATATGAGATGATAGGATATGCTTTTATTCCTAATATAGGTTGATTGTACCTTAAGTGGCTACGTGTGATCTAGCAATTATTAACCCCTTGAGGTGCGTTTTCCATTTCCTTACAACTGGGCATAATTTGTGGATCCACTTGCCCCCTCTACTAGCTCCCGCACCACCATGTGTTTTATCTTCACATTATGTATATATACCCTCACATCCATATACTCCCTTTTTATGACCAAATGGTGTGTGGGTGTATCTATATCAAAAAATTGTATTGGTAGACAGCGCCTATTGCAAAACAATTAATAAATTAATAATAAATAGTCGAGAAATTCATATAATCATCAATCCTGCAACAGACCATAAATAACACACATATGTCTCTGTAAAGCGCTACGTAAAACTAGCAGCGCTATACAAGAACAAACAATTATTATTCATATTGAATTGCTATATAGATAGATATAGATATCTATATATATATAGATAGATATCGAGATAAAATATATAGAGATATAGATATATAGATAGATATAGATAGATATAGAGATATAGATATACATGTAGCAGGCACAGGTCTTTGTCCAGATAAGCTTACAATCTGTGTTTTTGGTGCCTGAGGCACAGGGAGATAAAGTGACTTGCTCAAGGTCACAAGGAACTGACACCAGGAATTGAACCAGGTTCCCCTGATTCAAACTCAGTGCCAGTCAGTGTCTTTACTCACGGAGCCGCTCCTTCTCCCTATGGCCTATGAAGGGATATTGAGACCCTGGGATACTACATTTCCCCACACAATCATTGTCTTCCATGAGTGCAACCTATAAGGGATTTTTTTTGGCTGATTTCTCTCAATTAACCATTTACTTATTTTTGTACCGATATCCCAATGTTTAGTAAAAAAAAAACTCTAATCTTAGGTGCCATTTTAATAAACTGACTAATGAGTTGTACATATTCCTCCTCTATTTGGCTAATAGACCACGAGATCCCGAAGATGAGCGTTTTTGTCTCTCTACAGCAGTATCAATAATGTTCAGTTATATTGTCTCTCTCTATAAAATATATATATATATATATATATATATATATATATATATACATATATACATATATACATATATACATATACACACACACAGTGGTCGACAAATCACCAAAAAATCTACTCGCCGAACAAAAAAATCTACTCGCCACCTAGTACCACACGTGTGCTGCTTGGGCCAATAGGAGCTCGCCACGATGTTAAATCCACTCGCCCGGGGCGGACAAATGTATAGGTTTGTCGTGCAAATGTATAGGTTTGTCGTGCAAATGTATAGTTTGTCGAACACTAATATATAATATATATATATATATAATATATATATATATATATATATAATATATAATATCATATATATTCTTTGAGAATCTGTGTCCAAAATGTTGGGGCCAGCATATTATTTATCCAGTGGGAGAATGACTTTTTGCATGTAAATAACATTGACAGTTCCCAGTTTGGGGACAGATCACATACCTGTATATAGAGAGATATATAGATAGCCTGGAAGGGATATCATGTTTTCTTGTCGTTGTTAGTTGTAGATCTTCTCTTGAGTTGCTAATTTAAAAGGCATATATTAGAAGAATGAAGGACATCCATTTACTAGAGGCTACAATTTTAAAGTCCTAGGTGTACTGTACAGTAAAGAGAACTTTTTTTGTTAATTAAGTAGTGGTAAAGTAAATTATGCACAGTATTGTTTATTAGTAACTTGCTTTTAATCATTGTGATGTACAGATTGCACAATGTTTTCATTCTGTATTTGTGTTTACTTCTGTTAGAGAACGGCCTGAATGAGGAGCAGAACTGGAGCTCTGACATGTCCAGAAGCTGTCTGGCTCCCCGCCTCCCAAGAGTGTCAAAAAACAATGACTACTTTCGCATGTTGGACATGCAGAGGGATCCAGTGGTGTATCATGGTGAATATACAGGTCTTGTACAGAACACAGCACAGACTGACTCCAAGTATGAGTCAAGCAAAACATATGAGAGAGATTCAAGAAGAAGCCATGGTGCTCAACAGCTTGTCTGCTGTGAGGGTGGAAAAAGCTTCTCACTGGATAGAAACCTTGCCTCACACCTTTGTGTCCAACCCTTTACCTGTAAAAACTGTAGGAGACCTATTTCACTGAAGGAAAAACTCCTTTCACACCAGAGTATTCACTCAGAGGAGAATCCTTTTAATTGTACAGAGTGTAGGAAACAGTTAAGTACTAAGAGCAGCCTCCTCAAGGACCAGAGGATTCATACAGGGAAGAAACCTTTCACATGTGCAGAGTGTTGGAAAGAATTCACTAGTATTGGATACTTCCGCAGTCACCAGAGGGTTCATACATGGGAGAAACATTTTACATGTGCAGAGTGTGGTAAAATCTTTTCACAGAAGCACCACCTCCTCGAACACCTGAATATTCACACAGTGGAGAAACCTCACACATGTACAGAATGTGGGGAAAACTTTTTACAGAAGCACGACCTCCTTACACACACGAGGATTCACACAAGCGAGAAACCTTTCACATGTACAGAGTGTGGGAAACAATTCAGGGAAAAGGGCACCCTCCGCAAACACCACAGGACTCACACAGGGGAGAAACCGTTCACATGTACAGAGTGTGGGAAATAATTCCTTCTTCGGGACAACCTCCGCAAACACCAGAGGAAACATACAGGGGAGAAATCTTTCACGTGTGTTTATATAGTGTGTGAAACAATTCAGTATTCCAAGCAGCCTCCTCACACATCATTTTAGGCTCCACCTGGTTCACCATCTTCTATACAGATACATATACTGATATACAGAAGGACAAATGTTTGTAATATTGAAAACTCATCTGCACTATTTTGTTCTTGTTCTTCCAGAATATAGAATGGATAATTCAAGCATTGAGCGTATGATTTCGGAAGTGTACAGAAGAGAACCGTTGTGGAATCAGCGCACTAGAGCGTACCACAACCGATTCATCCATGAGAAATTATGGCAAGAAGTTGGAGATATATTCTCCATTACCAGTAAGTATATTATTGTAATAAGTTGGAAGTAGTGTAAATGTGTACTGGTAGAATGCTTGTGCCATAGCCTATTGTAGTGGTAATGTTGAATGGCTGCTTGTACTATAAGCTGAAATTGTTTGTTAAATGGTGCAAGGCTTGTGCTATTGCCTTCATAGAGTGAAATGTATATTTTCAGAATACGGCCACGATATGTTAAAATAGTGTATAATGTTTCATTGCAGAAGGCTTCGCCCGATGCACACAATTGTATTAGAAAAATGTATCATGCTAATAGCTTTACCATGTGATGTTAATGTGTGTGTTGCACTATTTTTTTTTAAGGCGACGTTGCGAAAAAAAAATGGAAGATTTTGAGACATACTTTCGGGAGAGAACTCAAAAGACCGAAACCTCCGCGCCCAAGAAAAGCGGGAACTCGCGGGCGTAAACATTCTGCGCCCTGGAGATTCTTCCAAAGTATGTTGTTCCTGAAAGATCAAATTCTGCCGACACTGGCGGAATCGAATCTGCTATACACATCATGTAAAAGAGAAGCAAATTTGGGAACATCTTTGGCTCTAACGAAAGTCGAGAATTCGTTGTGCGATAGTGCGATATCCACCGAGCCGCAACCACAAAAAAGGCCCTCTTCAGAATGTACAAGCCAAGTGATTCCTCTGGAGGGGAAGAAGTTGGAAATGATAAAAAATGTGTTTACTGCAAAATCCGACGAGGACTTAGATTTTTTCAAAACCCTTCTTCCTCATATGAAGGGTATGGACCCTGTTAAAAAATTGAATATACGAAATGAAATACAATCTGTTGTATTGAGGGCTGCACAAAAAAAATGACATTATGACCACCGTTTGAAGTATTGTATTGTATGTCTTTATTTATATAGCGCCAAAAGTGTACTCAGCGCTTCACAAAGAATATAGTACAGGGAATTATAATAATACAATCAGTGCAGCAAAATCAGGCAATAGGAAAGGAAATCCCTGCCCCGAAGAGCTTACAATCTAAGAGGTTTGATGGGGAATTTACAGAGACAGCACGTGAGGGAATAAGTGTTGTAGATGGCAGTGCTTGGTCACAATGGGTGGTAGGAGTGGCTGAGTGGGACAGTAACCATGAGTGCAGGCTGTTGGGATGCTTGATTTGTGGAGCGAGTTTTAAGGTTCGGAATGATGAGAATCCCGGCGCTGCAGCAATAGTTTACCCCAGTCCATAGAAATGTCCATAGGGCTGTACAGTCCTCTCATTGGTTGATGCAGAAAAGAAACAGGGATACTGCTGCTGGCCGACGCCTTGGTGTTCCTCCTAATAGCAAAATACATAAAGGGAAAAGACACCATTGCATAGAATCAAGCACTGATCTACAACCCTATAAAGCAGAATAAACGCCTACTTACAAGAATAGATCTTGATTTATTCGGTTGAGAGAATCTGTTCTTTTGTTTGCGTTTTCTCCTTGACTTCACGGATCCCACGTGTTGTCACCACTTTTTCAGCCTCTTCAATTGGTTCCCCACGTTGTAGGTTCCACGCGTCCCGTCCGCCCCCCCCCCCCCCCCCCCCGTGTGTCCCCAAGGAGAGAATGACAATGGGAGAGATAGTGCAGACTGCTAGAAAATGTTAATTAAAAAGACACACAGCCAGAAGCTTACTTACATAGACCTGGCTACAATAAAACAGTTTCAAAGTTCCACGAGCGCGCTCACAGTCCCAAATCGGGCGCACCCCGCCGACGTCACACAGGAGCGCCACGAGAGCCCTCCTTGCCGACGGACACTGTAACTCCTCCTTTCCAAACGCGTTTCCTGACGTAAAGACCGTCCCTTCCTCAATGGTGTAAGGAGTTGTTCAAAACCATGGATATTTATACCCTCAAGTGCATTTATGTAAGTAAGCTTTTGGCTGTGTGTCTTTTTAATTAACATTTTCTAGCAGTCTGCACTATCTCTCCCATTGTCATTCTCTCCTTGGGGACACACGGGGGAACGCGTGGAACCTGCAACGTGGGGAACCAATTGAAGAGGCTGAAAAAGTGGTGACAACACGTGGGATCCGTGAAGTCAAGGAGAAGACGCAGGCAAAAGAACAGATTCTCTCACAAGAATAAATCAAGATCTATTCTTGTAAGTAGGCGTTTATTCTGGTTTATAGGGTTGTAGATCAGTGCTTGATTCTGCGCAATGGTGTCTTTTCCCTTTATGTATTTTGCTATTAGGAGGAACACCAAGGCGTCGGCCAGCAGCAGTATCCCTGTTTCTTTTCTGCATCAACCAATGAGAGGACTGTAGAGCCCTATGGACATTTCTATGGACTGGGGTAAACTATTGCTGTAGCGCCGGGATTCTCATCATTCCTAATCATTGTACTTTGTTTGCAAATGTGTGAGATAATTTGCCTGGAGGGATCCCTGGCAGCTTTACCAATCACACACACAGTTTGGTTTTAGTTATTTAAACGTTATTCACAATCACCTACAGTATATATTTTATATCACATTGGTTGTAGCGCTGAGGTTTAGGGTTTTTTAGTTAGTTATTGTAATTTAGAGTTTCATGGTTAGTTAGTATTAAAATGAGAGGGTTAACACCATTTACAGCTGAAGAGATGGCAGGGAGGCGTGGGTGAGATCAGGTGTGTATGTCTGGCTTCAGGCTTAGGGGAGATCCCCAGCAGCGGGAATGAGTAGATAGAGGGTGTGAATAGAGGATATGTGGGGGTGCTTTTTATTGAGGGGTAAAGAAGTTGTTGGGAGAGAGTTGCGTGCTCATCCTGCCCCAGGGAACCCCCCCCCCTCCCCCTCCCCCAGCCGCGCTGCGATTGGCTTGGCAGAGTCACGTGGCGCGGCACTATTACGGACCTTAGGTGTCACCAACACTGGCAACCCTTAAGCATAGAAGAGTATCAACTTCAAGCAGAGACACCAGCAGTCGCTACAATGATATCTCCTCTATAACTAGATACAGGAGTATTGATGCAGTTACAGAGGGCGACTCCCGGCCTCAATAGCCCTACAGACATCAGTTTAATATTTCCGCTTGCAACTTAGTAACCCGAGGGACAGGGGGAAAAGGGTGGGGAAGGGAAAATACCCCTGCTCAGCTGTAGTGGATACGGTGCTCGTCCCAGGAAATGGTAATGCAGGAACTAGAGAAAAAGAACCTGGCATTGTAAGAGCACCCACGTATCCATAAGTAAAGTCATTTTATTCAAAATATTCTTTATTCGTATTATACTTAAAATGAAAGGGTATATATGGCAAACGACGTATGGTCAGTAGTGTAAGTTAGTGAAGCAGTAAATTGCTAAATACTATGAACTTCCATAGAGTGAGTCCATGGTATAGTTAGCGTGGATAGAATAATAAGCTAACACCGACACTGAAATAAAAAGGTGCTTTTAGCAAATAAACTGTTCTAGGGGACTAATAGGTCACACGATGTCTATTCCTATGTAATACTATAGGTAGACAACACCAAACTTATTTACAACTACTATAATGTATACCTGTGCTGCGGTTTGCACCCACTCCCCATATTTTTTTGAGCACTGCTCCAATAAAGATATTGTTTTTAATATTACCAATATTACTCACGTTACTCCATACCCTTGGATGACTTTAGATATTCGAGTGCTCTCGTTAGTGGGGGATATCTTTCCCTTTTAGTTCGTTAAGGAGACACTGCACAGAAAGTGAAAGTGAAGGGTCCGACACACTGTACATATTAAACAAGTAAAGAGCGTGCTGGATTGAACGCGTTGCTGTCGGTGTAGATGTGACAGTGGGAAGCAGGCACACCAGCAACCATCAGCCCATCTTCAATACTAGCATACATATATAGGAAGTAGGGTGCTCCAGTGAAAACAGAATATAGATAATCTTGATTAAATAGTCCTTAATGTTGACTCTGTATATAAACTCTATTATGGAGTGGGTATATGATAATGCATCAGTAATATTACAGCATAAACACTCCTGAAGAAACCGAGAAAGGTGAAACGCGTAGAGTGAAAGTGATCCACAGCTACTTCGCCAACCGGAACCCCCCAGCCTAGCTGACGTCACATCCGCATCTGCTGGAACGCAGCCGTGAGACGCACGCTGAGTAGAGGGGAAGCTGAAAGCTAAAAGAAACCGGAGGCGAGATAGATTGTGTATCTAAATTCCTAAAAACATCATACATCATGTGAGTGTATTGTAATATACCTACCATTGTAATACAGTTTTATCCAGATCGCACTATGTTTGGTTCTCTGTGTTTAACCATTTAAGGGACTCACCTATACACCATTGTTGAAGCTAATCCCTCCTAACTGAAGAGATACAACTCAAAGATACCATTACGAACACTGATTCAACCTCACATTTGTGAGTATAATATCCTTAGACCTTGAGAAGACCACTTACTTGTTATATAACAATATTGCACCATCAGTTATATTTTTTGTTTCCACATGTTTGCGCTTCCCACTGATCATCACGTCTTAATAAAAAAATCAACCTGAAGTAAATCTCATTGGAGAACTGCGAACTGAATACTGAGTAGTGAATAAATCTTACCCACTCCTGAGTCTCCGCGAGTCTTACGATGGCGTGCCCAGCCGCAAACGGAGAAATCCAGTAGCAGAAGAAAAAGAGAAGCAGTGCACTGCCAAGGAACCAGGTGGTAAAATTGCAAAATATTTTATTCAAAAATAAACTTCACCCCAGCCTCCTACGCGTTTTGGACAAATAGTCCTTTAACAAGTACTCCTTGTTAAATGACTTTGTCAGAAACGCGTAGGAGGCTGCAATACCCCCTGAGGTGATGTTTATTTTCGAATAAAATATTTTGCAATCTTCAACACTAGCACCCTGAAGCTATCCAACATTCCCTGACTAAGGAACATTTATGGAACTTCTCCCTTAGAAAAAAACGTGATTCTTTTTATTGTGTACCAAACGCTACACGTTATAACATTTAAATATGGAGCTCTTCTTTTCTTATTCTAGCAAGAAGCAATATAACACCTGGTCACTAAGAGAACATGGGACATTCGTTTATAACTGTATTTAGGCAGATCAGGTGGGGCCTGTCCAGCAAGGCAATCCAAGGGCCCAGATCTACTGGAAATCTCCCCCCTGACTATTTGTTGATCTTGGGTATGTTAGGGTTAGCAAGCTTGATTGTTAATTGCGTTACCTGTTAAAGGCAGATTTATTGGGGGTGGGGGGAGGTCATGTGACTGTTTAGCAAACCTGGAAAGGTGCGGTGGTCCGATTTTTATACCTTCCTGCCATGACCAATAAATATACCAGAAAGTGTATCACCCTTCTCCACTTTATTTGAATTGGGGTGCACCGCACCTCTCCATTTGTGCTATTTTCTTTGTTCCTGTGGACTTGCAGACCGCAGGATCGATCCTGGATGGAGGGATGAGAATGGTGACAGTCCACTCTACCCAACACAGCTGTATATTACTCCCCTATTATATTGGGAGCATTTCAACGTGTTCAGAAGAAATACATGACGCAATATTTTCCCGACTGCTGCGCCTTTCAAAATTGAGAGATCAGGTAAGCGCTAGCTTCTGCCTTTTGTGACACAATCATAAGCATTGCATATGCATTTAACCCTCCAATGGGAGACCTTATTATTGGATTTTGATATATTTTGACATCTCCATGTGTTTGTATTAACTCTTCGGGCGCCACTGTTCCCATCTCTGGACTGCTTTCTATGTGAGAAAGCGTCAATAAAGAAACAAGCCTGAGGGTTAAATTATTACAGAATGACACGTGAGTTTATTACAGCTTCATGCAAAGGTACCTACCTGTGATAATATACCTGCAACTCGCCTCAATTCTGTTGTTTACTGTGGCCTCATGGAAATGTTACTCTACCTATTCACTACAAACTCCTCCCTCGTGGCCCACACCCAATATCCTCATACACCCTGGATTAATTAAAAGTCTTGAACTAGCTACTGAATGTTGGTGGAAAACCCTGAGAAACAGCACTCCAACCACGACACATTCTAATGCAAACATCGCAACCATGTCGCCAAAAACAATGACTCAAATTTGTATTCATACTGTTACTCTCTTTAGCAGGGGATATTGAACTTAACCCAGGCCCTTCCTTTTCAACCCTGTCCCATTCCTCTGAGATTGCCCCTTTCAAGTTCTAAAAAGGGCTATCCGTCGCCAATATAAAAATCTGTAGCCTGCTGCCGAAACTGGACGAACTAAGGGCATGGTGCCTTTTGCATAAACCCAAAGCTATCATTCTTACCGAGCTCAGGCCTAAAACCCTCGATGCAACTATCGCCATTCAGGGATAATCCCTTTCTGGGAAGGATAGGTCAAAGTGAGGAGGAGGGGTGTTGCTTTATATTCAAGACCCTTTACAATTTACACTGCTAAATTGCCCACCTTCTTTTGAAATCCTAATTGGCAATATGTACCTCCCCTTCTCTAAGCCCATTCTTATTAACCAGCTCCTCTCCTGAGCTCCTATCAACCAGTGACCCGTGGTGGGCTCCCAAGCAGCACAGGGTACAGTGAGTGTGAACCCTGACTGCTGGGAGCTCCACATGGTCCTGGCTGTGGAGACTGGAGAGCAAGGTAGGAGCAATCACACGACATCCCCCTTTTCCCCCACTGTCTTCTCTTTTCCTCCTGTTACCCTATCAGCCAAACTGCCCACATCACTCTCTTGTCCACCACTCCCCCCGGTCACCCCCTTGCTCCCCTGTCACCCCCTTGTCACTCCAAGTGCCTCCAACCCCGTCACTCCAACAGTCACATCCCGTGTCACTACAACTGTCCCCTCCTGTGTCACTCCAACTGTCCTGTCCGTGTCACTCCAACTGTCCTGTCCGTGTCACTCCATCTGCCCCTCCCCATCACCCCAACTGCCCCATCTAACTCCTTGTGTCAGCCCTCCCTTCCCATGTGTAACCCCTTCCCATGTGTTACCCTCTCTTTTCCCCCCTACACCCCATGTGTTACCCTCTCTTTTCCCCCCTACACCCCATGTGTCACCCTCTCTTCCCCGGTCTTTTGGTAGCTCTAGGGGAGCGTGGGGGCGTGGCCATGGTACGGGTGTGGCCATGATGGGGCATATCTGCCCTTGTATTGGTGCGCACCGACCACGTTATCGCGTTGCGGCATGGGAATACAAAATGATTGTCTTCCCTGCCAGCGTACGCATCACAGCGCTTTGCGCGCCCACACACACACGGCCACTGGGGCCTGCCCCATAGGGGGCTGTGCTGTGGTGTGTAGCGCGCACGCCGTAGCACGCACCTCATCGGTCACTGGGGACCTGGCCTAAGGATCACGAGGTTCTCGCGCTCTCATATAATCCGGTGGAGCTGCAGCTATACCAGTGGTCCTCTTTTGAAGAACCAATTACCAATCCATCATCTATTGGTTGAAAACCATCTATTGAAACTTTGTACAAGAATCCCCTCCATTTTTTATGATTGAAACTGTTTTTCTGTTTTAATTTTTTTGGGGTGACTTTGAGACTTTTGTTTGATTTTATATATATATATATATTGTATAGCTTAGCGGAGGGTACAGTATGTAAGGAGAAGCCCCAGTCAGAGAACCAGGCCATCTTGTGACTGGAGTCGATAAAGCTAGGACGGGCTTTTCGACGTTGCTCTGTTCCAAATAGCAGAGCAGCCGGCTTCGTTTTGGAGCTAGGAAAGTCTGCCCGGCAGAGACTAAGTCCCGACTTTTGCGGCCAAGATCTTCAAACCAACGTAGTGGTCACGGCCAGGATTTCTTGCCGAAAACGGTTCCAGGAGTATCGGGACTAGTTCCCGGTCAGAAGTTTCTGCGGAATCTCGGTCCAGGACGTTCGGAACACGGTTCCGATCAGGGTAAGCCCTGGCAAGCGGGCGCCCAGCACCTAGGAAAGGCTGGATCTCACACCCCAGACCCCAGTAAGTGTGTATATTTCTGTATTTTGTTGTATTTCCGAGATTTTATCCAAATAAACCCCATTTTATTTCACTGCCTTGCTTTGCCTTATGACTGATCCCAAAAATCTATATGTGTTAAAAGACCTGGTCTACCGAGACATACATCCTATTTTTTTAATCTTTTATTTTTTACATGATTTTTGTATAGTGTGTGTGTGCGTGTATAACGTTACATGCAAACAAAGTATAATGAATGTGTTTAATTGTTGCACTCTTGGGATTTTGTGTATCCCCATGCAATAAGGAACAGTAGGTAGCACTAAAAATTGTATTTGATGTACTGTAGTCACTGTAGTGTATATATTATCACCAGCTTATTTCTGCTTTGTTTGTAATAGTTAGCGCAGACATTTTCTTTTTCTATCAAAGGCTGCAAAATTGGAGCAAAAACATTGGGCCAGAATTCTATTAGATACAATTGACATGTTTGTGATAATTTTGGTGCAGCTTTTTTGCAGCCGTTTGTCATAGTTTTGCAGTCAGAAGGTTTTTTTTTTTTAATCTGGAATTTTATTGCTGGTAAAATGTAGTTAAACATTTTGTATTTATGCACTCATTTACAGGACTTACATATGTTCTTCAGTATTATATATTTATACTGAAGAACATAACCACCATAGAAGACAATAAGAAAGCACCGTGCCATAGGCACTCCTACCGTGTGACACTGTTTCACTGTATAGCTACCATAGAAATGTATTTTGTACACTAAACATGAACATATATAGGAATCTCTGTGATTTGAATCTCATGCGGTGACTGTACTGTTTACAATCTAGAAATAGCAATTAAAATGTAGAAAACATGAAAAATCCTACTTTTTTTTTTTTTTTAAATAAATCCGTTCTGCAGTATTAGATAATACTGTCTGTTTTTAAAAATAAAATCTTTATGGTTGCTATAGCAACCATTTAGAAAGTCCAACCCACTTCCTCTTATGAAACAGGCTCTGCACCTTTTTGAGCTCAGCTACAAAGTATCACAAACAGATCTGTTGCTGTGTTCCATACAGCGACTGTCTAATACTCTGAAAGCTGTAACAATAATGTGTTACATTTACTAATATAACGTTACATATCAACTGCAGCATTTCACAGACTGCAGCACAAAGTCAGAAGGCGGCCATTTGGTTAGGCACACAAGCAGGACTTTTACAGATGTATAATAACGGGTGTAGGTAAGAATGTAGAATGTACATTGTCACAGACTTTACATATAAACATAAGGGGGAAAAGGGGAATGTAGTATTGCTGCTTTAAATGCACATTGTGTGCACAGGACAAGCAGGGGAGGTGTGAGCACAGGCAGAACATCACAGCAAGCAGGAGGGGGGGGAGCACAGGAGAGAGGGGAGGACACAGCTGGGAGGGGAGGGGACACAGGAGGGAGGGGAGGGGACAGAAAGCAGGGGGAGGGGACACAGGAGGGAGGGGAGGGGGACACAGCTAGCAGGGAGAGGGACACAGGAGGGAGGGGGGGACACAGGAGGGAGGAGAGGACACAGATAGCAGGGGGAGGTGTGAGCACAGAGATCACAGCTTGCAGGGGGAGTGACACAGGAGAGAGGGGGGGACACAGCTAGCAGGGAGAGGGACACAGGAGGGAGGAGGGGACACAGGAGGGAGGAGGGGACACAGCTAGCAGGGGGAGGAGTGAGCACACAGATCACAGCTAGCAGGGAATAACTGGTCTGTCCTCTGGTTTGGAAGTGAGATCCCAGTAAATATGAGGCTTCCCCTCCCCAGGTACAGACAGGGCTGTGTTATCATGCAGGGGAAATGAGCAGCTGCTGAGGGGCTGATAAAGGAGGGGCAGAGGCTATAACGGGGCAGTAACCCCATAAGGGTTAGTGGGACTGTCTCTTCTCTGCCACAATAGGAAGCTTCAGACATTCATTAGCTGCTCACATCCCGGCTCTGAGACCTGCAGTCTGGGCAAAGCCACTAATGTACTGGGCAGCAGGGACTGGGACCAGTGAGGGAGGAAAGGAGAGTAACACAGCCGGAAAATACAGGAGTAATCACAGGCCGGAAGGATTTTCTCGTTCCTTGATTTTTCGATACTTTATCCCTACGTTTCTCCACTGCCCTTTCTTCTGCATCCTCGTTTTTTTTTCCCTCTTCATTTTCACGTCTCAGTAACTTTTCTTGGGCTACCTATAAGGCTTCCAATTCTTTTCTGCGTTCCTCACCCTCCCAATGACCGTCTCTCCCTCCGTGCCTTCCTCCTATATACTCCTTTCAATAACGTTTTCGCCACCTTCGTCTCTTTTTCACACATACATCTCCCCGCCCTCACTCACAAGCCGCAACAGGTAATCATCAGAATATATTAATATATCTGCTTAATCCCTATTTATGTTTTCTTTATGTATACATGTATTATGTTTAGTTCTGACAAATGGGTTCATTTGGGAGTTTTATTTCTTTATTCGGTGTGAGTTTGAAGTTTTGCCTTTACTACAATTTTTAATTGATGGTACAGTGTTATCTGGGGCAACCCATAAAAACTGTATGTATATTGATATTGTAATATATATGTAACAGTGTTTCTCTCTCCTCCCCCCCAATCGCAGATAGGGGTCATTACTGGGTGTATGTGGTGCATACCTGCTGGTAACAAGAGGGCTGAGTCGTCCTCGATGACTTTAGGACACAGGAACAGGCTTCTGGGGACCATACCCCATGTAATACTTAGCAGTGCAGCACCTCCATCTGCCGTGGGCTCCAGGGATATGGAGGTGATCTCCCACGGTACTACTTGCCCCCCCCCCCCCCCGCGCCCCAGTTAGATCACACACCAGGCCGGACGTATATTGCAAACAGGAACGGGTTATTACTACAGTCTTTGCAGTAACACACAGCTACTCAGCAGTCTTCTGCCGGTTACAGTCTCTTTACTAGCAGCTATCACTGGAGATGGTCCCTGGACCGTCACTACAGGCCAAGGGCACCCGCAGCCATCCTAGCTCTTCCCCACCTCCCTAGCGGAGGCAGAGGGATAATCACACTCACTCCTCCCCGCAGGGAAGAGCACATGGGTAGGACCCAATCTCAGTCTCCCAGATGTGTGACCTTCCTTCCTCAGCGGGAAGTAACAACCTCCTAATTTAGGGTGGTCCTGCCTTTAAGTACAGCTAGAAGGCGGGTACCCTGTTGTCCCAGCTACAACAGGATGTGCCACCCTCTGCTGTCACTCAAGTGCAGTACCAAAGGTGAAGGGGAAAACACCATAGCAACTACTGGCAAACCTGTAAATACCAGGGTTTACTGCCAGCCCATTGGGTAGAATAGTAGCCAGGGGGTGCCCTGCTACACTCTCCTTCTGGTGGATTCCCAACGACACTGCTTGGGTTCTAAATTTTCGGGTACCATCTCTGTTGAAACCTGAATAACAAAATAACATTTCACATGGAAATCACATAAGATGCATGAGATACATTTTCTGTGAATACAATGCATTGTAGTTTATTTGCAGGACATATTAAATGACTGCCCTGTGGAACATAGGTTCCTCCTAACCTGGAGAACCTTGTTATATTAGTGCTCCGGTTTTAGTAGCCAACTGATGCTCTGTACTACCGGACACGGTCACTGAAATTACCCTATTAAGGTGATCTGCGTACGGCATGATCTACTGGATTTACAGCAACCACCGAACGATATTCCTGGTAACATAAAGGGCACCCACGACCCGGCAGAGTGCCAGGCAGGGAATCTAAGTGCGCAGAAATATCTCCGGGATTATTCCTGAGCGCTTTTGTCGGAATTAGGCATACCCCAATCTGATTGATACTCCACCATAATTTCACTAACCCACAGTGGTGCGGATCCAACTCTAGGGACATGCTTTACAACAATGGCTAGGGTATCCTCCTTAATGATCCTATCAGAAAAATCCCTTAACTCTCTCTCGTTGGGGTAGGGCTCAGTCCCTTCACTTTTCTCTGAACTAAGTGTAACATCCTCATCTTCAGTACTATCCTCAAACTCTAAATCCCCTTCTGACTCCTGAACATAGAATTCAGATCTCAACCTGTTTCTTTCCCACCTCGCCATACGCTTGAAATTCACAGGCATGTCTGGTTCAGGCAAAACAGTCGCTATAAGAACATGAGAAACATTGTCCTTAATTTGCTCCACTTCCTAAGGAGGTGATCCCTCCATACCGGCAATATAGGACACTATTGGCGGCGGAAAGGATTGCACCATAGCACAGTTCTGGTGCTCAACCAAAGTCTCACGTAGGAGTTGTAGTACTGTAACTGGACTGGAAGCTTTTGAAGATCCAGGGAAAGGCCTATGAGCCCCTCTTAAAAGTCGCATACCTGGAGCAAAGGTAGCAGGGTGGTACTCACCGGAGCGGGAATCGGCCACTTCTCGTCCACCCCGACGGTCGGTGTTGGAAGGACGTCATCAGGTTCCGGCATCACGATCACGGTCACTGCTTTCGTCCTCAGCGATGTAGCTGACTCCGGAAGGCATCGGTTCAGTGGGTGTCGCCATTGAATCCTGCTAGGAGTAAAGGAGGTGGTTCTTCACTGCTCCGCGGGTAGACTGGAATCCTGATGAACACTCAAGGCGCATTACGACTGCTGCTCGAGCCGCTGTGTTTCGGCACCCACGAAAGGCTCCACTGGTGCTCCAGCCCTCCCATGTGAGACGTGTAGACTAAGCTGCGCCATCGTCTGGAATCTCCAGCAAAGTCCTCATCTTTAAAGACAAAATTAGAACCACTCACCGGTGGTTGCAGCTTCATAGGCCCCCGAGCTGCGGTGCATGCTGGAGGTGGCTTTAGGCCCGTCGGCTCGCTCATGGATCGGCTCCGGATGTGGAACCGTCTCGGATACTGAGCTAAGCTCCGCCGTCGCTGCTGGCTCCGAAGAACTGAGGGTGCGGTCGGGCACTTTCAACTCCTTCCTTGTCTTTGGTAGTCGATGAGCATTAGTTGTTACCGTGGCCCCTCCCTCTGGTGGAGATCAGAGGAGGGTCCCACAGTGACATGGCGTGACTGACACCTGGATGAGCCAGTCACATCGCGGAAGTGGAGTCCTGGTTTTCGTGCCTTAGGCGGATCCCAAGTCCCCGGGAGTAGGGTGCACCCAGTAGCACATGGTTTAGCACCCACGCTGAGCACAACCTCGTGGCCGTTGGCGGGAGGCCTGACGCCATTTTGAATTGGTTCACCTACGGGTTGAACATGGGCAGTTATGACAGGCTCCTTGATCTGAAGAGCAGGCACAGTCTGTAGACGCACCCATAATCACAATGTCCTCACTGTCTGCTCCCCCTGGTGGAACCAGAAGTCCTAGGCAGCAGAAAAAGGGCGCGGGTATGGCTTTCGCGCCACTCCACAACATATTTGCAACACTGGTTTCTGCAGTTTGCAACTGGACCACGCGGTCTGCATGGTGTTGGCGGGAGCTCATTTCATGTGTTCTCTGCGGCATATAGATTAGCAGTCTACCAAGAGTAGGTTGTACCCCAGGCTAGCAAAGCTCCATCTCAATACGCTGTACACGATCTTAGTCCATTACATGCACTCTGTGGTTCTTTAGTCTGACTACTGGCTAGTAGTACTCTGGGCTTCTTCCCAATGCAGTACTCTTAAGCCACCCCTTCTAGGCCGCTGGTATCGCATAATCTTCGGTGGCTTCTGGGGTTTGAAGGTACACCCCCCCTTCTAGGTATCTCGACTACCCGCCTTAGGGCGACTTAGAACAGCAATAGCCTTTGTGTCTCCAGACCGTTCACTCGATAGGCCCGTCTAGGTTGTCTGTGCGAGGTTTCTGCTCCTCCCTACTACACCTAGCTTCCCTCCTTCATTCAGTACTTGTTCTGGAAGTGTATCTCGTTACTTTCAGCTTTGTTTCACTGTAAGCCTGTCCCGTTATCGCCTCTCAGCAGCGCCTCCAAATGTAACGATCTTTCCCCCTCCAATCGCAGATATGGGCCATTACAGGGTGTGTGGTGAATACCTGCTGGTAACAAGAGGGCTGAGTCGTCCGCGATGACTTTGGTACACAGGAACAGGCTTCTGGGGACCATACCCCAGACAATACTTAGCAGTGCAGCACCTCCATCTGCCGCAGGCTCCAGGGAAATGGAGATGATATCCCACGGTAGAACTTGTACTCTTCCCCCCCCCCCCTAGTTAGATCACACACCAGGCCGGAGGTATATTACAAACAGAAACGGTTTATTACTACAGTCTTTGCAGTAATACACAGCTACTCAGCAGTCTTCTGCCGGTTACAGTCTCTTTACTCGCAGCTATTACTGGAGATGGTCCCTGGACCGTCACTACAGGCCAAGGGCACCCGCAGCCATCCTAAATCTTCCCCACCTCCCTGGCAAAGGTATTGGTACACACTCACTCCTCCCCGCAAGGAAGAGCACATGGGAAGGCCCCAATCTCCGGCTCCCGGACGTGTGACCTGCCTTCCTCAGAGGGAAGGAACAACCTCCTAATTTAGGGCGGTCCTGGCCATAAGTACAGCCAGGAGGCGGGCACCCTGTTGTCCCAGCTACAACAGGATGTACCACCCTCTGCTGTCACTCAAGTGCAGTGCCAAAGGTGAAGGGGAAAACCCCATAGCAACTACTGGCAAACCTGTAACTACCAGGGTTTACTGCCAGCCCACTAGGTAGAATAGTAGCCAGGGGGTGCCCCGCTACATATATAATTATATTTGTATATCAACTATAGCACTAAATTACAGGCCTTAGGCTGCGCTTATAGTACTGGCTATGGGGGTGGCGACGCGACCACTGACGTCAGCCGTCGTTATTGCGATTCCTGCACTCTGGTGCAGGAGACCAAGGGAGGGCGACGGGGAGCGTGGCCGTGAGCGGTTTGCCCTCATTGGCTGACCCGCTCACGTGCCGCTGACGTGCCGCTGCCGCCGCTGTAAATCTCATTCTCTTGACTACAGCGATTTCGGTTGCTGCGTAGCGCCGTGGCGCCCACTATGGGCACCCGCGACGGACTATATGTTGTTGCTTTGCCGCTGCGTGCCTTCGCCAGTACTATAAGCCTAAGAGATGATGGGGGGAAAAGCCGGGTTGCGGGCCTGTCTGAGACCTGTTAATGTCGGGGTGCGGAAACTTCTTGAGCTGCACCCCCCTGCCCGGCAGCTGCAGCGTTCACGCCCCCCCCTCGCCAAGGACTCAGCGTCAAATGACGGCGCGGGTCATGTGACGAAAGGTCACGTGACCCTGCCGCATCATTTGACGTGCTTTGCCATGGCGACGCGTCACATCACCCCGCGGCATTGTTTGACGCGCGTTGCCATTGCGTCACCGAAGACTCAGCAGAAAGCAGGTAAGGGAGTTAGAGGCCTCACGCCTCCCCCGGCATTTGATTTAAATGTCGTGGGGGAGAGCGCGGGGCCTCTGTAACTGCCGCGGCCCCCCTAGAAATTCTCAGGGGGCGCGCGCCCCCCAGTTTGCGCACCGCTGTGTTAATGTACTCACACGTGATATTTTTATATGCTGTGCACCCCTAGACTAGGATACAGCTGCCATTCATTGTCATATAGTTTGCCTGGTGATTCACTAACCGCCTCTTTGTATAGGAAGTCTGGGTTCTCTCCTTAATTCTGGAGCTTTTTGAGTTCGCTGTTTTTTATTCACATGTGTTATGTATGTAGTGTGTTACCCATTTATTCACACGTGTTATGTATGTAGTGTGTTACCCATTTATTCACACGTGTTATGTATGGAGTGGAAGAGAAATCCTGAGATTGCAGCGGTGCACAGCCAAGTAGGAGAAGGGGACCAGCAAGGTGTGGGTTAAAAATATTTATTGATATTGCATGGTAACGGGGACACACACACTCTGACGCGTTTCGGACAGGGATTGCCCTTTATTCACATGTGTTATGTATGTAGTGTGTTACCCATTTATTCACACGTGTTATGTAGTGTTACCCATTTATTCACGCGTGTTATGTAGTGTTACCCATTTATTCACGCGTGTTATGTATGGAGTGTGTTACCCATTTATTCACATGTGTTATGTATGGAGTGTGTTACCCATTTATTCACGTGTGTTATGTATGGAGTGTGTTACCCATTTATTCACACGTGTTATGTAGTTACCCATTTATTCACACGTGTTATGTATGGAGTGTTACACATTTATTCACGTGTTATGTATGGAGTGTATTACCCATTTATTCCCACGTGTTATGTATGGAGTGTGTTACCCATTTATTCACTTAGTTGGTGCATTATTTCTTTCTTGTCAGCCTCCACAGCCCTGCTTCACTTTTCCCTGGGTTGTATGTTTTATACGTGGCCCTTGGGTTGTATGTTTTACACGTGGCCCCTGGTTTGTATGTTTTACACGCGGTCCCTGGGTTGTATGTTTTACACGCGGTCCCTGGGTTGTATGTTTTACACGAACCCCATGGTGTGAGTTTGCAATTACTCTCCAGGGGCCCTCACCACCAAGAAGGAGTTCCTCATCAGGACCATCTACCTGCGTACGCATAGATCCTGATGAGGTGGAGGCGCTGCACGTGATGTAAGTAGGACTCTCACCCACTACCTCAGCTATCTATCTGACTTGACATCCCCCAATACCATCAAGCGGGAAACTCAGAAGTCCTGTTGCCTACAGGTGCACCACCATACACAGATTGTAACGGGGCTGGATAGACCACAGGGGCCAATGTGAGATTACGGTGGGTCAGACCAGACACGAACAAGCGTTACACCTATAATATATATTCTTTTTAATTGTGCATGCAATGTCTTGTATATAATGTATAACCTTGCTCACTTAATATAACTATGTATTTGTAACCATGTATCTGTCATCATAACTCTGTGCCCTGGACATACATTACTTGAAAACGAGAGGTAACGCTCAATGTATTACTTCCTGGTAAAACATTTTATAAATAACCCTTCTATCAATTTCCCCACTCTCACTCAATCCTCCCTCCCCTTACACAATCCCCCACACAAAATACATACCAAAACCCTCAAACCCCCAATACATATAAAAAATACATCCCCCGATACATATAAACATACACCCCCCAATACATATAAAAATACACCCCCCAATACATATAAAAATACACCCAACCACCCCCCAATACATATAGAAATACACCCCCCCCCCATACATATAAAAATAAAATACACCAAAAGCTCAGCGTGTGACAGTGAGGGCGGCCCGCAGCTGGAAGTCGGGCCCAGCTTGCAGCCCCCCGCAGTCACAGCTGGGGCCCCGCAGCCCCCCGCAGTCTGGTTGGGCCCCCCGCAGTCACAGAGGCCGGGATACCTGTCCCGACTCCCCCCCTGTTGGCGACCCTGTACTGTATGTATGTATGTACACAAGCCCTAAATGTACTGGGGTACTACTATATGTCACTCTGTGAACAACAAAAAAAACAGAAAACCCCAACTGTGCTTTAGAGAAGTGTGTGACATGTTAAAAGTCCAATAAAGATGTGTGCTTTCTCTTCAAGAGTAGAGCTTGTAGAACGATAGAGAAACACACAACACCACTCCAATGGTGCAGACCCATTGAAACATTTGAGCTACAGTATTAAAAGTAAGTTAATAAGAAACCGACTCACAAGTGTAGTGCTTATCAAGCACAGATTGTGCAGTGTCTCGCACGAAGTGCTAACACAGAGCCAGTCGCTGCAGCTCCTCTCGCCTGCTGTTCCCCCTTCCTCTGCTTGCGTGTCACGGTGGATGCCGCCACGAGCCATCGCACTTGTGCTCACTTCTGGGTTGAGGCTGATGGTATCATGTTGTCCTGGCCACATCTGGGGAACCCACGGAGATCGCTCAAAAATGGAACTGCCCTGAGCGTTTCTCAGATGTTGTGTCTGCTTTTTAAGAGGCTATTAGCACGAGCTAACATTACCAGGAAGGATTATGTAGGAATCCCTTTTATTTTTTTTTCTCTCAATATTTTAACTCCTTTAAATATATATTTATATATTTAACTGCGCCAGAAAATGTCATATAGTCCACAAATGAAAACTAAAGGCCCTATTCTTGTAGTAGTCGTCATTGCCAAACCACACAGTTTGGCATGTTCCTCACAACATTTAATTATGGGGGAGCGCGCGAGGCCTCTGTATATTCCTTACCTTATCTCCGGCAGCTTCCGGCGACGCGTCGCCATGGCAACGCGGAGTCAAGTGACGCCGGAGAAACGGTAAGTGGGGGGGCGCGAGCAGGGGGGGGTCAGACAAAAAAGTTTGCGCACCCCTGGTATATTGCACAACTAAGCTGCATATAAAAACACTGGAAAACAACCGCACTGAGAAATCTGGGTCATTCCTTACTAAATATTTCAAAATGTAAAAAGTTCTATGGAAACATTGGGTGGATACTCTCCCCTCTGATCCATTTATGGAAAATAATTTCCCACAGAATCCTGCTGGGATGTTCCAGAAAACCAAGAATATAAAAAAAAACTATTTTGCTCCAAGTAAATTAAAATCGATTCCACAAGGGGAACTTTGAGTGTTTATAGCACTAGATGTATTTGTGATAAGAGGAAACCCTTTATATCCATGCAAACAGAGACCAGTTTGACCACACCAAATAAAAGAAAAAAAAAACCCGCAGGTTGAAGGTGACTCGGTACATCAGTCACGGAGACTCATGGTCTGTAGATTCCGCAACAAAGGTGAACGAAGAGTCAATTATTAGTTCAAATGACCATTTTTACTGTGAACCACTTACCTGAAGAAAGGCTGTTCCTGAGAAGTAAAAATGGGGATTTAAATTCAGAATTGACCATTCATCCTGTGTGAAGGAATAATAGAAACAAATTTGAGTTCCGGGAGAGTGATGTGCTGAGTCCCCTTCAATCAGCGGGTTGTTTCTTTTTTTGGGGTTTGATACATAGTTGTTTTTCTACATTGTTATACTGTTGTATGTTGTAATGGACACATGTATGTCTGCAATAGGACACAATATTAGGGCGGGGGTGGGGGGGCTGATATGCACAAGCCTCTTATATTGGGTCTGTAAGAGATATGTGCAGAGGAATGCTAATGGAGACCATTTAGGGCGACATTAACATAAGGCTTTATTGCCTGTTCCTTTAAACAATGTAAACACAAAACATAAAAGAAAAACCTGCTCTACTTTGGAGAATAACTAGACAGTATATGCCCTAACTATCTGTGGCTGGCTGGAAAAGCCAGTTCCCAGTCCCAAAAAACATATACCATATTTCTCAGGGAGCAATGTATAAAAAAAAAAGTCTTATTTGGCTCTCCAGCTGCAGGCTTTTGCCATACAATCGCTTCCAGGAATAACAGTCTGGTCTTTCCTCTGTCAGCATAGTTTTATGCTCAGGCAAAACTCTGGTCAGTCCTCCTTATGTCAGCCCAATTGGGAGCTAAGGAAAATCTCTCTCCTGTTTCCAACAGGAGGCTTTTCTTAGAGCTCTAATTTAGCCAGGTGGAGTCTAGTTAATTGCCTGTTTGCAAATAACCAGCTAACTGCTGGATTTAGAGGCAGTTTCTCTTAACCAGGGATAAGACCTTGTTACAGGGTACTTTTTTTGATCATATTGTCAAGGAGTTGGAGTGAATCGCACAACGATATGAATCTTGTTTACTGATTGGATAAAACCATCGTCAGATTAGATTTAATTTGCTTTAACACAGACATTATCTGCCAGAACAGTGACACATTGCCTTACAGCATGTAATTATTATACTAATGCCAGAGGAGGTGATATCACAAGAAGAGACCCCACTCCCAGCTTTACAGGATGGATTTTCCTTTCCTCATTGCCAGGTTTCCCAGTGGTTGTGCCGGAGGAGAGGTTAGAGATTAAGTCCGAGAGAGAAGAGGCAGACACTGGGGAACATCTGACCCCAATAAAGAGTGAAATAGATTCATTTACGGACGATGGTGAGTACCCTAAAATCTTGGTGTAGCACCAAGAATGCCTTGTTATAATTAGCATGGTCAGCTTTAGGTGATACTCCCTAAGATCTCCCTGGATGTCAGTGTTTGGAACGCCATTTGGGGAGGTACCAAAAGGAAACGTTACCCCCTAGTCTCGGGGGTGGGGGGGGCAGTTGCCCTTTTTACTCCCGTTGCCAGGTTTTGTTTTTGTCCTGTTCGTTTCCCTCCCCCCCCCTGCTTGCATGGTCAGGCGGGGCATGGCGCCCGGTGGGCTCACCAGGTGGCTGTGGATTCCCCCCCCCCTCCCCCTGTCCCCCCTTTACCTGGGCCCCCGCCTTCCCCGAACCCAACAGACGCTTCAGAGCCCTAGTCTGCGAGCTGTGAGGTGATACAACGCTTGCCGAGACTTACATGGGAAGGGAGGAGTCCCAGCTGGATCCGTGGGCCGAGTGTGCGGGCGCGCCGAACCCGACGATCGGTTAGCTTCCAGGAGCGGGGTGGGGGGTGGCGATTGGGAGGGGGGGGGACTTGGCTGTGAGGAGTGCGGAGAGACGGAATCCAGAACTTGGGTTGAATAAACTAAGTTAATAGATTAAACGAGGAAGATAGCTTTCTATAACTAAAAATAAATAAAAAAGGAATATGTTTTTGGTTTAGGCAAAGGTTTTGTATGTAAGCCGTAACCTGCAAACAAATCTCTGTAACTATCAAAGTCTGTAATGTTTGATAAATAATGCTAGCCCTCTGGCACCATCTTGTGGCGGACTTAAAAACTAAGGTGAATAATAGTGGGACTGATGGGAATGGTACCAGTAAATAAAGAAAAGGAAAATAAATAAATGCTGGGTGTTCGAGAGATCCGGACAGAACTAACCTTTTCGCCAAGACTAGGTACTTAATGTCCAATCACCACTGTCTCCCCTGTGTTTTAGAACTCGGCGAGCACCTTAGAAACTAATTACTAGGATAGGTGGAATGGGAGAGCGGGAAAAGTGCTCTACAACAAAGCCCAAGACAGTGTCACTTAGACAAGTCCACTATAAAAGCCATAAGCTACCATATAAGTTGGAGAATGGGAGGCCCCGGACACCAATATATGGTGAACCTAAGAAATTAAAACCTTATTAGAATGTTCTTATAGATTGAGTCCCCAAAGGAACCAGAAAAGAAAATAATTCAATGCCAG
>CM071568.1:301486344-301528658 GCA_036426205.1 Ascaphus truei
TCGGGCCTATATGTTACCTTGTGTTTGTGGATATTTCTCCCAATTGCCCATATGCGGATTAGGTGCTCTATCCGCTCCTCGGCCTTCTTCCCCACCACATCATTCCCCTTACTGACTAAGTGCATCTCAATATTTTCCCGGAGCCACCTATCCCTGTTTTCCTCTATTTCATCCATTAATGGCTCAGGAACATACGGGTACTCCAACCCGTGGGATGACTTGTAACGAGCCATTATAGCCCGTTCGGCCCTACTGATCCTAGTCAGGTCAGCCTTCCCTGCCCGCCCGGGCAGCACCCATGATAGGGGTTCGTCAGGGTCCACGGGGTCTGACAAGATGCTGGGACCCATAGGTTCTATCTCCCTATGTTCTATTTGAAGCCAGCGCTCCTGCAACTCCCTGTCCCTCTGTTCTGGGGTAAACTCTCCCACCGCCCACCAATAGTCCACTACATCCTCTCGCCGGATGAGGAACCGAGTGCGGTCCATCCAGGCCGAGTACCCTTCAAATAGTGGGGCCCACCAACGGTTCTCCCGGAATCTGTTTGACCTTCCTGAGTCCCTATCATCGTCCATGGAAAATACCCCTGATGACCGCTCAGATCGCGGTACAGACCACCTAGACGACCCCAGGGCCTTTTTTACCGGCGCCGGAACTGCAGGGGGCAACCACCGGCCTACCGCAGCCGCTCTCAATTCTCCCCCTCCCCTGGAGATACCTTCCGTAGCGCCACTGCGCTGTCTTTCCCCAGTCCGTCTACCCTCCTCTTCTGAGGGAATGTCCACTGATTCCAGGCTAGGCGGGGAACCCGGGGACCGCGTGACAGGGGTAGGGGCTTTAGCTAAGGCATGGGGTTGGGCATACGGACGGGGTAGCGATTGCCACGGGGCTGCGACCCGTTCCTGGCTGTCCGTAGATATTTCAAAAGATGATACTTCACCCTCCTCAATCCTCAGATCGCCCGTCCAGCTTCTGAGCCGTTGAGGTGATTGGGGACCTTCCCCCAATCGCCGAAGCGTCGCTGCAACTTCCCCACGGGTTCCGCCGTCACCACCGGAAGCGATGTCTTCCCCGGAACCGGAAGCGTCGCCATCTTGCGTGGGACCCCCATGCGGGATCTCTTCTTCTACGACGACATCCGGTTGCTCCGCCGTCGCCACCGGAAGTGATGCCGTCACTCCACGTGCGCTCGGGGCCTGGCGCGGCCCTTCCAGCGCTTCGCCGTCTGCTGCAACCAAGTAAGTAATAGGTCTGCTTGGCTTACCCATCCGCAGGGGTATAGGCGTCTCTCTCCCGTCTCCTAGATCAGGTCCTGGGATGGCGGGACTCCGTCTGTCGGCGCGCCGATCTGCGGGGGACGCCCTGTTCTCAAGGCCACCACTCACCCCACGGGGTGTCGCCCTTCCGGTCTACCTTCTTGGCCCCGCTTTTAACACCGCCAGCTCACGGAGGTCCTCGTCCGAGTAATCCCCTTTTCCTGACTTAGGGGTCTCCGAGCGGAGTGAAAGTCTCTTTTCCCCGATTGCGGGGGGTGCTTCAACCGCCTCGATCGCCACTGACCCAGCCGACTTGACCGGCTCCAGTCCCTTGTCTCCGGGACTCCCGCGGTTAATCCATAGCGCGCCCGGGGACTCGGCGGAGCGCCTTGCCATGTCCACCGGGGGGTCAGCAGGCTGAATTGGAATAAATGTGGGCATAGGCCACAGGTATAAAGTCCCGCAATGAGGGCAACGTGCCGCCGTGTTGACCGTGCCTCCGGACAGCCCACATTGTAGGCAGAGCCCGACCACCGTCTCGGTGTTGGCCACCCTCACTACTAGCAACCCGCCGGGTACTGAGTAGGGCTGGGTGGAGACCATCGTGCCCACAGTGGAGGAGCAGGCCATTCTTTGCACAGGAGCCACTTCCTGTACAGGTCTCTCCTTCTCAGTGGTTCCTCGCAACTGACTGGTGGAAGTTGCTGGATCCGCCACTCCCTGCTTCGGCTCCTCCCTTTTCTGACAGAGCTGGAACCCGCCCCCAGGGGTTGCAATTATGGGCGGGTCCCACAGGGGAATATCATGCCCCTTGATTAAGGCCGCACCTCTCTCAGTCCTGGTGGGCGCGGTTAGCGTTTTCGCGCCAATTTCCCCACAAGGGTGGGGGTCTTTTCCCGCGGCTAGTTCCCGCCTTCTCCTGGCAGCCGCCCTCCGTGCAAGATAACCATCCCTTTTGCACGGCTCTTCCACGGCCGGAACTACTTTTTGTAGTGGCGCCGTCTGGATATCAGTCCCTGGGCCCAGTGGGTGCATTCCCACAGGCCATAGTTGAAATTCACTCCCCCTGGTAGAAATCAGGGGAGGGTCCCATAGACTAAGCGGTTGACTCAGCCCAGGGGCTGAGTTAGTCACTGTACACGCAGGCGCAGCCATAGCTTTCGCGCCATGCCCCCCATCAGGGCGGGGCTCTGCTGTTCGCGCCATTCCCGGCCAGCTTTTTGCAAGTCCTGCACCAGCCACATTTTCTGTGACTGTCCCATGCGGTGTCCCTAGCAAGCGGGAACCGCCATTTTGGTTGACTTTTAAGCCCAAAAAGTCCATTTGTTTGTTCTCCTCGCGGGGTTCTCCCCCAATTATTACAATTTCCTCACACTCTTCAAGGGTGGCCCCTCGGTGTCCCAGACAGGATAAAAACGGGGCAGCCACGGCCTTCGCTCCGCTCCAGAGCAGACTGGTTAACGATAATTCGGCGACTGTTTGCTCTTCAGTGGGGTGCACGCCACGGGTGCCCTCCCCATCAGCCTCTGGTCGCCATTTTGGGTTCTCCGCACCACGCGGATCCTCCATTCTTTGGGTTGTCTCACTCTCGTACCAATTATCGTACATGGGGCTCCGCTCTGCGGGGCAGCCACCACACCGGCACAATAAAGATTAGCTTCAGATGCACCACCACATGTGTACCTTATCTAGGTGTGACCCAGTGTTGCACTACCTCAGGCTAGGCTCACTCTCTCAGTGTCTGCTGTGACTCCTTCCTCCCAGTCTGTGCTCCCTACGGTGAGTGTCTGGAATGGGCTAGGTACTCTGGCTCTGCCATGCAGTACTTGGGGCGTCTACCTCTCTTGGTCAGCCTAGCGCAGACCCTCTCCAGGACTCCTGACCAAGTTAACAGGCTATCCCTTCTGGCATCCTACCAACTAGCACTGCCTCAAGGTGACTTGGTCAGCTATAGCCCGGCTCCAAACCCCTCACTCCTTTCAGGCCCCTAGGTTGTCCCTGCGAACTGACAATATCCCGTCAGCCCCCTGACCACCCCTAGGTCCGTCCCTACGCAGCACAAAGTGGCAGCAGACTCTCTCCCTGTTTCCCAGTGTGCCTAGCTAGAGCCTGTCCTGATGACAGATCTGATCTCAGCAGCTCGCCTCCAAATGTAACGGTATTTCTGAACCGGCCTGACCCACCCAATCTCACATTGGCCCCTGTGGTCTAACCGGTCCCCATTACAGTATGGTAGTGTCGGGTGGTGCACCTGTTGGCTACAGGACTCCTGAGTCTCCCGCATGATGGTGTGTGGGGAGGACCCGTCCAGACAGGCAGCTGAGGTAGTGTGCTGAGTCTCACCTAGTTCCAGTGCAGCGCCTCCACCTCATCAGGGTCCCTGCGTCCGCATGGGGATGATCCTGGTGAGGAACTCCTCGGTGGTGCAACTCCCTGTGTAATTACTTGACTCTCACACACAGGGGTCTTTCTGATTAGCTCCATCTTTATTGTCACGGTGGGCATAGCTGCCCTCCACAATGGGGTATCCTTAGCCAGTCATCGTGCCCGTGCTTCCCTTTGACAGGTATGCCTCCTTGATCAGGGATTCACTGCTCTGTGCCAGGTCCCTGGACACAGACTCCTATATCAGCTACTATAACATAATCGTCCACTAGTCTCTGAACTCTGCAAACACCTTGCAGGAACTTGAACTCCTTCCTCAACTGTACTAGCCTTGAACACGAACTAACTGTTAGTCACCGTGCTGTGCCTTATGTAACTTCTGAGGCTGACACACCTCTGACATCACTAACCATGGAGTCAGAGCATGTGACCAGTCCCATCCATACACAGGGCACCCCACCAGGGTGTGAGGGAAAACCTCCATGATTACTGCTGGCATGCCCACACTTACCAGGCCTTGCTGCCAGCAGGAGAGATGACTGTAGGCATTTTACATGACCCGCTACTGTGTAAATATTAGATTTGAAAGCTTGTACTGTATGGTGCTTGTTGGGCAATAAAGGGATCAGACTAACTACATTTCTTCTGTTTCTCTTCCTCTAGACACAACCTCACATGGTCTCCGGCAGCACTGACACCAGCAAATCTAGATCTAGGAGCCTCCTATCTCAGCACAGCCAGAGGAGCGTTGCCCACTGCCAGCATGGACCCACGCCTGTTAGGTGAGTAGAGGAGATATTTGGCTGGCTTTGAAATCGGCAAGGAGGAAATATCTAGTTAAGATGTAGTTCTTTGAGTGAAACACCCGTATGAATCTTGTTTTATGATTTGGATAAAGTCCTCATCAGTTGTAATTTGCCTTAAACTCTTTAAGGCATTTTCTGCCAGAACAGTAACACTTTGCTTTACAATAGGTCATTATTATTATGCCAATATCAGAGGAGGTGATCTCTCGCACCCAGCTTCACAGGATGGGTTTTCCTTTTCTTGTTGGCAGGTTTCCCAGTGGTTGTACTGGAGAGATTAGAGATGATTTCGGGGAAGAAAAGCCAAATACCGAGACATCGGACTACAATAAAGAGTAATTGTTTCATATTCTGAAATGGTGAGATACCCTGAAATCCTTTTGTCTAGCACCAGACTGGTCTTTATAATTAGCATGATCACTTTGAGGGAATATCTGGGTAATTGCCTGCAACTAATGAGTCACAGTACGGGTGGGTGGACATATAGATCTGCAACAAGGCACCTGCAGCAGAAGAGCCTGGCCCTACATGTCCCAGGAATACACAGGACCTTCATAAACGTTTAGCTATGCCAGGTCGGGGAGCCCGATATCCTCTTGTAAGGTGTAAAGTTAATTGTTCAGTGGTGACCTTTTCATAATTACAATATATGTCTATGTTGTATAGGTAACTACTCCCAGCTCCAAAAATAGCGATAGAGACTCTGAGAATAATCTGAGAGACCCAAGAATGAAAAATATATAACATATATGAAGTCCAAAAATGGTTCTAAATCCGAAGCAAATCAGGTTAAAGTTCAGGGCAAATAACATTGCATATTGTGTACAAATTGTGGGTGTTAGGGGAGCCCCTGCATCAGCCACAAATGTAAAGTTGTGAACGGTGCTAGGGTTATGAACACAATAATGAATAGGGGAGAAAGAACCCGAAATAGCACTCAAGTTCACACTCTGGAGAATAGTGATTGAATTAAAACATAATCTTTATTAATATCAATATTTTTAAAATATGGATGATAGAACAACGTACTGGAGGTAGGTTGATCCTAATAATTGATAGCCATATTGGCTCCGGATCAGACTTATTGTGTATATACCAGACAGTTTTAATAAAGCGCTGGTACCAGAACAGTACAGAAATCCTGGTGTGGATCTGTGTAATGAGTGAGTACTCTGGGTGTGCCCTGGTAGGTACTGGGGCTGCAGGTCGCAGGAGTAATTACTGAATAGACCCGGTGAGACTTAGTCAAAGTGACCAGTGGTTGCTGATAACATATAAAACAAATATAATATGTGTATCAGTGATAGTAGTGTGCAAACAGCTGGGCTCCTCAGTCAGATTCATATGTCCATACACAGTGTCAGAGTAACCTCAGGTGACCCTTTGGGTGCCAGTCTGCAGGAGTGTGTAAACCTGCAGTGACCTGTGTGGCTATGCCAGAGGTAGATACCCTGACTTATGGTCGTGGGGCAAACCTATATGATAACTGTATAGGGGACACTGGTGTAGAAGACATAGGTATGGCATAAAGCAGGAGGCTAGGCTGTTGCACTATCAGGAAGGTGGAGCCTCACTGCTGCTGTGAAGGGATCCGAACACAGCAGCGCAGCTACAGTGTTGCTGCAGGCACAATAATCAGTACTTTATTGCTCAGAGCATATACCCTGTATTCACTCTATAGGGAGGCTAAAAGCGACCGTCGGGACACTGATACCCTGTATGCATGGCACGGGCAGACTACCGCATCACCTCGCGGTTCAGTGAATCATGCGGAGACAGTAACTGATCTGCACGTGCACGTGGATAATTAGAGCCGACGCGCGCGTTTCGCGAGGGGCTTTCTCAAGGCGAATAGGTTAGTATCACCACATTTTAAAAATATTGATATTAATAAAGATTATGTTTTAATTCAATCACTATTCTCCAGAGTGTGAACTTGAGTGCTATTTCGGGTTCTTTCTCTCCCTATTCATATTGTGTACAATAAAGGACTGAACTGAAAGGGAAAGATGGACCCAATAAGAGAGTAGCTAGAGAAACTAGAGTCAGCCTTGAACCGGACCCATAGTAACTCATTAGCATGAATGTCTCGGTCCTAGCTTCTGCATCCCTCAATGTCCAAAGATATTAAGGTAAATACCTGTGTCCTTATGATATAGCCTTGTAGGATCCCGCGTGCTGAAGCTGTGGTGATACCGAAGCCTCAGACCGTCCGGGAAAAACTTCAGGCTGCTCACATGGTGGTGCCCGTCTCCTCTTGGCGTTCTCCCATGAGGTGTAGCGAATTGCCGGAACCTGCGCTGCGGAATGCGTCACTCCAATCGTGGGGCAGTAGAGTTGAAAAAATAAAATTTGGTAGAACAGCAGGAACCCGGAAAAAGCACCGATCAACTCACCAGAGGCAGCAAAAAATAAATAACGTTTATTTGAATACATTGTTAAAAACAAAAACAACACGACATAAAAACAAAACCTCCCCTGTATAGTGCATTGGTTCCACCACCTCCACGGCTATGAATCTGAACAGTTTCAATGGCAACACATTTAAAATTAACAAGAGACCCATTTTGACATGTATCAAAGTGTTTGGACACAGGATGTACGTTATCTCGTTTTGACATGTTTTTTGATACATGTTCCATATGATTTATGATTCATCATTTTCCTAGTGCATTATCAATATAGAGACACGCACACTTTTTGAGTTAAATGTTATGTCTTAATCACCTGTTATGCAATTCTGGTGTGGAGAGTTCAGGGAGGGGCTATATATACATCACTCTATCAGACCCCTCTCTACTCCCTGGAAAGCTGGAGAGCCTGAAACGCGTAGGAGGTTTTGTTTTTTATGTTAGTGTGTTTTTTGTTTTTAACAATGTAATTCAATAACTTTTTTTTATTTTTGCTCCTCTGGTGAGTTGATCGGTGCTTTTCCGGGTTCCTGTCCTACCAATTTTATTTTTTCAACTATATATGTGTCATGATTTGGAATGTGTACAGTTATTCCTGTGATCCGGTGATTATAATAGATGGACGACATTTCCTCCGGAATCTGAATTCACTGCGGATTGGCGGTTTCCTTTTAGCAGCGCATTGCCACAGAGTTTAAAACAAAAATGGCCGATTCTGGTTTTTTTCCCCCTATCACTGAAAATCCGTTCCATTCGGAATCCAAACCTGCAAATGGCGGTTAAAAAAAAAAAAGACAGTTCGGATCTGCGGCAGCAAGACGTTCTATAGACCTAGTACTTTGTGTATGCAGGGTTTGGGCCCATACAGCTTCTGATGTCTGAGCAAATGACAACATGTCATAGATTGGTGGCTAACTTCCAGGTCACTTGAGCTTAGATTTGTGATGGGGGATAATGGTTCCATCATGGTTGGGGCACCGCAACACGAAACACATTTCTTGATTTGAACGCATACTCCATTTAATCTCCGTCAAGGAGGGAAACGCGTAGGGCGTTTTGGCGTGGTGACGTCAGCGTGAGGGAACTGAGAGAGACTGCTAGTATCGTTACATTGTGTCTGTGTTCTCTGCTGTTGCTCATTTTAAATGCGATCGCATCCAGGTTAAAACAGGCTCTATTCGCTCAGTGTTTTTTTGTTCTAGCCTGTCTCTGTACTGTGATTCACTGTGTCATCTTGCCTTGTAGCTAACAGACATCTAATTGCTAAGTGTTGCGATTTACCAGATATTTAACATCATCACTGCTAGCCTGTCAGCATCTGCTGCACACAGACACTTATTCATGTATGAATTGTCCTATGAACTGGTAGTGGTTCTGTGTACAGGGATTTTGCTGAGGACAAGTACTCACAGTATTGATTATATTTTGACGGCTTGTTCAATAACCACAGTAACAATTTATTTACTGCTTTAATAATTAGCAGAGTGTTTAGCATCAGTTTAATCCTGGTTTTTTTATTATTAGTAGCTTTCCTGGTATACCATCTGTGTATAGTGTTTGTTAAATGTCATTGGGCGCAGAATCAATCCACGTACCACCAACCTGTTATTGAGTTGCACATACAGTGATTATATCTAACAGCTTAAATATTATATTTAGTAGCAGGACACTGACTTGGGCTATTTATCAATACAGGTTGGCTTGATCGGGTACGCTACGCCACATGACGCACAATACTCATACACAGGGCAAGCACCTTTGAGCTTTCACAGCTAAGTAACCCACTCCCCAATCAAGGCCAATTAGGTATCACTGCTTTTTGCTATGCACTATTAGGCACTAGCATACCTTACTATATACCCTGGCCATCTATCATCTCCTCATTCCCTCTCGCCAAAGTACATTATATGTAGTTAATATAATCACTTTATGTTAAGAACTTATTTTATTCTATTCATCAATTATATGTTAAGTTTTAATGCCTAGGAGTGCACTTCCAAATGAGCTTCTAGTTGCTAAGTGGTGGCAATAAATATGCCTTCACTTTCCAGCTGTTTTGTTATATTCCATTTAATAGTCACTCGTTTCCCAGCTCAGTGTAGGAATGTGCAGAGCATTTGGTCGGTTTCCAGACAAATATGTAAGAAAAAAGTGACAAACAAAGGTGCAAACCCAAACACCATATAAAAAAAATGATCTAATATCAGTGATATAAAAGTGTATACGGCAAATACAAATGGCGATGAATAAAGTGCTCCAAACCCGATGCTGCCAATACTCACTGTCTCCCGACCGTAAAAACAATAAATACAAACAAAAAGTATACGGCGCAAACTGGATGGTGATATAATATTGCTGAGTGAATACAATGGAAAACAAAGGTTGACAATGGTCTCGCACATCAAATTCCTCCGTGGCGAAACGCCACAGGGTGTAAGGTAAAATCTCCTTTGCAGCAAGCCTCATGCAAAGAACAAGAAAAACATGCCATATGTTTTACTAAAAAGACACACAACACGGGAAAGGACACAAACTCACACTTTCCCCGCTGGTGTCAGACAGCGAGGGATTTATCACCCACTCTAACCCACTCCGGTCACGTCCTCGGCTCCAACGCAGTGTGCATGGCTTCCCTGGTTCTTCACTTCTGCATTGCAGTTGCGGAACCCTGGGACAGCTGATGGTTTGGCTGCACGTGCGGTGGCCTCTGAGTGTCAATTCCCAATGCGTTTTGCTCAATTTTCATCTTCCTCTGGGGAATTTCAGCTTCCCCTGGGGAAGCTGAAAAAACGAGCAAAACGTGTTTGGAATTGACACTCAGAGGGCACTGTCCGATTTAGGATTTTAGATATAATGGAGAAAAAAATACCTCACCTTGGTCTGCTTGGTGACACTCATTAAATAGCAGCTTTTCGGCTGCTTTAAAATAGTCTTTATTTACAGGATATTCTTTTGTTCTTGATGTATTGTTGAAGGCTGATCCATCTTCTTTACTGATGCCATTTCACATGACATGAGATCCGCTGATATGTATTTTTAGTATTGTTTTTTTTTTATTGTGCATGGGTGTTCACCGTTCGCCTTGCAGCCAGTGGTGGTGTGCACGGCTCAATTTTTTTCACGCGCTTTTGTGTCGCAGATATTGCATTCGGTTTGAAGCAGTATGTAAATGCATGTACAGTACGTCAGTGTTTGTTCTTGCACCCCCCTGATGAAGGGGCCTTGTGTTAGCTATGGAATGTTGGACTTTCTGGATATGTATTAAATAAAATGTTTGTAGTGCTGTCTCCTTCCATGGATTTTTGGTGAAGCGTGCACTTGCCAATTCTGAGCTAAATGTACTTTTGTGTGTTTTAGTTTTCTCTCTGTCTCTCTTTCTCTGCCTCTCTGCCTCTCCCATATGTAGCCAGGTCCCCCCTCGCGCACTCACCCTCCTTCCCCGTTGCGAGCGCGCGGTGTGTGTTGCGGCCGGTTGCTATGGCGCGGTCGGGCGGTTGCCGGGGACGCGATCGGGCCGGTTGCCGAGGCCGCGATCGCGTTGCTGGGGTCCCCGGCAGCTGGTGAGCAGGGTGCCGCCATGTTAGGTCTGTTGCGCATGCGCAGTGACCCAGACAGCGCGGGAAGGCCCCAGATAGCTCGCGCATGCACGAGAGGAGTCTGCCAGCCCCCAGGGTGCATAGGGGCAGAGCCACATGACTCCAGGGAGCCAATAGGGCTGAGGGATTGCCTGGGAATAGAAAGGATACATTTCGCGGGGTTTTGCAGCCACGCAGGCAGTCAATATCCGGACCAGCTAGGGGTAAGAGGTGGATGCAGGGGTCAGTGACCCTCTGCATTAGGCCAGCAGCCCCCAAGGTCCCAGTTAGGTCCTGAGCCACCTAGTAGTTTGTGGAGCTTAGGGACAGGCCCTAGATAGGGACACTGCCCCATTAATTGGTTGCTTAGTCAGGGACACAGTGCTGAATCCTTGCGGCCCTGTGAGGTGGGTTCTGGGCTCAGAACACCACCTACGACCCTGGGACTAAGGTGATATTATCCGCGCTGGAATTCACCCAACGCGGTGTGGAGGACAACGTCGGATCGGGCGGATCTCCAGTGATATCGCGGTACCCGTGGCTGGAGCCCCGGGCAGGTAACCTACCATTCACGTGCACCAACAAGGCCTAATCACCAGACATAGTGGCTGCGCAGTCACACATATATACAGACATTGGTGTTTGACATTTGGGAGTGCGAGACATTTGGGTGGGGGTTACTGGACACAGGGTGGGGTCACTCTGTGGGAGGTTAGCGTCCGCCGTGACGCCTAGAGGTGGTAGCGTCCGCCGTGGCGCAGAGTGGTTAGCGTCCGCCGTGGCGCAGAGTGGTTAGCGTCCGCCGTGGCGCATAGTGGTTAGCGTCCTGTGTGACGCCACATGTTTTATATTTGCTCGCTTTGTGTGGTTGTTTCCTGTGAGGGTCTCCTCCCACTCCGTTGGGATCCCTCCCTCCCAGGTGGAGGCGTTGCACCCAGAGGTGTATAACATGCATGTACCCCAGGTTCCCCAAGCGGAGGCTTAGGCTCCTGAGAGCCACACAGGTTGCACAGCAGGTAGTAGCGGTTGTATTCATAGGGAATACCCGTTACACATACAATATAACTATTAATTTGTTTTGGGAAAATCATAGATCATGGATTACAAAAATGTGTATAGGACGCAAGGTAATGAAGCTGTTTTAATAAAAAAAAGTTTAAATATTTCGGCAGAGGATAAGTTACACATGAAAAAACAATTCCCCGTTAGATGGAATCCAGACAAGATTAAATACTTAGGAGTATATCTAACAAAGACATATGACAAACTTTATGAGACAAATTACCCAGCACTTATCAAAGAGTTGAAAAAAGATTTAAGGACCTGGGATAAACGCCAGATATCATGGACAGGCAGAATAAATTCGGTGAAAATGAATACATTACCCAGAATGCTATATTTATTCCAAGTGCTACCTGTCCCAGTCCCCCAGAAAGATATCAAAGAACTAGAAAAAGAGGTAACAAAGTTTATATGGCATGGCAGAAAGCCAAGAATAAAGAGAAGGTTAATGAGTACACCAACAACACTAGGAGGTATAGCCCAACCAGACCTAACCAAATATTACGAGGCAGTCAGGATAGGCCCCCTGATATACTGGTCAATGGAGGAGGGAGAAAGGCCTTGGGTGGACATAGAAAGAGCAGAGGCACAGATGAAGAATATGGCAACGCTACTTTGGTTAAAAAAAGAGACCAGACCCGAATCTATTAGGACTCATCCAGTTATTTCACATTCTTTAAAATTATGGGACAAAGTATGTAAGACCGGCACTGTTTCGTCCATCCCCTCACCCCTGACTCCAATACTGTCTAATCCGGGGTTTGTTCCAGCTCTCGATTCAAGGGCATTTAAAACATGGGGAGAAAAAGGCCTGAGGAGAATCTGGGATGTGGTGAAACACTGATTAATAAATCTCTAACAATCTTTCCTTCAATGCTATGCTATAAGACTGCAATGTGAACCACGCCAAAAAGTAAATATAAGTTTAACAAAGTATAATTGGTTGTACTGAAAACAAAGCAAAGATGGAAATGTACCCCCATTTTTCTTTTGTACCCCACCCCCCTCAAAAAATAACCTGCCTGAAAAGAACAATAAAATACAAAGAAATAATTATATACATATATATATATATAGATACACTAGTGTGCGTGAGCAGGGGGTCGCCGGAGCAGAACCGCATTGATTTGAGGTCCTGGGTCCCCCTGCTTCCCGAGATACAGGCCCCGTTATGGGGTGCCGGTATCTCCTATGCATTTAAATCCCACAGTCATGTGACGCGAGCCCCCCTGCTCACGTACACTAGTATTAAAATTTTTATTAAAAGACTGTGATCGCTGGTGAGATATGCGCAGGGAGAGGCGGCTCTCTCTGTGCAGCTCTCTATGCAGCTGCAGATCGCCGGGTGAGCCCTTTCGAGAGACGTGAACATCACGTCGCTGGCTCCTCGCCAGTTTTGGGCATTTTGCTATCGCACGTATTCAAAGCTTTCTGCATTCCGTGATAGCAACGCTGAAAAAAACTGGCGGCGTAACTGGCCCAGCGATTTATTTTATTTTACGAAAGGCTACTAGAATAGGCCCCTATATCTCTTTCCCACTCCCTTCCCCAATCCTCACCCAGAAAGTGTGTGCAGGCTGGAAATGGTTCTTGAATTCCATGGAAGCCGTATGGCCAGAACCCAACAATCGGAATCCGAGGACTGAATCCGACTCTGGATTTCATGCTGTGAATCGGATTTGCCATAAAAATCCAGAAAAGTCCATGGAATGGATATCGACTGTGCCGTTCCTCTCTCCTCATTACATGTACTGGAGTACTGACTGTTTTTAAGGGTTTATAAGCAGGTACAATTATACCCCCCATGGGGAATCCGTGTATAGTATTTCTCTATTGTGGTATTGCAAGAAGACCCCCTAACTCCCAGCTTTACATAATGGATTTTAAGGTACTCACCAGTGACAATAAATGTAACAATGTCACTCTTTATTGCAGTAGGCAGACGTTCCTCAGTGTTTGGCTCTTCTTTCTCTGACTTAATCTCTAACATCTGTGGTACAATCACTGGAAGACCTGCCAATAAGAAAGACAAATCCATTAGTGCAGCACCAATACTGTCTTGGTATATAAAGTATTGTTATATAGAGGGAATATACATTTTTTATTTATTTTTTAAAAAATATTTTACCAGGAAGTAATACATTGAGAGTTACCTCTCGTTTTCAAGTATGTCCTGGGCACAGAGTTAATTCAAATAATACATGGTTACAAATACAGTTACATAAATGAGCAGGTTATACATTAAATACAAGACATTGCATGCACAGTTAAAGATAATATATATTATGGGCGTATGAAACAGTTACAGACCAGATTAAAATGTGAGACAGCCTAAGATTTGAAAGAACTTAAACTGGTGGTGGATGTGAGAGTCTCTGGTAGGTTGTTCCAGTTTTGGGGTGCACGGTGAGAGAAGGAGGAACGGCCGGATACTTTGTTGAGCCTTGGGACCGTTAACAGTCTTTTGGAGTCTGATCTCATGGTCTAAACATGGTTTAATACTATCTAATAGTAAGTATGGACATGAAATTCTGGAACAAAACACGTGCAGCAGAGACATGCTGTCCCAACATGTACCAGATATCTGCCAAACCAAAGAGTCCAAGCTTCTAGCTTTCCAACATTATTGCCAGGTCCCCCAGGACGGGGAGTCTCCATTCCCCACATACCCCATCAGTGCTGGGAGCAGTTCCTGCAGGGGAGTGGGGGTCTTTTTAATATGTATTGGGGTGGTGGGGTTATATGTATTTTTTGTGGGGGGGGGGGGTTGAGTGAGAGTGGGGTAGTTGACGGAAGGTGGGGGAGAGAGGGGGGGGAGGGAGGAAAAGAGGAAGTAAGAGTGAGACGCAGGGGAGAGAAATACATGTGATAAGGTGGGAAATAGAGGGGACTCGTGAGGTGTGAAATGGGGGGGTGGCCCATCGCAATACATGCCGGGGGGGGGGGGGGGGGGGGGGGGGGGTTTGGCGGAAGTACTCTAGTCCTGGGCCCCGGGACATCTGTCTGCGGCCCTGGTAGTGGGTCACGGGTGTGTGTCGAGGGTGGCGGGAGCAGTCTTGTCTAAGGCTGCTGAAAGTATGCTGATGTATAGAGAAGTTGCTAGGTTGGGACAGGAAAGGGTAGAGAGCCGAGTAATGGAGACGTTGCGCAGCACCGTAGCAAGAACATGCAGTCCGTTGCGGGTGCCCATAGTGGGCACGACCGCGCTGCAGAGCGACGGCGCGATCGCTGGTAGTCAAAGAATTTTGACTTTCAGCAATCGGCGTGTGACATCAGCGGCACATGAGCGGTTCAGCCAATGAGGGCGAACCGCTCTCGGCCACACCTTGGTCTCCTGCACCAGAGTGCAGGAATCGCAATAGCTACGGCTGACGTAACGCGGTCACGCAGCTGGTCGCATAGCCAGGTCTATAAGCGCAGCCTTACAGATGTAGCCTGACTTACTGTTTCCAGTGCAGCGATGAATTGTGGCATCTTCTTATGTGAAAAGGAATTTAAGCGCTACAGCCATAACTGTAAGAGCCCGTTGTCCTTTCTGCCACTAGGTGTCTCCCTTGCTACATGGAACCAACCCTATACTGCTGACCATCTAGGGCCATAGATGGCATATCCTTACCAAAATGTTTTGCCATATACCTAACCAGGGCTGGAAATATATCACAAATATCCTGGGACCTCAATCTGGGAACCAGAGCTATAACGTAAAGAGAACTTTATATTTAAGTAAATTCTGCTAATAATCTTTCTAATTGGTAATTTGCTGGCCGATTGAGAACATTTAAGTTCTGTCTGTTTTTCCTTCTGTTAGAGAACTGCGTAAATGAGGAGCAATATAGGAGCTCTGATATTACCCAGAAGATGGTTAAGTCTCCGCAGCTCAGAAATTACAAAAGCAAATTATTCCAGACAAATGAACATGTCCAAGGAACCAGTGAAACATTATGGTCAATTTACAAGCCTTGTACAGCACACAGCACAGACTGACTCAGACTGTGGGTCAAACCAAAGCAATGAGAGAGAGTCAAGAAGAAGCAGCAGTGATCAGTTTTTTGTCTCTTGTGAGTGTGGCAAAAGCTTCTCCCTCAACAGGGACTTGCTCACACACCTTTGTGCTCATGCCAGTGAGCAACCCTTTACCTGTACAGACTGTGGGCAAAGAATTTCACTGAAGGAGCAACTCCTTTCACACCAGCAGCTTCATACAGATGAGAAACCTTTTCAATGTGCAGAGTGCGGGAAACAATTCAGTAATAAGGAACACCTCCTCAAACACCAGAATATTCATACAGGAGAGAAACCTTTCACATGTGCAGAGTGTGGTAAAAGTTTTCTCCACAATGTGAATCTCCTGTCACACCAGAAGATTCACACAGGGGAGAAACCTTTTTCTTGTTCAGAGTGTAAGAAACAGTTCAGTACCAAGGGAAACCTCCTGACACATCAGATGATTCACAGAGGGGAGAAACCTTTCACATGTACAGAGTGTGGTAAAACTTTTCACAGAAGAACAACCTCCTCACCCACCAGAGGATTCACACAGGGGAAAAACGATTTGTTTGTTTAGAGTGTCGGACACAATTCTGTAGTAAGAGGGAGCTTCTATCACACCAGAAAATTCATACAGGGGCGAAACCTTTTTCTTGTTCAGAGTGTGGGAAACAATTAAGTTGTAAGGGACACCTCCTCAGGCACCAGAATATTCATACAGGGGAAAAACCCTTTGCATGTGCAGTGTGTGGAAAACGATTCCTCCATAAAGCGAACCTCATGTCACACGAGAGGATTCACACAGGGGAGAAACCTCTTAATTGTACAGAGTGTGGGAAACAATTTGGTACTAAGGGGAGCCTTCTGATACACCAGCGGAGTCACAGAGGTGAGAAACCTTTCACATGTACAGAATGTGGGAAAAGCTTTTCACAGAAGAATAACTTCCTCACACACCAGAGGATTCACACTGGGGAGAAACCATTTGTTTGTTCACTGTGTGGGAAACAATTCAGTAGTAAGGGATACCGCCTCAAACACCAGATGATTCACACAGGGGAGAAACGTTTTTATTGTACAGTGTGTGGAAAACAATTCATTACCAAGACAAACCTCCTGACACATCAGATGATTCACACAGGGGAGAAACCTTTCACATGTACAGAGTGTGGGAAAAGCTTTTCACAGAAGAACAACCTCCTCACGCACCAGAGGATTCACACAGGTGAGAAACCGTTTTGATTAAAGGTTGGGAAACAATTCTGTAGTAAGAGGGGAAACGTTTCACATGTACAGTGTGGAAAAAGCCTTCCCCAAAATGTGAACCTCCTGTCACACCAGATGTTCCATCAGAGAAGAAACCTTTTGCTTGTTCAGTGTGGTAAAAAGGTCTCTACTAAATGGATCCTTCAGTCACACCAGCAAATTCACACAGGGGTAAAATATTTCACATCTGCAGAGCTTTTCTGAAAGGATCGACATAATTAAACGGAAGAAACATGTTGCTTGCTAACATTGTGGAAGAAGCTTTTCTCACAAGATCATCCTTCTTACACACCAGATGATTCACACACAGCAGAAACTTTTTGCATGTTTGGAGTGTGGAAAACTATTCTGTAGTAAGCAACAACTCCTCAAACCCCAGCAGGTTCAAACAGGGGGAAAATCTTTCACATGTTTGGAGTGTGGGAAGAACTTTTCTCTGAATGTAAATCATCTTCGCAAAGAAAAGAATGCTTTTGTGTGCACAGAGAAAACGCCGTTTATTGCCATTTTGGACCTTTAAATGAGAAAAATAATGTTAAGTTGTGTGATACTTTTATTGGATCAGCAATGGCTTACAGTAGCGGTCAGACTAGTTGGTATATGTTGTGTTGTTGTCCATGTTTTGTTAGTTATTAGTAGCCTATCAGTATACACTATGATTTCTCTGTTTGTTTATCTTCTCATGTTCTGAGGATCATCTCGTGGCCATCAGAGGCTTATCTGGATCTACCTGACTGGACTCTAATACATGGTTTGATCCATATTTACCTATCCTTGTTTTCAGGACATTTAATTAATTTTGGTTTGCCGGAAGTCATTTATTGTTTGTTACAGTATACAGGCTTTCACCCCCATATAGTTTGTGTGCACTGTCATACCTGCAGAAAAACCCAGTGCGATTTTAAAGTATATACTGTAAACCATTATTGGTCCAATTAAAGGTATCCTACTACCTACAATTTTTTTCTTTCTCCCTTTTATCCCCCCAAGTGTGTACAATGTGTGGGTTGAATTATTCATGAAAAAGTTGAGTTTCCTTATACATTGCCTGTACACAAAAGATAAGCCTTTTGCCTGTACACCGTATGCAAAAAGTTTCTCTCTCATGCTAGGAGCACCTCCACATACTCACATGTTTATACAGGAGAACCCCTTTCTTGTGTAGACTGTGGGAGCCAATTTAACTGTAAGGGAATCCTCCACATATAGCAGAGAATTCACAAAGGATAGAAGTCATTTGTCTCGACAAAATGTATGGAGAACTTCATAGGTACTAGGAGCTCTTTCCTGAATGAAACATTATAATAAATGACTGAGTATACTACAGTTAGGGTACTGGCTCTCCAGAGACGACAAAGGACACCTGTGGAACTTGAAATAATACAATTATTTTTTTTTAACTTTTTGAAAAGTAAAGACCGTCCAGAACTGACCAGTTGTATGTCTTCTTCTCAGGCTGACTAGAATGTCAGGTGCTTTTGCTAGAAATGTGGAATGCAAAAGCATCAGGGAATTGATGTACTGTAATGTGCATGAACTTGCTAGAAATTGTATAGTGGAATTGTGTCCCTAGTTTTAAGGGAAATCTCCGTATTTATAGATGTAGCCAAACTTACTGCTCTCGGTGTGGCTGATGGACCTCGGTGCAGCTACACATGATCACGGCCCATGAAAACAGTAAGCGGCCTGGGGGAATTAACTCTGGGGGTCCAGGCTTCTGAATAGGACCCCCGCAACATTAGTCCTACCAAGTCTGGCAGAGCTGTGCAGAGGAGTCCCAGAGAGAAGCAGACCCTCTCCGTGTCTCCCTGAGCAGCTCTGATGCAGTCAGTCTGGTCTGTCCTGCCCCTTGGTAACCGAATATGGGTATATACGTCACGAGGGGGGATACTATTGGACTGTATTTGGTCCTCTACATTATCAAGGGGGATTGACGACATTAAAATAATTTAATGGCCTGTCCAATCCCCTTTTTGATGTAGAAGACCGAATACGATCCAATAGTATCCCCCCTCGTGACCTAGATACCCACATTCGGTTATCTACATCAAGGGGCAGACAGCCTGGGGGGACTAAATTATTTACCTCCCTCCTCCCTAATTGCCTTAGTGGCTAACAACTAAGGCAATGAAGGGTATAAACCCTCACGCTCTTGTCTCTGGATGTAACTAAAAGCATTTCAACATCACACAGTCTTTCCTCTTGGGTATGTACCAAGTGCTCTGATTTTCTCTTTTTTTACTTGATGATCTTATTGTTTCTTGCTTATATCTGTGCTGATTAATAGAAGTTTCAATATCTCCAGACTGTCAAATTATTTAAATTCTGATTATTTCAGAACAACCCCAACTGTATATGTGTACTTTATTTATAACAGTAATGTGAGGGAAGTTATAGATATTCTCAATACATTTATTACTGCCTTCCCATCTGTCCCACAGGGTTAAAAAAAATATATATATAATGGGGGAGGGAGGTGAGGAAAAGGGATGCAAGGCGAGGAGAGAGTGAATGAAGGTTGGAGAGAAAAATGGGATGCAGGGGGAAGAAGTCCAGGAGGAGAGGGGATGAAGGAGGACAGAGAGACTGGGGAGATGAAAGTCGAGATGAAGGAGGAGAGGGGATGAGTGGGGAGGGAATGAGGGGGAAGAGAGTGTATTAGGGGGTGAGAAATGGTATGAGGGGGAGAGAGCCTGGGGGAGAGGGGATCAGTAGAAATTGAAAGGGGATGAGGGGGGAGAGACGGGAGGGGGGTGGGAGGAGGGGATAAGGGGTATAAGAGGGCAAATACATGGGGTGAGAGAAAGGGGATGAGGGTGGGAAGAGAGATGGGTGAGAGTGGGGACTAAGATAGGAGCAAGAGTTCTGATAAGGTGTGAGGGAATGTGATCGAGAGGGAGAAGAGAAAATCAGTTTAGTAACTTCCAACTCTATAACAGGAGAAAAGGAGTCAAGAGTGGAAGAAGGAGATTTAGGTTGAAGCAGAGAGGCGAGGGAGGAGACAGAAGTAAACTCCTTGTGAATAGCATCTCTTTCTTTAAAAAAAAAATATTTAGAAGAGAGAAAAACATATGGGTACACGCTGATCCACAAACTTTTATTTTTATCTAGTAGGAAATGTGGCACCTCCCCTTGTTAACACTGCATGCATTGTAATGCTGTTATAAAGGGGGATTCTTTTCATCATACAAGAACTTGTAAACAATTCAAAATTCATGTTTTTTATACTTGTAATACGTCCGCGGTGTTTACCTACTTTGGTGCCCTTGTGACAAAGCTTATGTGAGTAAAAACCATATGCCCTGTGAAGAAACACAAACATAAAATTAGGAAACCCCTTAAAACCCTGATGTACCTCCTCTTGATTTTCCTGTTGCAAGACTTTTTTGGGGAACTAGGCATAACGTTGGCCAGCTTACATTTCAGGTTCTTGATGCTGTGGGCACTCTGAGGAGAGGGAGAAACTCTCGCTTCAGAAACAGTCAATGGATTTTCACTTCGGATATGGTCAGGCTCATGATCGATGAATGAAACTATATGGTGTTTAAGCTGGTTTTTTTTGTATATGTATTAGCATCTGGATCCTTCAATATTATGTAGTTGAGTGTACATTCTTTTCCATGCATACAGTATATAATGTATATAGTTGCAGATTTTGTTCTCCTTTTTTGCTTTTTTCAGATGTCAATAATTGATTTATGGCTCCCTTGTATTATATGTATACCATGTTCACTGTGTGAATAAAGTAGTTTTTTGTTCCTATTGTATTTTGTTTCCTCATTACTGTTTATTTATTTTCAGACCCTTATTGGACCTATCCTGCTTCCATAGCTGTATTATTAAGTTGTATCTGAAGAGCCTTTACAGCCTCTGTTACCGAGTGTTTTGCTTAGAAACATGATGACACGCAGCGTCCAATCAATGTGTCTAGTTCCGCCTTTGCCACTTCCGATTGGCCAGACCACATGTGATTGTCACTTCCTGGGAACTGTTTATTACCTAGAGGCATGATGCTGCATGCATGTAAATCTCTAACTCACGTTTCCACACACTGTATGCAAGTTCCGGTTTCTCAGTTTACACGTGACACTGCACGCCCGCATTGCGTTTCACTTGCAATATGTGATGTTTTTGTTGCCATTTTGGGGTATATATATGTGTGCTTTTTAATGATTCATTTCACCTGATGAAAGGTTATATGCAGACCTGATACGTGGTAGTTTCTGTGGCTCCTATAATAAACAGCATCTAATGAAAATGTCACGGCAACATGGAAATATAGTAGAAGAGGTTGAACAAAGGTCCATGTTCAACCTATGCTAAATTTAGACAACAGATACTTTATCCTATATCCCTAATTACAGTATATTGATCCAGAGGAAGGCAAACAAAAAAAACAACCAGTGACACATCATCTCATAAGGGGGAAAATAAATTCCTTCCTGACACCAAATAATGGCAATCAGATTTCTCCCTGCATCAACATCCTACCCACATTTACTTATTTGGTATATCCCAGTATACCTTTCCTTTCTAACAAGATGCCCAAGCTGTTTTGAAGATATCTATTGTATCTGCCATCACAGTCTCCATGGGTAATAAATGCCACATTTTAACTGCCCTTATTGTAAAGAAAAGAAACAAAGGATTGGTGGGACAACGGACCCATGAAAAAATGTTGGAACTCACCAGATAAACCAAAAATAAAAAAAAGTGTATTAAATTACATAATAAAAAAGCATAGAACAAAATACAAAATGGACAAAAAATCTCCTCCCGCTCGTTTCGCACCGAATTGGTGCTTTCTCAAGGTACTCGGCTTGGTTCATTTACTTACTGTAAAGAACCTTTGTATATAGTTATCATATCCCCTCTTAGACGCCTCTTTTCGAATGTAAATAAATCTAATTTAGCTAGCCTATCCTCATAAATTAGATTGTCCATCCCCTTTATTAATTTGGTGGCTCTTCTCTGCACTTTTTCTAGTTCCGTAATGTCTTTTTTATGGAGTGGTGCCCCAAACTGTACTCCATATTCAAGGTGTGGTCTTCCATTATGTTTACTTCCCTTCCATCTATTTGACATTTAATGCAAGATAAGATCTTGTTTGCCTTTGCAGCTACTGCCTGACTTTGGGCACTATTGCTAAGCCTGCTGTCTACCAGCACTCCTAAATCCTTCTCCATCAAGGATTCCCCAATTTATCCCCATTTAATTTGTAATTTGCCTGTTTATTCTTGTTTCCCAAATGCATAATCTTAGGCCGCTATTATAGCGAGCGCGTGAGTCGTGACCAAAATGCTGGACCGCCAAGAGGCCGCCCATATTGGGCGCGAGCGATGCAGAGCGACGGCGTGGCAGATTTTTTTAAAAGACAAATTATTTGTCTTTTTGCGTGACGGCTGCCTCACGTGTGCGGGTCAGCCAATGAGGGCAAACCAGCCTGGTGACGCGTCCGCCACGCCTCCCCGATCGCTGGAAGCTCAGTTCACCCATCGCTCTGGCGACAGGTGCATGTGACACCATGTGCTCTGTGCGCACGTGCGACCACTATAATCTCAGCCTTACATGTATCTATTAAACCTCATCTGCCATTTACCTGCCCAAAAATTTAAGTCGGTCCAAGTCCTTCTGGAGAGAAATTACATCCTGCTCTGATTTTACTGATTTAAAGGGCAGTGTTAAATAAATAAAAACACCAAAATAAAACCTCTGTTTGATGTCTCCGTAGGAAGGCATCACACAGGTCGCCAGGTCCTAGTATACTCAGCTCACTGTGTTTGGCGCCTTCCTACGGAGACATCAGAGATAGAGGCTTTATTTCAGTGCTTTTTTATTTGTTTTAACACTACCACTTTTTAAATGATTGCCAATTAGGGTATATATAGGGTCAGTGTTATGCAGCCACTCAACATACCCTTGATGAAGTGACAGTGAAACGCGTAGGGTGACTGCACATGTGCAACATTGCCAGCTGACTAGTATCAGTGCCGAGAGGAGGAGGACACGATTCCACTTGCCACTGATATTGAGTCAGGTGTACTCTGCATGCGCTTGTTCGACCACACAAATGTGAGTGTGATGTGCATATGTTTATGATCGAATTGTAACTTTTTAATTATTACGCTATGTTGGTTTTTTTTCCCCCTTGTATTCCCCTTCTGTTCCTGATGCCGTGTCTGGAGTTCTGCTAGACCTATTCTCCCCGGGCGGATCCCCAGCTGGATTTCTCTATAGTGTGTGTCGCCATGCAATCTATGGCTAATCTGCCCTTCTCCTGGCATTAAGCCCTGGTAAGAGCAGGCCTGCCAGTAGTCAACATTGGTTTCCCCCACCCACTGGTGCTGCACTTGAGTGACAGGGAGGTGGTGACATCAGACCTGGTGCCCTCCTCCTGCTATACCTAAGGGCAGTTACTGCCCACATTTGGAGGTGTGCCTTCCCCCCATTGAGGAAGGCAGGTCACACATTGGAGACGCTGATTATAGGGCCTCTCTAGACCTCTTCCCTCCGGGGGAGAGCGAGTGTGGACCATACCTCTGCCTCTGCTAGGGAGGCAGGGAAGAGCTACGACAGCTGTGAGTGCCCTTGGCCTGTAGTGATGGTCCAGGGACCAACCTTCCTGAGTAGCTGATAGTTTCTGCGTTGGGCAGAAACCTGCAGTATACTGTGCTGTACAGAAGAGACAATAAACCGTTCCTGTTGTTATACCTCCTGACTGGTGTGTGATCTTACTGGGAAGAGAGGTAATTGTTCTACCGTGGGAGATCACCTTCAGTTCCCTGGAGCCTATGGCAAATGGAGGCGCTGCACTGCTAAGCATATGTAGGTTATGAACCCCAGAAGCCTGTTCCTGTGTCCCCACTACCATTGGCGCACGACTCAGCCATCCTGTTACCAGCCGATGTATGCACCACACACCGTTGTAATGGCCCCAATCTCCAACCGGGGGGTAAGGGGGGGAACACTGTTACGTGTGCTAAAGCAACCACCTCATCAATATGTTTCCAATGTGCCATTGGTATTAAGTAAGTAGATTCCCCGCGATTTTAAGTGGAGCTCTATTTTTTTAGGGGATTTACTTATTTTTTCTGTTAGCTGCTTTTTGCTAGAAATGCAGAAGGCAAAAGCATCAGGATCAGTTCTTAGTTTTATCGTGTCCTCAGCATGTCCCTACTTTTAAGGGGAGTCTCAGTATGTGCTTGTCCCTGGATGTAACTTGTACTTTATAGCTCCCAACTGGAACCCTCACTCGTAAAAGCTGAAAGGTAACCCCTAATTGTATCCCTCACCCCCAAACCCCTAAACGTAACTCCTTACCCTACCCTCTACCCTAAAAATCTTAACCCCTTACCCCAAAATCCCTAAAGGTAAGCCCTAATACAAAGGCTGATCACTTACCTTGGCGGCAAAACGGCCGGCGGCTAGCTGTCCTCAGTGGCCTCTAAATGGCAAGATAGATGCACTGAAATGTCCTGTACGGGCATCCAACGCCTGCTCGTTTCGCATGCTATTAATGGTACGATATCCCTTGTCTGTTTCATGCTTGTGGTTCAAATGGCTTGCGCTCCCTTGTTTGGAAGCCCTGCCCAGTACTGGCTCCATTATGGAAGGAAGGAAGGATTTACAATCATGAATAACTTGGTAGGTTCACCTGTAGTCCTGGTTTGAGCCGCAGGGATGGGGTGAGGGTGGCTGCCACCTTTACCTCTTCCCCCCCGTTTGTTCTTACAGGTGATGTGACCATCTGCATGAGGTTATGCATGGTTACGGATATTTGTTTTCCCTCCCCGCCCCCCCCTCCCTATTTTTGTTTTCTGTATCACATAAAACCTTTTATTAAATAAACAATGGGGGGAAAAATACGTTATTTAAAATTAAGTAATAAAATTAATTGAAGTCGACTAATATACAATTTCTGTTTCTCTCGTATTATAAATCAACTACATACATTTTAAATGTATGCATTTTGTGGCTCAGTGAATAAAGACACTGACAGGCACTGGAGAAGGGAACCTGGTTCAATTCCCGGTGTCGGCTCCTTGTGACCTTGGGCAAGTCACTTTATCTCCCTGTGCTCCAGGTACCAAAAAACATATAGATTGTAAGCCCTAAAATGTCTCTGTAAAGCGCTACGTAAAACTAGCAGCGCTATACAAGAACAAACAATTATAATTATTAAAAGCATCATAAAAATAGTTGGAAGGGTTTTTTTCTTTCTTAAAACAAAAGGAAAAATAGTAAAATGGTTTTGGTATGTTATAGTGTGACGGTGAAGGGGGTAACCAGGCTCACTAATAAAGGTTAAGCCCGCTTGGTTACCCCTGAACCGTGTTTGAGGTCCTAGAGTGTCAGCTCTTGGACCTAGGTATGATGCACTTAAATAGAATAAAAGAAATATAATCTCAAATAAAAAGATCACTTGTGAGCACATTCACATGTCTGAGGCCCCGCTGCGGGCGTGCGCGGGCGTGGGCGCGTCACTCACCAGCTCGTGACTTCCTCCTGAGCCGGCCCCAGTCCCTCCTCACTGCGAGGCTTGCTACGCGCTGTGACGCATCAGCCGCCAGGGGACGCAACAGGATTGTGATCCCGAGCGGTGACGCGTCACGTGGTGCGCTGATGAGCCTATCAGCACCGGGCTGGAGCTGTCAGAGCTTCCCCCACCTCCAAAAGGTAGGGGGGGGAAGTGTGTGTGTGTGGTGTGTGTCTCCCCCTCCTCTCTCACACACACGGGGGGGGGGGGGAGTCCTCCTGTAACCACCCACCCCCCTCTCCTGTGGACCCACAACCTCCTCCACCCCTCTCTTCGGGCTCAATGGCCGCGCCGAAAAAAGTTCACTGCAGACCGCAGATCGCGGTGCAGTGACTTGCACGCACCACCGGCAAGCAAGGCGGCCATGCGGGCGCGTGCAGCGGGTCCTCAGCCTTAGGTTTTGTCCCTGCTGGCGCTGAGCGCGCTCATGCTTGGAGAGGTCTCCAAGCATGAGCGCCGGGTGTCCTTTAAATTTTCGCAAGCGCTCGCGGGGGGGGAGACGCTGCAAGGGAAGCTGAGCGCGCAAGATAGTTGAACAAATTTGTTTACTTAAGTGCCGAGCGCCGGTGAGCGTGTGCGCCCGCACATACGCGGGCACACATCGCGTGAGCAGGGACTTGCATATATATATATATATATATATATATATATATATATATATATATGAAGTCACCTTGCCAAGCACCGCCCGCTCAGCGCTAGCGGGACGCAGCCTTAGACAACCCTGCATTTCCCCATTATCACCTAGCATACAGTGCTCCCACTGGTGAAGGGGCGGGGTTGCAGACTTGTCTTATCCTAAGGTCCCACTGGAGATTGCTACATGTGCGCCTGGCGTCCTAGCGACGCGTGCACAGCGCTAGACCATGATCTGCGGTCTGCAGGCAGAGTTCTCAGGCATGGGGGGCGTGGCCAAAATGGGGGGGGGGGGGTGCGGCCATGACAGGGGGCGGGGCCACCCGACAGCTTTTATGTTAAAAAAAGAGTAAATAAAGTCCGCCACCACTCGCTCTCCCCCTCCCCCCCTGTAAATGCTGCACGAGGGGCCGTGTATCAAAGAGATCACTGTGCAAAGAAGCTGAAGAGGCGGATTAAAAGGTGGACGGGGATGGGAGGGGCAGGAGCAAACCGCCTCTCCGATTAGCTCCTTGGCACACCATGTGACGCGTCACCGCACGGTAACACAATCCTGTTATAGCCCCTGCTGGCTGACGCGTCACAGTGTGTAGTGAGCCAGGAAGCGAGGGGGCACTGGGGACAGCTAGGGAGGAGGTAAAGGGCTGGTGAGATGCACACGCCGCCGACTGCACTGGGGGCCTAGTTAGACGTGTGAATGTGCTCACCAGTGATCTTTTTATTCGCTATATGCTATACGGAAGGTTCTTGCTGCCTTTTTTCACCCACCATAACTTAAAAAATGTATTGTATGTATTAATATATATGTATTTTCTACCTTTCTTTCCCCACCCTGTTATGTAAGAACTGCCAGCTGCAGGCAATAATAGGTTAATCCTAGGGGTTTGTGCCCCCCACCCTTGTTCCTCTATGATGGACAAGAGTAAGGTGTTACTCATGGTCTGTGTAAGCCTATCCGGGATAGGTATAGACAGTGAGCCCACCCCTCCTGTCCTAATTAGGGGAATGCCAAATGTAGTATTAGTCCTGCTTGAGCTCTTGAAGAGAGATGAGGCAGATAGCTGTCAGTCTCCACACACACAGGTAGCATAGGCAGTGCAATCTTCCACTGGGGGGTGGGGGAGGGGAATATACACACACAAATTGAGACATAACATGAAGGTACCACTTTTTTGTAATACAGCATTTCACTATGTAAAATTATACAACTATTCACACAACAAAAACAAACAATGCATCACAAATTCTTTTACCCATTATAACGATGCTCCCATATTTTGATCTTGGTGGATGTTACCTCCCTCTTAACTTCAGAAGACACAAGTGGAGCTTTCCCTGTGTGTGATATACAGTAGGTGTTATGTGGGTCCTCATCCCAAGTGTCTGCAGCCTCACTCAACCCTTCCATGAGGCTGCACTCAGGGGTTAAATATTGAAAATAAAATAATTGTTAACAGAAGTTTTCTGTTTTGTTTCTGTTCATTCTATCCCCCCATCATATCTCTCTCCCCATCACTCACTCTACCTCATCACTCACCTCCTAACTAAACCTCATCACTCATCAGTATCTACCTCATCCCTCCATTCTCTTTCTCCTCTCATTCATCCACTTTCCATCCTGTATCAATCTATTCTATCTCCTCCCATTCTCTATCTCCTCTTCCCCTATTCGCTCTCTCCCTTCTCTATCCCATTCCTCCATTCTCTCCCCATTCATCCATCCTCTCCCCCTCCCCTCCATTCTCTCTCCTCCATCCCTCTATTTTCTCTCTTCTCAACCCCGCAGTTCTCTTGCTCCTTCACCTCTCCATTCTCTGCCCCAATCCCCTATCCTGAAAAGGAAGGAGGGAGAGGGGAGGGGGGAGGGGAAATCAAACAGACAAAAAAAAAAAAAAAAAAAACGAAATATGGATAATGAAACACAAAATAAAAAACACAAAAGACAAAAAATGAATCTGAAAAAAGTTAAAAAAAAAAATTGGAAAAATAAAATGAATGTTTGTAATGAAAATTAGAGACTCCAGGCAGCTCCCCGCAGGAAAAAACCCTTCCACTGCACGATCTATAAAACAAAAAAGAGAGCGCAAGTTGGTATAAAAAGGTTTTAATCAGACACAAATAAAATCCAGCAACTCACAAACGCTGAAGGTAAAAGGGCAAGGAAGGACAGATCTAGGGGCCAACAGATCGATGCGTGACCAGGGACCAGAGGCGGGAACATCACCCCGGGTAGGCCGATGACATAAATCCGCCTCCAGATGAGGATCGAGGCTCCACAGCTCCAAATTTCGCGAATGTGATGACGCCACAATGGAGAGTCCAACAATACCAGAGACAAGCCCTACATATTTCGTCTCTCTAAATCACGACTTCATCAGGGGTGATGTCGTAATTTAAGGAAACGTTTTTGGAGACATTTGGATCAGCTAAATCCATTGAACTCTATCATGATTTATTACACTTCAAGAAACGGGAGGTTGACTTATATTTGCATGGGGTCACATTGTCTGGATACCTAGAGGTTTCAGAATGAACAATATTCTAACCATCGGAAATACCAATCCTGAGTTTTGTGGGTGCTGGTGTGGAGTAATTAATAAATGTTCACTAGACCATATCCTGTTGATTATAGAAGAAGAGGTGAGCAAGGAACGGACTAGTGTACAGTCAGATCTCTCTACCTTTGAGGTACAGCATCTTGATACATTGCAGGCTGACACTATACAGAATGGGCCAAACGGGTTGGAAGTTTACGTAGATAAATATAGGGAAGAACTTCTAGACTTCAAAAGGGCTAAACTGTCAAAAGTTGCCAAAGACTACAAAGAACACAGACTATACAGGTGGCTGCAGAGTAGACATGTTACACCAAAAAGTGATATTGGACGGCGCTTTCACACAACGTACAAGTGGTTATTAAATTGTAAATAAATCAAGTGATTCGTGAATAAGTGAACTAATATAGAATATGTGGAGCTGGATAATAAATTATCCTATCAGGTGCATCAAAGTCAGTATAGTAACCGCTGCAGGTAATGAATAAATATATAACCTGTAACCATAGAAAAAGCAACTGGCCCTGCTCAGGGCACCAAGTGTTGCAAGCACTCACGGTTTGGGGAGAAATGATGCCTTGCTGAGGTCCTCCGTGACTGTGTAGTTGCACCGCCAACCCTCTCGTGACTCAGCGTCACGTGGGGCGGTCGCGCGACCGGCAGTGTGCTTCTCTTGTGTCGTTAGGTGGGGACCATTGAGCTTCGTTGCTCAGCTGAGCTGCTGGTCTCTGGTCTCAGTGATGAACCGCTGCCTCTGGCGTGTCAGCCGTATGGTGCGAGGCGGTCACGTGACCCGCGGGGCTCCCCTCCGTGTGCAGCAGTTATCAGTGTGCCTCCAACAAACAGCAGTATGTGAGCTCTTCCAGCAGCAGCAGGAAAAAATTGTGGAGCACAACCAAGGAATGAAGCAGGGTAGACGTGATGTGGTGACTTCAGAAAATTTTATTCAAACAGACAGGTGTAGCTGGTGGCTCATCTGACGCGTTTCAGCCCTAGAGTCAAGTGATTCGTGAATAAGTGAACTAATATAGAATATGAAATATTTGGGTGAATATTGCTAAAACACCTCTGATGAGGACTTGTTTCCCAAAGACCTCCTCTTATGTGGAGTGGTGCAGAGTATACAGGACAACCCCCAGCAGAGACGTCAATATTTCAGACACACTAAATACGCCACAGACCGTATAGCCCAACAACCACACGGTAGTGACTGATATTACTGACCTCAACTAACCAGCTTTTTAAGAGCAGTGAAGTTTAAACAGGAAGAACGAGTAAGAAGCCGTGTCGGAGATGGGGTGCTGGAAAACACATGGTCTGGAAAGCCTCCCGTCTCACAAAAAGAACGGGGGTTTTACAATCATCTTACTCCCTTAGTAACGCTGAATTTACACTACTCCAGAAAGGACTATCCTTTGTCCCTACATTTAAGCCCTCCTCATCTGAAATCGATGTTTAAACTTTATCGCAATGTCAAATTAAAAGATATTTTCTAAAACGATACCCTTGCCAGTGGCAACATACTTCCATTCAAATTACGCAGCAGCTTGGACCCTATCAACACAAACCTATCTTTAATAACCTTTGAGAGAATTGTCCACAATGAGATACACGAACTATTTACTCTCATTCCTCTAACTCTAATATTACTAAATCTGAAAGACTAGCCAGTCGTGATTTGGCCAACAATATCCACATTATAATTCGGCAGCTAACAAAGGGGGAGCCATTGTTCTTATGGACTATAAGGACTGAGATCATCAGGCATTTGAATGATTCCACTTATTACAAACCCTGGACTTGTGACCCCACCATTTCTTATACGAAAGAGATTGACACTGTCCTCCAGCTGGGTTACACTAATGGGTCGTTGGATGAAAAACACTTCCAAGTTTCTGACACAAGATCATCCAGTCAGGCCCACCATATATATCCTACCCAAGATTCACAAAAGCCCGAGTAACCCAGTTTCTTGAAACTCGCCGCGCGGCTGGAGAGATCCTAATCTCTCCAGTGTTTAAAACGGCCGTATGCAGAGAGCCGCGAACGCCATCTAGTGGCTGTTCGCGCCAAAAAAAATGGCGCGATTTTCAACATTTTTCCTCTCCACCAAGCAGCTGGCGCTCCGCGGCCGGTGGAGAAAAAAACAAAAAAAAAACGATTTCTTTCCCACTAGTTTCAACAGCGCTCATAGCGCTGGTTGAAACTCTCCATATGCAGAAAGGATTGTAAATGCAGTTTTATGCCCTTTCTGCATATGGAGAAAAAAACTCTCCAATAAAGCTAAATTTTATTCCCCTCTCCAATTCTAAATAGCGCTGCTCTCTGCATGAGGCCCTAGGTCCCTGGGTAATACACTATTGTAGTGTTTTTTGCATTTTGTCTTCTTTTCCTGAGGTCAATAGTACAAGACAAGAACTTTTGCACAAGATCATATTTCCATTCATACTCTATCTTCAACCCTGTATTACAGTACTACCAGGGTACCTTAAGGACACCCCTTCTTTCCTAAACCTGCTACATAATCTGTGCCCTTTTTCTACTGGGGGGGGGGGGGGTTGCTGGTCACCATCGATGTCTCCAGCCTTCACACTTCTATACCTCACATGCAGTGCTCAGCCTCATCATCAATAATCTGCAGTACACTGGTCCCCTGTAGACTACTTACTGGTACTTATACACGTCATTTTACATAAGAACTATTTCAAATTTGCAACAGTTTTTTCTACATGTATTAACTACTGCAATGGGGTCAAATATGGCGCCAGTTTATGCCAATCCCTTTATGTAACTGGCAAACAATAAACAAAGAAAAACACAAAAAAAAAAATAGAAAACAAACAAAAAACAATAAAAAATAAAAAAAAACGGGAAAATCGAAGCAAAAAATACAACAAAAAATGGAAAAATAAAAAAAAAAAAAAACCAAAAAAAATAAAGAAAAAATAAGAAAAATAAAAAAGGTTCAATTCATCAACGGCAATCATGAGTAGAACACAAGAAAAACTGGAGCAACGTTACAGACCTCATGGTCCTTTGTCAAGCCCCGTTGCCCCAGTTTTTCTTGTGTTCTACCCCTGATGCCCGTTTGATGAATTAAACCTTTTTTATTTTTGATCATTACCTGTGAGTGATATCTGAGACCAGAAGCATATAGCAGCTGCGTAATGAATCTCCCCGGGTCGAGTAGAAGAAGTTGCCTGCTCTAAGGTCTGGTCAGGTAGACTGGACCTAACAATCGCGGACAGCCAGGATAATTGGGTAGATTTACTTCCGTGGGCAGAGTTCTCCCATAATTCTTTAAAGAACAGCTCCACGCTGAAATCCCCTTTTTTCATTAATTATGGTTTTCATCCAGGTCACCTGCCCATCACCTCAGTTCCTTCCGGGGTTCCAGTGGCCGAGGACCGAAACAAGGATCTTCAGGAATCCTGGAAAAAGATCCAAGAGGATTTGAGAAAGGCAACCCACAGACAAAAGGCACAGGCAGATCTTCACCGCTGTCAGGCACCAGTCTTCAAGCCAGGGAATAAAGTCTGGCTCTCCTCCAAGAATATTAGACTGAAGATTCCGAGCCACAAGCTGGCCCCCAGGTACTTGGGCCCATTCTCAGTACTGGAACAGATCAATCCTGTGGCATATCGTCTGGAACTTCCTCCATCCATGAGGATACCCTCTGTGTTCCATGTGTCACTACTGAAACCTGTGTCCCAGAGTCCACGGTTCCATAGGACACCGATTGACCCTAAACCAGTCATAGTTCAGGGGCAGGAGGAGTTTGAGATTCAGTCTATTCTGGATTCCAGGAGGACGAGGGGTTCGGTGCAGTACCTGGTTCACTGGAAGGGCTTTGGCCCAGAGAAAAGATCTTGGGTACCCTGTAGAGGGAGAAAGGGGGTGGCCCGGTATTAAAGGGGTTGCACCCCATTTGGTCATCCCCTACCCTCACCCGGGAGACAAGGGGTTAACTGGGCTGAGGTCCAGAACTGTGATTTAACCCTTGTTATGACATGTAAATGTATTTTCCCCTTGTTCCCCTGTTCCATTGTAATGTCAGGTTAATCAGTGTTTGCATCACTAGAATCACACACTAGAATCCATCCGGGAGCACAAGGGTTAATAGTTCTTTAATGATTATAGCTCTTTGTGTAATTTTCCCGCCTTTTCAGGCACCATTTTGCAGGTCCCCATTGGCCGCCATTAGGGCTCAATGCATTTCAATAGGAATTTGTGCTGTTTTAGTCCTGTTTCCTGTAGCGACCAGCAGGTGGCGTCCGAGAGGGAGAGCGGCGGTTTCCCATTGAAAGTCAATGGGCTCATTGACTTCAATGGAGATGCCTCGAGGTAACCTTTCGAAGAACAAGTTGGCTGCCTTCCAGACCGCAAACCGCAAAGCGGATACAATGTCCTTCAAAAGAGTTAAAATCACTTGAGTCAAATTCAAAGTCAATTGGTGTGGGAATAAACAGTTCTAGAGCACCAAGGGATAAAATTCTTTTTGCCCCTAGTTCCTAAGTGTGAAGGAAGGCATGAGACTACCAGCTGGAAGAGGACTCCTTGAAGCTACAGAATGATAACATTTTGGAGATTCTAGAACCGCCCCACTCCTCTCTATGCCAGACCCACCCGATTCAACGCTGTCAGATCTACCACCGCTCCTCTTTGCCAGACCCGCCCCACCTCCTCTTCTCCCTCTCGCCCTCCCAGACCCAACCCCACTCCTCGCTCAGCCAGACCCGACCCACACCTCCCTGCCAGACCTAACCTCAGTTTTTCTCCCTGCCATACATGACCCCATTCCTCTCTCTGCCAATCCTGACCCCAATCCGCTCTCTCTACCAGACCCGCCTCAATCCTGTCTTTTCCAGACCTGTCCGCTCCTCTCTGCAGCCAACAGATCGGAATACCATGGTAATAAATAATGGTAGCCATCGCGTTACTGGCCATTTTTATTACTGCGGTACTACTATGTGAATGGTATATTGCCCAACCCTACTTTGAACAAGCAAATTTTTTTTTTCCTGTATGAACCCTGTGGTGATAGTAGAGGTGATGCTTGTGAGAAAAGCCTTTCCCACACACTGCACATGTGAAAGGTTTTTCTCCTGTGTGAATTCGCCGGTGTGAGATGAGGCTCATATTATTATTGAATTTTTTCCCACACTCTGTACATGTGTACGGGTTCTCTCCCGTGTGAATCCTCTTGTGTCCGAGGAGGATGCTCTTCTGTGAAAAGCTTTTCCCACACTCTGCACATTTGAAGGGTTTCTTCCCAGTGTGAGTCATCTGGTGTGTGTGTAGGCTTCTCTTCTGTGAAAAGCTTTTCCCACACTCTGCACATTTGAAGGGTTTTTTCCCTGTGTGAATCCTCTGGTGTGTGAGAAGGCTGCTCTTCTGTGAAAAGCTTTTCCCACACTCTGTACATGCGAAAGGTTTTTCCCCTGTGTGAATCCTCTGGTGTGTGAGGAGACTGCTCTGAATACTGAATTGTTTCCCACACTCTGTACATGGGAAAGGTTTCTTCTCCGTATGACTCCTCTGGTGAGTGAGCAAGCTGGCCCGACTATGGAAACGTTTCAAACACACTGTACATGTGAAAGGTTTTTCTCCTGTATGAATCCTCTGGTGTATGATGAGGGAGTCCTTAATTCTGAATTGTTTCCCACACACTGTACATGTGAAAGGTTTTTCCCCTGTATGAATCCTCTGGTGTGCGAGGAGCTTGCTCTGAATATTAAATTGTTTCCAACATTCTGTACATGGGAAACGTTTCTCCCCAGTATGAATCCTCTTGTGTGTGAGGAAGCTGCCCCGACTATGGAACTGTTTCAAACACACTGAACATGTGAAAGGTTTTTCCCCTGTATGAATCCTCTGGTGTGTGAGGAGGCTTCTCTCATATCTGAATTGTTTCCCACAGTCTGTACATGGGAAAGGTTTCTCCCCTGTGTGAATCATCTCATGTGTGAGGAGGTGGTTGTTCTGAGTAAAGCTTTTCCCACATTCTGCGCATGTGAAAGGTTTCTCCCCTATCGTCTTGGGTTCAAAGAGGCTGCTCTTCGTATCGAGAGAGGGAACCAATTCAGTACTATTAAAAGCATTCAATGCTGTGGGAATACTTTGGTGTGAAAGGAGTTGCTCCTTCAGTGAGAAACAGCTCCCACAGTTTGTACAGGTACATGACTGCTCTCTAGTATAGACACAAAGGTATGTGAGCAGGTCTGTATCCAGTGTGAAGCTATAGCCACAATCACAAGAAAATGAAAGTTGAGCACCCTGGCTTCTTCTTGAATCTCTCTCATATGTTTTGCTTGACTCATACATCGAGTTGGCCTCTTCTCCGTTCTGTACAAGGCCTGTAAATTCTCCATCATGTGGCACTGGTTCCTTGCACGTGTCCAACATGTGGCAGGAAACATTGTGTCTTGGTACTTCTGGGCTGCGGGGAGTCAGCCAGCTCCGGGACATATCATCGCTCACGCTCTGCTCCACATTCAGGCCGTTCTCTACTAGAAGTAAACAAAAAAAGTCAGAACTGAATGTTCTCAATCTGTAAATCACATTACAAAGGGGGAGAATTGGGCCGAGTCCCAGGGGGGGGGGGGGAGGAGGTAGGAGGCAAAAGGTGGATAAGTGTAGGGGGGAGGGTTAAGGGTCCAAGGCAGGGTGAAGGGTGGGTTAAGAATACAAGAGGGAGGATGAGGAAGGTGGGTTAAGAGTCCCAGTTGTGATGATGGTAAAGACGTTAAGAGCTTGTGAGGAGGGGTTGACCTTTCACGCTGCATTCCTTCTCTCAGATGGTCTCTCATGGAGCTGCTAGCGCTCCTCCCCCCAGTGAGAAGCAAGGCGGGCCGGAAAGGAGGAAGGAGTTAGACCAGTATGGCTAAATCTGGCAGCTCTGTGAGAGACTCCACATCCACGGCTGCTTTCAAAGCTGCTTTTCTGACCCCCAACTTCCGATACCATGCAATACCGCAGTAATAAATCACCTTCCATATCGACTTCCCATCAGTTTTCATTAAAGCGCTATTATTATGGTACCAGTGTATTGTCCAACCCCAGGCTTCTCCTACCTTAACAAGGCCCAATTGCTCCATTTTGTCTCATATTTTTTGTCACAGTCAATAACCCTACTATTTCCAAGGACACGGTCTTGGTGTAATATTAGACATCTCCCTTTCATTCCCCGCTCACGTGCAGGCTGCTGCAGAATCCTGATGATTTCTCCGCTGCAACATTTCCACAAATCTGTCCTTTCATTCAACTCTAAACAGGGGAGCGCAATCTTTTTTCCCTGCGCCCCCCTGCCGGCTGTTCCCCTCTTACCTCGGCTCCAGCGTCTGGGCATCGTGACGTCACGTTGTCATGGCAACGTGACATCACATGACCTCCGCCGCGTTATAACATCGTATTTTATGGTCTATGGTCACTTGATGTGATATATAAAGTTTATAAACATTTTAATTGGATGGTGCTTTATAAATAAAGATAAACATATATAAAAACCAAGACCATTTTCATCTCAAAGTCACAAAATGATGTTTAGCGAAGGAGACATCGTCAAACGATGACATCAAATGTTTCATGATAAAAGGATGGTCGCTAGGAGGACTGAAAAAAAAACTAATTACGATCATTCAGGAGGGGGAGCCGCTGGATCAACGCGTTATCGATAACGCAATCAGACTGTGGCACTCGTCTTCGGGCGCGAGTTTCAGCCGGAGGACACTTTGAACACACACTTTGGACTTAAAACTATGTAGTATTCTTAGTTTTTCAGATCAGATTACAACAAAAGGTTTAGCAAATGTATGAAAAAAAAATCTATTTCTCGTTTAATGAACATGAACCTCCCACAGCGTGCCTGGTACTTCTAGACATAATATAGCGACAGGAATGTAGTGATCCGTTAATGGTCTACATTATGCTTCTTATATATTAATTTGCATAACAAACATTTTCAATTGTGCACATTTTCACGGCGTTTGAGCGAGAAATATATAAAGATATGATAAAAAGCTAAAGGCGTTCCTTTTTTCCTTGGCAGGATGTATGTATGTATGTATGTATGTATGTATGTAGCATGATGTATGAGGGTGTTCAAAAGGTTCCCCACTACTTTCTCCCCTATGTCTTGGGTTCAAGAGGCTGCTCTTCGATCGAGAGAGGGAACCAATTCAGTACTATTAAAGCATTCAATGCTGTGGATACTTGGTGTGAAAGGAGTGCTCCTTCAGTGAGAACCAGCTCCCACAGTTTGTACAGGTACATGACTGCTCTCTATATAGACACAAAGGTATGTGAGCAGGTCGTATCCAGTGTGAAGCTATAGCCACAATCACAAGAAAATGAAAGTTGAGCACCCTGGCTTCTTCTTGAATCTCTCTCATATGTTTTGCTTGATCATACATCGAGTTGGCCTCTTCTGCGTTCTGTACAAGGCCTGTAAATTCTCCATCATGTGGCACTGGTTCCTTGCACGTGTCCAACATGTGGCAGGAAACATTGGGTCTTGGTACTTCTGGGCTGCGGGGAGTCAGCCAGCTCCGGGACATATCATCGCTCACGCTCTGCTCCCATTCAGGCCGTTCTCTACTAGAAGTAAACAAAAAAGTCAGAACTGAATGTTCTCAATCTGTAAATCACATTACAAAGGGGGAGAATTGGGCTGAGTCCCAGGGGGGGTGGGGAGGAGGTAGGAGGCAAAAGGTGGATAAGTGTAGGGGGAGGGTTAGGGTCCAAGGCAGGGTGCAGGGTGGGTTAAGAATACAGAGGGAGGATGGGGAAGGTGGGTTAAGAGTCCCAGTTGTGATGATGGTAAAGGCGTTAAGAGCTTGTGAGGAGGGGTTGACCTTTCATGCTGCATTCCTTCTCTCAGATGGTCTCTCATGGAGCTGCTAGCGCTTCTCCCCCAGTGAGAAGCAAGCGGGGGGCCGGAAAGGAGGAAGATTTATACCCACCACCCACCCACAAACCCCCCAAACCCACAACAACACAACCCCACCCACACAACAACCAAAATAAGGGTAGGGATGAGATCGGTGGGGTTGGTGTAGGTGATCTGGCAAATAGATTTATGTAGATTCACATGCCAGTAGGAAACAGGCCCAATGGCACACCAGGGGCGGAGGGAGGCGAAGGTGTGTTGTGATTTACTTAATAATGAACCATGAACCATAAGAAGCCTTGCATCTAAATGTTTAACACCCGCAAGGGGGATACAGCTCATAAATGGTCAGTAAACAGATAGAAATATATGGGAGAGGAATACATGGATATAGATAGAGGTAAACAGGGTAGAGACAGGCAAGGCTTGACCTGAAAAAGACTTGTCAGGAGAGCGCCCAGTAGATATTACTGCATGAACAGTTAACATAGAAATGAGATAACATAGTAACTGCCATGGCTAATATTGCATTGATCAAGAGCCAGAAAGAACGAAAACATTTGCACTGAGAGGCAAAGAATGTTCCCTGTAATGCAAATAAAAACGTCACTTGTGGCACATTCACTGGCTTCAGACAGATCTGCATCCCTGTTCTCACAATTTCAGTAGAATACAAGCTTCACCTGCAGCCAGGGATTCTGCGGAAATTACATGCAAATAAGCACACAGGGTCACCTTTTGACTTCAAATCCATGTTAAAATGGATCCCTAAAGAGTAGCCTGCAGTATATACACAGTTTCAGCACAGCCGAGGTTTTAAAGAATATGATATGAAAGGTCAAAAAGATATTGAGAGCCAAACATAATACTAAAAACCAGCAGCCGGTCAAGGTGACAATTACAGTAGGAAATACAATTATGAATAAGAAGTTTGATTCATTACACAAATGAATGTATTTCATTCAGATCTGCAATGAGCCTAAATAGTAGAAGTCAAAAAGGAAATGAAAAAGGTTTGGTTTTCTTGTACTTACGGGTCATTTGATTGGGTATTATTAACGTACCCATTCTTTATGCGATCATGTATTAACCTCTTCTTCGTTCAACTATAAAAATAAACAAAAAGCAGAGTGAAAATATGTTTGATACAAATAGGCGATAAAGAACGTTGGGAAATAAAACTAAATAGTCCAAGAGTACCAGATTGGAGTAAGTACGTCACAGAAAGAAATGACAGGGACCGTTTTTAGCTGTGCAAATGTATGAAAAAAAAAGTCACACAAATAAAAGTCATGGGAAAGAAAAAAGATTCTTGATAGAAAAATCTGGTGCCAATTTTGTTTTCACTGATATACTTTCAACATATTGCCCTCCAATGCTGGACATGAGAAAAATACAGAAAAACACAAAAGGAAAAAAAGGTTTCTTGCCAGAAAGGCAACTAGGGGAACTTTTGTTACAGAGATAATTCTAAGTGATAAAGAATAACAAAACTCATAATGATGAAAAAAATGTGAAGTTTTGCAAAGTGATACAGACGCATGATCGCATCCTTGTTTACTCAGTTGATATGGGAATAACAAACAACCCTGGTTCTTCTTTATACTTTCAGTGTGGTGGTGTGTTATAACAGTGGTGTGTGTGTATCGGTGTTGGTGTGTGTGTGTGGTGTGTATCAGTGTTGTGTGAATCAGTGTGTGTGGTTTGTGTGTGGGTGTGGTATCAGTGTGTGTGTGGTGGGTGTGGTGTGTGTGTGTGTGTGTGTGTGTGTGGTGTGTGGGTGTGTGGTGTGTGGTGTGTGTGTGTGGTGGTGTCAGTGTGTGTGTGTGTTGTGTGTGTTGCTGATGTGGTGTGTGTGTTGTTCGTGGGTGTGTATCAGTGTGGTGTGGGTGTATCAGTGTGTGGTGGTGGTGTGTGTGGTTGTATACAGTGTTTGTGTGTGTGTGGTGTGTATCAGTGGTGTGTGTGTTGTATAGTTGGTGGGGGTAGTTGTATGTCAGTGGTGTGGGTGTGGGTTGGGGAGGTGGGTGTGGGTGCTGGGTGTGCGTGGGTGCTGGTGTGGTGCTGGGATAAGTGTTGTTGTGTGTGTTGGTGTGGTTTGTGTGTATCGGTGTGAGGTGGGTGTGTGTGTGTGTGTGTGTCTACGTGTGTGTGTGTGTGTCTACGTGTGTGTGTGTGTGTGTGTGTGTGTGTGTGTGTGTGTGTGTGTGTGTTCCAAGACCATGAAAGCTAGACACATTAAACTTGGCATAGACCCTTGGGGTCATTTTTTCCCTCCTGTTTTTTACTGCTCTCTAATTGGTTGTTCCCTCTCCGTGAAGCCGCTGATTGATCGTGGGGTTTTTTTGCCACAAGACCGCGGATTGGTCTTTGCTTTGCAGGGAGGTATGTGATTGGTCGCCATGCTGAGCTGACGGCCTTCTGGAAATTCCTTAGGGGGAAGAGCATAGGCCGCGGGAGTGGGGGTGTAAGAGAGGGAGGGGGGAGTGAGAAAAGGGGAGTGAGAGAGAGGGAAGATAAATACATGGGGGAGGGAGAGGATTAGAGGGGGGGGTGTGTGAAGAAGGGGGTATATAAGAGGTCAGTGATGGGGTATAAGAGAGGTCAGTGATGGGTACGAGTTGTCACTGAGGGGGAAGGTCACTGGGGGAGTGTGTACGTGAAGAGGGTGGATGTCACTATAATTTGGGATGGGCGTCTCAGTGGCTGGGAGTTGGGATGGGAGTCTCAGTGACAGGGGGTTGGGGTGGGAGTCTCAGTGGCTGGGGGTTGAGGTTGGAGTCTCAGTGGCTGGGGGTTGGGGGTGCAATATATATTATATACAGCCAGGACACCTGCCCCAGGAACTAGCCCGCCCTTACAGTTTAATGCCTGCACCTGCGCAGGCCTGAAAGGGCCTTCCCCTTTGCTGGCCAATGCCGATCTGGAAGGGGGGATTGCCAAGACCCTCCATCTACAGGCCTCCGTCGGGCCTGCTGAGCCCTCCTGTTCACCAGCACCCCCTTTTTGGTAGGCCTCCAGCAGACCCCCAGGTAAGCCCACACGCCTCTGTCCACTATGTTCACTGACCCATTACCACCTTATACTCCCCCAAGCCCAATAACCACCGTATACACCCTGCACCGCCACTATGATCCCCAAGGCCCATTACCCCCCCCAGCCCATTACCTCCATATATACCCCCCAGGTCCATTACCTCCTTATACCCCGTCCCGCTGCTCATACTTACTTTCCCTCCTCTTTCCCCCAGTGACCGGGGGGGGGGGAGAGAGAAGGGGGGTGCCTCTTAAGTTGGCCTTGGCCCAACGATTTCTGTTGGCGGCCCTGCCAACGTACATAAGGTACACCAGCATAAAAAATACAGGCTCTATACTGCCCACCATGAAATTGAAAAAGAAATACATACAATTACCGGTGCTCTTGGTTCAGGGAATAGCTGTCAGTGACCCAGAATGCAAGTGGAGGAAGATAACTCAGGACACTACGGATTTTTCAAGCTAATTTATTCAGTCACATTATCGACGTTTCGGCCGTCACAGCGGCCTTTTTTAAGTGAGACAGTCACACTTGAAAAAAGGCCGCTGTGACGGCCGGAACGTCGATAATGTGACTGAATAAATGAGTTTGAAAGTCTGTACTCCCCTGAGTTATCTTCCTCCACATCAGCATAAAAGCCATTAATGTACCATAATTGCACAATTGTGGCAACTGCTGCTATGTTCTTACTTGCACAGAAGTTATACTGACACATATAAAGAAGAAAAGTCAACCTACTGAGGTTGTGATTGTCTTTCTTTTGTCTTTCCTTGGCCATTGCCCTGACTTCTGATTCTGTAAGAAATAATGATTTTACAAGACAATAAATTCCATATCACAAATTGCATTAGGAACCAATCTACAGTTGGGTTTCATGTTTGAATCATTTAAACTGAGCATAACATAGTAAACCTGCAGAATTTATGGTGCCTTTTCATCCTGGTTATCATCATCATCCTCATATATCTCCCCCAGCACCCCTCATCATCATCCTCATATCTCCCCCAGAACCCCTCATTATCAACCTTTGCGATATTCCCTATTGTGGAAGGTTTTTGTCACTTTTTTTACTCACCATAACTTAACTCAGTAATATATATATATATATATATATATATATACACATACACCACAACACAACATACAGAAAAGAAAAAGATCCACACACACACTCAAACAGTGGAAAGTTCCCTTGAAAAGTGGTTTTTGTTTTTTTCCAAATGTGTCCATCCCAGCCATTGATGGTCAGAGACCAATAACGTGGACCTTTCCAGCATTTATACTTATTTGAGAGCCGACCATATCGTTCTTTAACCGTGCTGCATGGTGGTTGTTCCAGACACGTCAGACAGCCTGGTTACTTCTTATGTTATATAATCACCTGAATATTCACTAAAGGTGATCATACTCCTCGTCACTAGGATAATCATTATCTCACCAGCGGTGCGCAAACGGGGGGGGGGGGGCGCAAGATTTTCAGGGGGGTGCAGCGGCTTACAGAGGCCCCCCACTCTTCCCAAAGGCCTTTAAATTAAATGCCAGGGAGCGCACGCGAGGCCTCTGTAACACAAGAAAGGATGTTGAGGTACTCACCACTGACAGGAAATGAATCTATTACGCTTTATTGGGATCAGACGTTCCTCAGTGCTGGCTCTCTCTCTGACTTAATCTTCTCCTCCGGCACACTGGCTGGGAAACCTGGCAACAAGAAAAGGAAAGCCATCATGTAAAGCTGGGAGTGGGGGCTCTTCCTGTGATATCACTACATAGAAATACTTTATGCCGATTCCTGAGCGGAGAAGTAATTGATTTTGCAGGCAGTCCTCGGTTATCCGACACAATGCGTTACTCAAAATGGCGTTGGATAGCGAAACGTTGTAAAGCGAAACACGTTTTCCCATAGGAACACTGTTTAA
>CM071568.1:301528692-301588280 GCA_036426205.1 Ascaphus truei
AAATGAAAGGTTCCGTGTCCTGAAGGTGCATTTTTAATGCTAAAATACACAAATATATTTTACGCAACCACAAAGGATATGCAGCACACACCAATTATAATAGTGCATATACTGCTTATTTATATATTATATATATATATATATATAGTATATATATGATATAATATATACTAGCTGATATACCCGGGCTGTTGCCGGAGGCCAGGGAGTGACAGGCAGGAGGGGGGCTGATGAATGAAAGGCAGGGAGGGGGGCGTGAAAGGCAGGGGGGGGCGTGAAAGGCAGGGGGGGGGGGCGTGCAAAGAGGCGGGGGGGGGCGTGATGAAAAGGCAGGGGGGGGGCGTGAAGGCAGGGGGGGGCGTTGAAAGGCATGGGGGGGCGTGAAAGGCAGGGGGGGGGGGCGTGTGAAACGGCAGGGGGGGGGCGTGAAGGCAGGGGGGGGGGCGTGGGGAAATGTGGGGTCTCAAATGCAGCTGGGTGGGGGCAGTCAAAGGCAGTGGGGGGCGCGTCAAGCAGGGGCCGCAAGCGGGGGGGCGTAAAAGGCAGGGGGCGTAAAAGGGGGGCAGGGCAGGGGGGCGTCAAGGCAGGCGGGGGGCGTCAAAGGGCAGGGGGAGGCGTTCAAAGGCAGGGGGGGGCAAAGGCGGGGTGGGCCAAGGAAGGGGGGGGGTCAGGTTGGAAAGGGGTATGGGGAAGTAAGGGGGGGCGTCAAGGCAGGGGGGGGCGTCAAAGCAGGGGGGGGCGTCAAAGCACGGGGGGCGTCAAGGCCAAAGGCGGGGGGTGGGAAGGCCAGGAGGGGGGGGCGTCAAAGGCAGGGGGGGGCGTCAAAGGCAGGGGGGGCGTCAAAGGCAGGGGGGGCGTCAAAGGCAGGGGGGTCGGCAGGGGGGCGTCAAAGTGAAGGGGGGGGCGGCGCTCAAAGGCAGGGGGGGGCCTGTCAAAGGCAGGGGGTCGGTGCTAAGGGGTCAAAGGCAGGGGGGGCGTCAAAAGTGGGTCACAAGGCAGGGGGGGGCGTCAAGGCAGGGGGGGCGTCAAAGGCAGGGGCAGTAAGGGGGGGCGTCAAAGGCATGGGGGGGTTCAACAGGCAGGGGGTGGCGTCAAAGGCAGGGGGGGCGTCAAAGGCAGGGGGGGGCGTCAAAGGCAGGGGGGGGCGTCAAAGGCAGGGGGGGGCGGCAAAGGCAGGGGGGGCGTCAAGGCAGGTGGGGTCAAAGCAGGGGGGGGTCGGGTACAGGCAAGGCAGGGGGGGCGTCAAAGGCAGGGGGGGCTGTCCGCAGGGGGCGTAAGGCAGGGGGGGCGTCAAAGGGCATGGGGGTGGTCGTCAAGGCAGGGGGGGGGCGTCAAAGGCAGGGGGGGGCGTAAAAAAGGGGTCAAAGGCAAGGGGTGGGGCGTCAAAGGGCAAAGGGGGGGCGTCAAAGGCAGGGGGGGGGTCAAAGGCAGGGGGGGGCGTCAACGGCAGCGGCCGGGGGCGTGCAAAAGGCAGGGGAGGGGCGTCAAAGGAAGGGGGGGGGTCAAAGGCAGGGGGGGCGTCAAAGGCACGGGGTGGGGGAGTCAAAGGAAGGGGGGGGCGTCAAATCAAAGGCAGGGGGCGGAGGTCCAAAAGGCAGGGGGGGGAGTCAAAGGAAGGGGGGGCGTCAAAGGCAGGGGGGGGCGTAAAAGGCAGGGGGGGGCGTCAAAGCAGGGGGGGGTCAAAGGCGAGGTGGGGGCGTCAAGGGCAGGGGGGAGTCAAAAGGCAGGGGGGCCGGTCAACGGCAGGGGGGGGCGTCAAAAGGCAGAGGGCGGCGTCAAAGCAGGGGGGGGCGTCAAAGGCAGGGGGGGGGGCGTACTCAAGGAAGTGGTCGGGTGGGAGTTCAAAGCCCATGGGGAGGGCGGGCGGTCAAAGGCTAGGTGTTGGGGGGGGCGTCAAAAATGGCAGGGGGGGGGCGTCACGTGTACACAGCGTAAAGTGGCTGGGGGGGGCGTGCAAAGGCAGGGGGGGGGGCGTGTAAAGGCAGGGGGGGCGTGAAAGGTGGGGGGCGGCAGAGGAGGGGGGAGGGCGTGCAGTAAGGCACCGGGGTGAAGAGACTCTGGGGGGAGGGCGCGTCAAAAGGCAGGGGCGGGGTCGTTCAAAGCAGGGGGGGGCGGGGGGGTCGTCAGTCAAGGCAGGGGGGGGAGTCAAAGGCAGGTTGGGGGGCAGTCAAAAGGCAGGGGGGCAGAGGCAGGGGTCGGTCAAAGGCCAGGGGGGGCGTCAAAGCAGGGGGGGGGCGTCAAAGGCAGGGGGGGGGCGTCAAAGGCAGGGTGGAGGGCGTCAAAGGCAGGGGGTGGAAAGGGTGGGGGCCGTCAAAGGTAGGGGGGGCGGTCAAAGGCAGGGGGGGGGTCAACAGGGGCAGGTGGGGGCGTCAAAGGCAGGGGGGGGCGTTCAAAGGCAGGGGGGGGTGTGAAAGGAGGGGCGTTTGTCAAGCGCAAGGCAGGGGGGGGCGTCAAAGGCAGTGGGCGGTGGGGTGCGTCAACAGGCAGGGGGGGCGTTAAGGCAGGGGGGGCGTCAAAGGAGGGGGGGACGTCAAAGGCAGGGGAGGGGCCGTCAAAGGCAGGGGGGGGCGCAAAGGCAGGGGGGGCGTCAAAGGCAGGGGGGGTTTGGGGAACAGGCATGGGGGTGGTAAATGTGTGCAAGGCAGGGGGGGTTACTGTGACTGAGAAGGTTGGGGGCGTCAAGGCAGCGGTGTAGGAGGTCGTCCAACGGCAGGTGAGGGAGTCAAGGCAGGGGGGGCGTGTCAAAAGGCCGGACGAAGGGAGGGGGCGTCAAAGGCAGGGGGCGGGGGCAGTCAAAGGGCAAGGGGGGAGGCGTCAAAGACAGGGGAGGGGCGTGACAGGAGAGAGGGGAGGGGGACTGAGTTCGCACACAAAGGCTGGGGAGGTGAGAGACGACTGGGGCAGCTAAGGGAGGCGGGGGACGGACACATGGGCAAGGGCCTCTGACGTGGTGGGTGCAAAGGCAGGTGGGGGCGCTGTCAAAGGCACAAAGGCAGGGGGGGGGAGTCAAAAGGCAGGCGGCAGAGCGGCCTGAGTCACAAGACAAAGGCAGGGGGCGGGACGCGAGAGCAGGGGAGGGAGGGCGTGACAAGCGAAGGGCACACGGTGGACGCGGGGCGTCAAAGGCAGGGCTGAGGGGGCGTCAAAGGCAGGGGGGGGGGTGTAAAGGCAGGCTGAGGGGGCGTTTTTTTTGCAAGTAGCTGGCGTCAAAGGCAGGTGGAGGGGAGGGGTTCAAAAGGCAGGGGCGGGGAGGAGGCGTTCAAAGCAAGGGGGGGGGAAGTACCCAATTGCAGGCAGGGGGCTGACTGAGGGGGGTCAAGGCAGAGGGGGGGGACGTCAAAGGCTAGGAGACTGGGAGCTGGGCGTGTACGACAAAAGGCAGGAGGACTGGGACTGGAGGCGTAAAAGGACAGGGCTGAGCTGAGGGAGCGGCACGAGTCGTCAAAGGGCAGGGGGAGCGAGAAGTTCAAAGGGGACAAGAGAGGGGGGTCAAAGGCAGGGGGGGGGCATCGAAGGCGAGGAGGGGGCGTCAAAGGCAGGGTGAGGAGCGGACCCCCCCTGTTGGCGACCCTGTACTGTATGTATGTATGTACACAAGCCCTAAATGTACTGGGGTACTACTATATGTCACTCTGTGAACAACAAAAAAAACAGAAAACCCCAACTGTGCTTTAGAGAAGTGTGTGACATGTTAAAAGTCCAATAAAGATGTGTGCTTTCTCTTCAAGAGTAGAGCTTGTAGAACGATAGAGAAACACACAACACCACTCCAATGGTGCAGACCCATTGAAACATTTGAGCTACAGTATTAAAAGTAAGTTAATAAGAAACCGACTCACAAGTGTAGTGCTTATCAAGCACAGATTGTGCAGTGTCTCGCACGAAGTGCTAACACAGAGCCAGTCGCTGCAGCTCCTCTCGCCTGCTGTTCCCCCTTCCTCTGCTTGCGTGTCACGGTGGATGCCGCCACGAGCCATCGCACTTGTGCTCACTTCTGGGTTGAGGCTGATGGTATCATGTTGTCCTGGCCACATCTGGGGAACCCACGGAGATCGCTCAAAAATGGAACTGCCCTGAGCGTTTCTCAGATGTTGTGTCTGCTTTTTAAGAGGCTATTAGCACGAGCTAACATTACCAGGAAGGATTATGTAGGAATCCCTTTTATTTTTTTTTCTCTCAATATTTTAACTCCTTTAAATATATATTTATATATTTAACTGCGCCAGAAAATGTCATATAGTCCACAAATGAAAACTAAAGGCCCTATTCTTGTAGTAGTCGTCATTGCCAAACCACACAGTTTGGCATGTTCCTCACAACATTTAATTATGGGGGAGCGCGCGAGGCCTCTGTATATTCCTTACCTTATCTCCGGCAGCTTCCGGCGACGCGTCGCCATGGCAACGCGGAGTCAAGTGACGCCGGAGAAACGGTAAGTGGGGGGGCGCGAGCAGGGGGGGGGTCAGACAAAAAAGTTTGCGCACCCCTGGTATATTGCACAACTAAGCTGCATATAAAAACACTGGAAAACAACCGCACTGAGAAATCTGGGTCATTCCTTACTAAATATTTCAAAATGTAAAAAGTTCTATGGAAACATTGGGTGGATACTCTCCCCTCTGATCCATTTATGGAAAATAATTTCCCACAGAATCCTGCTGGGATGTTCCAGAAAACCAAGAATATAAAAAAAAAACTATTTTGCTCCAAGTAAATTAAAATCGATTCCACAAGGGGAACTTTGAGTGTTTATAGCACTAGATGTATTTGTGATAAGAGGAAACCCTTTATATCCCATGCAAACAGAGACCAGTTTGACCACACCAAATAAAAGAAAAAAAAAACCCGCAGGTTGAATGTGACTCGGTACATCAGTCACGGAGACTCATGGTCTGTAGATTCCCGCACACAGGATGAACGAAGAGTCAATTATTAGTTCAAATGACCATTTTACTGTGAACCACTTACCTGAAGAAAGGCTGTTCCTGAGAAGTAAAAATGGGGATTTAAATTCAGAATTGACCATTCATCCTGTGTGAAGGAATATATAGACATTGAGTCTCCGGGAGTGATGTGCTGAGTCCCCTTCAATCAGCGGGTTGTTTCTTTTTTTGGGGTTTGATACATAGTTGTTTTTCTACATTGTTATACTGTTGTATGTTGTAATGGACACATGTATGTCTGCAATAGGACACAATATTAGGGCGGGGGGGGGGGGGCTGATATGCACAAGCCTCTTATATTGGGTCTGTAAGAGATATGTGCAGAGGAATGCTAATGGAGACCATTTAGGGCGACATTAACATAAGGCTTTATTGCCTGTTCCTTTAAACAATGTAAACACAAAACATAAAAGAAAAACCTGCTCTACTTTGGAGAATAACTAGACAGTATATGCCCTAACTATCTGTGGCTGGCTGGAAAAGCCAGTTCCCAGTCCCAAAAAACATATACCATATTTCTCAGGGAGCAATGTATAAAAAAAAAAGTCTTATTTGGCTCTCCAGCTGCAGGCTTTTGCCATACAATCGCTTCCAGGAATAACAGTCTGGTCTTTCCTCTGTCAGCATAGTTTTATGCTCAGGCAAAACTCTGGTCAGTCCTCCTTATGTCAGCCCAATTGGGAGCTAAGGAAAATCTCTCTCCTGTTTCCAACAGGAGGCTTTTCTTAGAGCTCTAATTTAGCCAGGTGGAGTCTAGTTAATTGCCTGTTTGCAAATAACCAGCTAACTGCTGGATTTAGAGGCAGTTTCTCTTAACCAGGGATAAGACCTTGCTACAGGGTACTTTTTTTGATCATATTGTCAAGGAGTTGGAGTGAATCGCACAACGATATGAATCTTGTTTACTGATTGGATAAAACCATTTTCAGATTAGCTTTAATTTGCTTTAACACAGACATTATCTGCCAGAACAGTGACACATTGCCTTACAGCATGTAATTATTATACTAATGCCAGAGGAGGTGATATCACAAGAAGAGACCCCACTCCCAGCTTTACAGGATGGATTTTCCTTTTCTCATTGCCAGGTTTCCCAGTGGTTGTGCCGGAGGAGAGGTTAGAGATTAAGTCCGAGAGAGAAGAGGCCGACACCGAGGAACATCTGACCCCAATAAAGAGTGAAATAGATTCATTTACGGACGATGGTGAGTACCCTAAAATCTTGGTGTAGCACCAAGAATGCCTTGTTATAATTAGCATGGTCAGCTTTAGGTGATACTCCCTAAGATCTCCCTGGATGTCAGTGTTTGGAACGCCATTTGGGGAGGTACCAAAAGGAAACGTTACCCCCTAGTCTTGGGGGTGGGGGGGGCAGTTGCCCTTTTTACTCCCGTTGCCAGGTTTTGTTTTTGTCCTGTTCGTTTCCCTCCCCCCCCCTGCTTGCATGGTCAGGCGGGGCATGGCGCCCGGTGGGCTCACCAGGTGGCTGTGGATTCCCCCCCCCTCCCCCTGTCCCCCCTTTACCTGGGCCCCCGCCTTCCCCGAACCCAACAGACGCTTCAGAGCCCTAGTCTGCGAGCTGTGAGGTGATACAACGCTTGCCGAGACTTACATGGGAAGGGAGGAGTCCCAGCTGGATCCGTGGGCCGAGTGTGCGGGCGCGCCGAACCCGACGATCGGTTAGCTTCCAGGAGCGGGGTGGGGGGTGGCGATTGGGAGGGGGGGGGACTTGGCTGTGAGGAGTGCGGAGAGACGGAATCCAGAACTTGGGTTGAATAAACTAAGTTAATAGATTAAACGAGGAAGATAGCTTTCTATAAAGCGGAGCGCCGAGAAGCGGGGCCCTGCTGTATATATGATGTGGTGGGCGGGTTCCACAGTCCACAGTCCTTAAGATGTTGTAACCTCCTGCAAGTAGAGGACATTGCTATTCTTATGACTTTTTAAATTGTTGTTTTATACTTAATGGGTACTGTATGTTGAGTCCACCCTGAAGCATCAATGTATTTTGCACTCATATTGAAATTAACTTCCTCTTTGCCCCTTTCTTTCCTACCTGTTTTTAGTATTGTTTTGTGTGGGTGTATAATATTAGATTTGAAAGCTTGTACCGTATAGTGCTTGTTGGGCAATAAAAGGGATCAGACTAACTACATTTCTTCTGCTTCTCTTCCTCTAGACACAACCTCACATGGGTCTCGGGCAGCACGGATACCAGCAAATCTAGATCTAGGAGCCTCCTATCTCAGCACAGCCAGAGGAACGCTGCCCACTGCCAGCATGGACCCACGCCTGTTAGGTGAGTACAGGAGATATTTGGCTGGCATTAAAATCGGCAAGGAGGAAATATCTAGTTAAGATGTAGTTCTTTGAGTGAAACACCCTTATGAATCTTGTTTTATGATTTGGATAAAGTCCTCATCAGTTGTAATTTGCCTTAAACTCTTTAAGGCATTTTCTGCCAGAACAGTAACACTTTGCTTTACAATAGGTCATTATTATTATGCCAATATCAGAGGAGGTGATCTCTCGCACCCAGCTTCACAGGATGGGTTTTCCTTTTCTTGTTGGCAGGTTTCCCAGTGGTTGTACTGGAGAGATTAGAGATGATTTCGGGGGAAGAAAAGCCAAATACCGAGCAACATCGGACTACAATAAAGAGTGAAATTGTTTCATATTCTGAAGATGGTGAGTACCCTGAAATCCTTTTGTCTAGCACCAAGACTGCGTCTTTATAATTAGCATGATCACTTTGAGGGAATATTCTGGGTTAATTGCCTGCAACTAATGAGTCACTAGTACGGGTGGGTGGACATATAAATCTGCAACAAGGCACCTGCAGCAGAGAGAGCCTGGCCCTACATGTCCCAGGAATACACAGGACCTTCATAAACGTTTAGCTATGCCAGGTCGGGGAGCCCGATATCCTCTTGTAAGGTGTAAAGTTAATTGTTCAGTGGTGACCTTTTCATAATTACAATATATGTCTATGTTGAATAGGTAACTACTCCCAGCTCCAAAAATAGCGATAAGGAGACTCTGAGAAATAATCTGAGAGACCCAAGAATGAAAAATATATAACATATATGAAGTCCAAAAAATGGTTCTAAATCCGAAGCAAATCAGGTTAAAAGTTCAGGGCAAATAACATTGCATATTGTGTACAATAAAGGACTGAACTGAAAGGGAAAGATGGACCCAATAAGAGAGTAGCTAGAGAAACTAGAGTCAGCCTTGAACCGGACCCATAGTAACTCATTAGCATGAATGTCTCGGTCCTAGCTTCTGCATCCCTCAATGTCCAAAGATATTAAGGTAAATACCTGTGTCCTTATGATATAGCCTTGTAGGATCCCGCGTGCTGAAGCTGTGGTGATACCGAAGCCTCAGACCGTCCGGGAAAAACTTCAGGCTGCTCACATGGTGGTGCCCGTCTCCTCTTGGCGTTCTCCCATGAGGTGTAGCGAATTGCCGGAACCTGCGCTGCGGAAGTGCGTCACTCCAATCGTGGGGCAGTAGAGTTGAAAAAATAAAATTTGGTAGAACAGCAGGAACCCGGAAAAAGCACCGATCAACTCACCAGAGGCAGCAAAAAATAAATAACGTTTATTGAATTACATTGTTAAAAAACAAAAAACACACGAACATAAAAAACAAAACCTCCCCTGTATAGTGCATTGGTTCCATCACCTCCACGGCTATGAATCTGAACAGTTTCAATGGCAACACATTTAAAATTAACAAGAGACCCATTTTGACATGTATCAAAGTGTTTGGACACAGGATGTACGTTATCTCGTTTTGACATGTTTTTTGATACATGTTCCCATATGGATTTATGATTCATCATTTTCCTAGTGCATTATCAATATAGAGACACGGGCACACTTTTTGAGTTAAATGTTATGTCTTAATCACCTGTTATGCAATTCTGGTGTTGGAGAGTTCAGCGGAGGGGCTATATATACATCACTCTATCAGACCCCTCTCATACTCCCTGGGAAAGGGCTGGAGAGCCTGAAACGCGTAGGAGGTTTTGTTTTTTATGTTAGTGTGTTTTTTTGTTTTTAACAATGTAATTCAATAAACTTTTTTTATTTTTTGCTGCCTCTGGTGAGTTGATCGGTGCTTTTTCCGGGTTCCTGCTGTTCTACCAATTTTATTTTTTCAACTATATATGTCTATGATTTGGAATGTGTGCAGTTATTCCTGTGATCCTGGTGATTAATAATAGATGGACGACATTTCCTCCGGAATCTGAATTCACTGCGGATTGGCGGTTTCCTTTTAGCAGCGCATTGCCACAGATGTTATAAAACAAAAATGGCCGATTCTGGTTTTTTTCCCCCTATCACTGAAAATCCGTTCCATTCGGAATCCAAACCTGCAAATGGCGGTTAAAAAAAAAAAAAGACAGTTCGGATCTGCGGCAGCAAGACGTTCTATAGACCTAGTACTTTGTGTATGCAGGGTTTGGGCCCATACAGCTTCTGATGTCTGAGCAAAATGACAACATGTCATAGATTGGTGGCTAACTTCCAGGTCACTTGAGCTTAGATACATGTCATAGATTGGTGGCTAACTTCCAGGTCACTTGAGCTTAGATATTGTGATGGGGGATAATGGTTCCATCTTGGTTGGGGCACCGCAACACGAAACACATTCCTTGATTTGAACACATACTCCATTTAATAGTCACTCGTTTCCCAGCTCAGTGTAGGAATGTGCAGGAGGCTTTATTTCAGTGCTTTTTTATTTGTTTTAACACTACCACTTTTTAAATGATTGCCAATTAGGGTATATATAGGGTCAGTGTTCTTGTTCCTCTATGATGGACAAGAGTAAGGTGGTGACTCATGGTCTGCGTAAGCCTATCAGGGATAGGTATAGACCATGAGCCCACCCCTCCTGTCCTAATTAGGGGAATGCCAAATGTAGTATTAGTCCTGCTTGAGCTCTTGAAGAGAGAGGAGGCAGAGAGCTGTCAGTCTCTCCTATGGCAGGATGAGCGTGCTCACCTTTGAGCTGGGGGAACATCAGATTCAGCCACAGAGGTCTGTAAGATCAGGGCCTTCACCACCCAGAGGTGTGGGACCTATAGGACTTTGCATCACTGTATGGAGAACTGCAGTGGATACCAGCCGTGTTGAATAAAGACCTTTGTTCTATATACAGTCCTGTCTAAATATCAGTCTATGGGCAGGAGGGAGAAGTATGCAGTAGTGGGGGCTGACTTCTGGACACCCTGGAACCCACTGCGGCTGGAGGCGCTAGCACCAACAGAGAAAGAACTGCAGAGAATGAACCTAAGCCTGTCCTGATCTCCACTACACCACAGATCAGTTCAACTCTCCTGATCCACACAGGTATCGCACCACACACACAGGTAGCATATGCAGTGCAATCTTCCATTGGGGGGTGGGGGAGGGGAATATATACACACATAAATGAAGACATAACATGAAGGTACCACTTTTTTGTAATACAGCATTTCACTATGTAAAATGATACAACTATTCACACAACAAAAACAAACAATGCATCACAAATTCTTTAACCCGTTATAATGATGCTCCCGTATTTTGATCTTGGGGGATGCTACCTCCCTCTTAACTTCAGAAGACACAAGTGGAGCTTTCCCTGTGTGTGATATACAGTAGGTGTTATGTGGGTCCTCATCCCAAAGTGTCTGCAGCCTCACTCAGCCCTTCCATGAGGCTGCACTCAGGGGGTTAAATATTGAAAATAAAATAATTGTTAACAGAAGTTTTCTGTTTTGTTTCTGTTCATTCTATCCCTCATCACTCAACCTCTCCCTCATCACTCACTCTACCTCATCACTCACTCTCCCTCATCACTCACTCTACCTCATCACTCTACCTCATCCCTCCATTCCCTTTCTCCTCTCATTCATCCACTTTCTATCCTCTATCCATCTATTCTATTCCTCCCATTCTCTATCTCCTCTTCCCCTATTCACTCTCTCCCTTCTCTATCCCATCCCTCCATTCTCTCCCCATCCATCCTCTCCCACTCCCCTCCATCCCTCTATTTTCTCTCTTCTCAACCCCGCAGTTCTCTTGCTCCTTCACCTCTCCATTCTCTGCCCCAATCCCCTATCCTGAAAAGGAAGGAGGGGGGAGGAGGAATCAAACAGACAAAAAAAAAAAAAAAAAGGAAAACGAAATATGGATAATGAAACACAAAATAAAAAACACAAAAGACAAAAAATGAATCTGAAAAAAGTTTAAAAAAAATTTGGAAAAATAAAATGAATGTTTGTAATGAAAACTAGAGACTCCAGGCAGCTCCCCGCAGGATAAAACCCTTTCACTGCACGATCTATAAAACAAAAAAAGAGAGCGCAAGTTGGTATAAAAAGCTTTTAATCAGACACAAATAAATTCAGAAACTCACAAACGCCGAAGGTAAAAGGGCAAGGAAGGACAGATCTAGGGGCCAACAGATCGATGCGTAACCAGAGGCGGGAACATCACCCCCGGGTAGGCCGATGACATGAATCCGCCTCCGGATGAGGATCGAGGCTCCACAGCTCCAAATTTCGCGAATGTCATGACGCCACAATGGAGAGTCCAACAATACCAGAGACAAGCCCTACATATTTCGACTCTCTAAATCACGACTTCATCAGGGGTGATGTCGTAATTTAAGGAAACTTTTTTGGAGACATTTGGATCAGCTAAATCCTTTGAACTCTATCATGATTTATTACACTTCAAGAAACGGGAGGTTGACTTATATTTGCATGGGGTCACATTGTCTGGATACCTAGAGGTTTCAGAATGAACAATATTCTAACAATCGGAAATACCAATCCTGAGTTTTGTGGGCGCTGGTGTGGAGTAATTAATAAATGTTCACTAGACCATATCCTATTGATTATAGAAGAAGAGGTGAGCAAGGAACTGGCTAGTGTACAGTCAGATCTCTCTACCTTTGAGGTACAGCATCTTGATACATTGCAGACTATCAGACCTTACCAACTGCCCTTGGTACAGAATCAACTTAATTCCCGACCCCGATTCTGCGCTCGACTTTATCCAATCCGAGTTCTTAAAACTCTGTGATACCCATGCTCCACTATGCAGAATATGATATAATCATTGTATACAATAATTATTACTTTGTGGGGTGCGCTACTAACTTATTAGCGAAACGCAACCTAAACCAACTCTAAAATTCATCCAACGCGTTTCGAAGCTGTAGATGCTTCTTCATCAAGTAGAAGCAGCGTCTACAGCTTCGAAACGCGTTGGATGATTTTTAGAGGCATTGGCACCTTTTTCTAGCCCCTATACAGTATTTCTATTGTCATCATCTATTGCGGCATTGGACTTTGAGCTGCTATTCTGATTGCGATTCAGCGCGGCACCTGTGACGTCACAGCAGTGCGCGAGCGCCGGAACTACACACCACGCGTTTTTTGCGGTGATCCGGATGCAGAAGGAGCTTCCCAGGCACACATGTGCATGACGGAAGTAAGGACTGAAGTACTTTCGCAACAGGCTGAATACCACGAGTCCCGCAGACGCCACGGCCAGTGGTAAAATCCAAACAGCTCAAGGGCTGCAGCTGCCATCCGTGAGGGTCCCACAGAGTGAGAGACGCCACTGACAACATACAGGAGACAGCTGCTGCACCAGTGGGATATACTTACCCAGATGACTACAGTACCATGTGGTAACATTGTGCTTATGTTGCACAGATATGCTCTAATTGTTCTACATTGATGTACGCCTAATACTTACCATTTTTAACACCAATACAATTGTATTTAATTTGCTTCACTATTGGCGTTTTGCGCTCTTCTTTTTGTTTTCTTCTAGTGTATCTGAGTGCTGAGCCACTCTAAGACTTAGCAGCATACGTCATAACGATTTTATGGTTTAAGTATACACTTTATATAACGTAACACTATTCCTGCACATCCTATTACGGGTAGTTTTTGGTGCACTATAACACTATATTGTGTAACACAATTTTATAAGGTGGATTTTGGGTTGCGCACTTATTCTTTGTTCAACTCTACCCTGCCTGTAGGCCATATCACTAAGACCTGCAAAACTGCCAGAGTTGTCCGAATCTTCAAAAGTGGGGACAAAAACACTGTCTCAAACCACAAGCCAATCGCTCTTCTCCTATTACTAGCCAAAATCATGGAAAAATGTGTTCACTCCCAATTAAGCGATTACTATACCAAGACAAATTTCCCTGGCCAATTTCAATCTGGCTTTCGCCCAAAACACTCAAAGGTAACTACCCTGCTAAAAGTTTACAATGAAATCCAGTGTGGAATGGAACTGGGACAACTCACTGGTGCAATATTCCTATATTTTGCAAAGGCTTTTTATACTGTTGATGATGTTACCTTGCGTAACAAACTCCAGTGCTCTGGAATGGGGAAGCATGCTTTAAACTGGTTTCATTCGTACCTATCAGGTAGATCCCAACATGTGTCTATCTCAGGCTCTAACTCCAACCCCTTGGATATCACCTGTGGTGTCCCGCAAGGCTCTGTCCTGAGAGCCACGAGAGTGTTCATCAATGATCTTCCTACAGATTGTAAGGGAGCTTCAATACACATGTATGCAGATGACACAATCTTCTATGCACACAGCCCTAGCCTCTCCGACCTTGAACACATACTTCAATCTGACTTTTTAAGACGTGAAAATTGGATTTCCCAAAAAACTGTTTTTATACCCTGACAAGACTGTAACAATGGTATTTGGGACCAAGGCTAAATTTTTAAAGCTTCCAATGACTGAGCTCCAGATCAGAACCAACGCTAACACCATCCTAACTCCCTTTACTAGTTTTAAATACTTGGGCATATGGTTTGACTCCCATTTAACATTTGGGATGCACATTGGCATAGGTTTTGGATTTCAGGGTATCAAACTAGGTGTACTTTACAGGAACAAATCCTCCGTAAGCCTGCTGGTCAGAAAGCGTATCACACAGCAGATGCTAATGCCAATTATCGACTATGTGGAGTATATGGCTCGGCACTCCAACCCCACTTTAGCAAACTTGATACCCTCAACAATTCAATATGCTGTTTCGTTCTCCAATGCAACTACAACACACATCACTGCGAAATGCTCAAAGAACTAGATTGGTCATCACTTGAGTCTAGGCACAAAGTTCATCTTTCCTGTCTTGCCTTCAAATACTTTCTGGGCAAGCTACCCGTCTATCTGAACAAGCTCCTCACCACATGCAGCACTTATCTGAGATCTGACTCCAAAAGAATGTTCATGATCCTAAGGTTCAGCAAAGTATCCGGCCTCTCCTACTTGTCTTACTGTACACCCCAAAACTGAAACAATCTATCGGAGACTCTCACAGCCACCACAAGTCTAAGTTCTTTAAAAACTAAACTAAAGCTATCTCACATTTGATTCTGGTCTGTAACTGTTACATACGACTATAATATATATTATCCCTAACTGTGCATGCAATGTTTTGTATATAATGTATACCCTGTTCACTTATATAACTGTATTTGTCATCATTACTCTATGCCCAGGACATACAGGCGGTCCTCGGTTATCCAACGCAATGCGTTACTCAAAATGGCGTCGGATAGCGAAGCGTCGTAAAGCGAAACCCGTTTTGCCATATGAACACTGTTTAAATCAAACGTTCCGTTCCTGAAGGCATTTTTAATGCTAAAATACACAGAAAATGTTACTCAAGCAATAAGATATGCAGCACACACATAGACTATGATGGAAACATTATATTTATTGATTCCAGAACTGTAAAATAAAACTATTAAAATAAAACTATGCTGTATTCTGTACAGAAATGTACATGAGCAAAAAAAAACACATCAATTATTGGAGGAAAATGATTGGGGGGGTGGGGGGGATCTTCAACAGACAACGGACTTTTTGGAGGTGATGTAGGTGGAGTTGAAGGTTTCGGCCTCTTGAAGAATCTCTTCATTGAAGTCTGGACAGATCCTTTCCTTTTCTGCGTGTAGATCTCTCTATAGCTGCTGATTTCGTTAGACACCCCACGACTGACTGAAGAACTGCGTTCAATGTTAGGGTCATTGTCTTCAAATATGGCCAGTGCGCTATCAATGTGCTTGAATGCCGCAGCCAACATTTTGCTTGACAATGATTTACGTGGCTGTGGCTGGGCCACATCAGCAGATTGGTGGGCCTCCTCTTCAGCAATTTTTTGCTCTTCTAATTGCATGAGGTCTTCAGTGCTCAACTCGTTAGAATGTGAGGCGAGCAACTGCTCAATATCCTCGGTTTCCACCTCCAAGTTGAGATCTCTGGCCATTTGCACAACAGTTTCTGTAACTTCTGCAACAGTCTCTGTAAGGCCTTGGACATCAGACACAAAATCATGGCACAAATTACGCCAAACACCATTTAAATTGGATTGTTTCACCTCATTCCATGCCTTTCCGATGTTTCTCACTGCATGGAGAATGTTGTAACCCTTCCAAAATTCTTTTAAGGTTGGACCACCTTCCACATCGGTTGCTCTGATGGCCTGGGCAAATGTTCGCCTGAGATAGTAGACCTTGAAGGAAGCGATAACCCCCTGGTCCATCGGCTGTATCAATGAGGTGGTGTTGGGGGGCATGATCACCACCATGACGTTTAGATGATGGTCATCCAGGTACACGGGATGGCCAGGAGCATTGTCCAGGAGCAGCAATGCTTTGAAATAGAGGTGCTGGTTCATGCAATATAATTGCACAGCTGGAATAAATTGATGCTGGAACCAGTCCTCAAAAAGGCTCCCTGTTACCCATGCCTTACAGTTGGACTTCCAAATCACTGGAATTGTGCTTTTTGCATAACCCTTGAATGCCCTAGGGTTTTCTGCATGATAAACAAGCAAAGGTTTTAGCTTGAAATCACCTGCAGCATTTGATCCAAGCAGAAGAGTCAGCCTGTCCTTTGCAACTTTAAACCCGGGCATAGATTTTTCCTCTTTTGCAATGTAGCTTCTACTGGGCATTTTCTTCCAGTAGAGCCCAGTCTCATCAACATTGAACACTTGACGTGCGCAATAGCCACCGTCCTCTATAATTTTGGCCAATGTAACAGAGAAGGTTTTAGCTGCCTCCTCATCCACACTAGCAGCTTCCCCGGTCACTTTAATGTTATGCAAGTTTGCCCTCTCTTTAAACCGCATAAACCAGCCCTTACTTGCAGTGAACGTTTCCTCAGTGGTCCCTTCTCCATGCTGTTGCTTAATGTCCTCATACAGACTCAAGCCTTGGCCTGAATAAAGGCTAAACTAATGGGCACATGACGCTGGGATTGATCTTCCAGCCATATGATGAGGAGTTTTTCTACCTCAGCAATATGCCCAGCACGTTGCCTTATTGTTGTACCTTGCATAGGTGCTGAGCCCTTAATCTGTTCCAAGATTCTTGCCTTGTCTTTGATTATTGTCACAATAGTTGTGCGAGGTATATCCAAGGCACGTCCAATTTCTGTGTTCGTCTCTGCTTTCTCAGAGTGCTTTATTATGTTTTGCTTAGTCTCCAAAGTAATAGATTTTCTATTCTTTTTTGGATTAACAGTACTTTGCTTTTTGCTTTGATCAGCCATGGTTTAGGGCCTAAAATACACCACCAAACCTTCACACAGACTGTTCAGAATAATTTCCCTAGCCTGCAGCCGTCTGGTTGTTCATTTGTAGCAATTTTTGTAAGCGCCGTAAGCGTCGGATAAGCCGTCCGGGCGTTGTAAAACGGGCCATAGGGATGCATTGACAAGCGTCGGATAAGCCTTTCGTCGTAAAAGGAAACGTCGTAAAACGAGGACCGCCTGTACTTGAAAACGAGAGGTAACGCTCAATGTATTACGTCCCGTTAAAACATTTTATAAATGAAAATTTCCCTTGGAGTAAATCACATTCATGGTGACGGAACTGCAGTCACAGAAGTGACATCACTGCTGGCAGAAGAGGCCATCAGTGTTGCCAGCTCGGCGCGCATGCGAAGGCCTCCCGCGCACAGTACGAATGCACAAGAGACGTTGCCACCGGCTCAACACAGTAAGTGCGGGCGCGCACAGACACCGCACAGGCACAGATGCAGTGCACACAGACACACAGACACACAGAGATACACAGAAACACGAGGAAGTCACAGTTACTATACATATAGAAGTGCAAATAGGTAAAACCGGCCGGGGGGGTATGTGCTGCGCACGCACGTTCTAAGTCAAACTTCTTTGCGTTTTTGTCACTGAAATTGTTTTGATTTTTAATTAAAAACATCACCCTCACAAATGAAGAATCTGACATAGGGTGTCAGAGTTATATCATAGGCTGCTGGTCTTTTTTATCATTAGCGCTGCCTTGTTTTTTGTTGTTAAAATCACCCTCACAAATACAATTTCTGTGACAAAACGCAGTCGTTTCACTTAAAATGCGCATGCTCAACACACACACACACACACACACACACACACACACACACACACACACACACACACACACACACACACACACACACACACACACACACACACACACACACACACTATTTTAAAGCATATTTTTATCTTGGCTTTCTTATATGTCCTTTGGTGATCAGGTCCTGTATTATGTACTTTGTAGACATGTCGATAAGTACAATCTTACTGCTTCCATAGGAATTGAGATGCTAAGTAGCAAACCGTTGCTGCTAATAAAATGCCCTTGATTAATTGATCATCAGCAAGTGTGACCACCTCTATAAAAGCCGAAGTTTTAGCACTTTGCTGGTCTGGAGCATTCAGGTGTGTTAACACAATGCTAAGGAGGAAAGTCATCAGCAATGATCTTAGAAAAGCAATTGTTGCTGCCCATCAATCTGGGAAGGCGCGCCAAACCCTCACGATCGTCAAACCTCCCCCGCTCAAGGGGGCCTGGTACCCCCGCAGCCTCCCCCTGGCCCTGGGATACCACTGGCGCCCTTGACGCACTCAATACGTCCTGAGGGATTGGCCTGGCAAAATTGTCCTCCGGCCATGACCAGTACACAGTGGATTGTAAAGTCCAGATCCTGCAAAGCCGGGCATTCTCCTTTGCCTCCCTCTGCCCCCCACCCAGTGCCTTGTGAACCAAGTCCATGGTGAAAAGGGCTCCTGTGCAGACTATGCTGCACATTGCCCAGAGACTGGCATATCTCTGCACCAACAGGAGACCAGCTATCCAGCACAGACCGTCGCTTTCCTGTCAACCAAGTCTGGGACAGGGTTATGTCTCTAGTCTGTAGGGACCCTACCTGCCCTGGCTCTGTGCCAACCTGTAGCTGCTCCGCTATACTCCTGACTCTCCTCCCTGGCTGCCTATCTACCCACAGCCCTTCCTTTGGGAACCCTAGGGAATCTGTCAGGGGGGTCACTCCTGGCCAGTCAGGACAAGGGACCTTCTGCCTAGCCTCCCCTAGGCCCAGCACCTCAGCCTCTGCTGATGACTCCTGCTGCTTGCTACCTACCTGCAGCCTCCCCTCACTCCGCTTCTCCCTAGCTAACCCTAACCTGGGTCCTAGGGACACCTGAGTGAGGCCATCTCCCTGACACTGTCTCCCCCTTACCAGGGATGAGCTCAGGGGCACCTCTCCAGATGCAACCGCCTTAGCGCTTGGCTGGCAGGTATCCCTGGGGTGGCACAAACCTGCCACTGCCCCGGATACCCCCAGCCCATAGCCAGGCTGCAACAGGGGGCTGCTGATCTGAGACACCCCCTGAGGCTCTGCCAGGGTAACTGGAAACTCTAGCTGCAATACCTGCTGCTTTCCCTCCCTGGCTACCACTAGCCCTCCTTCTCTCACTGAGATCTGAGGCTGGCTACCTACCTGCAGCCTTCCCTCACTCCGCTTCTCCCTAGCTAATCCTAACCTGGATCCTAGGGACACCTGAGTGAGGCCATCTCCCTGACACTGTCTCCCCATTACCGGGGATGAGCTCAGGGTTGCTGGTGCAGATTCACCCACCTTAGCTCCTGGCTGGCAGGTAATCCGGGGGTGGTCTAACTTTGCCACAACCCCGGATACCTCCAGCCCATAGCAAGGCTGCAACAGTGAGGCTCTTAACTGACAGTCCCCTTGCTGCTCCGCCCAGGTAATGGGGAAGCCTGGCTGCCCTACAAACTGCCCTTCCTTCCTCTCCCCTGATACCCCTATCTCCTGCCACCCCCCGGTCACCCCTATAGTGAAACAACAGGGTACAGTCATAGGGAAACATAAGTCAGAGTCAGTCTGCGACTTGGTCTGGCTTACCTTGCTGGTCCCCGCAGAGACCGCCGCCTTCGTTGGTCCCAATTGCAGGGGGACTGGAGCGGCCGCCGCCGGCCCCATCTGGGCTGGGCAGCACCGGGCCGCTACCGCAACAGCGCCCAGGTTGGGTACAGGTAAAACGGTGCAGGACAAGGGTCCCAGGTCTTTGTGGAGGAACACAGCTCCATGCAAACTTGGTAAAATAACCCCCTCCCGCAAACCCTGTCCCTCCCCCCAAATAAAACTGCCGCCGGCAGGATGCCGGAGTGGCGGCTTCTTCTCTGCCGCCGCCGCTGGTTCTCCGCCGGGATCAGGTGGATGGCCGCTGCTCTCGGCCGCTGTTGCTGATGCAGCCCGTCCAGGTTCTCCAGGAGACGTCCCGAGGAGGGTTGTCACCCCGGCTGGGCGGGAGCCATCAGAGGATGCCGCTAACTGGGTCATCTTTTCCGCAGCTCGTGAGCGTTGGCCCTGAGGGGCTTCTTCGCCTGACCGCGCACGGTCAGGGCACTGGGCATTATTGTGGCCCATTTGTTGGCAGTGCCGCAGCAACTGCCGGTGCTTCTCCGCCACCGGTGGACTAACCCCTGCAAGGGGCAACGGAGTCCAGAGCAGAGTTGCCTGAGCGCCGGGCTCATTCCAGAGCTTCTCCGCCGCCGGTGGACTAACCCCAGCAAGGGGCAACGGAGTCCAGAGCGGAGTTGCTGGAGCGCCGGGCTCTGGGAGGGGATAAGCAGGTCGGATCATTGCCAGCTTCAGCTGCTCGAGCCGCTCTGCCGGGGACATCTCTCCCTGTGCAAACATCAGGGCCAGCAATTCTGGGTAAAATGGACTGGCCGCCGCAACGACCAATACCTCTCCTGGTGCAAGACTGCCGTGGTTTCCAAGACCACCCGCTCCCTCCACAAGTCTCTGCCGTCCCGGAGCTGGGTCCCTTCCCTGCTCTCCGGGCGGTGTGATGGTTACAGCAGCTGCAGCTGTGGATCTTTGCTCAGCCTGCCGGGTTTCATGCTCACCGATTGCTGTCGGATGCCGCTAACTGGGTCATCTTTTCCGCAGCTCGTGAGCGTTGGCCCTGAGGGGCTTCTTCGCCTGACCGCGCACGGTCAGGGCACTGGGCATTATTGTGGCCCATTTGTTGGCAGTGCCGCAGCAACTGCCGGTGCTTCTCCGCCACCGGTGGACTAACCCCTGCAAGGGGCAACGGAGTCCAGAGCAGAGTTGCCTGAGCGCCGGGCTCATTCCAGAGCTTCTCCGCCGCCGGTGGACTAACCCCAGCAAGGGGCAACGGAGTCCAGAGCGGAGTTGCTGGAGCGCCGGGCTCTGGGAGGGGATAAGCAGGTCGGATCATTGCCAGCTTCAGCTGCTCGAGCCGCTCTGCCGGGGACATCTCTCCCTGTGCAAACATCAGGGCCAGCAATTCTGGGTAAAATGGACTGGCCGCCGCAACGACCAATACCTCTCCTGGTGCAAGACTGCCGTGGTTTCCAAGACCACCCGCTCCCTCCACAAGTCTCTGCCGTCCCGGAGCTGGGTCCCTTCCCTGCTCTCCGGGCGGTGTGATGGTTACAGCAGCTGCAGCTGTGGATCTTTGCTCAGCCTGCCGGGTTTCATGCTCACCGATTGCTGTCTCTCTCACGCGTATGCTAGCTTCTGGTCCCCGCGCCGACTTGATGCACTCCTCCGGTCTCAGTGCCCGGCTCCAGTCAGATGGATGGCCGGCACTTTGGTTCTGGAGGCAATGCTTCTCAAAAGTAGGGGAACAGTGAGGAGGTGCCATATATTGTGTTATATGTTGTACACTGTGTGTTCAATATCTTTAGTCCCAGGAACTCGCAATTACCATCAAGTGGTAAGTTTATGGTGTGGCTTTGTGGTAAAAGCAAAGAATGGAAGCAGGCACATGGTCTTTCTAAAGGTCAGTTTATTGTGTCCACCAAAGGTCCAACGTTCGGCAAATAGATTGCCTCTCCTTGATAAGGCATCTATTGCCGAAACGTTGACTTTGGTGGCACAATAACTGCACCTTTAGAAAGACCATGTCCTGCTTCCATTCCTTGTCTCGAGTACTTTTGGGATGTCTGGACCTCCCTGGATACAGCGCACCGGCAGATAAGTACTCCCCCTCCAGCACCTCCCCAGCGTTGCATGTGCTTCTACATATATTTGTGGTAATAAAACAAGGATAAAGCGGCCACAAACCACAATATAATAAAGAGATTGATACAGTTAACGGTGCTCCCTTCAATGTACGATCGCTGCGGCAACGTTCTTGCACTTGACAAGACCTATTAGGTTCGACACGTTTGTGTATGCTTAAATAAATTTTCACTTTTTTTTTAAATCTGTGTGCCTCCTCCTATTTTTCATTGTGTTGCTTTGTGGTAGTTACGGTCTCACCGCTCTAAAAACCCCCTACCCGCCCGCGCGGTCATGTCACTTCCTTCCGCATCCGTCTTGTTCCTCTGGCGTCACTCTGGTCACATGAATTCACCCCAGGAGCCATCAGGGGATGCCTCTCTCTGAGTTCCTCTCCAAGCCACTCTCTATGGCTTTCGCCGTACGCAAATGAACGGCATCCTCCTGAAAATTTTGGAGCTCCCTTAAAATGTTCCACACTTCAATGTTTTTACTGTAGCATTATTGCACTATGTAATGTTTTTTCGTTACATGGCCTTCATCTCGCTCCCCTGGGGTTTGGAAAATGCAAGAGGGTATAGAGAAGGTAGAGCCTTAAAGGAGAATGTTATTAGTAATGCCGATGTTTTAATGGGACCACTGGAAGTGACCTCAGAGATACACAGCAGGACAAAGCCAAAAAGAAAGGGATATTATTCAAACCACAGTGGGTTTTTTTGTTTTGTTTTTTATGAAGTAATAAATTAAGTATAAGGTTGGGGATAGGGAAGCCAGAGAGGTTAAAGTTGCAGTATTGCAATAGTGGGGATATGAGGGTATGCCTGAGCATGTTAGAAAAAGGTCAGATTGTGGAAACATAGCGGGAGAAATAATGGCAATATTTCAACAGCCTGAATGTGAGAAGGGACGGGAGGAGTCATATATTACAGCAAGGCTGCATTTTTGGCAAATAGGATTATAATCATTTTTATGTGTCATTTTTTTACTGAACAATATGGAGCAATTGGGGCTGGTTTTTAGGTGCCTATGTAGACTTCTCCAACCTATCTTACATTATAGATTTGTCTGGATGGTTGATATCATGTACACTTAGATAATCAGTACAGTAATAAATAATTATATAATTTGTATCAAAATGAATTCAGTGTGAGAGCTGCCAGAAAGAAATGTCAAGTCTCTAGGACCACAACCAGTCATTGGGGGCCCACTGGATGTCCAGGGCCACCATTTAAGGCAGGTGAGAAACATTTTGTTAATTTAGTAGCGATAAAGTAAATTATGCAGAGTATTTTGGAATGGTAATTTGTTTTTCAGTCATTTATTTACGATTTGAAACATTTGATTTCTGCGTCTTCTTTTTTGTTTCTTCTGTTAGAGAACTGCCTGAATGAGGAGCAAACTGGAGCCCTGATAAGTCCAGAAGCGGGTTGACCCAGAGCAGCCAGAAGTGCCAACAAACATGATTCCTGTCCCATGTTGGATAAGTGCAAAGAATCGTGCCCCATGATGGTGAATTTAACCGCCCCTGTACAGCACATAGTACAAACTGGGTCCTAAGTATGGGTCAACGAAGAATATGAGCGAGATGGCCAGCTTTTGTCTGTTGTGAGTGTGGAAAAAGCTTCTCATTAGATAGGGAATTTCTCACACACGTTTGTGCCACACTAGGGAGAAACCCTTACCTGTACATAATGTGGGAAAAGCTTTTCACTGAAGGGGAATCTCCTTTCACACCAGAGTATTCACACAGCGGACAAACCTTTTAATTGTACGAGTGTGGGAACGGTTCTAGTAAGAGGTACCTTCTCTCGATCACCAGAGGATTCATACAGGGTGAAACCATTCACATTACAGAGTTTGGAAAACAATTCAGTATTAAGAGCAAACTGCTTTATCACCAGAAGAGTCAGACAGGGAAGAAACCTTTCACATGTACAGAGTGTGGAAAAAGCTTTACCACCAAAACGTAAAAATAATAAAATAGGCAAACAGACTTCACTCAACCCTTAAAACAGACTGTTTCAAAAGTCTTGACCAATGTATTTCTCCAAACCCCAGGGGAGCAATGATGAAGGCCATGTAAAGAAAAAACATTACATAGTGCAATAATGCTAAACACGGTGAAAGTGAAATTATAAAAGGGAGCTCCAAAATTCCTACTCACAATTGACTAGAAGTATAGAAGCAATAATCCAACTAGTGGCAATGATGTCCCTGGGTGGCGTGTGGTAGTAGGATCAGCAATAATAAGAAAATGAGTAATGGGCAGGGTAAGTTTATGGTGTGGCTTTGTGGTAATAAAGCAAAGGAATGGAAGCAGGCACACGGTCTTTCTAAAGGTGCACTTTATTGTGCACCAAAGGTCCAACGTTTCGGCAAATAGATTGCCTTTATCAAGGAGAGGTAGCCCTCTCTCTGAGTCCTTCCGCAAGCCACGCTCTATGCGTTTCGCCGTACGCAAATGACGGCATCCTCCTGCAAATTTTGGAGCTCCCTTAAAATGTTCCACACTTTCACTGTGTTTACTGTAGCATTATTGCACTATGTAATGTTTTTTGTTACATGGCCTTCATCATTGCTCCCCTGGGGTTTGGAGAAATGCAAGAGGGTATAGAAGAAGGTAGAGCCTTAAAGGAGAATGTTATTAGTAATGCAGAGTTTTAATGGGAAGCCACTGGAAGGACCTCAGGAGAAGTACAGCAGTTGCTATATATATATATATATATATATATATATATATATATATATATATATATATATATATATATATATATATTATTTTAAAGAGCAGGACATTTTTAGTTAAACTCACATACTGTAGGCTCAGGGGGGATTGTTGCTTTAATATATATAGTACTTTTGTAAAGTCTGTGGTTTAAAATACAGTGAATACAAAAAATATTCATTTTTATCAAGTATGGTGCTTTCCCCTGTGGCATTATTGTTTTATGCATAAATCCGTGACTGGAATTGTCTGAATTCATCTGTTATATTCAATAGCAGAAACTGAATGTGAAATCTGCACTCAGGGTCTTTCTCATCAGACGAAGAGTCTAATTTAAGGATGTTGCGGTTTTCCAATGAGCTGATTGATTTGAATTGAGAAAAGGTTGCCTGTAAGAAAATGTTAGAATGTACAAGGTAGACATGATGGCCAAATTCGTTGCTTATTAGCAGAATTAAAGATCAATAAATCCTGCAGTGCTGGGACATATTGAAAACCTATATACCCTATAAGAAAGTAATCATTATAATTCTTAGAATTCTAAAATACAGTACATTAATAATACAGTAGATGACTATTTTTTCCTTGTGAAATGAAATTGCTTTCAATATCTATTCCTTTGCTTGTAAAAGTACAGATGCAGCGGCCATAATTTTACTAAATCATGCAGTTTATACCTCGGAATGCCCATGTGATGGCGCGGGATTTCTTCCAACCATACCGCCTTAAGACGCGAGTAATGGCATTTTAGTGTTCTGGCTTTTAAACACCTGAAATTTACACAGTAGCACAGTATTGTACACATTACAATTCATTCATTTCATTGCATTTAATTACACACAATCCATAAAATTCAAACAAAGCAACCGCGATAAACACGTGTGCCTGGGGCGATTGGCCAAGTTCATGCTGCGTGGAGTACATCAGCGCACACGAAAACGGCGCCGTGATGCCTTAAAATAATGGCTGCGGCATCTGTAACATTGTTCTAAATGCCATCATAATTGATTGAGTGATAATCGATCTCAGACATTATTAGAATGTACTGAGAGCTTTATACCACTGGGTGTGTTTCCATGCGAACTTGACGTATGGTCTCATTAATGCACGACATCAGCCTTGTTTTTCAATAAATTACATTTTTATTATATTTCACTTAGCCACTCCAACCTTTTTTTGTTCATCAGGTTTAGTCTCGTTATTACTAATCATGTACAGGATAATTGTAATTCTCTAGGATCCAAGTGGCATACACCTATTTCTTAATAGTAGAAGGAACTTGAATTGTACGCTAAGGGCCTTATTCTGTATACACTTAAGCCGCCATTCGGGCCACCTTCAGATAGTAATATTTAGGGAGATTATTCCATCGAATGAGTCCTGTGCCGAAATGACTGGCTGCCCAGGAGGGTTGTATGTCTTTATTTATATAGCGCCATTAATGTACATAGCGCTTCACAGTAGTAATACACGTGGTAATCATATAAATAACAAATAATATAAATAACAGGTTTTGGGAATAATTGCTTCGACATAAAAGTAACATTTCGGAAGAGGAGTCCCTGTTCCGTGGATCTTACAATCTAATTGGTAGGTACTGTAGAAAGAATGTACAGAGACAGTAGGTGAGACTTCTGGTAAGTTAATCTGCAGGGGGCCAAGCTTTATGTATCATGTGTCCAATATTATCCACAGTGGTATTCAGAGGCCTCTTTAAGCAAGTGTGTCTTAAGGTGGGTCTTAAAGGTGGATAGAGAGGGTGCTAGTCGGGTATTGGTGGAAGGGCATTCCAGAGGTGCGGGGCAGTCAGTGAGAAAAGTTTAAGGAGGCAGAGGGCTTTAGATACAAAGGGGGTAGAAAGAAGACATCCTTGAGAAGAACGCAAGAGTCGGGATGGTGCATAGCGAGAAATTAGGCAATTGGACTTATGACTCTTAGGCAAGAAACTAAATAAAGAATAGACATTACATAAAAATGTAAATTTTTCCCCATTGATCCATGAGCTGTTTACTGTATATCCATCTGTTAAACACATACACATACATATACAGCTCAACCCCCTTATAATGCTGTGCTTGGGGTCCAAATAATCACATCGCGTTATAAGCGGATCGCGGATACTGATCTCTTCTTTCGGCGATGTTACAATGAATGAAGCAAGCAAAGGGTATACTTAAAAACAGTGTCTCTTGGAATGTTATCTGTGCTTGTCCCTCCCCCGTGTGTGGATGTGATTTATGGCCAGAGGTGTTAAATGGTTCCTGAAAGTTAGTGATCGTGGGTGGTGAGTACCCATTTGTGTATAAATTGTGGTATGTTTAGCATGTTCTGTAGCCCTCTCCTTGATAAAGGCAGTCTATTTGCCGAAACGTTGGACCTTTGGTGGCACAATAAACTGCACCTTTAGAAAGACCGTGTGCCTGCTTCCATTCCTTTGCTCAAGTACCTCTGGGATGTCTGGACCTCCCTGGATACAGCGCACCGGCAGATAAGTACTCCCCTCCAGCACCTACCAGCGGTGTGCATGTGCTTCTACATATGACTTGTCCCTCCACACACATTCTTACATCACTAACTTTCAGGAACCATTTAACACCTCTAGCCATAAATCACATCCACACACGGGGGAGGGACAAGCACAGATAACATTCCAAGAGACACTTTTTTTTACGTATACCCTTTGCTTGCTTCATTCATTATAACATCGCCGGAAGAAGAGATCAGTGTATCTCGAAAGCTCGCACAAATAAAAGCATTTCATTAGCCACAGAACGGTATCATCTATTTATTTTTGGACAAAACAAAGAAGCACTCAATCAAATATGAACCTTATATGATACTTGGTATATTAATACAAATTATTTATTACATTCCCATGTAGAAATAGGGAGAAAAACACAAAGAAGGAAGAGAACAAAGAAAGAAAATCACAATATATCACTATTAGATTCAGAAAATACCATAAATGACCAATATATTCTAACAGTATGTACTGCAATGGGATAATAAGAACAATAAAATGTCCATCAACTTGGAGGAGAAACTATAAATGTCTGTGTGTAGTACACAATGTGTATGGAGTCTCCAAGATTCTGTGTGTCAGTGGAGTTGACTGAATATCCTCAGAGGACATGCAAAGTGGTTAATGACTTGATGTAACTAGGATGATTGATCTGAGAGACCTGTCTTCAGCAGATAATATTGTGTAACAGGACCTGCACAGGACAGTCTCAAGTATGATCCAAATCCCATAGCAATATAAGTATTCCCGATTTCCACAGTTATTCTAGCCAGACCACATATATTGGAATAAACACAGTCCTTACCCACTTCCTGGACCAGTGAATGAAGATGATATGGGGCTTTTAAAAATGCCCATCTGCTACAGTATGTGCGCTACACTCGTCGGTGACGGCTGCAGGACTACAGAGCTGCAAAAATCCTGTGGGAGTCCTCCAATCCAATGCGCTACCACTCTCCTCATTGGAACAGCGCAATGATATTGTGACGTGGACCCTACATTGTGACATCGACCCTACGCGTTTCGTCACTGGTTGTGACTTCATTAGGGTTTTATATTTGAATACATTTTATTAATATACCTAATACCATATAAGGGTCATATTTGAATGAGCGCTTCTTTGTTTTGTGTTTGTTTATTTTTTCGGATTGGACTCCATTAAGAAGCAGCCAATAATTCAGATTTTCCCACCGTAGATACACCCCCTCACATTCACCCACTATTGTCACCACAATTGATTATTTAATATTTATTATTGATTTAAGCACATTGATCACTTTCACTATTTTCATGTATTTTAGTTTAATTTACTTGTCGCTATTGTGTTGTTTTTTGTGTATACAGTATGTATATTTATCTTTATTGTGGTAATCTGGTGTCAGTACCACTACTGTTCAGGGTTCAGTCAAGGGTGTGATGCAAAATAACTTATTCAACCGAGAGTTTATTTCTGAACTAGTAAACAGTAACTGGTCACTTGTCTGTCTATGCTGGGGTCTAACAGGTTGTTCACATAACGTAAAATATAATGTCACAACAAATCAATTTCAATAACTGCGTGCATCTTTTTTTGTTACATGTATCATCATTTAAACTAAAATAGAGAACAAATGTACATATATATCTGTGATTGCTATTATTAACTTTGCTTACTAGTCTTTCACTCACAATGAATCTCTCTTTTTCACGTATAAAAATCTGAAACTGCACACTACGATATGTAAATATAACCCCCCACCACTATAAATGGGAACATCAATGTGTGCTTATAAAAATGATTATTAGAGTGCTTAAAATTACTAATTTGTATATCATTAATAATCTCAATAAGCACATTACATCATACTGACAGTACTAAAAACATGCAGCTGTGATGATTCTGCACCTATGGGTGAGCATTCAGTGATCAGAATAAAATATATATCACTCTAAACATATAGGTCACTCACTGAAGCAGAATAACTATAAAAACCTTATATTAAATAAGCTTTAAATAACAAAACTCAATAGAAATATCCTGTTAACATATTAGCAACATGTGACCTTTTATTCTTTCAATTGTATTAAAATATAGTGGGTCAAAACTGTGTCCGTCTAAATAAAAGATCTCCATGCATCCAAATGATTATCTAAAAAGATCAAAGTGGAATATCAATTCTTACAGTAGCAGTTAATAATTATTTTACTATATTATTAAACTATTATAATTCCCTTTTATTCAGTTCTGAACCCCTCTTTACATCTTTTTTTTTACTTACCATGCTATAGAAACCGTGGTTGATACATACAGTATGATTTTATGTTTTGTACCTCAGTACCTGCTAGTCATTACTTGCCTGAGATAACTAATGCCTGTAGCATGTTTAAAGTGTTATATCTGGGTGATTTTACTTGTGGTCACAGTCTGACAAAATGTTATCAAAGTCTGATAAAATTATTATTTTTAAGTTGATTTGATGCCATCTGGCTATTCCTTTTTTTCTGATGATACTATTTCAGTAACTGCTTGCATAACCAGAGCTCTCAGCTCCCCCATCCCTACCTTTGCTAGCTCTCTAAATGAACAGTGTGAAATAAGGGTAGAGAAAATGCTTAGTTGCTCTTTCCTAATACCCAGTTAATTAAATAACATAATGTCATCACAAAATCGCTGACCTTCCTTTATATAAAACAAAGAAAACAACATAATATCACAGAGGAGAAGAAACACAAAACCCTTTTGTTTTAACTCTTTATGACACTTAAGATTCATGAACAATAAATTAGAATTTAGACGTTTTGTTTCTCCTCCAAAACAAATTAGGTGTGTCACAGTAACTTTAAATAGACTGTAAATCACAAAATACAGTAGTAAATTTCCTTAACATAGAGTAGATCAATTTCACATTTGGCATATCAATTTATATAAGGTTAGTACATTATTTAAACTCAGGAAATAAACTGAAAATTAAACCAAATGTATACAATGTCCTCAAAATTCAATAGGAAGAAAACATAGTGTTAGTATATGTATAATACATTGCGCATGCGCAGAACGGCCGCCATATTCTACGCTTGCGCAGAACGGCCGCCATATTCTGCACATGTGCAGAATCGGCTGTCATACTCTGTGCATGCGCAGAAGACGCCGCTTGATGCCGTGCATGCGCTGAAGAGGAAAAACACACACTGAAGAGGTCTCAGACACACAAGAGGACATGCACTGAAGAGGACACACACACTGAATAGGACATACACAAACACACACACACACTGAAGATGACACACACACACACACACTGAAGAGGACACACACACTACTATTACTAGAGGAATTCCAAGTGAGTACAAATATAGAAGTGCAAATAGCAAAATGTTTACAAATGTACCATTTATAATAAAAAAGACAGAAGTGCAAAACATGCAAGGCGTGTAAACATATAACACATTTATATAATATAGTAACTGTAATGATTATAAAAACTAAAAAAAGGAGTGGGGGTGTGCCGAGAATGTGCATTTTAACTCAAACTTCGAAGGGAGATCCAGAAGAAGGAAAAAACAGAGCACAGCAGTTCCAAAAAATCTGGGGCTTAGGCAAGATATGCAGTTAAAAGTTTTAATGGGAAGCCACTGGAAGGACCTCAGGAGAAGTACAGCAGAGACAGACCAAAAAGAAAGGGATATTATTCAAACCACAGTGGGTTTTTTTTGTTTTGTTTTTTATGAAAGTAATAAATTAAGTATAGAGTTGGGATGAGGGAAGGCCAGAGAGGTTAAAGTTGCAGTAGTTGCAATAGTGGGGATATGAGGGTATGCATGAGCATGTTAGAAAAGGTCAGATTGTGGAAACATAGCGGAGGGAATAATGGCAATATTTACAACAGCCTGAATGTGAGAAGGGACGGGAGGAGTCATATATTACAGCAAGGCTGCATTTTTGGCAAATAGGATTAATAATCATTTTTATGTGTCATTTTTTGACTGAAACAATATGGAGCAATTGGGGCTGGTTTAGGTGCCTATGTAGACTTCTCCAACCTATCTTTACATTATAGATTTGTCTGGATGGGTTGATATCATGTACACTTAGATAATCAGTACAGTAATAAATAATTATATAATTTGTATCAAAATGAATTCAGTGTGAGAGCTGCCAGAAAGAAAATGTCAAGTCTCTAGGACCACAACCAGTCATTGGGGGCCACTGGATGTCCAGGGCCACCATTTTAAGGCCAGGAGTGAAGAGAACATTTTGTTAATTTAGTAGCGATAAAGTAAATTATGCAGAGTATTTTGGAATGGTAATTTGTTTTCAGTCATTTATTTACAGATTTGAAAACATTTGATTTCTGTCTTTTTTGTTTCCTTCTGTTAGAGAACTGCCTGAATGAGGAGCAAAACTGGAGCCCTGATAAGTCCAGAAGCGGGTTGACCCAGAGCAGCCCAGAAGTGCCAACAAAACATGATTCCTGTCCCATGTTGGATAAGTGCAAAGAATCGGTGCCCCATGATGGTGAATTTACCGGCCCTGTACAGCACATAGTACAAACTGGGTCTAAGTATGGGTCAAGCAGAAGATATGAGCGAGATGGCCAGCTTTTTGTCTGTTGTGAGTGTGGAAAAAGCTTCTCATTAGATAGGGAATTTCTCACACACGTTTGTGCCCACACTAGGGAGAAACCCTTTACCTGTACAGAATGTGGGAAAAGCTTTTCACTGAAGGGGAATCTCCTTTCACACCAGAGTATTCACACAGCGGACAAACCTTTTAATTGTACAGAGTGTGGGAAACGGTTCAGTAGTAAGAGGTACCTTCTCGATCACCAGAGGATTCATACAGGGGTGAAACCATTCACATGTACAGAGTATGGAAAACAATTCAGTATTAAGAGCAAACTGCTTTATCACCAGAAGAGTCAGACAGGGAAGAAACCTTTCACATGTACAGAGTGTGGAAAAAGCTTTTCATGGAAAAGCCACTTCCTCATACATGAGAGGATTCACACAGGGGAGAAACCGTTCACATGTACAGAGTGTGGAAAAAGCTTTTCACTGAAGCAGAATCTCCTTTCACACCAGAATATTCACAAAGCGGACAAACCTTTTAATTGTACAGCGTGTGGGAAACGGTTCAGTAGTAAGAGGTACCTTCTCGATCACCAGAGGATTCATACAGGGGTGAAACCATTCACATGTACAGAGTGCGGAAAAAGCTTTTCACAAAAGAGCAACCTCCTCACACATGAGAGGATTCACACAGGGGAGAAATTGTTCACATGTACAGAGCATGGGAAACAATTCAGTATTAAGAGAAAACTGCTTTATCACCAGAAGATTCATACAGGGAAGAAACCTTTCACATGTACAGAGTGTGGAAAAAGCTTTTCATGGAAAAGCAACTTCCTTGTACATGAGAGGATTCACACAGGGGAGAAACCGTTCACATGTAAAGAGTGTGGAAAAAGTTTTTCACTGAAGCAGAATCTCCTTTCACACCAGAGTATTCACACAGAGGACAAACCTTTTAATTGTACAGAGTGTGGGAAACAGTTCAGTACTAAGAGGTACCTTCTCGATCACCAGAGGATTCATACAGGGGTGAAACCATTCACATGTACAGAGTGTGGAAAAAGCTTTTCATGGAAGCGCAACCTCCTCACACATGAGAGGATTCACACAGGGGCGAAACCGTTCACATGTTCAGTGTGTGGAAAAAACTTTTCACTGAAAAGAAGTCTCCTTTCACACCAGAGTATTCACACAGCGGACAAACCTTTTAATTGTACAGAGTGTGAGAAACGGTTCAGTAGTAAGAGGTACCTTCTCGATCACCAGAGGATTCATACAGGGGTTAAACCATTCACATGTACAGAGTGCGGAAAAAGTTTTTCACAGAAGAGCAACCTCCTCACACATGAGAGGATTCATACAGGGAAGAAACCTTTCCCATGTACAGTGTGTGGAAAAAGCTTTTCATGGAAAAGCCACTTCCTCGCACATGAGAGGACTCACATAGGGGAGAAACCGTTCTCATGTAAAGAGTATGGTAAACAATTCAGTATTAAGAACAATCTGCTTTATCACCAGAAGATTCATACAGGGAATAACCGTTCAAAGGTAAAGGTGTGGGGAAAAGTTTTCTGGAAAGCCAACTTTACTGGAGGATTCACACAGGGGAGAGACCGTTCACATGTACAGAGTGTGGAAAAAGCTTTTCACTTAAGAGTAATCTTTTTTCACACCAGAGTATTCACACAGCGGACAACCCTTTTCATTGTACAGAGTGTGGGAAACAGTTCAGTACTAAGAGCTACCTTTTCATTCACCAGAGGAGTCATACAGGGGTGAAACCATTCATATGCACAGAGTGCGGAAAAAGCTTTTCACAGAAGAGCAACCTCCTCATACATGAGAGGATTCATACAGGGGTGAAACCATTCACATGTATAGAGTGTGGTAAAAGCTTTTCATGGAAGCGCAACCTCCTCACACATGAGAGGATTCACACAGGGGTGAAACCGTTCACATGTTCAGTGTGTGGAAAAAACTTTTCACTGAAGAGAAGTCTCCTTTTACACCAGAGTATTCACACAGCGGACAAACCTTTTAATTGTACAGAGTGTGGGAAACAGTTCAGTACTAAGAGGTACCTTCTCGATCACCAGAGGATTCATACAGGGGAGAAACCTTTCACATGCAAAGAGTGCGGAAAAAGCTTTTCATGGGCGAGCAACCTCCTCGCACATGAGAGGATTCACAAAGGGGAGAAACTGTTCTCATGTACAGAGTATGGGAAACAATTCAGTATTAAGAACAATCTGCTTTATCACCAGAAAATTCATACAGGGAAGAGACCTTTCACATGTACAGAGTGTGGAAAAAGCTTTTCATGGAAAAGCCAGTTCCTCATACATGAGAGGATCCACACAGGGGAGAGACCGTTCACATGTACAGAGTGTGGGAAAAGCTTTTCACTGAAGGGCAATCTCCTTTCACACCAGAGTATTCACACAGCGGACAAACCTTTTTATTGTACAGAGTGTGGGAAACAGTTCAGTACTAAGAGGTGCCTTCTCGATCACCAGAGGATTCATACAGGGGAGATTCGAATCATAGAGTTCACAGCATTTGGTTCTGGACATTTAAAAACTGCAGAAGGCACTTTATCAAAAATATATGGTCCCCTTATGACAAAGTTATATTTTAATAGTGTGTACTTGGGGGTTCCCTGAGGCTGCACCCCAGACTCAGGGTGCTGGCTTACACCGTTCCCAAATACAGTTTTCAGGTAACTGTTTATTCAGCACTGCATATAAGATTAACCCCTTAAGTCCCGACCTCCTTATCAGAGGCCTTTGTAAGTGTGAGTTAAATGCTCACAATCCACATTAGCTGCCATGAAAACAGGTATTAACATACTGTACACTAAAAAAAACCCTTCTGCTTTTCACATTCCACTTCAATTAAGACTTTGAAGTCCAATTCTCTGAAAAACAAATTCGGGGGTATTTTCTAAACTGTGCTCATTAACCTTAAGTCCCAGTGGGTGTGTTATGCAGACACTGATTAAAAACCAGACATTACAATTGGGACAGGGGAACAGGGAGAATACATTTACAGTATAACAAGTGTTTAAATCACACATTCTGGGCCTCAACCCAGTTAACCCCTTGTCTCCCTGGCGCGGTAGAGGGGGCCATTGGGGGGAAACCACCGTTAATCCTGGGCCAAACCCTCACGTCGTCACAACCACCAAAACATAAAAATAATAAAATAGGCAAACAGACTTCATCAACCCTTAAACAGACTGTTCAAAAGTCGTGACCAATGTATTTCTCCAAACCCCAGGGGCGCATGATTTAGGCCATGTAAAGAAAAACATTACATAGTGCAATATGCTAAACGGGTGTGATAAGTGAAATTATAAAAGGGAGCTCCAAAATTCCTACTCACAATTGAGTAGAAGTATAGAAGCATAATCCAACCAGTGGCAAGATGTCCCTGGATGGCGTGTGTGGTAGTAGGATCAGCAATAATAAGAAAAGTGAGTAAGGGCAGGGTAAGTTTATGGTGTGCTTGTGGTAAAAGCAAAGGAATGGAAGCAGGCACATGGTCTTTCTAAGGTGCAGTTATTGTGCCACCAAGGTCCAACGTTTCGCAAATAGATTGCCCTCTCCTGATAAAGGCAATCTATTTGCGAAACGTTGACTTTGTGGCACAATAAACTGCACCTTTAGAAAGACCATGTGCCTGTTCTCCATTCCTTTGCTCGAGGTACTTTTGGAGTCTGGACCTCCCTGGATACGCGCACGCAGATAAGTACTCCCCTCCAGCACCTACCAGCGGTGTGCAGTGCTTCTACATATATTTGTGGTAATAAAACAAGGAATAAAATGCGGCACACCACAATATAATAAAGAGATGTACAGTTAACGGTGCTCCTTCAATGTACGATCGGCTGCGGCAACGTTCTTGCAACTTGACAAAGACCTATAGGCGACAGTGGTGTGCTAAATAAATTTCACTTTTTTTAAATACTGTGTGCCTCATCTCCTATTTTCATTGTGTGGCTTTGTGGTAGTTACGGTTCTCACCGCTCTACCGCCCGCGCGGTCAGTCACTCCGCATCCGTCTTGTTCCCTCTGGCGTCACTTCTGGTCACCCAGGATCACCCAGGAGCCATCAGGGGGGCCTTCTCTGAGTCTTCCGCAAGCCACGCTCTATGCGTTCGCCGTACGCAATGACGGCATCCTCCTGAAAATTTTGAGCTCCCTTAAAATGTTCACACTTTCAATGTTTTACGTAGCATTATGCACTAGTAATGTTTTTTACATGGCCTTCATCAGCGCTCCCCTGGGGGTTGGAGAAATGCAAGAGGGTAAGAGAAGGTAGAGCCTAAAGGAGATGGTATTAGTATAATGCAGAGTGTTTTAGATGAAGCCACTGGAAGGACCTCAGGAGAAGTACAGCAGAGACAGACCAAAAGAAAGGGATATTATTCAACCAGTGGGTTTTTTGTTTTGTTTTTATGAAAGTAATAAATTAAGTAAGAGTTGGATGAAGGAAAGGCCAGAGAGGTTAAAGTCGCAGTAGTTGCAATAGGGGGATATGAGGGTATGCATGAGCATGTTGAAAAGGTCAGATTGTGGAAACATAGCGGAGGGATAATGACATATTTACAACAAGCCTGAATGTGAGAAGGAAGGAGGAGTCATATATTACAGCAAGGCTGCATTTTTGCAAATAGGATTATATAATCATTTTTATGTTGTCATTTTTTGACTGAAACAATATGGAGCAATTGGGGCTGGTTTAGGTGCCTATGTAGACTTCTCCAACCTATCTTTACATTATAGATTTGTCTGGATGGGTTGATATCATGCCATTAGTATCCGTACAGTAATAAATAATTATCTAATTGTATCAAAATGAATTCAGTGTGAGAGCTGCAGAAAGAAATGTCAAGTCTCTAGGACCACAACCAGTCATTGGGGGCCACTGGATGTCCAGGGGGCCACCATTTAAGGCCAGGAGTGAAGAGAACATTTTGTTAATTTAGTAGCGATAAAGTAAATTATGCAGAGTTTTGGAATGGTAATTTGTTTTCAGATTTATTTCAGATTGAAACATTGATTTCTGTCTTTTTTGTTTCCTTCTGTTAGGAACTGCCTGAATGAGGAGCAAAACGGGCCCTGATAGTCCAGAGAAGCGGGGTGACCCCAGAGAGCAGCCCAGAGTGCCAACAAAACATGATTCCGTCCCATGTTGGATAAGTGCAAAGAATCGGTGCCCACATGATGGTGAATTTACCGGCCCTGTCAGCACATAGTACAAACTGGGTCTAAGTATGGGTCAGCAGAAGATATGAGCGAAGATGGCCAGCTTTTTGTCTGTGTGAGTGTGGAAAAAGCTTCTCATTAGATAGGGAATTCTCACACACGTTTGTGCCACACTAGGGAGAAACCCTTACCTGTACAGAATTGGGAAAGCTTTCATGAAGGGGAATCTCCTTTCACAACAGAGTATTCACACAGCGGACAAACCTTTTAATTGTCAGAGTGTGGGAAACGGTTCAGTAGTAGAGGTAACTTCTCGATCACCGAGGATTCATACAGGGGTGAAACCATTCACATGTACAGGTATGGAAAACAATTCAGTATTAAGAGCAAACTGCTTTATCACCAGGAAGAGTCAGACAGGAAGAAGAAACCTTTCACATAGTACAGAGTGTGGAAAAAGCTTTTCATGGAAAAGCCACTTCCTCATACATGAGAGGATTCACAACAGGGGAGAAACCGTTACACATGTACAGAGTGTGGAAAAAGCTTTTCACTGAAGCAGAATCTCCTTTCACACCAGAATATTCACAAAGAGGACAAACCTTTTAATTGTACAGCGTGTGGGAAACGGTTCAGTAGTAAGAGGTACCTTCTCGATCACCAGAGGATTCATACAGGGTGAAACCATTCACATGTACAGAGTGCGGAAAGCTTTCACAAAGCAAACCTCCTCACACATGAGAGGATCACACAGGGGGAAATTGTTCAATTACAGAGCATGGGAAACAATTCAGTATTAAGAGAAAACTGCTTTATCACCAGAAGATTCATACGGAGAAGAAACCTTTCACATTGTACAGAGTGTGGAAAAGTTTTCATGGAAAAGCCACTTCCTTGTACATGAGAGGATTCACACAGGGGAGAAACCGTTCACATGTAAAGATGTGGAAAAAGTTTTTCACTGAAGCAGAATCTCCTTTCACACCAGAGTATCACAAAGAGGACAAACCTTTTAATTGTACAGAGTGTGGGAAACAGTTCAGTGACTAAGAGGTACCTTCTCGATCACCAGAGGATTCATACAGGGGTGAAACCATTCACATGTACAGAGTTGGAAAAAGCTTTCATGGAAGCGCAAACCTCCCACACATGAGAGGATTCACACAGGGGCGAAACGTTCACAGTTCAGTGTGTGGAAAAACTTTTCACTGAAAAGAAGTCTCCTTTCACACCAGAGTATTCACACACGGACAACCTTTTAATTGTACAGAGTGTGAGAAACGGTTCAGTAGTAAGAAGGTACCTTCTCGATCACCAGAGGATTCATACAGGGTTAAACCATTCACATGTACAGAGTGCGGAAAAAGTTTTTCACAGAAGAGCACCTCCTCACACATGAGAGGATTCATACAGGAGAAACCTTTCCCATGTACAGTGTGTGGAAAAAGCTTTTCATGAAAAGCCACTTCCTCGCACATGAGAGGACTCACATAGGGGAGAAACCGTTCTCATGTAAGAGTATGGTAAACAATTCAGTATTAAGAACAATCTGCTTTATCACCAGAAGATTCATACAGGGAAGAAACCTTCACATGTACAGAGTGTGGAAAAAGCTTTTCATGGAAAAGCCACTTCCTTGTACATGAGAGGATTCACACAGGGGAGAGACCGTTCACATGTACAGAGTGGGAAAAAGCTTTTCACTTAAGAGTAACTTTTTCACACCAGAGTATTCACACACGGACAACCCTTTTCATTGTACAGAGTGTGGGAAACAGTTCAGTACTAAGAGCTACCTTTCATTCACCAGAGGAGTCATACAGGGGTGAAACCATTCATATGCACAGAGTGCGGAAAAAGCTTTTCACAGAAGAGCAACCTCCTCATACATGAGAGGATTCATACAGGGGTTAAACCATTCACATGTATAGAGTGTGGTAAAAGCTTTTGATAAGCGCAACCTCCTCACACATGAGAGGATTCACACAGGGGTGAAACCGTTCACATGTTCAGTGTGTGGAAAAAAATTTCACTGAAGAGAAGTCTCCTTTTACACCAGAGTATTCACACAGCGGACAAAACCTTTTAATTGTACAGAGTGTGGGGAAACAGTTCAGTACTAAGAGGTACCTTCTCGATCACCAGAGGATTCATACAGGGGAGAAACCTTTCACATGCAAAGAGTGCGGAAAAAGCTTTCATGGGGCGCAACCTCCTCGCACATGAGAGGATTCACAAAGGGGAGAAACTGTTCTCATGTACAGAGTATGGGAACAATTCAGTATTAAGAACAATCTGCTTTATCACCAGAAAATTCATACAGGGAAGAGACCTCACATGTACAGAGTGTGGAAAAAGCTTTCATGGAAAAGCCAGTTCCTCATACATGAGAGGATCCACACAGGGGAGAGAGCCGTTCACATGTACAGAGTGTGGGAAAAGCTTTTCAATGAAGGGCAATCTCCTTTCACACCAGAGTATTCACACAGCGGACAAACCTTTTTATTGTACAGAGTGTGGGAAACAGTTCAGTACTAAGAGGTGCCTTCTCGATCACCAGAGGATTCATACAGGGGAGAAACTTTTCACATGTGCTGAGTGTGGGAAACCGTTCACTACTAAGAGGTGCCTTCTCGATCACCAGAGGATTCATACAGGGGAGAAACTTTTCACATGTGCTGAGTGTGGGAAACAGTTGAGTAGTAAGAGGTGCCTTCTCGATCACAGAGGATTCATACAGGGAGAAACTTTTCACATGTGCTGAGTGTGGGAAACCATTCAGTACTAAGAGGTACCTTCTCGTTCACCAGAGGATTCATACAGGGGTGAAACTTTTCACATGTGCTGAGTGTGGGAAACAGTTGAGTAGTAAGAGGTGCCTTCTCGATCACCAGAGGATTCATACAGGGGAGAAACTTTTCACATGTGCTGAGTGTGGGAAACCATTCAGTACTAAGAGGTACCTTCTCGATCACCAGAGGATTCATACAGGTGAGAAACCTTTCACATGCACAGAGTGTGGAAAAAGCTTTTCACAGAAGAGCAACCTGCTCACACATAAGAGGATTCACACAGGGGAGAAACCGTTCACATGTACAGAGTGGGAAACCATTCAGTATTAAGAACAATCTCTTTTATCACCAGAAGATTCATACAGTGGAAACCTTTCACAATGTGGGAAAAGCTTTGCTTATAATTGCAACTCACTCACATATCAGAGGATTCATACAGGAACTAAATTTATACAGGGGATAAATTTGCTTTTTCAGATTAGTGTTGGGCAACATACTGATAAGATAATAATGTCGTGCTAATAAAAGTGGTTGGTATCTCGATACTTACCATTATTTATTACTATGATATTTATATATGCCAACTGTAGAGAGCTGAGTCGGTGTGTGTCTTCCAGAGAGAGGAGGGGGTGGGTCGCCAGAGAGAGTTGAGAATTAAGTTCTGGCATAGAGAGAAAGGAGTGGGGATAGCTCTAGCAAAGGAGTGAAGGCAGGTCTGGCACAGAGCGAGAATTGGGTGGGTCTTACAGATCAAAGTGGGGGCTGGTCTTGCAGAGAAGAGTGGGGGCGGGTCTGACAGGGAGGAGTGGGACTGAGTCTTGAAGAGAGAACATTTGGGGTAGGTCTGGCAGAGTACAAGGTGGGGTGGATCAGGCAAAAGGGGTGGATTGGGATGGGTCGTTCAGATAGAGCAGTGTGCCAGGTTTGGCAGAGAGAAGGGTGGTTGACAGTCTGGCAGAGAGGAGTGGTGGTTGGTCTGACAGAGAGAGAGAGAGAGAGCAAGAAGTAGGGGCAGGTCTGACAAAGAAGTTGGGGCAGGTGTGGAAATGAGAAAATAGTAGGTGTGGGTATGGTAAAAGAGAAGTAGGGGTGGGAGAGTCTAACAGAATTCTGGGGAATACAGATACATATATCCAATTGAAAAGTGACCCCACAAATCAATTCTCTAATGAGTTACAAGAGCTACTCATAAGGTGAAAAGATATCAGGATCTTAAAGGAAAAAGAATTTACATATCTATCAAAGGAGAAGCCAACTCACAATCTTCTATTTCATACCTAAGATCCATAAAAATTTGACAAATCCTCCTGGAAGTATGATAATATCGGGTATAAACTCCCTAACCTCCAATCTGAGTACATTGATGTTTACCTACACAAATACGTTAAGTCCCAGAAATCATACTTAAAAGATGCTACTGGTATATTAATTGTGTTGGATAATTACAAATGGGAGGAAGGAATGATACTAGCTACATGTGATGTGACATCTCTACACTTCCATAGGACGTGAACAGGGGTGTAGAGCCATGAAACATGTATTATACAAATATGTTGAAATAAGGAAATAGATACGGGGAGCTCAAGAGAAAAGAATATAAATAAACAATGATCAGTGACAGTTTTGCACCAATGAAATCAAATGAAAAATAACTCAGTGTGGTAGCAGTATGTAATATTTTTAAATTTTTTGCTGTACTCACCCGGCCATGTGTGAGACTAACTCACAAAGTAGGTTCTTTGTACACTGGAGTGTCTCCTTCCCTTAGCTATCGAGTTGTCCTGTTCATTCTCTGTATCGTGTATACACCTCAGCTATAGAGTTGTCCTGTTCTTTCTCTGTGTATAGTATATACACCAATACCCGGCGTCCTCATGATACACCCAATAAGGATGACAGATGACAGATAGCCGTTGTCAGCATTAGAATGTATGCAATGTTAAAATTAATTTGTTTATACAGTTTAATTGATCTTACAAAATAGGTGAAAAGTTCTAATATTCATTCTATTTTTATATTGTCTATGCATAGTCTTGATGAATTGCATGTTTTTTTGTGATTACAAATCCTTTTGTTTTTATATCCTTAAGTGGTCTGAGATGTCATTAATCATGCATATAGACATTCTTTGCTTTTGGGTCGGTTATAAGCTTAATAGGATGCATGAGGGTTAAGGTGATTGATTTATCTAAATCACAAATCCAACCAGAGCCTTTTTTTTGCATAGAAATGTTCTTGGGGTTGTTCTGACAAATCTCTCCAATCATGTCATGTGCATGAGGCTATAATTCTTTAGCTTAATGAATTGTTTTTATACCTTTTTATTTGTTAGTGACAGACGATTGCAAATGAGACAGAACAGTATGCAACAAATGTATTCGCTTCTTATGTTATTGTGATTCTGTAACTATTTGCAATTTGTTTCTTGTAAAGTGTTTGTGAATGTTTGAAATTAACTGTGTGTGTTCAGGTGGACGTCAGAACCGGTGGCTGATTGGTTTAGCTTGCTCTGACAGGGGTGACCAATTCACTTCCGGGTTCGCGTTACACTTCAAAACTCTGAGCTGAGGGTTACACAAATAGGGACCTTGATAAAGCGCTTGCAGCGCGAAACATGTTGGCCCGTTTTTGCCTCTTTTTTTATGGTCAATTAAACGTAATTTTGGAGTTATCATCTCTACTTTGCCTTTGTTCGGGTGGTGCGACGCCAACTTTCTCTTACGAAGAGGGAAACTTTTTGGATCCATTAACTTAAGACTCCGGTTCCCCTAGGACTCAATGTGGATATAGATTTGGGAGTGTTCCTTTCCTAATCCATTGTCAGCTAGGATTTGCGTCTTATCCGCAACGGTAACAATATGGATACATCATCCAGTTCCACCAGTCCATTCCCCAATGTTTTACTAGGCTGCTTCCAAGTGTATTAATTTCGGACTCTGTGTATGACATTGAGTTTCCCTTTCTGTTTTTAAGCATGTACACTATACTATAGCTATATTGTATCAACTCATGAAATACCTTTAATTGGTTTTCGGTAATTAATTTAATTAAGAATATCATGCTTAAACCAGAACACATTTAAATATGTTTACATCTCGGTTTCAAGATCTATTAGGCTTATTCTTTGCCTTCCAATACTTTTATATGACTAGACATATTGGCTACTACTATCCACTATGTGCACTGTTGTGTGTCACTGGTGATGGGAACATATATATACACATCATTTATATCCTATTGAACTAGTGACATGTCAGTTTGTATTTTTTCATTTGATTGATTTGATCTCTATTTCCATTTTTACATATTTCTATGAAGAAATCAAGGAAAAATAAATAATGTATTCTACGTCTCCTATGCAACTGTCTATTTTTATTTTTGATTTATAACAACTAGGTAGATTTTGATTAGTAAGCTATCAAGAGTTATAGTCATACTATAGGATAATTCATTTATTATAATGAGCATAATTGTTTATTTTATGGTGTTTAATATGATGTTTCACATTGGATTTTGAGCATATATTATTATGTAAACATTTCAGTGCTCGTGCCCCCATACTTTGCATCCTATTCTCCGCTAGATCACAGTGCAAGATGGGAGGTTCTAATTAGATTAAGGGTATTTACAGCTTGTGGGTGGAGATGAATACTCCTGATGAAGTGGTTCTCGCAAAATGCGTAGAGTTTTGGAGCCTGTCGGTGATTGCAAAGGACGTGGAGAGAAACAACAGCAGTTCCCCCTTTCCTTTAACAGCTGAAACCGAATACCAGAAGTGACGGAACGGGACGCAACTGGTGCTCACAGAGCTGGTGGTGAGACTCCAGCTTACCATTAGCGGCCCTCTTGCTTTTGTGAGGTCGGTTAGTGGGGCTGCCTTAGGTGTAAAATTGGGAATAAACCTTCTATTCTAGCCAATTAATCCCAAAATGGTCCTTACTTGTTTTTTTGTAACTGGCCTTGGCCAATTTTGTATCGCCTCTACTTTGAGTGTTTGGGGTTTGAGTAAACCGCTGCCAATAGAATACCCCAGATACTTGGCCTCCTCCAGACCAATGGTGCATTTAGCGGGGGTTAGCAGTTAGTCCAGCAGACCGAACTGCGTCAAGCACATCTTGGACCTTTGGAAGGTGGGATTGCCAATCTTCACTATGGATTACCACATCATCCAGGTAGGCGGCAGCATACTGGGCATGTGGCTTTAAAATTTTATCCATCAAGCTTTGGAATGTGGCGGGCGCTCCATGTAAGCCAAAAGGCAGCACCCTATACTGAAAGGCCGTCTGGGGTTGAGAAGGCTGTCTTTTCTTTTGCCCTTTCTGTGAAGGTAACCTGCCAGTACCCTTTTGTTAGGTCTAGGGTCGTGAGATATCGGACTTTGCCCAGTCTCTCTACCAGTTCATTAACCCTGGGCATAGGATAAGTATCAAATTTTGACAGCGTTTAGTTTACGGTAGTCATTGCAAAACCTTGTTGTACTGTCTGGTTTTGGGACTAAAACTATAGGGCTGTTCCACCCACTTTGGGATTCCTCAGTTACACCTAGTTTTAGCATTTTTTTAACCTCTAAACTTATAGCCTCTCTTTTGGCCTCTGGGATTCGGTACGGTTTAAGGTTAACTAGGACCCCCGGTTGAGAGACTAGGTCATGTTCAATTACCCTAGTTCTACCTGGCTTTGTAGAGAAGACTTCTTTGTTTCTTCTCACTAGATTCTGGAGCTCTTGTGTCTGATGAACGGACAGGGTTTCCGCTATGCTAACCTCTGGGTCAGTTTCTCGATTCTCTGATGGACCTGGGGGTACTAGGGTTAACAAGACCTCTCTATCTTTCCAGGGCTTAAGTAGGTTTACATGGTAAATTTGCTCAGGTTTCCTCCTACCTTGCTGTCTCACCTTGTAATTTACTTCTCCCACTCTTTCCAAGACCTCATATGGCCCATGCCACTTAGCAAGGAATTTACTCTCTACGGTGGGAACCAGAACTAGCACACTATCGCCTGGATAAAAAATTCTGACCCTAGCACCCTTATTATACGTATTCCTCTGTGCCTCTTGAGCTTTTTCCATGTGTTCCCTCACTATAGGTAAGACTGCAGCTATGCGGTCCTGCATCTGGGCAACATGTTCTATTACACTTCTGTATGGGGTAACCTCGTGTTCCCAAGTCTCTTTGGCTATATCCATTAAGCCCCTTGGGTGTCGGCCATACAATAGTTCAGACAGGGAGAAGCCTGTGGATGATTGGGGAACCTCCCTAATGGCAAATAACCAATGGTATGGTAACAAACAATCCCAGTTTTTCCCATCCTTATCGACCGTCCGGCGTAACATGCTTTTTAAGGTTTTATTGAATCATTCCACTAAACCATCTGTTTGTGGATGATAGACTGAGGTTCTGAGATGCTTGATTTTTAGGAGTTTACATAACTCTTTTGTTACTTGGGACATAAATGGTGTTCCCTGGTCAGTTAAGATCTCTTTAGGAATTCCGACCTGGGTAAACAGGACTATTAACTCTTTTGCTATGTTTTTAGCAGAGCGGCTTGTCCGCTTCCAACAACAAAAATAAGGAACTTTGCAATTTGAGAAAAAGGAACAGAATGATTTAACCTGTTTGGGGAGAGGCTTTTCCCCTCCTTGCTTCCAGCAGCCTTCCTGCCTCCAGCCTCTTGGGGAGAGGGAAGAGGAACCAGGAAATCAGCATTAAATACCTTATTTCTATCTAGCAGGACAGGTGACAGAAATCAGGCAGCAGACAAACTCTGGTCTGGATCCCTCATCCCTCAGTTCCAGCACTTGCCAAACTGTGGGATGGAGTGAACACATTCTGAGGCTGCACTTTCCAGCCTAAACCGGATAGAAGCTGTTCAGTATCCTGGGAGCCCTATATATGGAATTTATTACCATCCCCTGGTTTCTGTCACAAATAGATTATCGCCAAAAAGGCAAAGCCTCCAGATGAGAGAAGAAGGCTAGAAAAGGGGGGGGAGGAGGGGAGGAGGGGGGGGGGGGGGGGGGGGGGAAGGATGCAGCTAACCCCCTCCCCGGTCGCTGAGTGCCTAAGTCTATCAATTTGGGTTTGAGGTCAGGGTGTCTTGGCCCTCCTTTTCATATTATCCTATTTTCATACAAAGTGGATGAGCGTCTGAACTCATCTATAAGATTAGCCATGGTTCACAAATTTTGTAGAAGGCTATTGTGTTTTGCCTAAGGAAAGCAGTCAGCTTTTTCATGAGCATCACCTCATTGATCCTCTTTTTTATCATTCCCTTGGAGGGGGTAGATACCTTCTTACAGGAGGCCGCTACCTCACATCTCACCGCTGTAAGAATGAAAGAGGTTAATTTCCTCACAGGTCAGTCAATTTCCTCCATTGGCCTGGCCAGTAGGTAGGCCAGTTGACCAATAGGTATTACAAGGTCCATAACCTCTTTTATTAAAGATTGAACAATGACCCAATACTTCTGAATTTCTGGACACGTCCACCAAATGTTAGCCATGTCCCCTTTTTGTCCACAGCCTCTCCAACTGAGATCAGATGCTAGAGGGTAGCTTTGTTTTAAGCTCACTGGGGTAAAATATCAGTGAAATAGTATTTTATAAATGTTTTCTTCTTTGTGGTACATATGGAAGTTCCTGAGGCTGCTTACCAAATATCTTCTAAATCCTCTCTGTCAATAACTATGTTCAGGTCAGCTGCCCATTTGAGCATGTACTCATGGACTGGGGGGACCGCTGATACTGTATCTCCATTCCAGCGTAAATTTTTATTATTAGACCTTTTTGATGAGCGCCGTTTCAACACAGCTTCTCAAACGTAGAGAAAGGGGGGAATTTTGATTTTGGGGATTTTTTTTATACTAAATGTCTAATTTGGAGATATTTAAATGTGTCCAATTCTGGAATTTCATATTTAGTGCGTAGATCTTGCTCGTGTACAGGAAAGCAGGCATATTGCCACCTCCTACTAATGTATATAGTCTATGACTCTGTCACACCGGTTGCTCGTGAGCTGGCTCTGGGTCACTGCCTGTTTCTGGTTCCTCTGCAGGGGCCGGGTCTGGAACCGCCTCAGCCTGCTCTGTGGTCATTGGGGTACTCGTCTCCCCTGGATCCTCTTCTGGGAAGCATCGGCCCTCCAAGGCCTCCATAGTTGAGGTAGACATTGGGTTAGCAGCAGGGCGGACCACCCATGTATTGGGGTGGTCGCATCCTTTTCTGTGAATTCCGTAGGCCGCAGCAGCTTGAGCTTCAGGAAACGTGCTTCACAGCGGACACACTTGGCTCCCCAGATCAGGTAGCCACCTGGAAAGTCACACTTGGGACAAAGGCATCTAAGGTACCTCTTCCCTTCCACTTCTACTACCAGAAGGCCTCCTGGTAGACGGTAGTGGGTGAAATCCATATCTCCAGACATATTCAAGTCTTTTTGTACACAAGGCACAGGAGCAAGGGTAAATTCACTCCTCTCGCTCGCCAGGCTCCAAAGAACTGAGAGTGCGGCTCGCCACATCCGGCACCTCCCTTGTTCTCCAAAATCCTTAGGCATTGGTCCACTCTAATGCAGACAGCAGTGAGTTCCTCAAGATCAGCAGGGTACTCTTGTGCAGCTAGTTCATCCTTAAGGGTGTCAGATAGACCTTGCCAAAAGGCTGCCGACAAGGCCTCATTGTTCCAGCCTGTCTCAGCTGCAATAGTACAAAATTCCAGGGCGTACCGGCCGATAACCCTGGGAAAGATGAAATAAAGAAGATGCAGCAGTTATCTTACGGCCTGGAGTGTCTAAGACACGTCTGAACTCCATAGTTACAAAGTTACATAGTAGATGAGGTTGAAAAAATATGTACGTCCATCAAGTTCAACCTATGCTAAATTTAGACAGCAGATACTTTATCCTATATCTATACTTACTTATTGATCCAGAGGAAGGCAAACAAAAAACCCCATTAAGGGGAAAAATTAATTCCTTCCTGACTCCAAGAATTGGCAGTCGGATTAATCCCTGGATCAACATCCTTTCCATGTATACTTATTTGGTATATCCCTGTATACCTTTCCCATCTAAAAAGATGTCCAACCTTTTTTTGAACAAATCTATTGTATCTGCTATCACAGTCTCCATGGGTAATGAATTCCACATTTTAACTGCCCTTACTGTAAAGAACCCTTTCCTTTGTTGCTGGTGAAATTTCCTTTCCTCCAACCTTAAGGGATGGCCCAGAGTCCTTTTTTACTACCCGTGGGATGAATAGTTCTTTTGAAAGCTCCTTGTATTGTCCCTGAATATATTTGTATATAGTTATCATATCCCCTCTTAGATGCCTCTTTTCTAATGTAAATAAATCTAATTTAGCTAGCCTCTCCTCATAAGTTAGAATGTCCATCCCCTTTATTAATTTGGTAGCTCTTCTCTGCACTCTCTCTAGTTCCATAATGTATTTTCTTAGGATTGGTGCCCAAAATTGTACTCCATATTCAAGGTGTGGTCTTACTAATGCTTTGTAAAGGGGCATAATTATGTTTACTTCCCTTCCATCCATTGCCGTTTGATGCAAGATAAGATCTTGTTTGCCTTTGCAGCTACTGCATGACATTGGGCACTATTGCTAAGCCTGCTGTCTACAAGCACTCTTAAATCCTTCTCCATCAATGATTCCCCCAATTTATCTCCATTTAATTTGTAAGTCGCCTTTTTATTCTTGCATCCCAAATGCATAACCTTACATTTTTCTGTATTAAACCTCATTTGCCATTTACCTGCCCACGTTTCCAGTCTCTCCAAGCCCTTCTGAAGAGAAATTACAGGAAAAACGGCGGTGCATCTGCTACTGCTGAAGAAGAATTGGAACCAACAAAACTGCAAACTGCAAAGAACTAGGTGCAAAAATGTATTAGTGGCATAATAAAAACAGCCAGAAAACTACGGTGGTCAAGCAGTTCAAGCTCCAGCACCAGAGCATAGACGTCAGTTCCTGCATCCTGCTACTCGATCAGTGGGTGATTGAACACAGCCAGAAAACATCTACCTTCCCTGCAGAGGAGAGAGGTTAAACCGGCAGCAGATCCCACAGCAGGGCTGATTTACAGCAGCTACATCCACATGCAGATGAAAGACTTCTGAAACACAGACGTCAGCGTGGTGCATGGGCTTGTCCTATAAATTGCTTATTTTAAACGGACAAAGTGTAAGTTGGCAATCGTCTGTTCATGTTAATTAAAACCTTTTAAATTTGAATTACACTAGGATCGGGCGCTTTTTCTTTTCTTTTTTTCTAAGGTATCGTTGGGAGGTTGGAGATCCCAAGAACTAAGCTGCCCAGGACTTCTAATTCATTTTCAAGGATTTGTATGGACAATTATCTTATATTGATTACACATTTTTGTCTACAATACTAAAGAGACATACACACTATTTTTATAGGCATTTTTATTGTTTTTGTTGCCAACATACATTTTTTCTTCATTTTTTTTTTTTTTATATATTTTTATATTTTTCATTTTTTATTATATTTTTTCATAATTTTATTTTTTCCACCTCTATATTGCAATTTGCTTAGTTACCTGCTAATTTAAAAGCATTGTTCTATATCTGTGCTGGGTACATCATCCTGCAGTGTGAGGTCTGTTTTGCAGGGTATAGGTGTGTGCTAATAAAGTCGCTGCCTTTTATTTTCATATATATATATATATGTATTTATATTCATGTATTTATTTATTTATTTAGATTTATTTATTTATTTTTTGGGGCGGCTGCTGTGTGTGAATTTTTTTTATTGTGGGTAGTGGGGGTGGGTGAAGGGGGTATTAGCCCCAACGGTGGTTGTTTAGGGCTTGCAGGGGGGTAGCGGGAGGGGTTAACCCCTTCATGACCGTAGCGGTATTAACTGTTACGGTCGTGAATGGGTTAAGTGTACCCGCAACCCCCCTGCAAGTCCTAAACTCACACCAAGGGCCAAATACCCCCTTCACCCACCCCCGCTACCCACAATAAAGCGGGCACGGTGGGTTAACCCCTTCATTGCCTTAGCGGCTATCAGCTATGGTAATGAAGCAGCATTTCTGTATTTTAATAATATTGTGCAGGAGCAGGGGGTCCCTTGAGCTTTATTTGTGGCTCAGGGAACCCCCTGCTCACGGTACAATATTATTAAAAATACATTCATGCTGCTTCGTTACCATAGCACATAGCCGCAAAGGTAAGGAATGAGTGTTTATTTATATATGTGTTTTATTCATACTGTAGATGTGCAGAGGGTCTCCGGAGCGGAACCGCTTTGGTTTTAGGTCCGGGGACGCCCTGCTTCACGAGGTACAGACCCCTTTATGGGGTGCCGGTATCCCTCTGCTTTGTTTACATTCCGCGGTCACGTGATTGGGACCTTTAAATGCAGAGGGATACCGGCACCCCATAAAGGGGCCTGTATCTCGGGAAGCAGGGGGTCCCCGGACCTGAAACCAACGCGGTTCAGCTCCGGAGACCCCTTGCACATCTACACTATGAATAAAAATGTATTTTAAATAATTTTTAATGTGCCGATGTTTGCGCAGAGAGAGCAGCGGATCTCTCTCTGCTGCAAACACATCTCGCCCCCGCCGGCCTATAGTATCATTGATATGCATATACAGTACTGTATGTGTACAGTATGTTAGGGGTTATAGGGGTTGTTGTTATACAGTATATATAATCTAGACTGCATACATTCAACTTTATGCCATCTGGCAGACACGCGAAGCATGCAGCCTATTAAATCCTGAACCTTATCAATTAACACATCAACCGCGCGTCAAGCCGGGCTGCCCCCTGGCTGAAACGCAGCATGCTCCGTTGACACGTTCGCATTCAGGAACAAGCCAGGTAAAAAATGGTGATTTGTTAGAATAAAGTCTGCCGCAGCAGTAAGTAAAGAAACAAATTAAAATATTTATGACACAGACACACATACATTCCAAGATTTGTCAAACTACAATGAGAATGACATTAATACCTAAATTTTACATGTTGTATTTTATGACTACAATTATTTAATGCACGTAGTATTTAGCAAAACACCTAAATAGTATTGTAATTATTTCACTAGAAATCCTCCCCAGGGAGGTCAGTACGCCCAGCCGTGGAGCAAGAACTTCAGGAAAGGCTGATCAGTGATGCATGAAACTTTAATAAACAAAGTGCAAACGGATCCTCCTGACGCGTTTCGGCCCGTCACCTTGTCAAAAAAAAAAAAAGAGACAAAGGCCTGACGGGCCGAACGCTCAGGAGGTCCGTTTGCACTTTGTCTATTAAAGTTTCATGCATCACTGATCAGCCTTTCCTGAAGTTCTTGCTCCACGGCTGGGCTACTGACCCCCTGGGAGGATTTAGTGTTCCGTGGCCTGCTTCCTGCAACGCCGGGCGTGTCTGGTGTATCTGTGTCTCCTGCTATACCCGAAGTACCGGCACTGCCGCCGGTCAGGTGACCACCCACCGATCGAGCGGATGCGGTTGGCGGCCGAAGAGAGTGCTGGCGACGTGAGAGAGTATCTTTCATCAAGAGACATCGCAGACAGAGGGACATGCAGCATTTTCATGCAGGAGGATGACCGGCCACTCATCACGTCCCCCAGCTGTAAGTTATCTCCCTTTAAGTTTTTCTCCAACTTTATGTGCTTACGGCTAGCCAGTTGCAGAGAATACATGTACAAGAATACACTGGGGGATAGTGGCATCATTACCCAGACTTATTGTTATCCTAAACACCATTCACAGCTGCAGCTACATTTTCTGAGCGCCTGGTGGTTAACTTGCTGTTTACCCATTTCACATTTGTAATTATTTCAAATAAAGTTAACTGTATCACTTTGCTACACTGTGTAATAGAATTTTTAGTCAATAAATGTATGTTAAACTAACGTAGATCATGAGCCAACATGATGTGGGGTGTAGGGCATAAATGTGTCTATGTGCAAATGACAGTTGCCTTACATTTGTATGGACATTTGTATATTATACACTTTAAAGTTTAAAATGTCATTAATACACATGTGTAATATGATAAAACATGTAGTAATGCACAAATAATTATGATTTTTAATCTAAATTCATATTCACAACACATTTAAAACAAACAAAGACAACATGTAGCATTTGTTGAACAACAACAACACAAAACAAATTCATTATAAAAAATATATATTTTGTTTTTTATTTTGTGAACGAGTAACTGGCCTGTTTGATGGCTCACTTTCATTTGTTCTGTGTCCTACCACCTCTTTTACTTATTGTGGTTTTCGGGGTAATGACTTTTGCACTTGTGTCTGGACAATTGCTGCAGCACTCTGGACATGGGTAGACACTGGAAGATTTTGAGGCTGGTTATAGACAGGTGCACTTTGGGCCTGGTTAGACCTGGAAGAATTTGAGGATGTTAGGGACACGGTGCACTTTGGGCCTTGGTTAGACCTGGAAGAATTGGAGGCTGGTTATTAGACAGGTGCACTTTGGGCCTGGGTATAGACAGGTGCACTTTGGGCCTGTGTATAGACAGGTGCACTTTGAGCCTGGGTATAGACAGGTGCACTTTGGGCCTGGGTATAGACAGGTGCACTTTGGGTCTGGGTATAGACAGGTGCACTTTGGGCCTGGGTATAGACAGGTGCAATTTGGGCCTGGGTATAGACAGGTGCACTTTGGGCCTGGGTATAGACAGGTGCACTTTGGGTCTGGGTATAGACAGGTGCAAGAGAGAGTGCGAACACGCGCGAAACGTGCGTCAGGTGACCGGAACGGCATGACGTCACTACGCTGAATGGACGCTATTCACACGCGGGTTTATGCTACTGTGGGGATAGCCGCCGCGACTGTACCAGAGACTGTCTCAGCTGATCAGCAGCTGCTCCGCACCGTCCTGCCCTCACTCACCCTGACTGTTGTACTGAGTGGAGCGGCTTGGGATGGGCATGGCATCCTAGCTAAGTATACCCTTCATTTGTTATTCCTGTTTGACCCCCCCATGGACTCTATGTGTTACTGTGTTTGGTAGGGACATTTAGCCCTCAATTTGACACATCAGTGACTGTTCCAACGCTTGACCGTGCATTACTGTGTTATCCCATACTTTAATGGGGCACTGTTATGCAACTCATATTTAGTTGGGGGTACTATTTGTCTTCAGGGCTTTTTGACAATTTGCGCTGTGCTTTACTGATAAGATCACTACTTGTGTCATATGCAGGTATGATTTATGCATGTTTTTTACAGCCTACTGTGTTCAGTTGACTGCTTAGACCGTTGTGTACACACTATGACTTAAAATATCTGTCACCACAGTAGGCAGCTTTATCTGTTTTTCTACTATGAGACTTTTTGTCTAACGGTCAAGGGTAGGGTGATATTGTGTGTGTGATTTTTTCCTTGCATACCTTCATTGTCTTGTAGAGGCCTAATTGGATACGGTCATTGAACCGTGCCTCAGGGCATCCAATATTGCACATTTTGTGCTTGCCCTTCTTCACAATTCATCCATACACACCATTCATTTCTCCCTTACTCATAAGTATGTCTATTAACCACTTATGTCTGTAATGTAGCAGCTTAACTACCATATACATGATTTCGATCTCGGTGCACATACTACTGTGTTTCAGAGGCCATAATTTGATACGGTCACTGAACCGTGCCTCAGGGCATTAATAGCGCACATTTTGTGCCTGCCCTTCACAGTCATCTATTTATACACATTAGGTAGTTTGTCCCTACTGTTTAGTACATTTATTTTCTTAGTTACTATGCCACGCATGTGTTAGTATATTTACTTCATACACTGTTCAGTTTTTATTATTTGTGTGTTTTTCATGTCTTTTCGTTTGGATTCACATCCTGGCTTGGGCCATTTATACTATGTAAGTCTGTGTATTTTGTGACTATATTATCTCACGTTTTTCACTCCTTCAGATTCAGTATCAGCAGCTTCCTATACATGTAGACTGCTGATTTTTTAGTAATAAGGGTATCTGACTCATGATTGTGCTTCCCATTCTGAAGGTTTCCATAAGTGAATTTTCTTGCTATTTGGCCCATTGTTAGTTGATGTATCATACTTTGCATTATCTTCCATATGCAATTGTTTAGGAAGATCCTTTGGTGTGTCATTAAGGGCTGGCCTTGGACTTCTTGTACCATGCCCTTCTTTACAAGTTATTTTTATGACTATATACGTGATTAAAGGTTTTTAATATATTAACCATATCATTCTCACCCATCGACCCGAGTGCATTCAAGGGGGAATCTTTTGTTTTGTTTTTCTGTATAGACAGGTGCACTTTGGGCCTGGGTAAAGACAGGTGCACTTTGGGCCTGGGTAGACAGTGGAAGAATTTGAGGATGGTTATAGACAGGTGTACCTTGTGCCTGGGGATAGTCTGGAACCTTATTTGACAATGTATTACAGCAAAGGGAACTTCTTTCTGTTTGAGTAGTTGATAATTTTCTTTTTTTTTTACCTTATTTCAGGTGCCTCTTGAAGATTGTCATCTGTACTAGATGTCTGCATTGCTTCAACCATCGTTGGTGATTCAAGATGAAAGCTTCTTACTTCGGAAAAGTCATCAGTGGATAAATGTAACACCTCAATTTGTGGTGAAAAAATTCCACCATAGAAAGGGCCTTCATTGTTGCCGCTAAAGTGGCCTTCATTTCCTGTTGAGTTGGTCTGAAGTTTATTCCCTTCTATTAGAGTGTTTACAAATGTTTTGAGTGTGATATTCATGATATGCAATTCTTCTGGGATTTTTAAGATGATATTTTTCATTTGCCGCATTTCTGATGCCATAGTTTGGTGTACTCCCATAAGTTCCTGATGGTGGGTATTTTGTATTAAAATCATCCTTGATTCGGACGCATCAATTGCTTCCAAACTGTCTTGTTGATTTCTGGCATGATGTACTCGACGTGCTTCTGTTTATACTGGACTCTGATGATCATTACGTTCAATCTCTGTATGTATAAAAGAAAAAATTCTACATTAACATTTGACATTGTTAACATGTTTTTATGTCAGCATGTGTTGATCAAACTCATAACAATTTACATTAAAATTATATTTATATCCACAAACCTTTAAAAAAAAACTTTGTATGTGGCATTATTCAGCAGCAGTTAAACATGATTAATTGAGTGAATTATTACATCAGGCTTGAACAAAATTATTATACACATACCCCTTTTCATCAATGTAAGTTATTGTGACACCCCCTGCCACATAAATAATCGTCATATTTTGTAAGGGTATTGAATGTAAATTCAAATGTGTAAATTATTGTGACATGTTTCCTTTGCTACATTATGCTGCTGGCTGGGATAGCGGTGACATCACCAAGTCTGAAAGCACGAACACAGGCTGTCCTGCATAATTTGGCACACAAGTGGGGTGTCATGGATCGTCAACATATGTGTGTGTTTATTTTGATGTGTGTGTACGTTTAACAACGCTCATCAACAGTGGAAGTGAAAACATTTTGACTACACAATCACAAAGTTTGAGACTGTTTACCCACCATTTTGTGCACAAATGAATGACATCACACACTAACACACACTAAGACACACACACACACAAAGGTCAAACTACTAATAGTGTAGTGCAAGTTCCAAACAGCCATGCTTCTTCACAGTGGAGCCAAAAACCAAAAAATTAAGGACAAGAAGGGTGGCTTGTGTCTGTGTGCAGAGAGAAGACCCGTGCACGGTGCAAGCACAGGGAAGCAGAAACTACGTGCAGTTGCTGTGCTGCGCTCTACACTATTGTGCCCACTGACGTTTCATGGCAGAGCCAGCGACAACAGCATAACTAATGTTTACATACACATTTAGCGCAAAGATGGGTAACATGTAATATTATAAAAGAATGAATGGTGGTGATAGCCCTACTTTAGATGCACATTTGATACACTATGTTGAAATCAATTTTACTATACCAAGTATACTCCATATTTTACAATAACAAAGAGTTAGTGAGTATTTAATGTTGAACATGAAAAAGGAATATTACTGTAGTCAATATATTCATGTCATACGAAATGAAAGAATGTTTGTATTTGAAATTTTTACATTCATAGTGACCTTAAATAGTAGCAACGTAGAAGATGTTTACATGCTAATTTGTGAGCCATAACTTCACACACCCTTGTATCTCTTTGTGACATTTCTATGAGTGCAACATCATGTGTCAAGTTGCTATTAATAAGTATGGTCATATCACCAAGATGTGCATGTGATCTATGTTCATACATATGTTTGTGGTTCCCTACAAATAAACACATTCTATAATCATAACATGATCGCCTCACCTTCCAGTAGTGATGATGCCACAGAAGATTCAGGTATGGACATCTCTTCTTGTCTGTTGTGACGCACAGGGGTCACTATACTGCACCGACACACTTTATTCGAGCAAATACCCAGTATGTACCTGGCAGATACCTGGAATGCGCCGCTCCTCACCTCAGACAAGCCCCGTTGCGTTTGCCTTCCCAGCCTGGGTTCATGCCTGGCTGACGGGCGGCTGATCTGTTAAATGATAATGATTAGAATTTAATAGGCTGCAATGCTTTGCGTGTCTACCAGATGGCATAAATTCATGAATTGTAATGCAGTATATATATATATACTGTGCAGTATTGCAGCCAGCAGAAATAAAATGCTTCAATCCCTGCCTGGAAAATAACCCAATATACTCAGGCAGAAAACAGTCACAAACCTCAATACACCCGGGTATACCCGAATTCGTGGGACTAGCCGAGCTCGAATAAAGTGTGTCGCCAGTGTATGAATAAACAAAAACATACATTTGACAAGAACACATTTGTTAATGAGAGAAGCTTAACTGGGAGTAGCTAAGATGAATAAAATCATTGTATTAGTCCATTTTTTCATTACTATCATCTGTATATGATACATGTTCCACGTGTCAAAATAATGCACCTAAAGCGAAAAAACTGTCAATGTACTGCTGCGGCACAGTTTATTCGAGCATTTGCCCGTTCTGTGCCGCTAAAGGAATAGCCTAGGGGCAGGCTATCTCTGAACAAACAGGAGGGGGGGCGGACTAGCCCATTCTGGTGAGGATCTCAGAAACTGCAGTAGCAGCTCACTGATTCCATGCCCAGAGGCAAGAAATGCAACATTGTTGCAAGTTACACAGGCACAGTGTGTGTGCAGGCTCCATGCAGCTGGGAATAAGATCTGACAGGCAGAAGCTGCAAAGGAGAGAGGGAGGTGAGTCAGAAAGGTAGTTCTGGTTCCATGACACTCCCCGTCTGGTATCTGTAGATACCACTATATAACAGACTATGTGGAACATATGTGCAATGCATAACAAAGATAACATCACATTCTCAAACGATGCAAGAGTCCATGTCCACATAGCGATGTGACACCGGCCGGTATCACTGGTATCAAGGTCCCTTGGTCAAGGTTCTTTGGCAAAGGATGCAGGGTGGATGCACAGCTCCAGGTTTGCTGGTTGCACCACAATGTCTTTGTGTAAAGGTCTCTGGCACTGTTTCCTTTTGGCCTTGTGAGAGAACGGTCTTTTTGTCTCTGTAGTTTTACCCACAGAGTGCATCCCCTTGTAGGTATGCCAGTCGTGGTAGCTTGTCGCTCTATCACCTGGCGTTCGGCAGAAGGAGATGGCTTTTGGCTCCTTGCGGAAGCGGAACAACACTTCTGGAAGACTGGTTGTCGAATCTAGTCCAGTAAAGAGGGCGTCTTTCAGAGAGACTCCCTGAAGCTGAGTGCTGGGGTTGAACACTACCCGGATTTGATCGGGTTCCTGAGGGTGGTAGGCTCCAGATGATTGGAGGTACCGGCATTCTTCACCTTCCTCCATTAGAGGTGCTGGCTTTGCGTGGCCGGTAGAGAATATCTTCTGGATGAAGGCCACAAAGTTGTTTTTGGTCTCTGGTTCCCTTTTTAGGTCGCGGAGGTGCGAAGTGAACCTAGAGATGGCATGTTCTCCATTGTTTGGGAAGCGTCCTTTTGGTGAATGGAATGGTAGCGGAGTCACCCAACTGCCTAGTCCGTCTTTAGAGAGCTCCTTGACAGTTAACCTCGGGAATCCATTATCTTCCCTCGATGGTGTTTGCTTGCCGTCCCTTGTTGTTTGGAACGCTGTGCACCGTAGGTCATCGGTGCATTTCTCTTGCACGAGAACATCTCCACGTAGTTTGGTGAAACATTTTTGTGTCTCTCTGTTGACTGCCATCGGGAGGTTATTGTCTCCCTGGACGTGACGAAGAACAGTCTCTTTTGCCCTAGTAAATCCCTTTATGAAATGTCTCTGTGACTGTCTCTTTTTAGATGTGTGAGGGGACAGTCCTTTTGACACTGTGGCTTCACTTGTGGGGCGCAATATTTTGCGGGTATGCCAGCCGTGGCAGCTGGTTGCTTTGTCACTTGATATTCTGTGGAGAGGAACAACTGTACGTCTTAGTCGTGTCATTGCTCGCGAGAGGACCGCTCGATTGTTTATTGCCTTTTGGACGATCCCTTTGTCAGTCACCTGTGAGAGGTTACTTTCTTCCTTCGGTGGAATCGACTCATCATCCTTTGCTGTCTGGACTGCTGGGCATCCCAGGCCATTGTCACATCCCCCCGATGTGAGGATGTTTTTGTTGATCTCAGGGGTATGACCTTGTCTTTTCTCTTCCCTTGGCCCTTCAGTCACTTGGAGATGGCCAAGACATGGTTCAGAGAGAGATGTGTGTCCACATTCTGTTACCACTGTTCTGCGGGCATCAACATAGTCTTGCCCGTGCTCTGTGTTGGTGCATGCGTTGCCCACTATCACCCATCCTAGGTCAAGTCTTTGGGCGTATGGTGCGTTGTGGGGTCCGTTATGCTGTTTACGGACTTTATGTACCCTCATGATGTCCCTACCAAGCAGCAGCAAGATCTTGGCGCCTTGTTCAACCGGCAGGATGTAGTTGGCTATTCCTTTGGGGTGGGGGTAATGGCATGCCACGTCTGGTGTGGGAATCTCGTACCTGTTTGTGGCCATGTGGTTGCACTCGATGAGTGTGGGAAACAGCTTACAATGTGTATTTTTGAGTGTCTTTGGTTTCAGACAATCAGCGTTATGAACAACAGAGACAGGACAGGGGATTGGTCAAGAACTCGCAGGCACCAGTTGAATCCTCCCCTCCATAATTGCTACATTTGAATTGCACATTATTTACAATTATGGGTGTGGTGTGGAGGGGTGTGGTGTGGTGTGGAGGGGTGGGGTGGAGGGGTGTGGTCGGGAGGGGTGGGGTGGTTCTGATAAGTGTTACAACTCCATTTTGATTTTGATGGCTGCTGTGTGTGTTTCGCATTGTTTGTGTAACACCATTTTGTGTGTGTATAGCGAATGTGTTGTGTGTGTACACAGAGGGAGCGGAACTGTATGGATATAGATATATGCAGTGTATGCGTCAATTGATGTAATTTCATGTATGTATAAAATTTGTGCAAATAAAATACATAGACATAATTATACAAAAAGGTATATTTTAAATGTAAAATTCATACCGCTAGCCTACAATAGTAATAAGCAATGACGACTCAGACATTAATGATCAATAATGTTGGTAAAGTCCCTCTACTTCGCATCCGGCCTTCACCTCTTGGAGCAAGGACATTATTAATGAATATACATATCATACATTCTGTGCTGAAATCAAATACTCATTTATAACACAAACTGATCATGTATTTAGAAAGATAATATCCTCCAATATATTAAATGAATTCTATATTGAAATACATGAAGGACATTATTTACATACATAACATCCATTAGATACTTACATAGATGCCATTTACTCCATAGTGACATACATGACTTTTATTATATAAGCTATATTAAAATTAATTTTGGAATAATAATAGCAGTACAATTTGTGAGATAATCAATGAATACATTTTCTTACCTAATAAATGACCATACAGCTGATCATAGTTGGCGACAATGCCCGTCACAAGGGCTGTATTTTCATCAGAATTGAAGCGTTTATTTCGGGTACCGCTTTTTTTTTTCTCTGAGCACGTGCAAAGCGTTTATTTCGGGTACCGCTTTTTTTTTTCTCTGAGCACGTGCAGCTCAGAACAGCTTACAATGTGTATTTTTGAGTGTCTTTGGTTTCAGACAATCGAATAGTTTAATATGTATAGATATTGCTGACCTGTATATGAGCTGAGGGCTTTCTAAGTTATAGACTCTGGAAGGCACAGATGGTTACCAAGCTCGGCTCCGTTGTGTCTGTCCAGGGGCCATACTTGAAAGGGCTCAGAGATGCTTAGGTGTGAGGCCATATGGGCCCTGCCATTATTATAGAGCACCCATATCCTGGCATGAAACAAGGCAACCTAACATCGTTTGCTCAACAGCCAGCCGCTGTGGAGCCTCGCACCGTGGGGGGGGGG
>CM071568.1:301588383-301601743 GCA_036426205.1 Ascaphus truei
AAATACAAGACCATAGAATTTACAGAAAAATCGCAAAAAGGTATATTTTTTAAAGTTAAAATTTGTCCATACCGCTTGTTTTTTTAGTAGGCTACAATAGTTAATAATTGCAATGAACGAATCAGGACATTTTAATTGATCCAATTTTTTAATTGTGGTGTGTAAAGTCCACTCCCTTTCCCTTTCTACTTAGCATAAATCCGGCCTCCACTCTTGGAGCAAGGACATTACTGAATGAGATCCCTATACATAAATACAATTACGCTGCTGAAATCAAAATACTCATTTTATAACAAAACTGATATTGTAGTTAGAAAGATAATATCCTTCCAATATATGTTGAATCTATATTGAGCAACATGAAGGACATGATTTAAACATAACATCCATTAGTCGATTACACTACTATAGGCTGCCATTTACCCAGTCAGTGACATGCATCGTACTTTTATTATAAATAAGCTATATTTAAAATTAATTTTGGAATTTAATTAATTAGCACGTAAGCATACAATTGTTGAGTGGAGATAGCAATGAATAACATGTTTCTACCTAATAATATGACCTACAGCGATCATTTCAGTTGGCGACATGCCCGTCACAAGGCTCTGTTGTATGATTTCATCAGAAATTTTGAAGCGTTTATTTTTTCGGGTGGGGAGGTACGGTTAACCGAAGGGAGGGTACGCGGGGCGGTAGGTGGTACCGCTTTTTTTTTTTTCTTCCTGAGCACGTGCAAACTTGCATTAGTGGCGGCTGTGCTGACTGGACTCCCCTTCCTTTTCCAATGGGAAAAGAGACTGCAGGAGCGCCACGTGCACCATCACAGGACACCCCACCACCAGACACCCCTACTAACCCCAGTATCACCCCACGCACCCCACGACACCCCACCAGAATCCACTACCCTGACTCACTACGTTTTCAATCACACGCCTTTACTCGCACGACCAGCACTTTTCCGAACCCCTTGCATCACTCCCCTCTCTCCCACGACTACGTCCGACAAAAACAGCCATCACCTAGCCATCACTCCCTCTCTCCCACGACAACTCACACGACCAGCACCTCACACTAGCATCACTCCCCTCTCCCACTGTGGCGGGGAAGGGGTGACACTGGGCTCTATAATAAAGGTTCACCGGCCCCCACTTGGTTAACCACTGACCGTTTCGCCGACTTTGTGTTAGGGTCTTAGAGTCGTCAGCTCTGGGAACCCAGATTGTCAAAAATGTATTAACTTGCCCAACTTGGTATACTGATTGTTGCGACATGAGAGAATTATTGATTGTATTTCCTGCCCATACGGGGAGGATCTGGGATGGGAGATTCTAGGCTTTGTAAAGTTTCAGGTAAGGTGGGCGGAGAGGAAAAGAAAAGAAACGCAGAAAAGAGAAAGTCTTTGCAGAATAGACTGCGTCTATGTAGTGGCGGGTCCGGGTTATGGGATACCCCGCAAAAGTATGTATACGGGGATTAGAGGTTGATCATCCTCTGATACTGCCTAGCGCATATTTAATCCGCCAACTCTCTACACCTGAAAACCGTCTTACAAACTCAAAGTGCCACAGAGTCCCAGCTGTGCACGCTCTTCCAGACAAGAGTAACCATGGGGTTAGAGGGGTTAAAGATATCTGCAGGTATAGACAAGAGTCCTTAGTTAGCATTGGGGCTCCCCCCGTATAGTAGAGGACCCCCGATACTGTACATGCCCAGGGTATCCTGTCAGCCTAGAGTAGGGGAGTTCAGGAAAGAGATGGCTCACGCCTAAGTATGAAGGTGAGCAGATTGCAGGTGTTTAAAAGTATGTTGGTAATGGGATGTGACAGGGAACTGAGGCTAGTGAGTTACTTTGTAAAAGGCATATCACTCACTCCATGCATGACACCAGATAGGAAACATAACTTTTTGCATGCCTAGCAGAGAACACCATCTTTTATTAACACGGGAAAACTAGTTGAATAGGTATAGATATTGCTGACATGTGATATGAGTGAGGCGCCTTCTAAGTTTGACTCTGGAAGCCACCAGATGGTTACCAAAGCTCGGCACGTCTTTGTATGTCCGGGGCCATACCTTGAAAGGGCTCAAGGATGTTAGGTGCTGAGGCCAATGGGCCCCGTGCCAATTATTATAGAGCAACCCATATCTGGGGGGGACCATGAAACAAGGGCACCACTAAACATCGTATTCGGCTCAACAGACAGCCGGGTGAAGCCTCGCACCGTGGGGGGGGGTGGGGGCGGGGGAGGGACCGAAAGGGCAGCAGAGGGGGCTGCGTATTTCTGCACTTGCCGCCCTGCCCGGGGAAAAGGCTCAGGGGTGGGAAACCCTGTATGAGTGTTTTAGATTGGTCGTTATGCGGTTGCTAAGGTTTTTTGATTGGGCTGCAGGTTTTCTGTGACCTGGACACCAGAGGTTTGAAAAGCCCTGACACAGGTCTGATTCTTCTGTTCTAAGGCCCGGGCCATAGAGCACTCAGGCGTGCTGAGGCGTGCTGAGCCGCGCTGAACAGATGCAGAATGCCCCTGCATCTTTTATCAGCGCGGCTATAGTTTCTCCCTCCTCATGCGCGCTGATGCGTGCTGAGGAGAAACTCTTTCCCGAGCGCCAAACTGATATTTGGTGCTCGGGGAAGCGGAGGAGCGGATAGCACTATAGGGTGACAGTAATAGCACTATAGGGTGACATTAATATTACTATAGGGTGACTGTAATAGCCCTATAGGGTGACAGTAATAGCACTATAGGGTGACAGTAATATTACTATAGGGTGACAATAATAGCCTATAGGGTGACAGTAATATTACTATAGGGTGACAGTAATAGCACTATAGGGTGGCAGCAATAGCTCTATAAAGTGACAGTAATATTATGGGGTAACAGTAATATCACTATAGGGTGACAGTATTAGTGCTATAGTGTGACAGTAATATCATTATAGAGTGACAGTAATATTATAGGGTGACAGTAATAGCACTATAGAGTGACAGTAATAGCACTATAGAGTGACAGTAATATTATAGGGTGACAGTAATAGCACTATAGAGTGACAGTAATATCATTATAGTGTGACAGTAATATCATTAGAGTGACAGTATTAGCACTATAGTGTGACAGTAATATCATTATAGAGTGACAGTAATATTATAGGGTGACAGTGACATGAGAATAGGATACCCATGACGATTCGAGTCTGACAGTGACAACTGATACTGTGCATATGAAGAGCTTGTGATAGGTGACTGATGTGTATGTACTGTCCCAGTCTTATAAGGTAACAGTGACAGGTCCTTTAGATGACAATAGGTCCATGAGTTCACACATAAGGTGACCGGTAACTGTCCCTCTCACCAGAGCATTGGGACAGGTTACAAGCTTGGACTTCACTCCCCAGCTTCTCGCACGTTTCTCTCCCATAACTCGGGTCCTGCTGGTCTCTGTAGCGGTACTGGAGCAGAGAGTGACAGGAACAGTTGGTCCATTCGCTCCATGGCCCCCAGGAGCAGCTCCCTGGAGAAGGAGAAGAAGGATGAGGGGGAGGAGAGGGAGGAATGAGAGAACATGTACAGATCTGACCGCACAAGGACAGATTGACCTTATTTTGGTGAGACTAGACATGGACAGATCTGACCGCACAAGGACAGATCGACCTTATTTTGGTGAGACTAGACATGGACAGATCTGACCGCACAAGGACAGATTGACCTTATTTTGGTGAGACTAGACATGGACAGATCTGACCGCACAAGGACAGATTGACCTTATTTTGGTGAGACTAGACATGGACAGATCTGACCGCACAAGGACAGATAGACCTTATTTTGGCGAGACTACACATGGACAGATCTGACTGCACAAGGACAGATAGACCTTATTTTTGTGGGACTAGACATGGACAGATCTGACCACACAAGGACAGATAGACCTTATTTTTGTGGGGCGAGACATGGACAGATCTGACCGCACAAGGACAGATAGACCTTATTTTGGTGGGGCTAGACATGGACAGATCTGACCGCACAAGGACATATAGACCTTATTTTGGTGAGACTAGACATGGACAGATCTGACCGCACAAGAACAGATCGACCTTATTTTGGTGAGACTAGACATGGACAGATCTGACCGCACAAGGACAGACAGACCTTATTTTGGTGGGGCTAGACATGGACAGATCTGACCGCACAAGGACAGACAGATCTTATTTTGGTGGGGCTAGACATGGACAGATCTGACAGCACAAGGAGAGATAGACCTTATTTTGGTGAGACTAGACATGGACAGATCTGACCGCAGAAGGACAGACAGACCTTATTTTGGTGGGGCTAGACATGGACAGATCTGACCGCACAAGGACAGACAGACCTTATTTTGGTGGGACTGGACATCTACAGATCTGACCGCACAAGGACAGATAGACCTTATTTTGGTGGGACTGGACATCTACAGATCTGACCGCACAAGGAGAGATAGAGGTCCCTATTCTGAGGCTTCACAGAATTAAATGTGAATATCTTTTCACTTCTAAGTTTCTGTCCATCCTGTGTTTTCAACGACACATTACACCTGATACTGTGTGTGGTGTACTCATCTCTCTCCGGTCTCTCTCTTATCTCTCCCTCGAACGGTTTTATCTGGCTGTTCTCCCCCTCCCATCTCTCCTCCAGTCCCTACCTTCACACGGCTGTGTGTAGCACGCGCCCGTATCCACACGCTCACTGCTATTGCACGGCAAGTCCGGGGACTCGAGGACAGGACAGTCACACCTCCATGTCCGGCTGCTTATGCCTGTGCCACAGGTCCGAGAGCACGGGCTCCAGTCTGACCAGTCACACCAACCACCTGCAGGTCAAACTGCTGTATTACATCACTGAGCCGCCAGAAGGTGTATACAGGGCCTTCCTTCCATCACTTTGAGGCACCACAGGGGTGAGATACCTTCATATTATTATGCGATAGCAATGTATGTATGCTAAAATATTGAGCCATACATATTTATATATCAGTATGTTTTACTGAGATGTACCAATGACAATGTCTGGCATGTTCTGTATAGCACCTGGAAATATTAAATAATACATAGTTTTACTGAGCGAGAACTGACAGTCTACCACTCACTTAATATGGAATTTTCCAGGCACGAGTCCCTGCCCCGTAGAGCTTACAATCTAATTTTGGTGTGTGAGGCACAGGCAGATAAAGTGATCTGCCCAAGGTGACCAGGACACCAGTGTGTGAGCCGGGCTGCCCGCTTTCAGTGGCATTGTTCTCAGAGTCCGGCCTTTGAGACCTTTTCAGAGAACATCTCACATCTTTAGTTATCTTCTCAGGCCAGGACAGGGCATGTTCAGTCCCCAACATCATCAATTTAATCACAAATTGCTGATACAATTAATAATAGAATACTCAAAGTGTAAGGTGAAAACCCTTAATACTAAGTAGATGAGTGCAGTAAACAGCTAGCGCTCATGCCCTATTTAACGTGGCTTTAGTTGGCATGTGCATCTTGTTTTCATGTATGTTCAGGCTTACATAACAGAGGCAAACACTGATAAACACGATCACTGATTACAGTGACTGTTTTGAATGATGGTTCCCTTTGGAAGCATAGTATTTCCATGTTGACATGTATGGATCACACCTGCTCTGGCTGTGCACGATTCAGTCTGGAGGAGACTCTGCATTAGTTACATTTCCCTACTCACCTGGTATAAAACAGGGAATTTGAGGGGCTTTTGGAAGCCGACGTACAACCACAATTCCATCAGGCTGGATCACATTGGGTCACTTTAGTGTCACATGTTACTCCATGCCTGGTCTTAATATGCCAGCATGGAGTTACACAGCAAATAACCAGCTCCCTACTCTTCTTCATCATTAATGTACAGTCTATTCCAATCTATCAGAATATATTAATACAGGTGCGCCGACGAGTATTCTAACACTTGCCTTAAACTTGCCTTGGAAAATCTGGGACAATCACCAACAAGACCCAGGTACATGCTGGGTACATGCTGCAACATTTCAGTAACATTTCTGCAGAGACTAATGGCCCATTGGATTAACACAGCAGGGGTCCCTGGCAGTCCCATTCAGTTTGAATGGGACTGCAAGGGACCCCCGCTGTTAATCTGATGAGACATTAGTCTGTCTGCAGAAATGTCACTGAAATGTTGCAGTATGTACACAGCATGTACCCAGCATGTATTGTACCTGGGTCTTGTTGGTGATTGTCCCAGATTTGTTTTAGAATATTCGTCGGCACTACAGTACAGTACAAGCAGAGTATTGGTGCAAATATTTAGCAAACTCCTTAGCCCCTTTGCCACATCTTGTATTATCAGTATATTATACGTAATGGTAATGAAGATCCTGAGACTCAGTCTTCCCTTCACTGGCCTCTGAACATGATGGGGTTAAATCATTTCAGTCATTCAATTGAAGAAGTTCTTATTCTGTCATTAATCCTGAAACACATTGTTTAGTTCCAACTTTGGCAAAAAGGCTAAAAGTGAAACAAAAAAAGGGCAGGAGGAAAACCCTCAAGGCATGGTAAAGATTCTGTGATGTCATCTTTCCCTCGTCCATGAAGATTTTAGACCCACTACAATGAATGAAGTTCAGATCTTCCCGAGCAAAGAGAAAACAGCTTCCGACTATATTAAGGAGCTGCCATCATGTAGGACCTGCCTCATAGACGTTATCTAGCTGTGGCCAAATGTGCACTGGTGATGTTGCTGTTAGTGTGGCCGGTGTGGTCTTATCGAGCAGGTTTCCAGTGAGCATTGGCAAGTTTAATCATGTCATATGCAAGGGGTGAGTCCCCGAACACAACACAGTCTGCATTGGATAATCACCCAGTGAGACGTAATGGCGACAGAGAGGACAACAAAGAACAAGAGTGGACTTGACATCTGACAGTACTGTATGTGCGCTTCTAAAGTATCATGTGGTACAATACCAGGGGAGGGAGTAGGGGGTACAGTATGATACCATTTAATGCACCAACATGCAGCTGATATGTTACAAGTCTCGAACTTCTCAGGGTTCTTCATCAGGTCTCTGGGAGGTTTCAAAGCTTGTAACATGTCCACTATTTGTTGGTCCGATACAAGTTCTCACATGACCTACTCCTTATCCCTACTTTGTGATCTACTACATGGAAAAAGAACCAACACAGCCCCCCACCTTTCTATGCTTAAGATATCCTGACTTAGTATGTGTTTAATGCTCCATTGAATTCAGTATTTCTGCCCCTCTGGCAGTGAAAAGGTTCAGGGGCTTTTCTTGGGACCCACCACAGAAGTTTGTTTCTGAAATGTATTACATTCTACTTATTTTGCTAAACATTTCTAAACTGTGCCCATCGCCATCTATTTCCTGAAATGAGCACACCGTCACATCTCACCTTCACACAGCCTATTGGTACATTCCTGTCTCTCTGTGTCTGGGCCCTGGCAGACTGAACCATTGTTGCGAGGGGGAGGATCGATGCAGGCCCGTGTACGGATTTGGACACCTGCACCACAGGTCACTGGGCAGTCTGACCATGGAGACCAAGGAGTCCAACCTCCATCCACTGAGGGAAGATAGAAAAACAAGTGTCAGGTCACTCCTCGACTGAGGGGAACAAGGCCACAGGACCCAGCTCTATTAAATAGTCCTTCCTAAGGGGATTATGCAACGCGTTGGGGATTTAAAAAAATCCTCCGGTTTTGCCGAATCCACGGATATTAAAACCCTCCACCAGATTGCAAAGAAATACGCGGATTGTCGTCTTAGAATCCTCCTACGGTTTTCTTTATCCGCTGATTGTATCCAAATGGCGTTTTTTTATTAATCCGCTCAGATTGGAACTGGAAGAATCCGTCCACGGATTTTACATCGCTGAACGAATTTTACACCATGGAACGGATATTACACCGCGGAACGGATATTACATCGTGGAACGGATTTTACACCGCGGAACGGATATTACACCGCGGAACGGATTTTACATCGCGGAACGGATTTTACACCGCGGAACGGATATTACACCGCGGAACGGATTTTACACCGCGGAACGGATATTACACCGCGGAACGGATATTACACCGCGGAACGGATTTTACACCGCGGAACGGATATTACACCGCGGAACGGATTTTACACCGCGGAACGGATTTTACACCGCGGAACGGATATTACACCGCGGAACGGATTTTACATCGCGGAACGGATTTTACACCGCGGAACGGATATTACACCGCGGAACGGATTTTACATCGTGGAACGGATTTTACACCGCGGAACGGATATTACACCGCGGAACGGATTTTACACCGCGGAACGGATATTACACCGCGGAACGGATTTTACACCGCGGAACGGATTTTACACCGCGGAACGGATTTTACACCGCGGAACGGATTTTGAATGGAATGCTCGGGAAATTCCGGGGGAACGGATATTGACAGTTTCGCCCGTCACGAGTTTGACCCACAGAGATCTGGTGGCTTGAACTTTCCTCAGTAATATTACTACAGGAACCAATGGGAACGTCATAGTGAACTGTAAGATCCCTGGAGACGTTCCTTTCTCACCAGCTGTATGGTTGCAATTCGCAGACCAATGCAGATAGGCTGAAATCTAAGCCAGGCTGACAATGCATAATATCCAAATTACCTCCCAAATTAGGCACACCCAGTGGCCCTGTACAAAATGTGAAAAGGTATTTCTAAATATTCTACGTTTTGACAACACCGGCCTTTATAAAGAACTATTATTAAAAAAAAATATTAGTATGATTATTATTGACCAAGGCCACTGGTTGTGCCTATTTAGTGAGGTATTCCTCCCAGTATTACCACTCAGGATTATTTTGTTATGGAGACCTCATGGCAGACGTCTGGAGATAACAGAGTGCTCTCTATATAACAATTGCTGCACCTATAACCGCCAGAATAACCAGTTTATTCTTCTTCCCCTGGGAGTACTGCTACTGGTTGGCTTTTTTATTGAAACAATTGTTTTTCAGAGTTTTGTTTTAAAGGTAAATTCACTATTGCAAACGTGTACTAACTAGTCACACTCGCGTTATGTCAAGACATCAGCTGAGCCTGTGCGGGTCTTACCTCGACACTCAATGTCCTGGCAGTAATTTCCTTCAGGGGTGCAGATACTAGGGAGAAGGACAAAGTGAGAGAGAGGAGAGAGAGGAGAGAGAGGAGAGAGAGGAGAGAGAGGAGAGGGAAGGGTTTAGAGGAAGGGAAATATTTTAGAACCTTTTTGATATGTCAAAATTACTGAATAACAAGAACTGGTAACTGATCCAATGATGCACTGAACAAGCCCCTGCGCTTTATGTACAGAGCACTGTAAGCTCATTGTAACATACTATATACAGTATTATACTGTATTGCACTATAATACAGCATAGTATGATATCATATAACATTATATAAAATAATATATTCTATAAAATAGTGTTATATGATATCATGTAATATATAGTAATATATTGGTCAGTTCATACCATGTCCCCGACTTCTAATGATTATAGACCAGGACATGATATGAATTGATCAGCAGCTCTATAATGTTTGTTCTTGGCTCTCCTCGTGATTTACCCCCCGAGATGTTCACCAGCTCCAGCAGAGCATTATATTGATGGACACAAGGAGATAACTTGGAGACTGACCACTGCTGACACTCTCCCACCAGCCAGACGTCCCCAATACGACGCTCAACGCCCTGGTGTGGGCACAGCTGGGGGCACGTTCCCTGATAACATGGGCGAGTCTGGGTCTCAGAGGCTTGGCACGCTTTGCTTGGTGACCCTGAGGTGGAGGACCTGGAAAGGAGACAGAAGAGGGACAATTATCAACCAAACAAGTCTAGTTATAAATGAAATGGGGACACACTTGGCCATATTCAGTAAGAGGCGATAAGCCTTAAGGGACCATTCATTTGAATCAGACATACGGTGCTTTAAGGCTTAGCACCATTTAGTGAATCTGAGACACTTTAGGGGCTATTAATGAAACTGTGATAGTGCTGATAGCGAATGAATATCCCCCTTTGTCTTTAGGAGGTAATATTGTTTCTGTACAATAATTGCTGCTTGTATTAAAGGCGATCTTTCTAAATGCTGTCGTATTAAAGGCGATCTTTCTAAATGCTGTCTCCATGTAGTCATCATTACACAGAACCTGCCTGTAGCGGCATCTAAAACACACCACGAAGATGTGTTTGTGTCCCTACATTGAAGCAACCGGAGGTATTTTTAACATGAGTAGCAGGGAAAGTTTCCTGTACTTTGCATCCGTTAATGATTTGGGATTAGGAATGATGGGTTTCTGGACTGCACACAATATACCTCTGCCCCCTAACTGCAGGTCAGCTGTGTGATCCGGGACTGGATCCTTTCCACACGGTGACAAGGAGTTACTTGGCAGGTAGGTCAATCTGTCAACTAACCTGCAGGTATGTCAACCTTGCACTTCCAGCCTCACCTGAATCGGGTCTGAAGGCCACTTCCACAGGTGACACTGCACTGAGACCATGTGGACCACTGACTCCACTTACAGTCCGAGGTCAGACAGGTCTGATTGGTGCAGGCCAGGTGCCCGTCAGAGCAGGTGCAGTTGTTGCAGTTTTCCTGGACGTAGCTTCCTGGAGTCCAGCTCTGGCCGTGGGTATCTGTACACTCGCAGTGTGAGGCAGGGACACAGGCCCCATCCTGCTCTAGCAGCCCTGAGCAATAGAAAACATGGCTCAGAAACCTTCAGAAAACTATTGGGAAACTGCTTAGTGTGTTACATACCCGGTCCTTATGGCTGTGAGGGAGGGAAGTGATGTACAGTACAGGACGGGCAGTGTCTTGGGTGTGTCCCAACTACTACTGAGACGGCATCCAGTGTGAGCAAGCTTAGGCAGCGCCCTGCACCCAGCGATCTAGGAGTCCCCCGTATCCCCCTGTTCTGATAAGTTACTGCTCTGTTTGTGCTTGTGTTGTCCCCTTCTTTTTAGTAACCTCTGTGTTCTGCCTGGTGTTTGCTATCCCAAGTAGTCTGGTCAACCCCGTACTGCGACAGGCCCCTCCGTTACTGAGACAGTAGATACAATTTTATAGCTGCTTGCGATATACATGGGGTGACATGTTAACCCCTTCATTGCTATATTGCTCAGCGGTATATTACACCAGCGCTAACCAATCATTGATCATTATATCACAATGGTCTGACCAGAAACTACTGAAATGTTTCAGTCAATGATAACGCATTACATCACAATGGTAACTGATTACATCACAATGGTAACTGATTACATCCCAATGGTTTTCCTTGTAGTGATGGTGAGCGCATAGAGATAAGAAAAAGGAAAAACACATGTTTTCGCCCGTACTTGGAGCTGTATCAGAGTGAGGGAACCATCCGTATCTCCCCTCCTACCATCCCTGGGTATTATCCCTTGAAGTGGATCTTTGAAGAGAACAACTCTAAAGAAACCCTGATGAGGTCGGCTCACACTTGCCCGTGTGAGTAGATCTGGCATCAGCCTTTCTTTGATATAGTCCATCATCCTTTCCCTGTGTAGCTATATGTGATATATCCAGTGGGTTCATATTTACACTGTGTTTATCCTTTTTCGTATCTCTATGCGCCCACCATCACTACAAGAAAAACAAATGGGTGGAGGTCAAGGAAGGATCTCCTTACGGTTGAGCTGCAATTTGAAGGGCCAGTATATTATTTTTTTGTTTTAGGCTCCTACTATCTTTGGAATTTTTAAGTGTTGAGGGGAGCGCCATCGTTTTTTCCACATATCTACATCACAATGGTAACTGATTACATCACAATGGTAACTGATTACATCACAATGGCCTGACACATTACCCAAAGTTAATTAATGACATCACAATGGTTAAATAAATACAGAAACCAATAAATACAGTAATGTATGGTGGTATAATGGTTTTAACTACACTAACCATTGATAACAATGCACAATAAAACAAGAATAATATATATGAACTACATTACCCAGTAACTGATCCCAGCCTCTCTCCAAGCCAGGATACCACAATGGCTTCAGCTACCATACCCATATTACAAGGACATTATACATTACTGTACATACATAGACCAGTCAGCTGGCGGACAATGAATACAATGTGAGCTTTAACTTACCATTAGGACAGCGGCACCCTGGTTCACAGACCTTCCCGTCCTGGCACTCGATGCCTTGCTGGTAGTCAGAGCAGTGCCGCGGACACTTACTGGCGCATTCCACATTCTCCATGCCAGGCGGGCAGCCCTCAGCTTCATATATCAAGTCCATCAAGGGAAGAACAGAAGGCAGGAGAGATGGTTTAACCTCACCCCACCAACGCGTGGGGAGACCCACGAAACGGTTGGTGTGATGACGACTACTTTAGCCGGTGTCTGTACTTTGCCCACGTGAAATGGTGCTTGTGCTGCTAGGAATTATTACCCCAAACTCCCTACTAATTACAGGATCACACATAATGCAGCAACAGTGTGACCAAGTAACAATAAATGTATGTCAGCACGGTGACAACACGCCAGTCCCTGAACTGGGATGAAACAATGAAGTAATACATTCTGAAGTATTTATTTATGGAGAGCTGATGAAATACATTTAATTTCCCTTTGTTGTGTTAATAATTAGGTGCGTTGTTGCATGCTGCTTATTCTTTAAATATTAACACTATATTCTCTTTATAAAGGAGGGTGTTACGTTGGCTGGATGCCCATCCAATGATAATGCTACCCGGGTCATGCAGTTGATAATGTGTAGTACTGCTGTGCGATCTGTGTTATACGGTATAATAAACACAAGAACATGTCCGCTCCTGATCGCTGGACTTACCGCAGGGTTTAGGGTTACAGATCCGGACATGGTATTTTTCTCCAGGACAATCCTTGCCTCCGTTTTTCGGTGGGGGGCTGGTGCAGGACCTGCTCCTCACTGACTTGCCCCCCCCACATGTGCGGTCACACCAGGACCACGGGCTCCACTTAGACCATGTGCCATCCACTGCCGTACAATGCAAGAAAGATACAGGCCGGGGTTGTGAGGACCGGGGTTAAGGGTGAAAGTGGCTAGTCTACTGCATTGAGGGTACTGCAATTCTCATGAACGAGTAACACTGATGAGCAATGTCACTAATATTCCACAGTCAACGTGTTTTACATAAAAAAGTAAATAGTTTAGACCAGTGGTTTTCATCCTGTGTTCTTTGGAACCTCTGGGTTCTGGGGGAGGTTACCAGAGGGGGAGGTTACTAGGGAGGGAGGTTACTAGGGAGGGAGGTTACTAGGGGGGGAGGTTACTAGGGGGGGAGGTTACTAGGG
>CM071568.1:301620959-301650811 GCA_036426205.1 Ascaphus truei
GGTATCCTCTGCCTCACTGGCCTCATCCGCCACAGAGGATTATCATCCTGCTACCTGCCCCCCTCTATCCACAGATCCTGCATCCTGCCCTCATCCCTATCCTACTTTCACTCCGCTGTACGCATCATGATCCTCCATCCTGCCATCCACAGTATCCTCCTGCCTCTGCCTCATCCCACAGTATCCTCCTGCCTCCTGCCCCCATCCCACAGGATCTCCCTGCCTCCTGCCCTCATCCCACAGTATTTCCCTCCTCCTGCACTCATCCCACAGTACTCCTTCCTGCCCTCATCCCACACCGTATCCTCTGCCTTCCTGCCCTCATCCCACAGTATCCTCCTGCCTCCTGCCCTCATCCCACAGATATCCTCCTTCCACTCCGACTATCCCACAGTATCCTCCTGCCCCTCCTGCCATCATATCCACAGTATCCTCCTGCCTCATCCCACAGTATCCTCCTGCCCTTTCATACACAGTATCTCTGCCTCTGCTCATCCCACCAGTAATCCTCCTGCCTCCTGCCTCATCCCACAGTATCCTCATGCCTCATCACAGTATCCTCTGCCCATCCCACAGTATCCTCCTGCCTCATCGCCATCATCCACCGTATCTCCTGCCTCCTGCCCTATCCTACAGTATCTCCTTGCCTCCTGGCCTCATCCACGATACTCCCGCTCTCCTGCACCTCATCTACAGTATCTCCTGCCCTCATCCCACAGTATCCTCCTGCCTCATCCCACAGTATCCTCCTGCCTCATCCCACAGTATCCTCCTGCCACTATCCCACAGTATCCTCCTGCCTCCTGCCCTCATCACACAGTATCCTCCTGCCTCCTGCCCTCATCCCACAGTATCCTCCTGCCCTCATCCCACAGTATCCTCCCTCCTGCCCTCATCCCACAGTATCCTCCTGCCCCATGCCTCAATGCCTACAGTATCCTCCTGCCCTCATCCACAGTACCTCCCGCTCCTTGCCCTCATCCTACAGTATCTCCTGCCTCCAGCCCTCATCCCACAGTATCCTCCTGCACCTCCTGCCCTAATCCCCCAGATCCCCAGCTCCTCCGCCCTCATCCCCAGTATCCCTGCCCCTCCTCCACGCTCATCCCACAGTATTCCTCCTGCCTCCTGCCCTCATAACACCACAGTATCCTACTGCCTCATCCCCCAGTATCCTCTGCCTCCTTGCCCTCATCCACCAGTATTCTGCCTCATGCCTCATCCTATAGTATCCTCCGCCTCATGCCCTATACCCCAAGTAAATCCTCCTGCCTCCTGCCTCATCTATCGTATCCTCCTCATACTGACCTCATGCCCACAGTATCCTCCTGCCTCATCCCCCAGTATCCTACTGCCTTCCTGCCATCATCCCACAGTATCTCCTGCCCTATCCCACGATATCCTCCTGCCTACTTGCCCTACATGCCTACAGATCGCTCCTGCCTCCTGCCCTCATCCCACAGATTATCCATCACTGCCTCCTGCCCTCCATACCCACAGTATCCTCCTGCCTCATCCACAGTATCCTCCTGCCTCATCCCCCAGTGATCCTCCCGCCTCCTGCCCTCATCCCACAGTATCTCCTGCCTCTGCCCTCACCCAGTATCCTCACTGCCTCCTGCCCTCATCCCACAGTATCCTCCTGCCCTCACTACTTACAGTATCCTCCTGCCTCATCCCACAGTATCCTCCTGGATCCTCTGCCCTCATCCCACAAAGTATCCTCTCCTCCTGCCCTCATCCCACAGTATCTCCGCATCCACAGATCCTCCTGCCCTCATCCCCCAGTATCCTCCTGCCTCCTGCCTCATCCCACCAGAATCCTCCTGCCTGCCCTCATCCCACAGATACCTCTGCTCATCCCCAGATTCCTCCTGCCTCCTGCCCTCATCCCAGTATCCTCACCTCATGCCCTCATCCCCAGTATCCTCCTGCCTCCTGCCCTCTCCTCCTACAGTACCTCCTGCCCTCAATCCCACAGTATCTCCTGCTCCTCGCCTATCCCACAGTATCCTCCTGCCCTCATCCCACAGTATCCTCCTGCCTCCTGCCTCATCCCACAGTATCCTCCTGCCCTGCCCTCATCCTATAGTATCCTCCTGCCTCCTGCCACAGTATCCTCCTGCCTCCTGCCCTCATCCCACAGTATCCTCCCGCCTCCTGCCTCATCCCCCCAGTATCCTCCTGCCTCATCCCACAGTATCCTCCTGCCCTCATCCCACAGTATCCTTGCTATCCCTATCCTCCGCCCTCATCCCCACAGTATCTCTGCTCCTGCCCTCAGTCCCCCAGGATCCTCCCGCCTCCTGCCTCATCCCCAGTTCCTCCTGCCCCTTCATCCCACAGTAATCTCTCTGCCCTCATCCCACAGTATCCTCCTGCCCTCATCCCACAGTATCCTCCCGCCTCCTGCCCTCATCCCACAGTTATCCTCCAGTCTCATCCCACAGTATCCTCCTGCCCTCATCCCACAGTATCGACAATCCTGCCCATCCATCCCACCAGTATCTACCTGCTCCTGCCCTCATCCACAGACTCCGCCTCCTGCCGCATCCCACAGTATCTCTGACCTCCTGCCCTCATCCCACATATCCTCCTGCCTCCTGCCCTCATCCCACAGTATCCTCCTGCCTCATGCCCTCTCGCCCACAAGTATCCAAAAAAAAAAGGGACCGTGGCTCTCAGGTTCCCGTGCCATCCCACAGTATCATTGCTGCGCCCTCACCCCACAGTGTCTCACTGCCTCGTGCCCTCCTCCCACATACGCCCCCAGTCATCCTCCTGCCGCCTAATCCCCCAGTATCCCTGCCTCTGCCATCATCCCCCAGTTCTCACTCTCCTGCCCCTCATCCCCAGTATCCTCCTGCCTCCTGCCCTCATCCCCCAGTATCATCCTGCCTCCTGCACTCATCCCCCAGTATCCCCCTGCCTCCTGCCCTCATCCCACAGTATCCTCCTGCCTCCTGCCCTCATCCCACAGTATCCTCCTGCCCTCATCCCAGTGTCCTCCTGCCTCCTGCCCTCATCCCACAGTATCCTTCTGCCCTCATCCTACAGTATCCTCCTGCCTGCTGCCCTCACCCCACAGTGTCCTCCTGCCTCGTGCCCTCATCCCACAGTATCCTCCTGCCTCCTGCCCTCATCATCCCCCAGTATCCTCCTGCCTCCTGCCCTCATCCCCCAGTATTCTCCTGCCTCCTGCCCTCATCCCCCAGTATCCTCCTGCCCTCATCCCCCAGTATCCTCCTGCCCTCATCTCACAGTATCCTCCTGCCTCCTGCCCTCATCCCCCAGTATCCTACTGCCTCCTGCCCTCAGTCCCCATTTCCTCCTGCCTCCTGCCTCATCCCACAGTATCCTACTGCCCCTCATCCCCCAGTATCCTCCTGCCCTCATCCCACAGTATCCTCCTGCCCTCATCCCACAGTATCCTCCTGCCCTCATCCCACAGTATCCTCCTGCCCTCATCCCACAGTATCCTCCTGCCTCCTGCCCTCATCCCCCAGTATCCTCCTGCCTCCTGCCCTCATCCCACAACACCCGTCCCGGAACATTCAAAGGTTTCATGGAGGGCAGGTGAAGTAAAGCCCATAGTAATGAGTTGCAGGCCATGCGGGCGTTGAAGGGGACAATACAATGGCAGAAGGAAAATCCCAGTTGTTGTCTTCTTAATGTGGCAGATCTCTATATGTATCTTTCTTATTTACATAGCGCCAACAACACGGTATTCACAGCGTCTTACAAAACACACATTAAAATGTAGGGAGTTAAAATAAAATACGTGCAACAACAAAAAAGTCGCTCCCCATAGAGGCTGCAAACGGCGTTGTACTGTACTGTATATAGGAAGACGCAGGGACAGTATGGAGGAGTAAGTACAGTACACATACTGTGCTTCACATGTTACGTGGATAGAATCAGCTGTAGAGGAAATTGGACCATATTCCCTGAGAATACTGAGTGATTCTAAAGGGGAAAAAATCAGCAAACGGAAACTGTCTAAAAAGTATCGGCATTGTAATGTTCACGCGCACGGCGGGGTTACGGCGTTCCTGTTCTCCGTGTGACCTTCATCAGGCTGAGAGTCACCTTTTTATTACAGCTTCAGTTTCCGGGGTCTTTTTTTCCTTTGCACGCATCTCTTAAAACCCCGAGTCTGACCGGCTGAGTGCGGCTTCTACATGTTGTTATCATCGGATTTTCTGGCCACACAGCTTTTTGGGGGCCGGCACCTCTGGGTTTTCTATGCTACTTTCTTGCCTGATAAGTAGTCTTCTGGGTTTTTCTAAGTGGTTCTAAGCCATAAAACGCCTTTGCTGGGATTTCCTGCGCTGGGGTATCGGAGTTTTTATCCAGCATTAACTGCCGAGGACGTGTACGGCAGAAAACGCAGGGTTGATCCCCCATATCGGAGCTTACCGGGTCCCCACCCGCTGGTGTCGGGTACTAAAGTTCCACTAGTGGAATCCCTCTGTGGGTAGATTTGTGCATCGACCATAATCCATTCATTATTATTCATTCTGGTTTTGGTGCATATCCTTTGGGGGAAGATCCTTTCATGGGGTTTCAGGGTCATTTCCTGCCTGCTACATTTCATAGTTTTGAAGAATGATTATTAAGCAGCTGCTGTGGTGGTGACTTAATACAGAGGTATGTCCGGAGAAGGGAATAATGAGGCCCACTAAGCATGAACAAATGGACCGACTGACCAGCTTTGGTGCTTTGGTGACTGACCAGCTGTTCAGGTGTGGTCAATAGACGGCAGAGGTAAATTAAACTGAACAACAGTAACAGTGTAATACACAGTGAGACAGTGTAATGTACAGTGAGACAGTGTAATGTACAGTGAGAGTGTAATGTACAGTAAGATAGTGTAATGTACAGTAAGATGGTGTGTAAGGGAGTCAAGGCAGGAGACTGAACTAGGTGTCAGGTTTCCAGCAGGTGATATAGAAATTTCTGCTTGAACCGTTATAAAAGGCAGGAAATGAGAACCTGTCACTGTCCCTGTTTGGAGTAGGTTAGGAGGGTCACAGACAGAGCTCCCACCCGCAGGGAACCAGGCTGGTTGACCAGAAGATTTTGCCTGGCAACCGTGAGGAACCCGCAGCCTCACCCAGCAGAAGCCTGCACAAAGAAGGGCAAAAGGACTTATTGGGAGCAGCAAGACTTCAAAGCTTGCAGCTGGAGAAATCGGAGACACCGGACCATCATCAATCAGATAAGACGGTATACATTGTTCCCTTGTCTTATAGTTCTATATAATATTGTTTCATATGTTTTAAAGCTGGGAACCAGTTTAGTTGGCCAGTTGTCGTTAGAAAGGGCTGTAGAGGTTTTTTTTGTTTTAAGCACAACTGGTAATGCTTGAACAATATGTGTACCAATGTTGAATATTTGTTGTGTCTCTCCAAAACAATAAAAAAAATTGAAACAAAAAAGAAAGAAAAGGGCTGCAGCAAAGTGTAGTTACTTTCCCTAACGGGAATAGGTATTTATTTTATGATTTATGTTTTGCCTTAAAGGGGCAGTAGCCCCAATGTTTTAGTTGTTTTTGTGACAAATAAAATCGCTCCACATTTGGTTTATCCTAAAAATTGCATGTGTGGAATCTGATTTGACCTCGCCTACAGGCTGTTCAGTCACATTGTGTAATATACAGTAAGACGGATAATTCAGGAAAGTCTCTGACCGTGATGCAGGAGCCATTGTGGAAGTAGGTGCCCACAGGACAGTGACAACCTTCCTCACACCCGTCTGAGAAGCATTCAACCTGGTGGGTGAGGTGGGCACAGCTGTACGGGCATCCTTCTCCATTCACACACTCTCGGTACAGACGATCGGGGGGGCAGCCCACATCTGGCAAAGAGACAAAGCAAAACCAAGAAGCGAATGGAGGACGTTTCCCAGATCGTGTGACGCTCCTTCATTTTGGGGCGACGCCATACAGACAAAAAGAGAGAGACAGCTGCTCAGGAAAAAAAGGTCACTTCCCCAGGAATATACATCGGTATAAGGATTACTACTATAGGAAGCCAGTGGCTATTCCAACGCGACATTCTGTGATATACGGCAATGTACTTTGCCAAGTTTGCCATTGAATTATATAGAAAGTTACAATACAATATAGAAAAATACACAGAGACAGAAACCGACCGCAGATAAAGCTCTGCGCTATTGCTACAAAATCCTCCACTCAACCAGAATCGATCACATTTCTCTGAAGCTTTAGATCCTTTTTATGACTTTGGGCACTATTGCTAAGCCTGCTGTCTACAAGCACTCCTAAATCCTTCTCCATCAAGGATTCCCCCAATATATCTCCATTTAATTTGTAAGTCGCCTATTTATTCTTGCATCCCAAATGCATAACCTTACATTTATCTGTATTAAACCTCATCTGCCATTTACCTGCCCACGTTTCCAGTCTCTCCAAGTCCTTCTGAAGAGAAATTACATCCTGCTCTGATTCTATTACCTTACACAATTTAGTATCATCAGCAAAGATGGAGACTTTGCTCTCGATCCCAACCTCAAGGTCATTAATAAACAAGTTAAAAAGCAGGGGTCCCAGTACCGATCCCTGGGGTACTCCACTCACGACTTTAGCCCAACCTGAAAAAGTTCCATTTATGACAACCCTCTGTTGTCTGTCCTTTAACCAGTTTTCAATCCAGGTGCATATGTTATTACTGAGTCCAATTTTCTTTATTTTGTACACCAACCTCTTGTGTGAAACCATATCAAAAGCCTTTGCAAAATCTAAGTAGACCACATCAACTGCATTACCCTGGTCTAAATTCCTACTTACCTCCTCAAAGAAACAAATAAGGTTAGTTTGGCATGATCTATCCTTCATAAATCCATGCTGACTATTACTAATAATTTTGTTTTCCATTAGGTATTCCTGAATAGTATCCCATATTAACCCTTCAAGTAGCTTCCCCACTATAGAAGTCAGGCTTACAGGTCTCTAATTCCCTGGTTGTGATCTAGCTCCCTTTTTAAATAAAGGCACCACATCTGCTTTACACCAATCTTGTGGTACTGAGCCTGTGGAAATGGAGTCCTTGAATATTAAATGTAATTGTTTGGCTATTACTGAACTTAACTCCTTGAGAACTCTTGGGTGTATGCCATCTGGCCAGGTGCCTTATTTACTTAAAGTGTTTCAAGCCGCCTATGAATTTCTTCCTCAGTTAAGCAATTGTTCATTAATATTACTCTTTCAGTGCTCAAGAAGCCAGCAAAACATTCAGGTGGAACAATGTCCCCCTGGTCATCAGACCATATTGACCAATGCTCTCTCTATGGAAGACTCACTTATGATTAGAAATAAAAAATATGTAGAACATAATCAAGTTCACTAACCCCAATTATATTCTTTAAAGATCATACAGAGGTGTCACTTGTAATTCCCGCAGGTGCGAGGAGGGGCGAGTATAGAGGCGAATGTATCTGATAGAAGCTAGGAAAAGGGGACCTGCTTCAAGGTGGACAAGTACTCAATGGGCACATGGGGGGGTTAATTGTACTTCTAAATAAAATAAAATACACAAACAGTAAAAAGCACTGATATGCCTATAAAGCGAATCAATAGCGGGTGGTCTGTGTGTGGGTGGATAAGGAATAATTACTGGTAATTAGTCTTGCAGTAATTACTGATTGTTACCACATTGTAGTTGCTCACTTTCTGATACAGATCCTCACACTAACACAACAGGATGCACAGGTACTGCCTGAATAGGCGATATTGTGCTAATTGGCCGTATAATGATCACCTTATTGTATCTCTCTGTGATAGATCTTAGGAATTGTACTGAAGCAATTATATCAATGAATACGGCCCATAGGCCTAACTTATAGTGTGCGCGACGGCGACGCGACGGATGACGTCACCCGTCGCCGCTAGCAAAAGTTGTAATTCGCTTTCCGGCGACGTCATGGGTGACCAGGTGGCGACAGCCGCTGAAAAATCTAATTTTACCAGCTTCAAAAATTTGCGCCGCCAGCGTGGCTCCCGTCGCACCCTCGCGCTTACTATAAGCGCATGCGAAGGCGGCAAAATATTTTTTTTTTGCCGCGATGTCGGCACTATAAGAGCAGCCTCAGGGGATCCAGCTGTGTAAACTAATGTAAGTTTATAGAAGATGGAGAGATTTGATACCAAATCTCCCAGGAAAATGTGTAGTCTTCTTCAGGCGGTGAGCTAAGGAGAGCCAGCTCTCTGCCCGACGCGTTTCCTGGTCCTGTAAGTTACTCACCGAGACAGACCTGGGTATTACACGACATGCTCTGCACGGCCCTCCCCGTGCACTCCACATCCCGACATTCCCGCACTCGGATCTGTTCTCCTCCCCCACAGGACACGCTGCAGGAGGACCACGGTGACCACGCGCTCCATGGGTCCTCCTCTGTAACCCAAACAATACAAGTGAGACCTCTCGGCCGGGGGGGAGACAGATCATCCTCGTGGGGTGCATTACTGTAAACATTTTCGACAACACACCTTCTGATCTTTAAAGCCTCTGAGGATGAAAATGAACTTGTTTCATAATTTATATGGAGACAACTGACACTTTCTTGTAAGAAAGGCAAGTAGATGTTTTTCTAAACATTTTTTTTTTTTTTTTATAGTAAACAAAAATTTTGTATAGTTTTTACAATCTTTATCTAAAATCTGGTGTGATAAGTCTGTTTGCCTTTGTAGGGAGAATGAAAGTTTGTCTTGTTTCTGATGGCCTAGGCATGTAAAGGGTTCATTTTTATCTCTTAGTAAAAATGTTTATGTTGCTGTAATAATGGTTATATAGTCTAAAACTTGCAGTATATAGTTTATTGTGCGTTTCAGACAGCTTACGTCCTCTTTTTCCTGTCTCTGGTTCATGCTTCAGTACACTTCCTCTTTTCCTTAGTTAAGTCAGGTTGCTGGCACTCAAAAAGTTAATGTTTTAGTGAGTGTGTTGCTGAATCCCCTCGCTCCCCTGTCCCCTGAGATATAAACTTTGTCTTGGGAGCAGGGGGGGGGGGCAGAATCTCATCCCGGGACAAGGCTAATGGTGAGGCCACTTGTGTCCAGGAATACGCGATCGCAGGAGAAGTAACTCTAACTGCCAGGCACAGAGAAGGGGGGTGGGTTCCCCTGGTAAGGCCGTGCTTGTGATATCCAGACTGCTAATACTGTCCATAAGTATTTCAATAAACAATATTTTACTAAGAATTGGTGTGGGTGTGTCCATGTGTGTACTCGTGGGTGATATCGACAATCCGAACAAGCATTTCTATCAGTGCATTTATAATAAGTATGATATAGCCGGCAGGATAAGCAACCCCTGTCAACACATTTGGCGTAGTCGGCAGGATATGCAACCCCTGTCAGCACAGCCTTTTCTCAAAGTCACTGGTTAAATGTTTTCAAAGCTTTGTTCTTTGTTCGTAAACTAATTATGAAGCCCACGTTAGTCAAACAGATAAACATAATTAGCTAATATACTTGAATTCAGTGTTCCTGGAGAAATAACAAACATAACTATTTTTCCAAAGATGAAAATAAGTATAAAGATACTTTTCAGGGCGATTTATTCTTTCCAAGGAAGCTATTTTTCCATCAGATCAAGCACACACACTCACACTAACCTCTCTCAGTCAGGCCTCCATCAGATCCAACACACACTCACCCTAACCTCTCTCAGTGAGGCCTCCATCAGATCCAGCCCCCACACTCACACTAACCTCTCTCAGTGAGGCCTCCATCAGATCCAGCACACACACTCACCCTAACCTCTCTCAGTCAGGCCTCCATCTGATCCAGCAAACACACTCACACTAACCTCTCTCAGTGAGGCCTCCATCAGATCAAGCACACACTCACACTAACCTCTCTCAGTCAAGCCTACATCAGATCCAGCACACACTCACTCTAACCTCTCTCAGTGAGGCCTCCATCAGATCCAACAAACACACTCACACTAACCTCTCTCTGTGAGGCCTCCATCAGATCCAGCACACACACTCACCCTAGCCTCTCTCAGTGAGGCCTCCTTCAGATCCAGCACACACTCACACTAACCTCTCAGTGAGGCCCCCATCAGATCCAGCACACACTCACACTAACCTCTCTCAGTGAGGCATCCATCAGATCCAGCACACACACATCTGGGTCAGTTCAATCAAAGTGGTTTTCACCAACAATTAATGAAAGAACCCAAAACCCGGATCCTACTTTTATGGGCGGGGGAGAAATCACTGAAATCCAGGATCACTTTTGATCATCAATTCATACAATATGCCGGAGATTGAAACTCAGAATGCCTGATAACCGGGCAGTAGTATTGGGAAATACATCAAATAATGGGAGATCAGTTCCTAACAGCACATCCCCTATCCCAAATCATGCAGGTCGCTCTCTCACCTGGACAGTCCAGACTCTGGCAGTCTCTCTGGTGCTGGCTGTCTCCCAGGCAGTCTCGGCCCCCGTTCTGGGGTTTAGGGCTATCACACTCTCTGGATCGAGTGTGGGTTCCTTCTCCGCAGGTCTGGGAACAAGGGGTCCAGGAGGTCCACAGACCCCACCCACCATCCAGCCGACAGGAGGGATCCGGAATGCAGAGCAGCCGGCCACTGACACACGTGCTGAAAGCGACAGAGACAAGTCAGGGAGTCGGGAGCCTGAGAACAGATTGTACATGGCAGAAGAAGAAGGGCTGAAGGAGCGGCTCAGTGAGTAAAGATACTGACTCTGTAAGCAATGACACCGAGTTTGAATCAGGGGAACCTGGTTCAATTCCCGGTGTCAGCTCCTTGTGACCTTGGGCAAGTCACCTTATCTCCCTGTGCCTCAGGCACATAAGGGCATACCCCGGTTTAAGGACACTCACTTTAAGTACACTTGCGAGTAAGTACATATCGCTCAATAGGCAAACAGCAGCTCACGCATGCGCCTGTCAGCACGTCCTGAACAGCAATACCGGCTCCCTATCTGTACTGAAGCTGTGCGCAAGCGGGGAGACTATAGAGCCTGTTACACATGAGTTATTTACATCATTTATGCACGTATATGATGATTGCAGTACAGTACATGCATCGATAAGTGGGAAAAAGGTAGTGCTTCACTTTAAGTACATTTTCGCTTTACATACATGCTCCAGTCCCATTGCGTACGTTAATGCGGGGTATGCCTGTATACAGTATCATCCTGGATGGCCCTCCGCCAACTCAAACTTAACATGTCAAAAACAGAGCTCCTCATACCCCCTCCCACACCCAGCCCCACCACCTACCTCTACATCACTGTTGGAAACACTATCATACACCCAGTATCACAAGCACGCTGACATGGGGTCACATTTGACTCCTCCCTCACATGCACAATGTAGCTAAAACCTGTCGCTTTTTCCTCCGCAATATAACTAAGATACGCCCTTTCCTCTGTTGCTGTACTGCTAAAACTCTGACTCAGGCCCTCATTCTCTCCCGTCTCGATTACTGTAACCTCCTGCTGTCCTGCCTTCCTGCCTCTCACCTGTCTCCCCTACAATCTATCCTAAACACAGCTGCCATAATCGCTCTGCTCTTTCCTAAATCTGTCTCCGCGTCTCCCCTCCTGAAATTCCTCTCCTGGCTTCCGATCAAATCCCGCATCTCACACTCAATTCTCCTCCTCACTTTTAAAGCTTTACATTCTTCTGCCCCTCCCTACATCTCAGCCCTAATTTCTCGCTATGCACCATTCTGACTCTTTGTTCTGCTCAAGGATGTCTTCTGTTTCCCCATTTTGTATCTAAAGCCCTCTCCCGCCTTAAACCTTTCTCACTGACTGCCCCACAGCCCTGGAATGCCCTTCCCCTCAATACCCAACTATCCACCTTTAAGACCCATCTTAAAACCCACCTCCTTAACGAATCATATGGGTAGCTCTGTGGCGGCTACTTTACACCTTATACATAAAATTTGGCCCCTTGCAGACGCACTTACCAGAACGCCCTCCTACTGTCTCTGTACGTTCTTCCTACCAACCAATTAGATTGTAAGCTCCTCGGAGCAGGGACTAATTTTCCTAAATGTTGCTTTTGTGTCTGAAGTACTTCTTCCCATTTATGTGTTATTTGTATTATTTGTTATTTATATGATTGTCACGTGTATTAATAGCGATATATATATATATATATATATATATATATATATATATATATATTACTCACAGAATTTACTGTATATGTTCTAGAAAGTGTGACATACAGTAGTCCCAGAATATTAGGCAGCGGTCTGTTCAATTTTAGGGCAGAAAGTGGAAAAAGGGAAAAAATGATCCATTCCTCAGTTTCACGTTTGCTGAGACTGTGGGATAGAAACTCCAGGCCAGAGATTAATGGTTCTGGTTTCCCTCACCTGCTCTCCTAATTGCTAGAACAGGTATTTAGAGCAGAGAAGGTTACTTTTTCACTCTGTCACCTAGAGCCTGGAGGCTGGGGGTATCGCAGCTCCCCGGCATCCAGTTCGGGGAGGACGCCCCCTTCACATACTGCAGCATCTGAGGATCTAATGGGACGCTGTCCCCATCTCACAGTTAAGGACTCAATGTTATTCTGTGTGTTAGTTTAAATTGGTAACTGGATTACCCAGACAATATAGCAGATAGGGAAATGCATACGAGTTAGACGCCTGACAGGACTGGATGTTATTTTTAAGAGTTTATTTTGTTCTAAAAGTGACAGTGTTTAAAAATGTTTAGTGTCACTGATAGAGAAATAAACCGCTGAAGGTTGAGGGCTGAGTGCCCCTTGTGTGTATACCCGTGTTTGTCCCCCTTTTATACAAACCGAACCCTTGAAGACTGTGTCAGGAAGAGCCTGGGCAAGCGGCAGCGCTACATAAAGGGAGCCGTTTGCCACAAAAGACAGGAGACAAGTTATGAGCACACATCCCATTTGTGCCACATTAATGAGCGTAAGAAGAGTTCTGTATAAAGGTCCCCTGGCTGCAAAACGTGAACAAAACAATACTGCACCAGGTTTACCACAACACAAACTTCATTTCAGTTGAATTCATTGATATAAATATGGTGCCATTTTTGCAAGTGTGTGACATTGTTTTCTAACATTAAAGAACGGCCATTAACAGTTCTGAATAAATGAGGAACACTGGCAGCTCAGGCCCTTTAATCGCTGCGTGAAGATATTTAATAACAACGGTATATGTGCTTATTTACAGTTTAAATACAGAGAAAAAACCATTGCGCCCTTCACAGCTCAAATGCAGGAGTCCCGCACATCTCTCTATAGAATCCATAACAGCTATCTGACACTCACCAGGTTTGACAGGGACCTGACACCGTCTCCCCGGGCAGAGCATGTTCCCACGGGACAGGACCAGACCAGGCGGAGCCTGCGCCCGTCTCAGAAGCCTCTACAGGTGCGAAATGTACAAGAGGAAGTGAGAAAAATAGGCTCTTTACACAGTGAGAGTGCTCTCTTTACAGAGTGAGACTGCTCTCTTTACACAGTGAGACTGCTCTCTTTGCACAGTGAGACTGCTCTCTTTACACAGTGAGACTGCTCTCTTTACACAGTGAGACTGCTCTCTTTACACAATGAGACTGCTCTCTTTACACAATGAGACTGTTCTCTTTACACAATGAGACTGCTCTCTTTACACAGTGAGACTGCTCTCTTTACACAATGAGACTGCTCTCTTTACACAGTGAGACTGCTCTCTTTACACAGTGAGACTGCTCTCTTTACACAGTGAGACTGCTCTCTTTACACAGTGAGACTGCTCTCTTTCCCACAGTATCCTCCAGTCTCATCCCACAGTATCCTCCTGCCCTCATCCCCAGTATCCGCCTGCCCTCATCCCACATATCCTCCTGCCCTCTCCCCAGTATCCTCCTCCTCCTCCTCATCCCACATATCCTACTGCCTCCTGCCTCATCCCCAGTAACCCTCCTGCCTCCTGCCCTCATCCATTATCCTCCTGCCCTGCATCCCACATTATCCTCCTGCCTCCTGCCCCCCTGCCCTCATCCCACAGTATCCTCCTGCCTCCTGGCCCTCATCCCACATAGACCCTGCCTCCTGCCCTCTCCCCATATAGCTCCTTCCTCCTTCCTCATCCCCCCGTATCCTCCTGGCCCATCATCCCACATATCCGCCTGCCCTCAGCCCCCAGTATACCCTCCGCCTCCCCGCATCCCACAGTATCCTCCTGCCTCCTGCCCTCATCCCCTTATCCTCTTGCCCTCATCCCAAGTATCCTCCTTCCCCTCATCCCACAGTCATCCTCCTGCCCTCATTCCCACATTATTCCATCCTGCGCCTCATCCCCATATCCTCCTGCCTCCTGCCACATATCCTCCTGCCTCCTGCCCTCATCCTATAGTATCCTCCTGCCTCCTGCCCTCATCCCCCAGTATCCTCCTGCCTCCTGCCACAGTATCCTCCTGCCTCCTGCCACAGTATCCTCCTGCCTCCTGCCCTCATCCCACAGTATCCTCCTGCCTCCTGCCCCTGGCCCTCATCCCACATATCCTCCTGCCCCTGCCCTATCCCACAGTATCCTCCTTCCTGCCTCCTGCCCTCATCCCACAGTATCCCCTCCTCCTGCCTCCTGCCTCATCCCACAGCTCCTCCTGCCTCCTGCCCTTATCCCACAGTAGCCTCCTGCCGGCCTGCACCATCCCACAGTATCCTCCTCTCCTCCCCAGCCCACAGTATCCTCCTGCTATCCCACAGGTAATCCTCCTGCCTCATCCCACAGATCCTCCTGCTCCTGCCCTCATCCCACAGTACCTCCTGCTCGCTACTCCTGCCCAGCCCACAGTATCCTCCTGCCCTCATCCCACAGTATCCTCCTGCCTCCTGCCCTCATCCCACAGTATCCTCCTGCCTCATCCACAGTATCCTCCTGCCCTCATCCCACAGTATTCTCCTGCCTCCGCCTCCATCCCACAGTATCCTCCTGCCTCCTGCCGCTCATCCCACAGTATCCTCCTCCCTCATCCCACGTATCCTCCTGCCCTCGATCCCACAGTAGCCTCCTGCCTCCTGCCCTCATCCACATACCTCCTTCCCTCCTGCCTCATCCTACAGTATCCTCCGTGCCTCCTGCCCATCATCCCACATATCCTCTCCGCCTCTCCCTCATCCTCCATAATCCTCCTCCCTCATCCCACATATCCTCCTGCCCTCATCCCCCCTATCCCTCCTGCCTCCTTCCTCAATCCCACAGTATCCTCCTGCCCTCAAGCCCACGTATCCTCCTGCCTCCTGCCCTCATCCCACAGTATCCTCTGCCTCTGTCCGCCCCTCATCCCAAGTACCTCCGGCCCTCATCCACAGTATCCTCCTGCCGTCCGGCCCTCATCCCACAGTATCCTCCTGCCTCCTGCCTCATCCTACATATCCTCCTGCCCTCATCCCACATATCCTCCCCCTTCCTGCCCTCATCCACAGTATCCCTCCTGCCTCCTGCCCTCATCCCACAGTATCCTCCTGCCTCTGGCCCTCCTCCCCCAGTATCCTCCAGCCTCCTCCCCTCTCCCCCGTATCCGCTCCTGCCTCCTTCCCCATCCCACAGTATCCTCCTCCTCCTGCCCTCATCCCCCAGATCTCCTGCCTCATCCCCCAGTATCCTCCTGCCTCCTCCCTCATCCCACCTATCCCCTGCCGTCCTGCCCTCATCCTATAGTCTCCTCCCGCCTCCTGCCCTCATCCCCACGTATCCTCCTGCCTCCTGCCCTCATCCTAAGTAGCCTCCTGCCTCCTGGCCCTCACACAGTAATCCTCCTGCCCTCATCCCCCAGTTATCTCCTGCCTCCTGCTCATCCCACATATCCTCCTTCCCTCATCCCACAGTATCCTCCTGCATTCCTGCCTCTCATCCTACATATCCTCCTGGCCTCCTGCCCTCATTCGATCCCACAGTATCCTCCTGCCTCCTGCCCACTCATCCCACAGTATCCTCCCTGCTGCCTCATCCCCATTATCGCCTGCCTCATCCCCCAGTATCCTCCCGCCGCCTGCCCTCTCCCAACAGTATCCTCCTGCCTCCTGCCCTCATCCCCCAGTATCCTCCTGCCTCCTGCCCTCATCCCACAGTATCCTCCTGCCCTCATCCTACAGTAACCTCCTGCCTCATCCCACAGTATCCTCCTGCCTCCTGCCTCATCCCACAGTATCCTCCTGCCTCCTGCCCTCATCCCACAGTATCCTCCTGCCTCATCCCACAGTATCCTCCTGCCTCCTGCCCTCATCCCCCAGTGACCTCCTCCCCTGCCCGCATCCCCCAGTATTCACTCCTCCTCCTGCCCTCATCCACACAGTATCGCGTGCCTCATCCCACAGTATCCTCCTCCCTGCCTCCTGCCCTCATCCCCCAGTATCCTCCTGCCTCCTGCCCTCATCCCCCAGTATCCTCCTTGCCTCCTGCCCCCCCCCCCCCCCCCCCCCCCCCCCCCCCCCCCCCCTCCCCCCCCCCCCCCCCCCCCCCCCCCCCCCCTCATCCTACAGTTCCTCCTGCCCCTCATCCACATCTCCTCCTGCCTCCTCCTCTCCCACATCATCCTCCTTCCCTCCTCCCACATATCCTCCTGCCTCCTGCCTCATCCCACGTATCCTCCTGCCTCCTGCCTCTCATATATACCTCCTTCTCCTTCCACAGTGATCCTCTCTGCCTCCTGCCCTCATCCCACAGTAATCCTCCCGGCCTCCTGCCTCATCCCCCAGTATCCTCCTGCCCTCATCCAACATCATCCTCTGCCCTCATCCAACAGTATCCTTCTGCCCTCATCCCACAGATCCTCCTGCCCTCATCCCGCCAGTAAGCCTCCTGCCCTCCTGCCCTCATCCCCCGTACCTCCCGCCCCTGCCTCATCCCCCATATCCTCCTGCCCCGCATCCCCAGTATCCTCCTGCCCTTCATCCCATCATATCCCTCCGCCCCTCCACAAGTTCCCCTCCCTCCTCCTGCCCTCATCCCACATTATCCTCCTGCCTCCTGTCCTCCTGCCCTCATCCCACAGTATCCTCCTGCCCCTCATCCCCCATTTCCTCCGCCTCCGCCCTCATCCCACAGGTATCCTCCCCTCCTGCCCTCATCGCCACAGTATCCTCCTTCCGCCTGCCCTCATCCCCAGTTCCTCCGCCTCCTTGCCCTCATCCCACCGTATCCACTGCCCCCCTGCCCTCCATCGCCCAGTATCCTCCGGCCTCCTGCCCTCATCCCACATAACCCTGCCCTCATATCCCCAGGATCCTCCGGCCGGCGCCCTCACCCCACATCTGTCCTCCTGCCCGTGCCCCCCTCCCACGATATCCTCCTTGCCCTACCCCCAGTAGCCCGCACTGCCTCCTGCCCTCACCCCCATTTATCCTCCTGCCTCCGCCCTCATCCCCCAGTATCCTCCTCTCCCCCCTCCTTCTCCCCCAGTCTCAATCCTGCCTCCTGCCCTCAATCCACCCTTATCCCCCTGCCTCCTCCCTCATCCCCAGTTATCTCCTGCCTCCCTCACCTCATCCCACAGTACCTCCTGCCATCCCAGTGTCCTCCTGCATCCGCCCTCATCCACGAGTATCCTTCGCCCATCCTACAGTAATCCTCCTGCTGCTGCCCTCACCACCACAGTGTCCTCCTCCTCGGGCCCCTCACCCCAGTATCCTCTGCCATCCTGCCCTCCTCATCCCCCAGTATCCCTCCTGCCCCCCTGCCCTCATCCCCCTCTTCGCGCTCCTCCGGCCCTCCTCCCCCAGTATCCTCCTGCCCCTCATCCCCCAGTATCCTCCTGCCCTCATCTCACAGTAGCCTCCTTCCGCCTGCCTCCGCCCCTCATCCCACCCCATTATCCTCCTCCTTCCTCCTGCCCTCATCCCCTCAGTATTCTCCTGCCTCCTGCCCATCATCCCCATCCCCCAGTATCCTTCCTCCCTCATCCCCCAGTATCCTCCTGCCCTCATCCCACAGTATCCTCCTGCCCTCATCCCCCAGTAGCCTCCTGCCCCTCATCCCCAGTATCCTCCCTGCCCTCATCCCACAGTATCCCCTCCGCCTGCCCTCATCCCCCGATCCCCGGCCTCCTGCCCTCATCCCACCAACACCCCCGTCCCGGAACATTCAAAGGTTTCATGGAGGCATGGAGTTAAAGCCCATAGTAATGAGTTGCAGGCCATGCGGGCGTTGAAGGGGACAATACAATGGCAGAAGGAAACATCCCGTTGTTTGTCTTCTTAATGGGCCGATCCTCTCTATGTATCTTTCTTATTTAACATAGCGCCAAAAACACGGTATTGCACTAGCGTCTTACAAAACACACTATTAAAATGTAGGGAGTTAATAAAATACGTGCAACAACAACAAAGTCGGCGCCCCAATGAAGGCTTGCAAACGGCGTTGTACTGTACTGTATAAGGAAGACGCGGGACAGTATGGAGGAGTAAGTACAGTACACAATCCCGTTGGGCTTCACAGTTACGTTGATAGAAATCAGCTGTAGGGAAATTGGACCATATCCCTGAGAATACGAGTGATTCTAAATGGGAAAAAATCAGCAAACGGAAACTTGTCTAAAAGTATCGTCATTGTAATGTTCACGAGGCACGGCGGGGTTACGGGTTCCAAAATTGTTCTCCTTGTGACCTTATCAGGCTGAGAGTCCCTTTTTATTACAGCTTCAGTTTCCTGTGGTCCTTTTTTCCTTGCACGCATCGCTTAAAAAAACCCCGGAGTCTGACCGGCTGAGTGCGGCTTCTACATGTTGTTATCATCGGATTTCTGGCCACACATCTTTTGGCGGCCGCACCTGTCTGGGTTTTCTATGAGACTTTCGTGCCTTAAAGTAGTCTTCTGGGTTTTTCTAATTGTTCGTAAGCCATAAAACGCCTTTTGCTGGGATTTCCTCGCTGTGGATCCGGAGTTTTTATCCAGCATTAACTGGCCGGACGTGTACGGCAGAAAACGCAGGGTTATCATTCCCCCAATCGGAGCTTACCGGGTCCCCCACCCGCTGGTGGTCGGTTACTAAAGTTCCTACTAGTGGAATCCCTCTGTGGTAATTTGTGGCATCGACCATAATCCATGCATTATTAATTTCATTCTGGTTTTGGTTCATATCCTTGGGGAAGACCTTTCAGTGGTTTCAGGGTCAATATTCCTGCCTTCTACATTGCATAGTTTTGACGAATATTATAAGCGCGCTGTGGGGTGACTTATACATGAGTATGTCCGGAGAGGAATAATGAGGCCACACATAAGCATGAACAAATGGACCGACTACCATCTTTTGTTCTTTGGTGACTGACCAGCTGTTCAGGTGTGGCATAGACGGGCAGAGGTAATTACTGGAACAACAGTAACAGTGTAATACACAGTGAGTACAGTGTACTGTAAGTGAGACAGTGTATGTACAGTGAGAGTGTCATTACAGTAAGATAGTGTAATGTTACAGTAAGATGGTTGTAAGGAGTCAAGGCGGAGACTGAACTATGTGTCAGGTTCCAGCAGGCTGTGGGATATATAGACATTTTCTGCTTTGAACCGTTATAAAAGCAGGAAAGGAGAACCTGTCACTGTCCTGTTGTGGAGAGGTTAGTAGGGTCACAGACAGAGCTCCCCACCCGCAGGGAACCAGCTGGTTGACCAAATATTTTGGGCCTGGCAACCTGTGAGGAACCCGCAGCCTCACACCAGCAAAGCCTGCAAACAGCATGCAAAAGGACTTATTGGGAGCAAAGGCAAGAACTTCAAAGCTTTCATCGGTATAAATCGGAGACCCGACCATCATCAATCCAGATCAGAACGGTATAACATTGTTCCCTTTCTTATAGTTCTATATAATATTTTTTCATAAGTTTAAAAGCTGGGAACCGTTTTAGTTGGCCAGTTTGTCCGTTCGAATGTTGGGAAGGGGCTTGAGGTTTTTTTTTGTTTTAGGGAGCACAACTGGTAAAACTGCTGTGAACTAATATTGTATCCAAGTGTTGTGAATAGAGGCTTGTTGGTCTCTCGCCCAGGAACATAAAAAAAATTGAACCAAAATAAGAAAGAAAAGGGCTGTGCAGGCACAAAGTGTGTTACTTTTCTCCTAAACGGTTAATAGTAATTTATTTTATGATTTATGTTTTGTTGCCCTTAGAAGGGGCAGTACTGCCCCAATGTTTTTAGTTGGTTTTTGTGACAACTAAAATCCTCCACATTTGGTTTAATCCTAAAACTTGCAATGTGTGGCTCTGATTTGACCTCGCCTACAGGCTTTCAAGTCACAGTGAGGGTGTACTATACAGTAAGACTGATAAGTTCAGGAAAGTCTCTGACCTAACCAGGAGCCATGTGTTGGAAGTAGGTGCCCACATGACAGTGACACTTCCTCACAACCGGCGTTCTGAGAAGCATTCAAAACATGGTGTGTGAGGGGTGGCGACAGCTGTTAACCGGGCATCCTTCTCCATTCACAAAACAAACTTCGCACTCTCGTTAACAGACGATCGTGTTGGGCAGCCCCCATCTTTCCAAAGTAGACAAGCAAACAATAGTTAAGTAATCGAAGAGTACGTTTTCCCAGATCTTTTGACGCTCCGGTTCATTTGTGGGTGGCGACCTCCATACAACAGACAGTAAAAAGAGAGAGACATCCTGCTCAGGAAACAAAAAGGTCACTGGGTCCCCAGTGAATATACATCGGTAATAAGGTATTACTTTTACTACTATAATGGAAAACCAGTGGCTATTGGCCAGGGGGGGATCCGATGTGAGGGCCAAAAAAAAAGTGGGGGGGCCAGAGTGAACCAACTGACGACAGTTGAAATATCTGGTGAAGAAGAAGTGGAGTAGAAGAGGTGAGGGGAAAACGGGCGGCGCGAGGTAGCAAAGTTTGGGGTGTTGCCAAAACACTGAAGATAGTCTGCCATATAGACGAGTATAATAATATAGCAAAGTTTATTCAGCGGAATACTCCGGATATAGTTAAAATCACCCAGAGACAGGGAAACTCGAGCCGGCACTAATAGGGCATCGCGTCATCTTGCTGAGACGGCAGAACGGCTGCCGCCAAATCAGAGCCTGAGAATCAAGATTCAGCATTTCGTCTATCGAAGCTGTGTCGTGCCCTCACTAAAATTTAAATATGACTACATGGGGGGCCTTGGGATCCACTACTTATGCTAACAGAGGGCCTGCTGTGCTGCGCAAGAGCCTCCTCAATCGGCTTCTCCAACCGATCAGAGTGAATTGGCTCCCCAATACTACTCTCCATTTCCAAGGATGTAATAGTTCGTCGCACTGGGAAATGTGGTATAACATGGGGGCGAGGCCGTTAAATCCAGGGAACCGTAATATGCTTGTAACTGCATAACTAGACAACGAGCAGCTGCGCATGGGACCGGCACGAGTCGTTTAGCGCAGTCTCGCAGGAGGGAACACAATATCTGGAAGGAAGAAGATTATAACGTGAAAACGAGCCGGGGGCCTGACATACTGACCTCCATCTATTCAGCGCGCTACGACGGAACTGTGTAGTAGCTCTGACAGCAAAGATCGGAAGACCTTGCCGCTGGGCGCGAGAGGCGCCAACCTCAAGGCTGCACACTAATCAAACAAAGTTATAAAAGTCCGCGGGGGAATCCCAGTCGGAAACCAGGGGATGGCCCTGGGAGTCACTGGCACACAATGGCAGAGCACAGGCTTTAGCCCAAGGCCTGAAATGGAACGCTCACCATTATATCAACCACCACTGGGCTGTATCAGATCTGGCCGGATGTAACAGGGCGGAGGTTTGAGGATGCAGCGTCAGGTCGGGCAATATGTTGTTAATAAGAGAATCCAATTTTATCTATAATTTTGTTGTACAGCACCAACCTGCTTGTGTGGCAACAACCGTATCAAGAAGCGTTTGCTCACAAGAATCTAATGTACCGCCGAATGACTGAGGGATTGAAAAACAATGCAACTATGGGGGCACCAAAAATTCGCCCCGGGTACGCTAAAGGTTGCCGACTTGCGGACGAGCTCCTCAAAGAAACAAATCAAACGGGTCAATTCATCAGGCATGCACTGCTACCGATCGTATAAGAGTACCTAAACAGCGACAAATAGACTGCTGAGCATAAAAGTGGTATTTCCAGTGGAGTACAATATCCTAAAAAAGACATACCAATGGTAAGGCGCCACACGCACCATAGTGCGCGGCACAAGTAACGGACAAAACTAGCTTCCCCACAAATCATCAGTAAGCTATACAGCGGACGGATCTGCTGCTCTATTGCGCTAAGACGTATACTCGCACGGGAGAAACGGGGAAAAGGACACACTGAGGAAAGACAATAGTAGGATGGGAACTGGAAGGAAACAGGGACTATAAAGAACAGCAGAAAGGCAAAAAAAACACAAAAGAGGAGCTACCTAGTTGTACAATACCGCTAGTCGGATCCCACCACATCCAGGGACCGTTTACTCACCTCTCGGTCGGGACCAGACAACCTGTATAGAACACCGTCGAGTAGCATGGAAATACATTACCACTCATTAACTTAGCCGTTAGCATCGCGGGCTATACTGAACTTAACTCCTTGAGAACTCTTGGGTGTATGCCATCTGGCCAGGGGCCTTATTTACTTAAAGTTTCAAGCCCCATGAATTTCTTCCTCAGTTAAGCAATTGTTCATAGATAGACCTTTCAGTGCTCAAAGACCAGCAAACATTCAGGTGGAACAAGTCCCCCCTGGTCATCAGACCATATTGACCAATGCCTCTCTATAAGGAACACTCACTGTATTAGAAATAAAAAAATAAAACAATAAGAAGTCACTGAACACCCAATTAATCTATAATAAAGATCATACAGAGGTGTCACTTGTAATTCCCGCAGGTGCGAGGGAGGGGCGAGTATAGGAGGCGAATGTATCTGATAGAAGCTAGGAAAAGGGGACCTGCTTCAGGTGGACAAGTACTCAATGGGCACAGTGGGGGGTTTATGTACTTCTAAATAAATAAAATACAACACAACTAAAAAGCACTGATATGCCTATAAAGCGATCAATAGCGGGTGGTCTGTGTGTGGGGTGATAAGGAATAATTACTGGTAATTAGTCGCGTAATTACTGATTGTTACCACATTGTAGTTGCTCCACTTCTGATACAGATCCTCACACTAACACACAGGATGCACAGGTACTGCCTGAATAGGCGATATTGGTGTTAATTGGCCGTATAATGATCACCTTATTGTATCTCTCTGTGATAGATCTTAGGAATTGTACTGAAGCAATTATATCAATGAATACGGCCCATAGCCTAACTTATAGTGTGCGCGACGGCGACGCGACGGAACGTCACCCGTCGCCGCTAGCAAAAGTTGTAATTCGCTTCCGGCGACGTCATGGGTGACCAGGTGGCGACAGCCGCTGAAAAATCTAATTTTACCAGCTTCAAAATTTGCGCCGCCAGCGTGGCTCCCGTCGCACCCTCGCGCTTACTAAAGCGATGCGAAGGCGGCAAAATATTTTTTTTTGCCGCAGTGTCGGCACTATAAGAGCAGCCTCAGGGGATCAGCTGTGTAAACTAATGTAAGTTTATAGAAGATGAGAGATTTGATACCAAATCTCCAGGAAAATGGTAGTCTTCTTCAGGCGTGTAGCTAAGGAGAGCCAGCTCTCCTGCCACGCGTTCCTGGTCCTGTAAGTTACTCACGAGACAGACTGGGTATTACACGACATGCTCTGCACGGCCCTCCCCGTGCACTCCACATCCCGACATTCCCGCACTCGGAATCGTTCTCCTCCCCCACAGGACACGCTGCAGGAGGACCACGGTGACCACGCGCTCCATGGGTCCTCCTCTGTAACCCAAACAATACAAGTGAGACCTCTCGGCCGGGGGGGAGACAGATCATCTCTGGGTGCATTACTGTAAACATTTTCGACAACACACCTTCTGATCTTTAAAGCCTCTGAGGATGAAAATGACTTGTTCATAATTATATGGAGACAACTGAACACTTTCTTTAAGAAAGGCAAGTAGTGTTTTTTTCTAAACATTTTTTTTTTTTTTATAGTAACAAAAATTTTGTATAGTTTTTACAATCTTTATCTAAAATCTGGTGTGATAAGTCTGTTTGCCTTGTGTAGGGAGAATGAAAGTTTGTCTTTTTTGATGGCCTAGGCATGTAAAGGGTTCATTTTTATCTCTTAGTAAAATGTTTATGTGCTGTAATAATGGTTATATAGTATAAAACTTGCAGTATATAGTTTTGTGCGTTTCAGACAGCTTACGTCCTCTTTTTCCTGTCTCTGGTTCATGCTTCAGTACACTTCCTCTTTCCTTAGTTAAGTCAGGTGCTGGCACTCAAAGTTAATGTTTAGTGAGTGTGTTGTCTGAATCCCCTCGCTCCCCTGTCCACCGATATAACTTTGTCTTGGAGCAGGGGGGGGGGGCAGAATCTCATCCCGGACAAGGCTAATGGTGAGGCCATTGGTCCAGGAATACTCGATCGCAGGAGAAGTAACTCTAACGCCAGCAAGAGAAGGGGGGTGGGTTCCCATGGTAAGGCCGTCTTGTGATATCCAGACTGCTAATACTGTCCATAAGTATTTCAATAAACAAATATTTTACTAAAATTGGTGTGGGTGTGTCCATGTGTGTACTCGTGGGTGATATCGACAATCCGAACAGCATTTCTATCAGTGCATTTATAATAAGTATGATATAGCCGGCAGGATAAGCCCCCTGTCAACACATTTGGCGTAGTCGCAGGATGTCAACCCTGTCAGCACAGCCTTTTCTCAAAGTCACTGGTTAAATGTTTCAAAGCTTTGTTCTTTGTTCGTAAACTAATTATGAAGCCCACGTTAGTCAAACAGATAAACATAATTAGCTAATATACTTGATTCAGTGTTCCTGAGAAATAACAACATAACTATTTTTCCAAAGATGAAAATAAGTTATAAAGATACTTTTCAGGGCGATTTATTCTTCCAAGGAAGCTATTTTTCATCAGATCAAGCACACACACTCACACTAACCTCTCTCAGTCAGGCCCTCCATCAGATCCAACCACACTCACCCTAACCTCTCAGTGAGGCCTCCATCAGATCCAGCCCCACACACTCACACTAACCTCTCTCAGTGAGGCCTCCATCAGATCCAGCACACACACTCACCCTAACCTCTCAGTCAGGCCTCCATCTGATCCAGCAACACACTCACACTAACCTCTCTCATGAGGCCTCCATCAGATCAAGCACACACCACACTAACCTCTCAGTCAAGCCTACATCCAGATCCAGCACACACTCACTCTAACCTCTCTCAGTGAGGCCTCATCAGATCCAACACAAACACACTCACACTAACCTCTCTCTGTGAGGCCTCCATCAGATCCAGCACACACACTCACCCTAGCCTCTCTCAGTGAGGCCTCCTTCAGATCCAGCACACACTCACACTAACCTCTCAGTGAGGCCCCCATCAGATCCAGCACACACTCACACTAACCTCTCTCAGTGAGGCATCCATCAGATCCAGCACACCCACATCTGGTCAGTTCAATCAAAGTGTGGTTTTCACCAACAATTAATGAAAGAACCCAAAACCCGGATCCTACTTTATGGCGGGGAGAAATCACTGAAATCCAGGATCACTTTTGATCATCAATTCATACAATGCCGGAGATTTTAAACTCAGAATGCCTGATAACCGGGCAGTGTAGGGAAATACATCAAATAATGGGGGATCAGTTCCTAACGCACATCCCCTATCCCAAATCATGCAGGTCGCTCTCTCACCTGGACAGTCCAGACTCTGGCAGTCTCTCTGGTGGCTGGCTGTCTCCCAGGCAGTCTCGGCCCCGTTCTGGGGTTTAGGGCTATCACACTCTCTGGATCGAGTGTGGGTTCCTTCTCCGCAGGTCTGGGAACAGGGGTCCAGAGGTCCACAGACCCCACCCACCATCCAGCCAACAGGAGGGATCCGGAATGCAGAGCAGCCGGCCACTGACCATCAGCTGCAAAGCGACGAGAGACAAGTCAGGGAGTCGGGAGCGAGAACATTGTACATGGCAGAAGAAGAAGGGCTGAAGGAGCGGCTCATAGTAAAGATACTGACTCTTAAGCAATACACCAGTTTGAATCAGGGGAACCGGTTCAATTCCCGGTGTCAGCTCCTTGTGTGACCTTGGGCAAGTCACCTTATCTCCCGTGCCTCAGGCACATAAGGGCATACCCCGTTTAAGGACACTCACTTTAAGTTACACTTGCGAGTAAGTACATATCGACTCAATAGGCAAACAGCAGCTCACGCATGCGCCTGTCAGCACGTCCTGAACAGCAATACCGGCTCCCTATCTGTACTGAAGCTGTGCGCAAGCGGGGAGACTATAGACCTGTTACACATGAGTTATTTACTCATTTATGCACGTATATGAGATTGCAGTACAGTACATGCATCGATAAGTGGGAAAAAGGTAGTGCTTCACTTTAAGTACATTTTCGCTTTACATACATGGCTCAGTCCCATTGCGTACGTTAATGCGGGGATGCCTGTATACAGTATCATCTGGATGGCCCGCGCCAACTCAACTTAACATGTCAAAAAACAGAGCTCCTCACCCCCTCCCACACCCAGCCCCACCACCTACCTCTACATCACTGTTGGAAACACTATCATACCACCCAGTATCACAAGCACGCTGACATGGGGTCACATTTGACTCCTCCCTCACATGCACAATTGTAGCTAAAACCTGTCGCTTTTTCCGCCCAATATAACTAAGATACGCCCTTTCCTCGTTGCTGTACTGTCTAAAAACTCTGACTCAGGCCCTCTTCTCTCCCGTCTCGATTACTGTAACCTCCTGCTGTCCTGCCTTCCTGCCTCTCACCTGGTCCTCCCTACCAATCTATCCTAAACAGCTGCCATAATCGCTCTTCCTTTCCTAAATCTGTCTCCGCGTCTCCCCTCCTGAAAGTTCCTCTCCTGGCTTCCGATCAAATCCCGCCATCTCACACTCAATTCTCCTCTCACTTTTAAAGCTTTACATTCTTTGCGGCCCTCCCTACATCTCAGCCCTAATTTCTCGCTATGCACCATTCTGACTCTTGGTTCTGCTCAAGGATGTCTTCTGTTTCCCCATTTTGTATCTAAAGCCCTCTCCCCTCCTAAAACCTTTCTCACTGACTGCCCCACACCCTGGAATGCCCTTCCCCTCATACCCAACTATCCCCTTTAAGACCCATCTTAAAACCCACCTCTTAACGAATCATATGGGTAGCTCTGTGGCGGCTACTTTACACCTTATACATAAAATTTGGCCCCTGCAGACGCACTTACCAGAACGCCCTCCTACTGTCTCTGTACGTTCTTCCTACCAACCAATTAGATTGTAAGCTCCTCGGAGCAGGGACTTAATTTCCTAAATGTTGCTTTGTGTCTGAAGTACTTCTCCCATTTAATGTGTATTTGTATTATTTGTATTTATATGATTGTCACGTGTATTATATGCGCTATATAAATAATATATAATATATATATTATATATATATATATAGATAATATTACTCACACAATTTACTGTATATGTTCTAGAAAAGTGTGACATACAGTAGTCCCAGAATATTAGCACGGTCTGTTCAATTTAGGGCAGAAAGTGGAAAAGGGAAAAAAATGATCCATTCCTCAGTTTCATCGTTTGCTGGCGACTGTGGAGTAGAAACTCCAGGCCAAGATTAATGGTTCTGGTTTCCCTCACCTGCTCTCCTACTTGCTAGAACAGGTATTTAGAGCAGAGAAGGTTACTTTTTTCACTCTGTCACCTAGAGCCTGGAGGCTGGGGTACGCAGCTCCCCGGCATCCAGTTCGGGAGGACTCCCCCTTCACATACTGCAGCATCCTGAGATCTAATGGGACGCTGTCCCCATCTCACAGTTAAGGACTAATGTTATTCTGTGTGTTAGTTAAATTGGTAACTGGCTTACCGTTAGAGGATAAAGATGAAAGAAAGTAGGAAGGGAGAGAAACCGATAACAGGTCCGGAGGAAGTGGGGAGAAAGAGAGGTCTAGGAGTGTGACTCGTTTAGGGAATAGAGAGAGGAAGGCGGAATCCATAGGAGAGGGGAGAAGGAGAGGGTACGGCTAAGGGGGAGAGAAGATAGGGAGGCAGGAGATTAGGAGCTGGCAAAGGAGCGAAGAAAGATAAGAAAGGATGAGAAAAATGAGGGGGGGAGAATGGAAGGGAAAAGACAGTTGCCGAATGCAAAGGAAGAGGGGTGGTGGGAAGGGCCAGAGTAAAGAAGATCGGTGATGGGAGACGGAAGGAAGGGCGGGGAGGAATACTGAAGTTGGGGGGGGAGATGGGGGAGGAAGGTGATAGGGAGGGGACTTAGAGTAGATAATGAGGAGAGAGGGCGGTGGGGGAGCTGCGCGGACGGGGGTAATGGGTTTGTATGCAATACACGGGGAAGTTGGTTGGGGACTGTTGCTAAATAAAAAGTCATTAAATAACAGGGACATGCATAGTAACATCGGGATGGGATGGGGGAGAAATGATGGAACAATGGAGTTGAATACGTGAGAGAAATGTACGATGTATGAGAGCATGGAGAACGTCCAGGAAAAAAGGCAAGAGGAGAGGACGCTGGAGCCGAAGGGAAAAATAATCGAAAAGAGCGAGGTAGTGAGGGTAGTGGGCTATAAGGCAGGTACTGGGGGGTGAGCGAAAAACAGGGTGAGGTGATACGGTAGAAGAAAGAAGAGACTATAGGAGAAGGGGAAACTGCTTAAAGAAAAGGATAAACAGCAGTGTAGGGGCAAGAGGCGAAGAATTGGTTGAGAGGGTAAGCGATATGGTCGATCAACAGGCCGGAGGCTAGGGTGGACAGGAGTTGTACCCACGCCATAGAAGGGTGGGTGGAAGGGAGCGGGGGGAATTAGGGAGAGGAAGGTATACGTGGATGCGGGGACTGATGACAGACAATATAGCTCAGATAGGGAAATGCATACAGTTAGAGCCTGACAGTACTGATGTTATTTTTAAGGTGTATTGTGTTCTAAAAGTGCCATTTTTTAAAATGTTTATGTCCCTGATAGAGAAAGACACCGCTGAAGGTTGAGGGCTGAGTGCCCCTTGGTGTATACCCGTGTTTGTCCCCCTTTTATACAGAACCGAACCCTTGAAGACTGTGTCAGGAGAGCCTGAGGGCACGCGGCAGCGCTACATAAAGGGAGCCGTTTCCACAAAGACAGGAGACAATTTATGAGCACACATCCCATTTGTGCCACATTAATGAGCCGTAAGAATAGTGTCTGTATCAAGTCCCCTGCTGCAAACGTGAACAAACCATACTGCACCAGTTTTACCACACACAACTTCATTTAGTTGAATTCATTGATATAAATATGGTGCCATTTTTGCAAGTGTGTGACATTGTTTTTTCTAACATTAAAGAACTGCCATTAACGTTCTGAATAATGGAGGACACTGGCAGCTCAGCCCTTATCGCTGGCGTGAAGAGATTTTAATAACAACGGTATATGTGCTTATTTACAGTTTAAATACAGAGAAAAACATTGCGCCCTTCACAGCAAATGCAAGGAGTCCTCGCCACTCTCTCTATAGAAATCCATAACGCTATTGACACTCACCAGGTTTGACAGGGACCTGACACGTCTCCCCGGGCATCATGTTTCCACGGGAACAGGACCAGACCAGGCGGAGCCTGCGCCGCTCTCAGAAAGCCTGCGACAGGTGCGAATGTACATAAGGAATTGAGACAATAGGCTGTTACACATGAGGTCTACAGGTGGCCTCTCTTTCAGTGAGCTGCCTTGCACGGTGTACCTCTCTTTACACATGGAGACTGCTCTCTTTGCCCATGAGA
>CM071568.1:301651009-301752839 GCA_036426205.1 Ascaphus truei
ACACAAGTGAGACTGCTTTTTTACAGAGTGAGATGCTTTCTTTACACGTGAGACTGCTCTCTTTACACAGTGCAGACTGCGTCTCTTTACACAATGAGACTGCTCTCTTACACAGTGAGAACTGTTCTCTTTTACACAAGAGACGCTCTCTTTACACAATGAGACTGCTCTCTTTACACAATGAGACTGCTCTCTTTACACAATGAGGACTGCTCTCTTTACACAATGAGACTGCTCTCTTGAAGGTCCTGGGTTTAATGTTGTGTAATGGATATTCTTCTTTAGTTAGAATACAGAATAAAACCTGTGACTCATTTCTGATCTGAATATTTTTCCTTATATTTTAGGTTGTCAAAAAAAAATCCGTATTCCAGGGTAGGCCGAGGAAACCTTACAGGCCGCACACAGCTTTCCCCGGGGAGGCCGAGGGAAACCTACAGGCCGCACAACAGCTTCCCCGGGGGAGGCCGAGGAAAACCTTACAGGCCGCACACAGCTTTCCCCGGGGGAGGCTGAGGAAACCTTACAGGCGCGCACAGCTTTCCCCGATGGAGGCCGAGGAAACCTTACAGGCCGCACACAGCTTTCCCCGGGGGAGGCCGAGGAAACCTTACAGGCCGCACACAGCTTTCCCGGGGGAGGCCGAGGAAACCTTACAGGCCGCACACAGCTTTCCCAGGGGAGGCCGAGGAAACCTTACAGGCCGCACACAGCTTTCCCCGGGGAGGCCGAGGAAACCTTACAGGCCGCACACAGCTTTCCCCGGGGGAGGCAGAGGAAACCTTACGGGCCACACACAGCTTTCCCCGGGGAGGCCGAGGAAACCTTACAGGCAGCACACAGCTTTCCCCGGGGAGGACGAGGAAACCATACGGGCCGCACACAGCTTTCCCTGAGGGAGGCCGAGGAAACCTTACAGGCTCCACACAGCTTTCCCCGAGGGAGGCCGAGGAAACCTTACAGGCCGCACACAGCTTTCCCCGGGGAGGCCGAGGAAACCTTACAGGCCGCACACAGCTTTCCCCGGGGGAGGCCGAGGAAACCTTACAGGCCGCACACAGCTTTCCCTGGGGGAGGCCGAGGAAACCTTACAGGCCGCACACAGCTTTCCCGGGGGGAGGCCGAGGAAACCTTACAGACCGCACACAGCTTTCCCTGACGGTGGCCGAGGAAACCTTACAGGCCGCACGCAGCTTTCCCCGGGGAGGCCGAGGAAACCTCTACAGGCCGCACATAGCTTTCCCAGGGGTCTGCTCTCTTTACACAGTGAGACTGCTCTCTTTACACAATGAGACTGTTCTCTTTACACAATGAGACTGCTCTCTTTACACAGTGAGACTGCTCTCTTTACACAATGAGACTGCTCTCTTTACACAGTGAGACTGTTCTCTTTACACAATGAGACTGCTCTCTTTACACAGTGAGACTGCTCTCTTTACACAATGAGACTGCTCTCTTTACACAGTGAGACTGCTTTCTTTACAGAGTGAGACTGCTTTCTTTACACAGTGAGACTGCTCTCTTTACACAGTGAGACTGCTCTCTTTACACAATGAGACTGCTCTCTTTACACAGTGAGACTGTTCTCTTTACACAATGAGACTGCTCTCTTTACACAATGAGACTGCTCTCTTTACACAATGAGACTGCTCTCTTTACACAATGAGACTGCTCTCTTTACACAATGAGACTGCTCTCTTGAAGGTCCTGGTTTAATGTTGTGTAATGGTATATTCTTTATTAGTTAGAATACAGAATAAACCTGTGACTCATTTCTGATCTGAATATTTTTTCCTTATATTTTAGGTTGTCAAAAAAAATCCGTATTCCAGGGTAGGCCGAGGAAACCTTACAGGCCGCACACAGCTTTCCCCGGGGGAGGCCGGCAGGATCGTGTACCCAGGGCCAGCACAGATAAGTCTACAGGGCCATCTTTCCCTCTTTTCTGTCCTCCAACCCCCCCTCTCCCCCCCGTGTGCTGTAGGGATATGTTATTGAGGGTCAGAGCTAGCAGGTTACACGATCCTGCAGTATTGTTCTCTCCTCACAGGGTTTACATATATTGGTGTGTAGGGTACCCCTTTCCCTCATCTCTATCCCTATGTGTAGTTATTTACTAGCAGGGACAGGTTTTGTGGGGCTCACGCTATCATTGTTCTATCGGTCATTACATGTCAACTGTATCTATATTTATGTGTGTCAACTATGATTACTATTGCTACTGTTGTACCTTCTATCTTATCACTGGTGAAAGGTTCATAGTGAGATAGAGCTCACACACATCCAATTGCCTCTAGTGGATGTATATACTATATACAGTGCTCCAGTGACGTCATCTATTTCAGTTAGCCTTCACTGCCTCATACCACAGGCATTGACTGTATGCTATCTGACACTTATAGTGCTTATGTGTAGTTTTCCAATTGTTTTGGATTAACCATTTGGTTACTTACCCCACTAGCACATACTGTATTTAGTTCATTCTGTTCACCATTTATTCTGGTACCATTTTTTACCCACCTAATAAAGCATTTACTTTATACCATTTATAGGTTTGGTTCAGATTATTCCTGTATTGTTGCTTTTTTATTAGGGTGACCTACCCTTCAGACTTTGAGTGCATTAATAGGCCCTTATCTGTATGCATTGTGTCTTTGCATCATACAGTGTTCTTTGTGTTTTTGATTGGTACTACAATATGTTGTTACTTCATTGTAAAATACCGTACTGCCCGGATATAGCCCGGCCTCGCACATAATACGACCCTAAAGTTTGGAAGGTGTTCTACATGAATAATAAAAGGTGTTAGGCTGCACATAAAATACGAGTACAGTTTTCGGAAGGACATTTTAAGGAAAAAAACTTAGCACTATATTCGGGCCAATACAAATTTTTTTGTTGTTGAGAATAATAAAAGACAGGGGTGCCCAATGCTACATCCAATTGACAAAACATATATGGTAATAAGTATAAAGTACAAATACTTCAATAATAACATTTTCTTGGTTATTTAGTCAAACCCTTTGGCCAAAGCGTCATAAGCCGGCATACCAACGTCAAGGCATAACCAAAACTGCAGGTCCTAACACTAAACTGTTAACCTTTCCTTTTACCTCTGTATGAGGGGTAACAACCATAATAGGTCCTGTCCATACAGCAAAATGCAAAACCTCCCAAGTTAAAAAGGTGGGGAGGGGTGAGCCCTGGGACGAGGGGCCACTTACCTCTAAACTACTGTTGCCAGTTAGAAATTAAATGAACACACACAGGAATATGAAAACAACCAATAGATCTGGAGATACTCAATTAATATATTGAATTTATAGCTTAAATGTGAACATTGGTGTTGTGCCAATATTTCCTGTACCTACTGTATCGGTTTCACTCTGGCTCTTCCTTTGTAAAGTATAATCTGTGAATGTCTCAAAAACTGCAATGAAAAAGATTGAAAAAAAAAAAATTTAACACACACATTGGTAAGTGGCCCCTTTTCCCAGAGCTCACCCCTCCCCACCTTTTTAACTTGGGAGGTTTTTGCATTTTGCTGAATGGACAGGACCTACAGTACTATAGTAGTTTCCCCTCATACAGAGGTAAAAGGGAAGGGTAACAGTTTAGTGTTGGAACCTGCAGAGTTGGTTATGCCTTGACGTTGGTATGCTGGCTTATGACGCTTTGGCCAAAGGGTTTAGCTAAATAACCAAGAAAATGTTATTATTTAAGTATTTCACTTTGTACTTATTACCATATATGTTTTGTCAATTGGATGTAGCATTGGGCAACCCTGTCTTTTATTGTATACGTTTGCCACGCTCAGCAGCACTCTTTTTGACATAAATATATATATCTATATATCTATATATATCTATATATATATATTTAGATATATATGATGGGGTGGGTTTTGGAGTTTGAGCTTACTGGGAATGTGTATGTTTTGAGAATAACCTGAAACAGGAGCTTTTCTTGTTAATTTATTGTGGTTGGACGCGCCTTTTTAAAAATGATACCTCAATAAATATATGGTGGCTTCAGAAACCATTCACTCCAGAGTCTTTTCCGGCCGAGCCCACTTGCTCCATCACATTTGTACGATCTCTGTGTTGTGGGTGAACCGAAAAGATCACAGTGCAGCAAGTACAGTATAAACACAACATGTACGCTTCAGCTCACCGGCGATGGCATGGGATGTAAAAAGGGGAGAGCTTCCAGAAGCTACAAAAACAGGACTTTACAACAAACTAAAAACATGGCAGACATCTGGCTGGAGTTTCACCTGTTACCGTCTCCAGGAAAGTTAGGAAAAATACCTGACTGAAGTCAGCAGATATTAACGATCAGCATCAATACCTGGTATCAAGTTTTACTCTAATGCTTCTCTGTAAAAAGGCACAAAGACCATAGTAATCCCCCAAGTTACACTGTGCGCCTGTCAGGAAGGTCTCCGTGTTCTATACAGGTAGAAAGCACGCACAGGACACTTATCTCATACAATTGAAGAAGGTAATACGGCACTACCGGTTATTATTTAGGGAAATCACTTTACGTGGTGCAAGGGAAACAGATGTTTCATGGGATTGTGTACTGAGAAAGTATTGTTCCCTTTTGTCTACTAACAATAAATAAATAATAACCAGGGGACTTACAAATTAAGTGGGGCAAAATTAGGCCAATTTATAATGGGGACGGGGAGCCCCAATGTTACATCCAACACGACAAAGCATATAAATACTTCTCTCATAAGTGACGGTCACTTGGTTAAATTATTTGGCCAAAATAGTGATAATGGATAAGTGTTTCCTCTAACAACGCGCAGAGCGCTCTTAAAGTTAACGCAGGGATTGAATGATGCGTTACTTGGCTATGATCTGAGGGTGGCGTCTCTCCAGACCCAGAAACATAGGTTTTGCTGGAGAGGAGGGAGAGAGAATATGCAAACGAGCACTATTAGCTTAGTTTCCTGGTATCTCTGGGGTGTCCATTTCTTGCGCAAAGTAGCAAAGAGTGACTTACTGTGAGAGCTCATTTGCATGTCATTACCCAGAATCCCTGGCTGCAGTGGAAGCATTGTTTGCTGGGTGATAATGGGGAAAGACAGGGTTGCAGATCTGTATGAGATATGCGAATGTGCTCACAAGCGGTATTTGTATTTTCAGTACGGTGCTGGGTTTGTGTCACTTTGTTTTTATACACCATAACCTTTTTTTAATGTAACTTAGTACGAACAGATCTCCCTACCTCACTATGTTCCCCTTTGCAATCTATCAAAAATGGAACATCTGAACAGCGTCTGCTCATCTCCTTAATCCCTCTCCTGGCCCCCATCACGTTCTGGATCACCTACAAAAGTTCTCGCCCTCACCTTTAAGGCTCTCCACTCATCTGCTCCTCTGTACATATCAGCTCTGATCTCTCGCTCTGCACTTGCTCGTCTACTGCGCTCTGCCCATGACTGTCTCCTTTCCATCCCTTCCATATCTACTGCTCTCTCTCGCCTTAAACCCTTTCCCCTCACTGCCCCTTACCTGTGGGACACCCTTACACTCAGTATACACCGAGCACATTTACCCCCCGCCTTCAAGTCAACCCTAAGAACACACCTTTTGAGTGAAGCATTTAAATAGCCCGGACTCACCGCTACAACCCTACATTCACAGTCGCGCCAACGTGACCAATCACTGCCATCTACGGCACTAATGGTCTCTTTTGTAAATCACTGCTTACGCTGGGGGTGCTACCGTATGTACATGAAAATATACCGATGTTCATACAAAAGCAACATTTCTCAGTTTGTGTTGGCTAGAGAGTGATTCTCGCATATCTAACAGTTGGCCTTGGGTCTTCTCTCCTTTTGCTACAAATCTTATGGGTGAAGGTCTAACATGGCCAGGGAAGAGGGTAATGCTTCCGGTCCATGAAACTCCATAACACTGTGCTGTTTGTATTATAGGAATGAGCAGCACGTCCGCAATTGGCCTTTTTTCGGAAGTACCCAGAAGCCTCTGCAGCCTGGGTCAGTTTGCCTGCTCTGCGTTTGGGTGTGTGGATGCCACCTTTGTGTGCGATGGACAGGAGGACTGTTTTGATGGATCTGATGAGCAACGCTGTGGTGAGTGTCTCGTTCTGACAATATCTCAAACGCTTTGCTATGTCGTGCATGACGGGTTGGAGTCTCCTTCTGATGTCACTACAGTGGAGGAATAAAAACGTTTCCGGGGAATGTTTAATGGACAGAGACACGAGGTGTAACGAGCGGGGAATGGGCAAAGTGTGAGACCATCACTAGTTTGCGCATCAGCTTCTGTAGTAAATATTTCCTTGCCTCTAACATTGTGACGCTGTAGGAGCTCTCATCCCTGCATCTTATCAATTACATATCGGAATATACCATGTCGTCGCCGGCCATAAAGCACCTTCTGGAGTGGGAAGACACCTTATGGCCCATGCAACTCCATGGATTTTATTCTATAGAGTGCGATAAGGCCCATCTGGCGCTCCTGCACAGAAAGCACACAACTCCAGCGCTGCACTTCCACTCTTTATAGAAGAAGCCCCATGTATCACATTTGGGAATACAGCGCCTTAATGAAAAAGATATATATCATTTGGGTGGGAGATATAAAACGATCATGGACTGACAGGTATTTCGCTCTCGGAATCCAGGCGGTCACTCTGAGAATATGAGGTCTGCAACCTGTTCCCCGCTCTCTATATAAAAACCTGCTGAATGCTGAGCTGTTCTTCCAGACTTCCAGTTCCTAACCTGTTGTGTCTGTGCTTCTGATCCCGCAGGCACGTCATCCACATTACCCGTCCCCTCCACCATGGCATCTTCGTGGATCGTTTCCACCCCTGGACCCAACACCTGCTCCACTAAGCAGTTCAGATGTGCTAGTGGGGAATGCCTTCCCATGGAGAAGAAATGTGACCTGCAGAGGGATTGCGCAGAGGGCTCTGATGAGGCCAACTGTGGTATGTAACGTGGCAGGGGTCCCAACTCAGCCGGAGAGCACAGCAAAGCTCCCCAATATCTGTTAGAGGGGCTATAACATGTTCAAAGTCAGACAGCTAGCCAATGAGCAGAGCCGCAGACAGCCATCCAATGAGCAGAGCCGCAGACAGCTATCCAATGAGCAGAGCCGCAGACAGCCATCCAATGAGCAGAGCCGCAGACAGCCATCCAATGAGCAGAGCCTTTAGTGGTGTGGGGTTTAGTTTTTCTTGCAATGCACAGCGAGCCATGTCCCGGGCAGCCCCAGTAAGGGCTATAATGAGAACAGAAAGGAAAGCCGGTAGCTACTGTCATTAAATGGGCCTGTGCCCTATATCCATGAGATTGCGTACCAGTGATTAAACATGTGATGTAGCCTTGGGGACTAGAACTCCATGCATCGTGCAAACACATCTCATTGTCATGTATATGAAATCTTTATCATGTTATAAAATAACTCAGCGTTGGTTCAGGCTCCAACCCTAATCTACCGTTCCTCATTCTCTAAACTCCTCCTCCTTCCTCTTTGCCCAGTGGATTGCATCCTGGCTCCCTGGACTTCCTGGAGTGAGTGCAGCCGCTCCTGTGGGCTGGGGGTGATATTCAGACGCCGCGACGTGCTCAGGGAGCGCCTGCCCGGAGGACAGTGCGCCGGAGCCCAGTTTGACAGCAAGAGCTGCTTTGTGCAAGCCTGCCCAGGTAAGGAGATGAAGGGCATACGTGGCTGCCGTGGCCTCAGGCTGGTTATAAGATTAGTATAATGCAACAGGAAGATTTAATGCAGAATTATTCTTCATTTTCTTATGCAGATGTAGCAAGACGTACTGTTTTCGGCACCGGGGCAGGCCGCAGATCCTCAACCGTGACTGGCCCGGTGCCGGAGGATTACGCAGTGGTTGTGGGTTCTAGTCCTGTTGGGTCTGGCACTATGGACAGCCTTTTAGGAAGTGTGGGATGGGACTCATTTAAATATACTTTGTTCTAGCCACCTTTAAAACCAACTTTAACTCACACTTGCTTAAAGAAGCATATGAGTAGCACCGTAGATATTACTAGACAAGATACATAAAGCTTGGCCCCCTGTAGAAGCACTTACCAAAATCCCTTCCTACTGTCTCTGTACGTTCTCCCTACCTACCAATTAGATTGTAAGCTCCTCGGGGCAGGGACTCCTCTTCCTAAATGTTACGTTTATCTGAAGCACTTATTCCCATGACCTGTTATTTATATCTGTTTATTATTTGTTATTTATATGATTACCACGTGTATTACTACTGTGAAGCGCCATGTACATTAATGGCGCTATACAAATAAAGACATACAATACAATACATAGACATTACCATATCTCCCTGCCGGATTCCTCAGGTGTCTCCCTAGTTTATTTGGAGGGACGTTTGAGGGGATACTGTATATGTACAACTGGCGACTGCTAATAAAATGAGAAATCTCTCACCTGCGCAGGGGTGTGTGACCTGATTCTGGCAGTTTCGACCATCCCTAGTAAGCAGCGTATTGTGTGTGGGACGTGCGTCGTGGTCGTACATTTTGATGCATTCAGAATTGTTTGCGTCTGCTTGCAAGAAACACAAACGTTTGCATGCTTGTTATTCATTATGTGGAGTGATTATTATTGTATAGAATTTGCATATGTGCGGCACCGCCAACATCCCGACGCCAACATCCCGACGCTGCCTCTAACGCCACCACGCCGCGGAATCTGTTTTGTTTAAAAAAAAAAGTTGACTTGCACGCCGCTTATCACACAATTTTTTTTTTATACATTTGTTGCTAAAGTACCTTTAGCGAGGCGTTATACATGTAGCACTCTTTCCCGGGTATTCCCGGGTTGGCGAGGGAAGGTGTACCTGGTGCTCACCTGTTGTTAATTAGGACAGATCCTGGCCTCCGCTGAATGAGAGATTGGGGTAACGAGTTTGGCGGTGCCTCCACCTGACAGGGGCCTGGCCTAAGAACAGGGGTAATCCCTCCCAGGAAACGATATTTTACACAATAAACATGCAGATGGCGATGGAGTGAACAATATATATCTAACTTTACCAACAATGAGTATACTGTACACAATCAGACAGTGACTCAGGGACATATCTGGGGCCTAGTGGGACTGCCCTATACCTGGGAGAGCCTAATTTGGCCCCCAGTGCATCCTTTCCCTCCCCTCCTAGACAGGAACTGCCTCTTAACTTGCAACACATCAGGAACCAGTCACAAGGGCTTGGCCCATATCCAAGGTGGCCTTTGCTACAACTGTGCCCTTACTTCAAGTCTCAGAGATTCCAGAGGTAAAAAGGAAGATCCCTGCTACATACATATGCACTAATGTGTTCACTAATTACAGTAATGAGGTGTACACAGCAGATACAGTACATATGTAAACTCTGTACCTGATAAAATAATGAGTCTATCTTCATTTACCTCATGAACGTCAAGATGTCACCAGCCAACCTTGCTTCAAACATCTTCATGAGTATTCCCACTTCTTGGGACTTTTTTGGGACTTTCATACCTTTTCTTGTGAGTCTCATCAGCTATCTATCCCCCTCTCGATGTTCTGTTAATATATATTGTATGTCAAAAGATCTGAGCTCCTCAGCATTACTAAACAAGTCTAATCTGATTCATGGACCTCAGGGGAGCCTCCTGGGGCGAGTTGTAGTTCATTTTGATCAATGCTTTATATCCTAAACTCATCGATAGAGACCTGTCCCCTGATAACCTGATATCTGTGCTTTCTCCCCAGTGAACGGAGCCTGGTCTCACTGGGGGGACTGGTCAGCTTGTGATGCTGAGTGCCAAGGAGGTGTGAGGTCCAGAAGGAGGACTTGTGAAAACCCTCCACCGAAAAATGGGGGGCTGCCGTGTCGTGGAGAAGCTGTGCGGACAGAGACCTGTAACCTGCAGCCCTGCGGGGATTCACAAGGCAAGGAGAGATCTTCAAAGGTTTCATCTCTATCAGGGGCGGCCAACTCCAGTCCTCAAGGGCCACCAACAGGTCAAGTTATCAAGATATCACTGCTTCAGCACAGGTGGTGCAGTCAACGACTGAGCCACTGATTGCACCACCTGTGCTTAAGCAGGGGTATCCTTAAAACCTGACCTGTTGGTGGCCCCTGAGGACTGGAGTCACCAACCCCTGATATATATTCATTAAAATTAACACCATGAGTTCTAGGGGTGTCTGCAGCACAAGATTACTTTGTGGGTTTTGTGTTTCATGGTAATTTTAAACAGAGAGAGAGATTATCACCTCCATCCATGTGACAAGGTACTTAGGGGCAATTTTGCCCTAGGTACTTAAGATTTGAGAGTGACATTAGAAGAATTAGACTGGAGTTATGTTATACTGGGAAGTAACACATTCCGTGTGTCTGTCCATCATCTTACACTTTCTTATTCTCCTCCAGGGCTGGTTTCAACCTCTCTGTCTAGTGATGTGTTTCAATCTGTGCAACAATCCTCCAATCACAACCTTTAACTTTAAGTGGGAGGAGTCACTCAGCTTTGATTCCAGTAAATGGCACGTTAATGCTGGTGCGGGCGCCGATATCCCTCGCTACCCCTTATCGGAGCTAAGTGTAGCCCGGTGAAGGAGTCTGTGTATTATCAGGAGGTGGAAAAGGCTGCTTTGGTATTAACATGATAGTCCTTTTTAAACATGTCTGCTAGCACAATGTCCGGTATCAACATATTTCCGGCATGTTGATGCCCTTTTCACAAACTTGATAGGGAAACTCCAGTTGGTGTTGCCTCCTGTCGCTTATCCAACTAATACATAATAAGAACAATATTGTCCCGGATGGCGCTATAACTAGTAATGTTCCTCGTGGATCACAGAAACAGAATGAGTGTTAATGTTGTTAAACGCTATTGATGGGATATTATTTTGTGCCGTTCCTCTCGGCAGAATGCGGGCCCCAGATGGTTTTTGTTGAAGTGGGCGAGTGTGAGGCTCAGCAGCTGGATCGGTGTCCTCGGACCTGCCGTGGGCTGAATGCAGAGAACGTGTGTGATGGCAGCTGCATGGAAGGTGAGCAGTGAGCGCTGCGCAAGCATTCGTGTCTAATCATTATTATTATTATTATTATCATCATCATCGTTTATTGTTATGGTGCCAACATATTGCGCCGCGTGGTACAATGGGGGGTACAGAGTTATGTATATTACATAAACAGAATGACATGCCAAATAAGGACAAACAGACACAGAAGGTAATGAGGGTCCTGATCCTGGGAGCTCACACTCTAGGGGGAAAAAGGGACAATGTTGGAACTAAAGGTAAAGTGGCCGCTCGTTGTGGAGATTCCCTCTTGGTGGGGGATGGTGCAGCCACACAGCTGATCCCATTAAGGTTTGGGGGGTGAGGGTGTTAGTGTGGAGTTTTGTCCAAATGCACGGCTGGTCCCAATAGAATAGAGTTGGAAGGGGAGAGGGGGTGACGGATGTTGGAGTAATGCCAGATAGGCTTCTTTGAAAAGTTGATTTTTTAGGGAGTTTCCAAACGTATGAAAGCTGGGGGACAGTCTGATGGTGCGTGGTGGGGAACACCTGAGAGAGGGCAGCACGGGAGAAGTCTTGTAGGCCGGAGTGAGAGGAGGTCATAAGGCAGTATGAAAGGTGGATTTCATGGGCAGAACGTAGGGGGCGTGTAGGGATACATTTGGGGATGAGGGCTGACATGTAAAGGGGGTCGTTTTGTTTATAGCTTTGTAAGCCAGAACTATGTTTTTAAATTTGATCCTGGAGGCTATGGGAAGCCAGTGTTGGGAATTGCATAGTGGCGCAGCAGAAGTGGAGCCGTGAGTGAGGTACAGTAGATGATCCTGGCAGCAGTATTTTGGATGGATTGGAGTTGGGATAGGCGGACAACGGGAATGCCAACTAGGAGGAGGTTGTAGTAGTCAATGCGGAACAAGATGAGTGAAATAGGATTTCAGTTGTCAGGAGAAAAGAGCGTGTCCTAGCTATATTTTGGAGGTGGAGATGGCAGGACTTAGTGAGAGAGTGAGTATGAGGAATGAAGGAGAGTGCAGATTCAAAGATCACCCCTAGGCAGAGGGCTTGGGTTGTTGATGATATTGTGGTATTATTGACAGGGAGGGAGAGTTTGTGTGTCGGGTTGGAAGTGGAATCTTGTCTGTGAAGTAGGTGGCAAGGTCTTTGGCCATGAGGGTGGACTGTGGTGCAGGTGCAATTGGGCAGAGAAGGGAGTTAAAGGTGGCAAATATTCAGGATTAGAGGACAGAGTTAGTATGAGGGAAGAAAAGTAGGTTTGCTTGGAAAGGTAAGGTCAGTGTTACAGGAGGAGAGTATGAATTTATAGTGCTGGGAATCGGCTTTAGAGCATGATTTCCTCCAGAAACGCTCAGCCGTGCATGAGCAGCTGCAAAACCGAGGAAAAACTGGTTAAAAATCACCAACAAAATGTATAAAAAAATAAACTCAATGCCTCAATTTGATGTTTTGCTTCGATAAGTGAAGTCCTATTTTTGCCCCAGTTTTGCAGTTCAGAGACTCTGATTAATACTGTAGAAGGAGAACAATCCTTCATATGTTCTCCTGTTACAAACCTTTCTAGCCTTCTCTCCCATCTTTTCTTTCCTCTGCTTTCTTTCTCTTACAGAGGGGGGTGTTATAGGAAACCAAAAGGGCGGGAAACGGAAACATAAAGACGGGGATAGAAATGTTATGGAACAAAACATCGGCTGTAAGAAGAATTTACACATAAGCCTTTGCCTCTATCTTGTATAAAGTGAGCGTAGAACCGTGACCAAACATGAGGTTTTATCTGCACCATGGGTACTGTGAAACTATTAAATGATGCCATTGACTTTATAATGTGATTTTAATAGGCAATAAGGCACTGCACGCGATGTCTATCCAGAACCAGGTAACACAATAGGAGGCAGCTTCACTAGGGAGCGATGTGGAGTACTGCACCCTGTTCCAGCGATAACTGACATTTAAGTCAATGGCATTATTGGGATGCGATACCCGCATTGGACTTTAGTGAATCCCGGCGATTGTCAGCAAAAACTAGAGGTGAAAGGTTAAAAACTAGGACATTAGAAAGAGGAGTATTTATACATGGATACTCTGCATTGCTATGTTTGTCCCATGCCCTGACACCATCCTATGTTTCCCTCAGGCTGCCGCTGTCCTCCAGGTCTGTATCTACAGGATGGTGGCTGTGTGAATATCAGCCAGTGCCGCTGCCACGTGGACCAGGAGCTTCAGTTTCCAGAGGAGACCTTCAGCAAGGACAACTGCAGTGTGTGGTGAGTATCACCATGGGGGAGCTGACGGAAGAGTAGGAAGCAACTCAAACTGAAATAAAACATGTATATCCTCTCTATCAGCTATTATATAGGGATATAGCAGCATTCACAGATAGTGCATAACTATATGCATGTCTGGTTAGCAGCGCTAATTAGATTTAGGTTTTAATAACAACTTTCTTGTTTAATAAATTATATTGTATTAGTGGAGATGGGAAACCATCTCTTTCCAGTGATTCACAGTTAAGTTCCTATATTACACTTGAGGTAGAGTGCATGACTACAGGGATTACTTTTTCTTTTTGCCAATTATAGTTTAGATTCCCAAGTGCACCACTCTTATCTATCAGCAGAGCGGTAACTTCTCTTTATCTAATAATTACTAGTTCAAACAGAACATAGCATAATATATACATTTGTATCAACAATAAGTTCGTTATCTAAGGTGCTGGGATCCATCCCAAAACTTTACAGGTATCCCTCTGGGAACTTTTACACGTTGGAGATGGGTCAGCCCTGCTTCCTTGGCAGAATGGGGAAATCGAGTTCCTGAAAGTCATGCACGGCATCCTTGCAGAGTTGTCCAGGTCTTTAGAGCTTCCAGTGCTGGGTGTGCATCCCAGCCAGTCCCAGCAGGCACTGCGTCCTTGCAGGCCCGGGGAACTGTTTCAACCCGAGTCCTTGCAGGTTGGGGCAAGACTCCCTTCTGGCAGCTTGCTGACTGCCTTTTAAACCTCTTGCAATCAGGAGTTCAGTGTGAACTAATTAGGTGCACCTGCAGACTGCCTATGTAGAGGAGTTAACCTCCCACATACTGGAAAGCCTGCATAATGCAACCTCCTGCATACACAGTGTCTATGACTCTGTCATATATCCCCCTCCCCAGCTTAACATTGTCCTGTGGAGCGGCCCAATCACCGAGACTGCATCATTGTCGGAGAACTTATTTTTCTTTACTTCCAGTTAAAGAAGTCCCCAAATGTCTCTTCATTTTCTGTGACTTTCTGACTGTCCGACTTCCAACGAGATCTGTTGATCTGGTTCTCCTTTGTGCAATGTCTTTTGCATCTTCGCTCCTACCAGCACATTTTGTTTTCCCCTTTGGGGCAATCGTCTGGCCTTGGGGCATGTATCACAAACATGTGCTTCCTCTTTATAAAATCCTGGCCACGATGTATATTCGTGATTGAAGAGGACACAGGTGCCAAAGTCCATGTAACTCATTCACTCTCACAGTATCTCTTCAATTATCTGCTCTACTGTAGCTCTTCACTCTTTGCTCGTTCCTCCTCTCTGGCTTTTTGCACAGCTAGCTCAGCCAGCCTCTGACGCTCGAGTTCTTCAGACCATGATGCACTTAGCTTCCTCAACCCTGCAGAGAGCCTCTCGCTCAAGCCCATCTTTCTGTTTTTCCAACTCTTCTTCTACTCGCCTGACAACGAGTTCTTCCACACGTCATGCTGCCTCCTCATCCATGTCACTAGCAAGAGCTGCGTCTAGTTCAGCATCATTGAGCTCCAGCACCTCCACCGCGGTGCAGCTCACATATTCTGACTGGAACCCGTGGCATCTCTCGTTTGCAGCTGGCAAATTTTTAGTCCTGTGCTTCTTCTTCTTTTAAGTTTCTTTATTGACAGGTATCACAAGAATACAGAGAAGATAAAGTACTATTTATACATATATTTAGCAAGAAGTGACGAGTAATTCCAACAAGTAAAATAGTCATACACGTACACTAAAAATAGAGACGATAAGTTGGGAAAAAAACTTTTTTTTAAATATATTTTTGTCTTTAAATTAACCAAAAAAATCTGGACAGGTAAAATGGTATTAATACTTCCTACAGTATGTGTATTAATAATAAAGACTGCATTTTTGTTGTGAAGAACCGTATCATGCGCAGAGGGTTTGATGCTTATTGAGCGGAATTCTCAGGCAATTTCGAGATCTTTGAAAGCTAATTAACGGATTCTAAATATTGTTGCATTGATATCAGACGGTAACTCCTGGGTCAGTCGATACTAGAATCACCGGATCAACACTTTCATTAGCAGGGCTACATGTAGATATTACCAGCCTAAGTCTAAAAGAGAAAATATTAGGACCATGGAAGGTTAACATAACAAGAAACATAGAATAAGGACAACATGTCCCACTGAGTATAATGTCTTCTAATTGAACTAGTAAGTGCTGGTCCTGAAAAATGAGAAGCCCATTCACAATGAATGAGAGCTCGTATCATGCACCCTGCTGGTAATGCAGGGTAATCAATGTGCTCGGGCTATTTCTAGTCATTTTCAAACAAGCTGGGGGGGGAGGGATTCTTTTCTAACTTTGGTAGATTCATCTGAATTGTTTTGAGAAAAGAGTTAAAGTTTGTGATCCAGTGAGAAAAGAGCTGTTTTTCCTTCATGAACTTCTGGAGTAACATATGAACTAGGAAACTCTGCCATCAGCCACTGAGTCAGCCTGTGGCTGGGAGATAGAAATGGTGTCTCAGAGCCAAGCTTGTATTCTGACCCAGCGAACATGTACTGTAAGAACATTTCTGTCCCGGATGTAAAGATCAAGGAATCTGTTTTGGGCCACGATGGCATGACTGGATTTGTATTTCACTCCTCCATCGCAACTCCGTTCGTCTATTCTGCATTTTACTGTATGAAAAGCAGACTGTAGCACTGCAGACGTGCTTATAGCAACCCATAGGTGGCTTGGTGATGACTTAGGATCTATATCCGCTCTAAATCACACAGGCAGTTTCTTCACATCCATGTGGTGACTTTGCTGCTGATATTTTCTAACATTTGATTGAAGTGTAATCACACATGGCTTGAATTATTCACACTTCTTTATTTGTAGCAAAGGTTGTTAATTAGTGATAGAATTCTGATTCTTTAGCACATCCTGACGTTCTCCTCTCAGGGCCTCCACCTCTTCCTGGTGCTTGGTCTGAGCTTTCATCAATGCGTCAGTCATTATATGTTGGAGTTCTGCAGATTTCTTCTCTTCTGCCATGGGAGTTCTCCAATCCCTTTCCAGCATTCCTCGTAGATCTGCCATGTCACAAAGTCTCTCCTCCTCCATAGTGTGTCTCTGTATCCTCATCACATCTCTCTTCTCTTGGATGCTGATATTGAGCTTTCATTTTCACCTGTTCTAAAATGGAGGAGCTGCAAGAGAATATGGTTCTGGCTGTTACTTTCTCTGAGAATAGCTCTGATTTTCCATAGTTGAGTTGACGTTCCAGCTCCTGGCACTCTATCTGCACCACTCTGTGCTGTGATACTTCCTGCTCCAAAGGACCTTCAGCCTCTTCCAGTGATAGCTGCAGCTCTGACTTTTCCTGACAAAAAAAGGACCTAAGTTGTTCATGGGGTTTTTAAGTTTAAATGTATATTAATCAGGGCGAGGTTTAGCAGATAACATTTGATAATTGGGATCGTTTTAGATGTCAAATAAAGCACTGAATCAGTTATACATATAAGTTTGTATCTGCTCAGCACTTGGAGATGTATCTGGTAGTGTAGTGTTAATCCCAGCCTTACAGTTAAATCACTAGATCGCGGATGGCTACATTAATAAAAATGTCATTCTATATACAGCGAATGTAAAGACGGGAAGGTGACATGCAATGACTCCGCCTGCTCCGTGAACTGTGGCTGGTCAGCATGGTCCCAGTGGACTCCATGTGACCGGAGCTGTGGGACAGGAATCCAGGAGAGATTCAGGTACAAAGTCTTCTTCAATCGTAACATTACAACTTGTTTTAGGGGTTTTGTCTTACAAGTAGGAAACAAATAAGAGAACCCCCGCAGCTGTCTGGATGTGTAGGTGTAGGTGCTCCCTAGGTAAGTATATACAGTAACGAACCAAGGAAAGAAACCTAGTTCGGTCACTCTAAACACCTGAAGGGTGATATGATGAACACATTAAAACATACCCTTTATTACAACAAATTAAAATAATGGGTAATAAAACAATAATTAAACGCTTGGATCCTATGAGTATGAACACTAGATGAGGTGTTCTGGATCAATTAGAAGGTAAACTGCAATTAACCACTGATACTGTGTGCTGCAGTGTGAACGAGTGGGTATGGTAGACCACTGTCCAATGTCACCAGGACACCGTAATTGATCGCTACTGTAGCGGTGTGTGCTAGTAAATATAGACCCTAATGTAAAAGTATACAGCACGTTAACATGATCAGATGATAACATTGGACAGTGGTCTACCAAACCCACTCGTTCATACTGCAGCACACAGTATCAGTGGTTAATTGCACTTTACCTTCTAATTGATCCAGAACACCTCATTTAGTGTTCATACTCATAGGATCCAAGCATTTAATTATTGTTTTATTACCCATTATTTTAATTTGTTGCAATAAAGTGTATGTTTGTCTTACAAGTAGTAATACAATTTGTGAAAGGGATATTTCTGAATGTGGTGGCAGGAGGGATATTTTAGCGAGTATACAGTAATAGAGTTAGCTTGCAGAAAGTTGAGTTCTTGATTTAACGTTGCATATGAATTTCTGAGCCTATTGAACTGGTATGAAGATTCCTAGGCTGTGAATTGATCTAAGCTGTAGTTTTCTGGGTTGGGAAGTCAGATGTAATCTTCTCGTATTGTTCCAGAGCAGCTCACAAAGTGAGAAAATGTCAGGATTAAACTTTCTGGATTTAAAGATAAACTGGTTACTTGAGTTTTGATGCACATTTCTGAGAGTGCTGGTAAACATATAGGGCTCTTATTTACTAAGCAGTGCTGTGCGATACGGCACCTTTGGATGCCAAAAGAAAGACTCCTAATAACCTATTCAAGTGATGGGCTTTCTTTTGGCAACAAAAGGTGTCGTATGGCAGGGCACCACTTAGTAAATATGCCCCCATTTTGTCTTGGGTTTTGTAGTACTGTTATTGGATTGGAAAACACTCCTAGAATTAAAGTTAGATGTGTAGGATTAAGTGGTGGTGTCTTGTTTAAGAATATAGTACAGTCCCAAAGTGCGGGGAAACAGCCTCAGGCGAAGAGAATCCGGCTTGTGCAGCCAACACAACCGAGACACATTATTCAAAGTACGGTCTCCTCTAAGACAGAGATACAAAGTAGAGCTCTACTCACACGTTCATAATGACGTTCTCCAGTTAATGTGACTGCCAGGAACAGAGGAAAGACAACGTTTCAGGTCCCATTCGGAGCTTTCATCAGGCTCACTGTTTGCTATTAGATTTCTAGGCCTGATGGTAAAGGCCGACACTTGGTTTGTTTGAGTTGGTGTTTTCTAATATGATTTAATGCTTTGTTTATTGCTTGGTGCTCGTGACTTCCTTTTTATGCCTTTTTCTACTTCCCCTGCTGATCTCCACAGGTCTCCAACTAACCCACCCATTGCCAATGGTGGCTCCCCCTGTGAAGGAGATGCCAGACAAGTGCAAGAATGCCACTTCTCCTGTGCTAATGGTAGGGCAATCTTTCACATAGGAGACATACAGTAGGGCTAAACTTAATATGGGATCTACATATACTTGGCCAAGTCATATGGGATGTGACCGTGTCCCTTGTGACACTCAGGGCTTGGATAACCCAGAACTCACATATAACTCTCACATACAGCACGTTTAACCCAAAGCTAGATAGTCAAAACTGTACTGTACATTCATCACTCTCTCACAGGCAAACATATACATACAGGTGCCTCGCTCACATAGTCACAAACCCACATGTCTTCCTCCCGCGTACATACACATACTCACATACATTGTACTCTATCACAGCCAATTACTGAGATATTAATGCTCACCAAGCATGAAAGAATGGAACGTAGAGGTTCAACATCACACAAAGAAGCCTCAGAGATATATTAAAGTCCTTCAGGGACAGTTTCTTAAGACAAAAGAGGGAGATCAGTAGATTGGTTATATGAGGGGAGTTAGGGAGGCGTTACACAGTGTGCATATTATAAGGGAATGTGACTGTCAGACTTTCCTTTCTGGGCACAAGGTGTCAGGTGATTAAATCCCACCCAGGCAAACAGATCTGTATCAAAGTAAGAAACGGGATTAGCAAGCAAAAATATATAAATAAACAGAAAGCTGCGTGTGTTTAGAGGCAGTCTTCAGGGGCTTATTACATTCCTCCCAGTCACAAACGTCCAGGGCCTTTCGCCAAGTTTGAGGAGGTGCGATAAATTATTGTGAAATAACTCAAACGCAAAGTATTCCATGCATGGTTACTGAGTAAACCCCCATAAGATTAAGTAGAAGTTATGGTTTAGAGTAGGCAAATGGGTCAGTAGTAATTATGGATCATATTTACAAACAGTGCTCCTCCGGTCCAAGACATCTGTAAGGGAATGGGCCATGAGGGGTCTTCCAGTACTTGGACTGTTGTAAGGAATAGCACTGCTTAGTAAACATGGGCCTGCGTGGTTTCAGTGTCTATGCATTTATTGTGTCTATTTGGCGCCCCTCTCGGGTTTGAAACCGCAGAGACAGACGGACTCTGGAGTGAATGGACTTCCTGGTCCTCCTGCTCCAAGACCTGCTTTTATGACGTGGAGCAGATTGGACTGCGGAGGAGGTTCCGTCATTGCAATAGCTCCCTGACGATGTCCCCGGTGTCACCGTGCCTGGGAGAGAGTGTGCAGGAGGAGCCCTGCGACACCTCGCTCTGCCCAGGTAAGAAACCCGTACAGTACGTATTATATAAAGAGCATGTCATGCAGACCTCTGACAACCCGAGGGTTATATAAGTTAATGTTAGAGGGCAAGTCAGTTGTCCAGAAACAGGTCTGATTATGCAAGCGGCAGCGCAGGTTAGGGCAGCCCATCTGACGCTAACTCACATTGACTTGAATGGAAGGTAGCGCTAACCCGTACCGCCGCATGGTGAATCTGCCCCTAAATACTTTATACCAGGTGTGGCCAACTACAGTCCTCAAGGGCCACCAACAGGTTTTAAGGATATCCCTGCTTCAGCACAGGTGGCTCAGTCAACAACTGGAGTGGAGTTGGCCACCCTTGCTTTGTAGCATTTCTGCCATCATTTGGTACGTAACGCCGAGACCTTCATAGACATGTCTCCAATCTTCTCTGCTTAGGCTACATCAGAACAATGCGTCCCAGTTCCCGTAGGAGAGAGTACATTTTCATGGCTCGTAGTACCCATATTTTAGATATATCATCTGTTGCCCAGTATCCCAAAACCTTAGAGATCTTTCCAAGCACTAACAAACTCTTCCCTATGTAAGAGATGCATAGGACAGTGCTGAGTATCTCTCTGTTACAATGACGTAACACTAAGGCGTTTATCACTCTTCCAGTTGCTGGAAGCTGGTCTCCCTGGAGCTCTTGGACAGAATGCACAGCGACATGTGACTCTGGGATTCAGATCCGGAACCGCTCGTGCTCTAACCCGAACCCCTCCCATGGGGGCTCTGACTGCAGAGGCCCGCAGATCCAAACCGGGGAATGTAACACCCAGCCGTGCAAAGGTAACGTAACTTTCCTGTACCCCATTATGCTAGTCCCATACATTGTGCAACCCTGCAGGTGCAAAGCTGCTCGGCTCCGCGGTTCCCTCCGTCAGCCGGGGCTTGTGCTGAAGCGCACTCTATACTACTGTGAAGCCTATGTACATTTATGGCGCTATATAAATAAAGACATACAATGAGTTTGACCACAGTGGGTTGCCATAGAAATCATTGAAGACAACTAATAAGGGAAAATATATAATCACTCATTCAGTTTAAGGATATTAAATATTTGCTTTTTCTCTTTATTAAGAATCAGGGAGCAAGACATGATATGAACTTATCTCTATATATGTATTTAAGGGCAGATTCTGCTTTAAGGCAGCCTTGGGGCCTTATTCTACAGAGCCCTAAGCAGATGTCCATGCTGCTTTCCAGCACAAATCCCCATCATAGTCCAACATGTACAGTATACAGAGAATGATCAAACTGGGAAGCTGAAGTTCTCAGGCTCTCCTCCGGGGACAGGAGGATTGCTGATGTGTTTATGAGAAGCTGAAGTTCTCAGGCTGCCTCTGGGGACAGGAGGATTGCTGATGTGTTTATGAGAAGCTGAAGTTCTCAGGCTGTCCTCCGGGGAGAAGGAGGATTTCTGATGTGTTATGAGAAGCTGAAGTTCTCAGGCTGTCCTCCGGGTACAGGAGGATTGCTTATGTGTTTAGAGAAGCTGAAGTTCCAGGCTGTCCTCGGGACGGGGATTGCTGATGTGTTTATGAGAAGGAGGAGTTCTCAGGCTGTCCTCCGGGGAAAGGAGGATTGCTGATGTGTTTATGAGAAGCTGAAGTTCTCAGGCTGTCCTCCGGGGACAGGAGGATTGCTGATTGTTTATGAGAAGCTGAAAGTCTCAGGCTGTCCTCCGGGGACAGGAGGATTGCTGAGTGTTTATGAGAAGAAGTGTAGTTCTCAGGCTCTCCTCCAGGGGACAGGAGGATTGCTGAGTTGTTTATGAGAAGCTGAGAGTTTCAGTCTCTCTCCGGGGACAGGAGGATGTGATGTGTTTATGAGAAGCTGAAGTTCTCAGGCTGTCCTCCGGGGACAGGAGGATTGCTGATGTGTTTATGAGAAGATGTAGTTCTCAAGCTGTCCTCTGGGGACAGCAGGATTGCTGATGTGTTTATGAGAAGCTGAAGTTCTCAGGCTGTCCTCCGGGGACAGGAGGATTGCTGATGTATTTATGAGAAGCTGAAGTTCAAAGGCTGTCCTCCGGGGACAGGAGGATTGCTGATGTGTTTATGAGAAGCTGAAGTTCAAAGGCTGTCCTCCGGGGACAGGAGGATTGCTGATGTGTTTATGAGAAGCTGAAGTTCTCAGGCTGTCCTCCGGGGACAGGAGGATTGCTGATGTGTTTATGAGAAGCTGAAGTTCTCAGGCTGTCCTCTGGGGACAGGAGGATTGCTGATGTGTTTAGTAGTTCTCAAGTGTCCTCCTGGGGGGACAGCAGGATTGCTGATGTGTTTAGTTCTCAGGCTGTCCTCCGGGGACAGGAGGATTGCTGATGTGTTTATGAGAAGATGTAGTTCTCAGGCTGTCCTCTGGGGACAGGAGGATTGCTGATGTGTTTATGAGAAGCTGAAGTTCTCAGGCTGTCCTCCGGGGACAGGAGGATTGCTGATGTGTTTATGAGAAGCTGAAGTTCTCAGGCTGTCCTCCGGGGACAGGAGGATTGCTGATGTGTTTATGAGAAGCTGAAGTTCTCAGGCTGTCCTCCGGGGACAGGAGGATTGCTGATGTGTTTATGAGAAGCTGAAGTTCTCAGGCTGTCCTCCGGGGACAGGAGGATTGCTGATGTGTTTACTTGACATGAATGTACTGAGATCAGAAGAGGAAAAGAGAAATATTAGCAAATGACTTACAATTCTCATCTTCGCCATAACAACTAATTCATTTGCCATTTATAATTTATTTTGGGGATAAAGGAAGGTTTTTTGCCTGGTTGGATCCACGTTCCTGGCACTTTGTGCTACTGTAGATGACTGGCGATGTTTTTACAAGTCCTGCTTCTCTTCCTCCCCATCACAGAGCTGTGTCCTGTGAGCATGATATACCACACTGCCGAGGAGTGTCGCAGTGGAGGCGGAGCCTGCCCCCGGCTGTGCCTTGATCAGGCTGCTAGCGTAGAGTGCGCCTCCGCCTGCTACGAGGGCTGCTACTGCCCCGAGGGGCTGTTCCTGCAGGACAACAGCTGTGTGCCCCTAACCCAATGCCCATGCTACCACCAGGGGGAGCAGTACCAGCCAGGGGAGAATATGACCCTGGATGCCTGCAATAACTGGTAAGTACCTCAGCTCTTCTCCTCGGGGGAGGGAATTACATACAGGGCTGAGTAGGATGTTGGTTAAAGGTTGTTACAATGTCGCTTTCAAAATAACAAAAGTAATTACAACAAACTCAATTCCTTTTTATTATAAGATGATTATTATTGTTACAATGTGGTTTGTTATCCTGAATGCGTACTTGTTAAAGACTTAGGTCTATATTCACTAGCGTATGAAAATATTATATTGCTGAATAGACAATATAAATATATATATATTTATAACAATTGAGGTTGTTAAACCGAGTTCAGCTAGCGCTCTAGCCTCAATGGACAAAAATAATTATTGTTCTTCCAATGAGGAACAGTAATTGGCAACTAAAGCCCATGTATATAAGATGTAATACATACAGTTGTAAGTCCATATGAATAGGTTTATACAGTACAGAGTCCAATCCAATAGTTTTATGGGTAATGCTGCTTTTCCTCAATGGATCCAACCCTCGGGTCCAAGTTGAGTAGCTATAAAAAAAAAGAAGAAAAAGAGAAAAGCGCAAAACCCATAGTGCAGTATCACAGGTTTATTGCATGGAAAAAACGGTTAAAAACACTTACAAGTGTAAGTAGATAAAGAGCACATCAGTAAGTATGATGATCCTTGATGGAGTGTATGTTGGAACCACCGAAATGTCCCCGTCTCCTGCCTGAGAGCTTCCTTCAGTCTGTGCTCCTTCCCTCTCCGACCGAGATACAGTGTCCCTGACCAAGAGGACTCGTTCCTTGAAACGTGTAGGGCTGTTTCTACTAAGGCTGCTGAATTTGGGAGAGTTGGAGTGGTAGCGGAGAACACGGATTTTGCCCGCACGGACCAGCAAGGGAGTGTACAGTACGTCAGCTCATGAACCAGCCTCCCTCCAGACGGCGCAAGCACGCGGACGTGGTGACGTCACAAGCACACGTGACGCGGAAGCAGAGCTGCACCGGTCGGAGAGGGAAGGAGCACAGACTGAAGGAAGCTCCCAGGCAGGAGACGGGAACATTTCGGTGGTTCCAACATACACTCCATCAAGGATCATCATACTTACTGATGTGCTCTTTATCTACTTACACTTGTAAGTGTTTTTAACCGTTTTTTCCATGCAATAAACCTGTGATACTGCACTATGGGTTTTGCGCTTTTCTCTTTTTTTCTATATTCACTAGCATGTGCTAAGCTTTAGCACGGACTAACTACCATTCATTTGAAGTTAGGTCGTGCGGGAGCTTAGCACCTTTTAATGAATATGGGCCTTAGGGGCTTATTCATTAAACTGTGGCAGAGCGGATCTGGGCAACATCGTATAGAAACTCCTGTTCCAATCAGTAGGAGTTCCTGTGCGAGAGCTCCCCGATCGGCACTGTCACAGTAACTTATGACAAGATATAATGAACACCAAATATCTGGGTTGAACTGAACGAGGCTTAGATATAATAAAATATAATTTATTCCTTAAATAAGGTGAACACAGCAATATAGTACAATTAACAGACAAGAAGGTAACACTTACTTAGGGTTGGGGAATGGAGAAGTATCAGCTAGCAATTCTCCAGCAATCCGGTGACATTCCAGGTGGTATCAGAAGAAGAACTAAAAACTGTAGGGTTGACACAGTTTATATATCTGTGTAACCCTATTCTTAACATTGAATACAGACTATTGGTGAACAATAATCTGTATCCAATCCCTAACGTGGAGACACAGATTGACCCATGCCCCCCAGCTAATTAGCCCATGTGCACAGGGACTCTATGGGTAGCCCCATAATTAAATCAGGGGCAACGACCAGTCTACCAAATGAAGTATCTGCATTGTTTGTAGGTGTAGACATAAGACTTACAAACTACTCCAGTTTGATGACTCTCCGCCCTCAGGTAACAATTAGAGTGGCAGGTTGATTAGTACTTGGTCTGTTGATTAGTACTTAGTGTAAACAATCAGGCAGTTAACTTTTGATCACAGTGCTTAGGCTCAATCAGCCGGCTGCCCTTCATGACTTATTAGCATAGCAGATGGGATCTGCATTTTCAGATCAGATCCAAAATACCATACATATACACTTTAATATCTACACATATTAATAAATTCCATTATGGTGGGCTCAGTGGGTCAAAATTTGCCAATTTTTAATGCCTAGAGTGACTCCACACATTGGCCAAATATCAACTCTCTGCGACCTCCAGAACTGGAGATACAGAAATGCACTATAAAATATCTTTAAAATACAGGATTATAATGAAACATGGTAACAGGGGAACATACATTTTCATGACATGACAAGGTGTAAACCACATTCCTGGACCGCAGTCCAGTTAACCCCTTGCCTCCCTGGTGAGGTCAGGGGGTGGCCATATGGGGTGCAACCCCTTTAATACCGGGCCAACCCCCCTCTCCCTCTACAGGCACTATCCCAGTGTAATAAATGTCCTTCAGAGTGGTTGACAGGTAAACATGTCTCCAAACAGTAGTTTGCAAGCTGAGCGGGATAACATGGGACTGCGGAGAGGTTAAGGTAAACCCAAGGTCCTCCAGCTCAGTCGTGAATAGATAATAGTAGAAGTGGTCTGGTGCTTCCAAACAGACATCCATCCAGCATATAATGCTTAATATATAGAACGTTTAAGGCACCTCCATAATATTGATATACCATGTGAGTAGCAGGTATGGGGAGACTAGTGTCTAGTGTATCCGGGCGGTATGCACATGAAGCAATTACTGACACAAAAATTAATCTCCCACACACGAATAATATAATAGTGATAGAGGCATAAGTGGAACTCACTTTGGTAGATATCCAGATATCCAGTCATGAATAGATAAAGGTCTTTACACTAAGTTTCTTGTGACCTGTCTGGGATGGTTTCATAAGGACGTTTGCAATATTTCTAAGGCGATTACTGTAATCCTAAGGACAAAACCTTGAATGAAACTTTTATTTGTTTTTTCATCAGGATAAATTATGCCAGAATTGTTTTTTTTTTTTGTACTAAAGAAATTATTTCGCCTCTCAGAGCCTAAATTAGTAAGATTCCAAGAACTCTTAGATTGTAAGCTCTTCGGGGCAGGGATTTCCTTTCCCATTGTCTGATTTTGCTGCACTTATTGTATTGTTATAATTCCCTGTACTGTATTCTTTGTGAAGCGCTGAGTACACTTTTGGCGCTATATAAATAAAGACATACAATACAATACAATACAACCCAGACTAAACAATGTTATTTTTATCAAACCAGTACTGACTTTTATCAATGAGAAGCCATGGAAACCTATGAGACACTAATGCTACAAATCATTAAGTCTCTCTACTGAGTGAGACTTACAGAATATGAGTGAGAGTTCAGCTCTGCTTGTGACTGGGGAGGACACTCGGCAAAGAGGGAAGACATTATTATAACTATACATGTGAGCTCTGAGTTCCACTTTGATAGATGATCAGTTTACATATGAATTGGAAATCAGTGAGGACAACACAAAACTGAGAGGGGGAGAGGAGGGCTGGAAACAAAAGGAGAGAAGGTACAGTACAAGGGTGGAAAACAGAGAGTAAAGGGAAAGAGGAGACGGGAAGGGTGGAAGCGATGGACCAGAGAGAAGAGATGAGAAGGGTGGAAGCGATGGAACAGAGAGAAGAGATGAGAAGGGTGGAAGCGATGGAACAGAGAGAGAGAGGAGATGGGATGGGTAAGAGCTATGGAACAGAGAGAGAGGAGACGGGAAGGGTGGGAGCGATGAAACAGAGAGAGAGAGGAGACGGGAAGGGTGGGAGAGATGGAACAGAGAGATAGAGGAGACGGGAAGGGTGGGAGCAATGGAACAGAGAGAGAGAGGGGATGAGATGGGTGGGAGCGATGGAACAGAGAGAGAGAGGAGATGAGAAGGGTGGAAGCGATGGAACAGAGAGAGAGGAGACGGGAAGTGTGGAAGTGATGGAAACAGGAGAGGGAGACGGGAAAGGTGAAGTGATGGGAAACACAGAGAGGAGGGAGAGAGAGGAGGACGGGAAGTGGTGAAGTGATGGAACAGAGAGAGAGGAGACGGGAAGTGTGGAAGTGATGGAACAGAGAGAGAGAGGGGATGGGATGGGTGGGAGCGATGGAACAGAGAGAGAGAGGAGATGAGATGGGTGGGAGCGATGGAACAGAAAGAGAGAGGAGATGAGATGGGTGGGGGCGATGGAACAGAGAGAGAGGAGACGGGAAGTGTTGAAGTGATGGAACAGAGAGACGAGGCGGGAAGTGTGGGCACTAGTTGGAAGAAGGGAAATGTTGGGTCACATCCTTTGGGGCCACTGTGTTTTTTTTTTGTTTGTTTGTTTTTGCGATAAATAAGAAAGTTATTTGTATAGCTTTTCCTGTTCCTATGTCATTATTTTAGTTGTTGCCTTTTTCTCTGTTCCTTAATTATTATTTTTAACTAATCTGTAAAGTTTTTAAGCTTTTGGCATCAGAAATCATTAGTTTAAATATTTCCAGCTGCTGTTCTGCCACTTTACTGTGTCTCTGCTTTCAGTATCTGTGTGTCCGGGGAGATGGTGTGTGGCACAGAACCCTGTCCAGGTAAATAAAGTCAGAACATTACATTTGACACAGGTGCTAATGTACGGAATGGGACATTGTTGTCATACTTTACGGGGCACATATTGTGAGTTTGATAAATACCCCCTCACCCCCGTGTTTGATACATTCTGCCAATTGTCCCCATTTATTGGTGAGGTTCCATGAAACGTAGCTGGAAAATGTATCACTTACTACTACTTTCTCAACCCAGTGCAAGTCAGTGGAAGGTCAAGCTATCTGTGTCATTTCCCTGCTCCAAGCCCCATAGAAAGGAACTTGTTGACCAGTAAGTCTGCATGCACAGCTCTCTTTCTCACTCCGCAGTGGACTGTGGCTGGAGTAGCTGGACTTCATGGAGCTCCTGCAGCAGAACCTGCAATGTGGGAACCAGGCGCCGCTACCGCTCAGGAACCAACCCACCCCCAGCCTTTGGGGGGTGGGAATGCGTGGGATCTAATGTGGCCATTGAGTTTTGCAGCCTCCAGCCATGCAGAGGTAGGTGTGCTGGGCACTGGTGGGGACTTGTTGATCCTGGGTGTGTGGGTGCTGCTGGGGACATGTTGATCCTGGGTGTGCTGGGCTATGCTGGGGACTTGTTGATCCTGGGTGTGCTGGGTGCTGCCGAGGACATGTTTATCCTGGGTGTGCTGGGTGCTGCTGTGGACTTGTTGATCCCGGGTGTGCTGGGTGCTGCTGTGGACTTGTTGATCCTGGGTGTGCTGGGTGCTGCTGTGGACTTGTTGATCCTGGGTGTGCTGGGTGCTGCTGTGGACTTGTTGATCCCGGGTGTGCTGGGTGCTGCTGTGGACTTGTTAATCCCGGGTGTGCTGGGTGCTGCTGTGGACTTGTTGATCCTGGGTGTGCTGGGCACTGCAGGGGACTTGTTGATCTTGGGTGTGATGGGCGCTGCTGAGGACTTGTTGATGCTGGGTGTGATAGGTGCCGCTGAGGACTTGTTGATCCTGGGTATGCAGGGTGCTGCTGAGGACTTGTTGATCCTGGGTGTGCTTGGCGCTGCTGAGGACTGGTTGATCCTGAGTGTGATGGGGGCTGCTGAGGACTTGTTGATCCTGGGTGTGCTTGGCGCTGCTGAGGACTGGTTGATCCTGAGTGTGATGGGGGCTGCTGAGGACTTGTTGATCCTGGGTGTGCAGGGCGCTGCTGGGGACTTGTTGATCCTGAATGTGATAGGCACTGCATGGGGAGTTGTTGATCCTGGGTATGCAGGGAGCTGCTGAGGACATGTTGATCCTGGGTGTGATAGGTACTGCAGAGGACTTGTTGATCGTGAGTGTGATAGGCACTGCTGGGGACTTGTTAATCCTGGGTGTGATGGGCGCTGCTGGGGACTTGTTAATCCTGAGTGTGATAGGCACTTCTGGGGACTTGTTAATCCTGGGTGTGCTGGGTGCCCCTATGAGGAAGCTAATTTTCTGAGTAGCTAAAATCATCCCTCTGCCTCTTTCTAAGTCTACTACAATTTACTGCACCGACACACTTTATTCGAGCAAATACCCAGTATGTACCTGGCAGATACTTGGAATGCGCCGCTCCTCACCTCTGACAAGCCCCGTTGCATTTGCCTTCCCAGCCTGGGTTCATGCCTGGCTGACGGGCGGCTGATCTGTTAAATGATAATGATTAGGATTTAATAGGCTGCAATGCTTCGCGTGTCTACCAGATGGCATAAATTCATGAATTGTAATGCAGTATATATATATATATATACTGTGCAGTATTGCAGCCAGCGGGAATAAAATGCTTCAATCCCTGCATGGAAAATACCTCAATGCACTCGGGCAGAAAACAGTCACAAACCTCAATACACCCGGGTATACCCGAATTCGTGGGACTAGCCAAGCTCGAATAAAGTGTGTCGCCAGTGTATAATGAAACATCCAATCACACACCCTTTGAGCACTGTTGTTTTGCACAACAATATCCTTACAACAGTGAGATCTGAGACCGCCCAAACCATATCTCCGTTCCTGTCCCCACCAGGATACTCCTGAACATCAATTAATATTTTTTTACACTGTGTATGTCTACTAATTTTTTGTACTCGAAAGAATGAGATAATTACCCTTATTTACTAAACTCCTTTCAGCGCAGAAAAAACACCCAAAGGGCCATTCAGTAAATGGGCTGTGAGGCATCTTTCAGCGCCATAAGGGGTCTTATGGAATAGCACCACTTATTAACTACTGGCCAATGTCCTCTTTACCCTTGGGAATATACAGAGGTCACACTCCTCAATATGCATCATGAACTGTAATGCTATTATAGCTTCAGAAGGCTGTATACAAAACCATTTTAAAGAATAACCCAGAGTGTATGTACATGTGTGCCACGGGTCCCCAAACCCGATTCATTCTCCAAATCGTCACGTTATTGAATTGTAGACTAGGATTCTGGTTAATAAAAAAAAAGAACGATAACCGGTGTGATACGGGATGTGTCTTGCTCACTGGCGGGACCGTTGTGTTGTTGGTGAAAGCTGGGTGCTGCTTAGGGTCTTGTAATAAGAGTATGTAGAGAGGGGGGATCCGTGGGTGGAGCCCGCTGAATGGAGAGATCCTATGGGGCGCACACCGGGGAGTGGTGAAAAGTAAAAAAATAGTTTATAATGGGGTTGTACCTTTAAGAAGATGGGAGACCTACAACTGCACTCACGTCATTCAGGTGATAGAATTAATAACAGGGAGACACAAATAACACTGTGTGACGTGGCCCGGCGGGGGATTAGCTAATAGAAAAACAGCTAACACAAAGTACACTGGCTTCAAATATATCAGGAGCAGCCTGTGAGTGGGGGGAGGGTGGGGAGGGATGGCGGGGGTGGGGGGTAATATTAGTCTTTGTAAGGCAGGCAGATTCCTTCCAGGAGACACTTAGTTTTTGTGTCGTTGGGGTCCAGAGTAATGTTCCTTGTCTTGTGTTATAGGTGTAATCACAGATCAGTGTGAGATGTAAAGGGGAACATATGTATGGAAAATCTATCAATTGTCTGGAAAAATAAGAGCATCAATGAAGTTCTGTATATATTGTCCAACTTGTATGGACTACTGCCAAATCCAAATAGTGTTTTCCTTACAAGTGACCGATGTGAATGGATTCAGCATGTATCTGAATACCCCCCCCCCCCCGAGATAGGACATAAGAGGTCTCCAACATGACACTATTAATCCAACGGCCCATGTCTCTCCCTGTCTCAGGCTCCGCTGGTGATTGGGGCCCCTGGTCAGTATGCTCTGTTCCCTGTGGGGGAGGATATAAGAATCGCACCAGGGTCAGCGTTGTTCTGCGCAGGATCGAGTTCTCCACCTGTAACCTCAGTCCCTGCTCTGGTGAGCCTCCTGTGTTATTCTGCTGGAAGCCTGAACTGCCTTATAATCGTACACTAGGCCAGGCCCAGTACCAATTAGCAAACACATGCAGTAAGTCACCGTTCCCTCTGCCTACATAACGCCCGCTGCCGTTATTCCGAATTTACTAAGGTTATTTATTTCCACTCCCAACCTCCTTTATTAACAAGTACCTTTCTCCATCATGTAGCCTTTAATCTTGTTTAGCTCCTGCACTCCAAGAGAAACCAGCCATTACCCCACTGGTATCGAATGGGTTAAGTCATTGAAGAGGAGGGAAGGAAAGGCCAAACCCTCAATAAGTCTCTCAAACAGTGATCTGACAGTCTCTGTAAACATATATGAACGTATATATCAGTCTGTATTCAGTCAGAACACCATGTTGATATTGATGGTGATTAGCCACTAACTCTTCATGTATGGAAGAGCTGGTACCCGAAACCCAGGGTCGTGATTTTCAGAGTTCCTCCTCTCCCTTGTATGGGAGCCTAAAGAGGTACAGGCTGGGCTTGGTAGGTGCAGGACTAATGTTGTGTTTGCAGGTGAGGTGCCCGGGGTTTGCACCGACGGTAAAGTCTGGAAGAAGTGCAGCGAAGGACCTTCATCCTGTGCTGATCTGGCCAGTGATAGCTCCAACAGCACCTGCCAGCCAGGCTGTTACTGCAGCGATGGAGAGGTGCTACTGGTGAGCTTTGATAAGAAGGTCTCATCTTTGGCACAGTGAACTTATTATAATACAATGTGGTAATGGTGACTGGGCTTGGAACGGTCTTTGATAAGGGATTATGGTTGATTGTGAGTGTGTAGGTGTTTAAGTGGACAGAGAGCGTGTCTGTAGGTGGAATGGGAGAGTGTAACAGGCTATTGGAAGTAAAGGTGAATGGTCAGGGTGAGTGAATTCTATAGGTGAGATTACCAAGGGTTGGGAGTAGGTGTGTAAGGTTTTGAAGAAACAAATATTTAGCAGTCCAGTAGAACCAACTCCCTCCTTCGCCCCAGGAAAACACTTCTACATACAAGCCCACCTACCTTCCCTCAAAAACCAACACTCTCTCCTCTCCATGCTTCATGTATCATACTTAATTCTTCAACCCCCTCCATACCTTCTCCTCTCCACCCTGACCCTCCACTTTCAAGTTCTCCGCACGTCCTCCCATCATATAGTCTCCTCTCTACCTTCTCACTTCTCTCTCCACCCCACCTTCTCCACTCACTCACTCTCTTCTTCATCTTCTCTCGGCAAAATCACCTCGCCACCCATTTTTATTTACTTAAGTTCCCCGTTCCTGTAGACAGTACACCCCTCTGAGCAGCGAGCTTATGTACCGTAACTGTTAGTGCTACAGTAACTATTCATGATGTACATTTCAGTGTCTGTGCTACTTGCACACCCATATTGTATTACGCTTTGGAATATGTAAACGCTTCTATGAACACCATCTTGCTGTATTACAGAATAACCGCTGCGTTCCCAGCTCAGACTGTCCCTGCACCGAGGACGGAGCCTTCTATGAGGCAGGAGAAACTGTGCCCAGAGGTTGCAATAACTGGTGTGTATCTGCAGTGCTTGGATACTGGTCACCAGTTGGGGATGAGACATTTATTTGCTGGTGAATGTGAAACAGGCAGATTATAGTGTTACACAATTGATGATTAATTTGTGAATGCGGTAAAAGCCACAAAACACAATAGCATTATATTTATTCAAGATAATGATGGCATTTTAAAAGGAGAATGGCCAAAAATCACATAATCCTTCAGTTCAATAGCTATTAAGCTATTTGTGAATGTGCACATTTTACACAAAACAAATCACTAATATAATCCTGCAGCTGTGATGTTCAAAGTTAGACAAAGCAGATCATTTTACTTTGTACCTCATTTCCCACTGTTTCCTTCCCTTCCCCCAGCACCTGCCTTTCTGGGCAGATCGCAAACTGCTCCCAGCTGGCCTGTGAAGGTAAGGCCATTGGGCAGGGAGGGGGAGGTAAGGTCATAGGACAGGGAGGGGGAGGTAAGGCCATTGGACAGGGAGGGGGAGGTAAGGCCATTGGACAGGGAGGGAAAGGTAAGGTCATTGGGCAGGGAGGGGGAGGTAAGGCCATTGGACAGAGAGGGGGAGGTAAGGCCATAGGACAGGGGGGGGGGAGAAGGCAAGGCCATTGGACAGGGAGGGGAAGGTAAGGCGATTGGGCAGGGAGGGTTAGCACTAACATATTGAGTGGCTAAGTGCCCAAATAGAACCCAAGGTCATACATTTTTGGGACTGGCTCCTAGCTGAATTTTTCCTCTTCCTTTACCACAAGTCCACTGCTTCTCCTTTAGGACATGTTCTTCCTTCTACATACTATTGTCATTGCCACTGAAGTAGATCCATATTGGCCAATTCACCCAAAATAGCACCCTAGTATTTTGATGAAAATCTATAATTTTTCTCCCGAACAAGTAACGTTCGAGCAACGCGAGTAGTAAAATGGTGGCAGTTATGGATAGATCACAATATATAAATAAACCTCCTTATACTGTGGTTAGTGGCCATGGATCACCTAACGTCCTGTAACCTTTCAGCAGTTGATGGCAACTGGTCAGAATATACACCTTGGGGCGGGTGTTCTGCCACCTGTGGGGGTGGTTTCCAGAACCGGTACCGATTCTGCACTGATCCTCCCCCCTCTGGGACGGGGCTGTCTTGTGAAGGTCCAGACCGAGAGGATCAGCCATGTAACGTGGAGCCCTGCTCAGGTGAGCGCTTCACCTCTAACTCTGAATACCCTGTAAACATCGTGTATAACTGCAGACCACTGGCTCGGCCTGTTTTACACAGAGCTGCTCCAACTACACCCATCCATGTTTTTACCAAGTAATGCTTGAAGGCTAGTTACACCATGTTTCCAATGCAGATAAAGCCTTTCAATGCTCCAACGAGAGCGTACCTGGTGAGATGTAACCTGGGCAGATCCTCTTCATATACACATAAGGAGCTATACAAAATGGAATGGAAACTGATTGACATGACTTTACTTTCTTGTGATAAATCTTGATGGATCGTCCTTAATTTGTGATGTCATATCGGACACTTGTGTGTCAGAGAGGATGTCGTTTTCTGCTTCTTCTGGAACAGCACAAAGCCAGTACTCCACGGAAGTTGTGTATGACACTAGTTGATGAAGAAGGGAAGATGATTGGTGTGTGCTGTTCCAAAAGAAGCAGGATCAGAGCTGTAAAAGATCCATCTTCTCCATCACTCATTGAGGAGCCTCCAACAAGGGGGTTAAGGTCAGGCCCGGCCTGTCCGGTTCGTGTGGCCACTTCATTTGTTTTCCCTACAGAAGGTGGAGACTGGAGTCCATGGAGCCGCTGGACGGACTGCACCAAGAGCTGTGGGGAGGGGGTGAGGACACGCAATCGGAAGTGTGACAGCCCATCACCACTTGGCGATGGAGATTACTGTGAGGGTCCCGGCTCGGAGATTGAGACCTGCCAGGTGGCGGAGTGCCAGGGTGAGGATTACGGGGAACGAGCGATCCCAACGTTGCAGAGATTAGCGCAAACATTTCATCAGAACAGAAAAATACTGGAGGATATCTGAGGATGTAAAGACAATTTGTGTGACTGGACATTTAACCCCTTCGCTGCAAGAGGGGCCTGCGTCGCATTATGCTGCAATGTGTTGTAGGCACCTCTCACATTTTTTATTGTTTTGAAGGCCACCTTTAACTAACCCTCTGATGCTCTGCACAGTGATTCTAACCTTTCTGTTTATGACGGACTATCGCACTTCAGAGGAGTCTACTTGGGCTGTCATTTCTTCTATTGGAACTAATGATTTAAATGCCCAATGTAAATAAATTAATGTGAATAAATTAAAGTAAATATAATGAAACCTGAGGAGGAAAAGAACAGATACGGCCTTGTGTGTGGGGTATTTAGCAGAGTAGTTAGCTCCCCACTGTCCTCCCCTGCAGCATACAATATATAAGTGCATCTCTGTCTTGTTTCCAGGGTCAAACTGTTCAGCCACCGCGGGCTCTTTGTACAGCAGCTGTGGTCCGGCCTGTCCCAGGTCATGTGATGACATCACTGTAAGTCCGCGGCACCGCGCTTCATCCTGACTCGCTCTGCTACCCTACCCCCCCCCCCCATCTCATTCAATCCCAAATCATGGGCACAACTAGGAATAATCACACAGCCTTACTTTTTATTTATTCATTTTGAAGTCCAAAAATACGTTTTCAATTCTTACACATTCCTGTTTAAATTCTGTGCTCGCTGACTATTTCCTGTTTATATTCTGTGCACGCTGACTATTTCCTGTTTATATTCTGTGCTCGCTGACTATTTCCTGTTTATATTCTGTGCTTGCTGACTATTTCCTGTTCTATTCTGTGCTCCGGCTATTTCCTGTTATATTCTGTGCACGCTGACTATTTCCTGTTTATATTCTGTGCTCGCTGACTATTTCCTGTTTATATTCTGTGCTCGCTGACTATTTCCTGTTTATATTCTGTGCTTGCTGACTATTTCCTGTTTCTATTCTGTGCTCGCTGGCTATTTCCTGTTTATATTCTGTGCACGCTGACTATTTCATGTTTATATTCTGTGCACACTGACTATTTCCTGTTTCTATTCTGTGCTCGCTGACTATTTCCTGTTTATATTCTGTGCTCACTGACTATTTCCTGTTTATATTCTGTGCACGCTGACTATTTCCTGTTTCTATTCTGTGCATGCTGACTATTTCCTGTTTATATTCTGTGCGCGCTGACTATTTCCTGTTTATATTCTGTGTGTGCTGACTATTTCCTGTTTATATTCTGTGCAACGGCTTTCCTGTTTTATATTCTGTGCCGTGACTTTTCTGTTTATATTCGTGCACGCTGACTATTTCCTGTTTATATTTGTGCAGCTGACTATTTCCTGTTTTATATCTGTGGCGCTGACTATTCCTGTTTATTCTGTGCACGCTGACTATATTCCGTTATATCTGTGCACACTGACTATTTCCTGTTTATATTCTGTGCACGCTGACTATTTCCTGTTTATATTCTGTGCACGCTGAATTTTTCCTGTTTTGTTGGCACTAGTTAGGGCTCAATGCCAATTTCTAACCCGATTCTATTGGAATGAAATGTCACAAAGAAATACACCTGCCGGCTCGCTGCCCATCTTAAGTACAGCTGGGCGCAGTCCTGTTCTGAAACTCCCAACCCTAAGCATTCTGGGATTTGTAGTCTTTTAAAAGAACTCAAGAAATCCTTATAAGTTGGAGATAGAAACCAGGACGGAACCAGACTGGCCAGTCACTGTACCGATATTATAGAGCGTAAGCCTCTGTAACTCAGGACTTAGGCCGCGCTTATAGTCCCGTCAACGGCGACGCTGACGTCACTCTGCAGTTGCTGAGAAAATAGAATTGAATTGACTTACAGCAAGCATTTGTTTTGACGCGACCAAGCATTTGTTTTGACGCGACGTCGCGTCGCCTGGACTATAAGTGCGGGCTAAAATGAAATGCCACATAAACATGTAAATATCTTTAGACCGGCCCATATTTACTAAACGGTGCAATTCATGGAACCTGTCCAGCGCTGCTGAGTAAGGATGGCCCTTTATGGCCCATTCACTTGCATGGGCTCTAAGGGGTCTCAGGAAAGAGCCCTGCTTGGGTTGGTGATGTGGGTGAGGATCATGTGTATGGATTCTCTCTCCTGTGCCCCTCAGCACTGCACGTGGGGCTGTGAGCCCGGCTGTTACTGCCCCGCAGGGCAGGTGCTGGGTGACAACGGCACAGCCTGTGTGCATCGGCAGGACTGCACCTGCCTGGACCTTCTGACCGGAGAGAGACACCTCCCAGGGGACACCGTCCCACAAAGGGATGGCTGCAACAACTGGTAGGATCACTGTTCTGAGCTCTTCTAAAAGGTCCTTGTTTTGCCCTTGTCCCTGTCCCGGCCCTTCCTGACTTGTTATCTGATTTGTCTTCTGCAGCACCTGTCTGAACGGCACCATGTCTTGCACCAATCATTCCTGTGCCGGTGAGTAACTTCGGGGGGGTGGGGGACTCTGAGATACCTCCGGGTTTGGATGGAGATGGCTCTTCTGTGCATGCACATTGCAGATCATTTGAAGTATATCTGTGCAGCCAATAATCCTCGTGGAATTCAGTGAATCCAGCCAAATAATAATCGTTCTAATATCGGTTTCTTACATTGCACTTATAGCCAATATATACACTTATATACATATGCATATTATGTGGTAATGTTTGGGGTTTCTCAGAGCTTGTTGGGTATCTGTGTGCTTATTGCACTTATAGGGCACACAGCTCTGCACATAGAATGTTTCAGGGACAATGAATCACTGCCCTGAAGAGCTTACAATCTCATTGTAGTCCCTGAGGCACAGGGAAGTAGTGACACACAGTTTCACTGGGATTCAAATCCGGTTCATCCACTTCAACATTATACAAAGAAGCCTCAATGCATCCTAAGTTATTTCGTTCATTTATTTGGTTTCTTTTCCTCATAAGTACTTGTCATTTAGTTCAAGCATTTGGCCAAAACATGTTAAACCTGCAGCCACGTCACAGTTACACCCTATCCACAGGTCCTACACTATCAATACATACTGTTTCCTGTGTAGTTCTTCCTCTGCCACCATGTCACAGCTACACCCTATCCGCAGGTCCTACAGAGAGAGACCGGAGCACAAACTATGGTTACACCTGAGATACCAGAGAAACATTATAATCGGATAGGCTGGTGACACATTGGCCAGTCTATAGTCCGGGTTGTTACATTTTCTTAATCAATCACACAAAACATAATGCGATATAACACACAGACTTTGGTTCTAGACTTGTGAGCTTGTTTGTCCTCAGTAAATTACAGCATGTGAACCCCTTTATGTACCACGGCGTAACACTGAGTGTAACACAGCCCCTTACACCGAGCAGACTGAATGTTCCTGCAGCCGCACTCACACACAGTCAGACCAGATTCTCCTGCTCATCCCTGGAAGACTAGACTAGCCTGGACCTTGAGGAACACCTGATGCTGTGTCCAGCCTGGGATATCCCCGGGCACTCGATGGTCCATCCAAGCCTGTCTGGAGCCATGAATTGATTTTGAAGGCTGCTCTGGCAGTGAAGATGTTAAACAAGTCTGACATATCCAGTATTAGTGCAGTATTTTTCAACAGGGGTTCCTAGGAACCCTTGAGTTCCCCGGGTATCCCTAAAGGGTTTTTCTTTAATGTTCTGGTAATTTTGAAAAGGTTATCAAATACAGAAGAATTTACAATACATCTAATCTCAGACGCGCTATTAGAGAGGGTGGGGGTTCCTCCGAGTTTCACTTAGGGCTCCTTAACCAAATAAGGGTTGGAAACCCCTGTATTAGTGTGATACTTGTAAAATAATATTTAGGATTCCTGTAATAAAAGTGTCTCTCGCCACGGCAGCTCCTGAGGGATCCGTATTGCCGGCCGGGCTGGCTCCTGTCACTCCTGACAGTCCTGAAAGGTCTTGCTTTTATGGTGTGAGTTCATGCCTCTCCATGCCCTCTCTCCCAGTGCCCGGTGGGTGGTGCGAGTGGTCAGACTGGACTCCCTGCTCGAAGACGTGCGGCACAGATTTGGTGACGAGATATCGGAGCTGCGCCTGCCCCAAACCTCAGGAGGGGGGAGCGCAGTGCGAGGGGGTGCAGCAGTTTTACGGAGAAACCGGGGTACAGCTGGAGAGGAGGGAGTGCCCCTCAGCCTCTTTCTGTCCAGGTAAAGAACTGAAACCCTGCAAACAGCCTGTCCACAAACACACAGCGTAGGGGCAGAAACACACAGAGTAGGGGCAGAAACACACAGCGTAGGGGCAGAAACACATAGCGTAGGGGCAGAAACACATAGTGTAGGGGCAGAAACACACAGAGTAGAGAATGTAATGGGGCTTATTATAGAATGTATAGAAGGTAATGGGGCTTATTATAGAATGTATAGAAGGTAATGGGGCTTATTATAGAATTTATAGAAGGTAATGGGGCTTATTATAGAATGTATAGAATGTAATGGGGCTTATTATAGAATGTATATTTCAGTTAACCTTCACTGCCTCATACCACAGGCATTGACTGTATGCTATCTGACACTTATAGTGCTTATGTGTAGTTTTCCAATAGTTTTGGATTAACCATTTGGTTACTTACCCCACTAGCACATACTGTATTTAGTTCATTCTGTTCACCATTTATTCTGGTACCATTTTTTACCCACCTAATAAAGCATTTACTTTATACCATTTATAGGTTTGGTTCAGATTATTCCTGTGTTGTTGTTTTTTTATTAGGGTGACCTACCCTTCAGACTTTGAGTGCATTAATAGGCCCTTATCTGTATGCATTGTGTCTTTGCATCATACAGTGTTCTTTGTGTTTTTGATTAGTCCCCTCGCCCTATTGCACCAGTCTGATCAGTGACCCTAGCGGTCAAACTAGGTTGAGCGGGTGCAACCCCTCTTTTGTTCTATTGTAGTACCATCAACATCATCAATATTATTATTATTTTAGCATCATGTTTAGATCAAGTTGACGTTTCGCTTACTCTGTCCCCCTCATTAGCATTTTCATACCCATTTTTATTATGGTCACAATGGAGAGATCTAGATATAAATGTTAATCAGATCTCTATGTAAGAATTTTCTAAGATATTTTAAAATGAGCTGGCTTTGATCATTGCAACTTTTGAATCATTGCTACATTTTGTTTTACAATTAACTAAAAAAGAGAAAGCTAATTGGGTCTGAGCTCCTAAATACCTGAACAGGGTATTCAACATTAAAACAAAGGTGTTGCATAGCCAAGTGCAATAGTGAGACTGAACCTTTAAGAATTGATTGATTTCTCTTGTCTCTCTTCAGTGAATAAGTTCTGTAGTGTGCAGGACACATGCTTTGGATTCCTGAGCCAGTAGTCTTGCACTGGGTAAGTAGTACATTGTAAATCTCCTATTACTGGATTAATACAGTAACCGTTTGCCCTCCCTTTACCTAGAACATTAAAGTCACGCGGGCAATTCAGTGTAGATAAGAAATAGTCATGCCACAAACCTTGAGCTATAGGTGTAGCATTAAGTTCTTGGCGGCCCCCTGGTCTAAAGTGTCCCCCGTCATCTCGGCTCCTTTCTGGTGGAACCTCAATGGGCTCCTTCCAAACAATGACTGTACCACCACCACCAGGCTTCAAGCTGGCATGATGTTCTCCAGGTACAGCGATATACTCAGGCTTGATGGGTCTCATGCCTGGCTCACCACTTCCCCCAGACCCAGTGCTCATTGTAGGGGGAATATTACTTTGAGTCCTCATTTCATTATACATCTCTCTGGTGACTGGTGTACCTGTGTGATACTGGAGGGGTGGCCGGGCTTCCTTTGATGTAGACCACCCTTCTCCGGGAGTCTGTCTAGTGGCTAAACCTGGAATTACAGTTGGTGGTGCATTGGTCATTGGCTCTGTGTTGACATGGGGGGTCCCAGACCTACCCTGTGACAGTGTTTGTCCTTGAAGTCTTGTGGGCCAGCCCTCCTCTGGTGAAACTGATCCCATTGTTAGACCAGGGGGGCCTGTCCTTACCCAAGCTGGAGTAGGTGTTGTGCTTTCACGGGTATATTCTGGTGATGTAGTGTGGAATGGTGCATACCTATCTGCACTCATCCCAGGTGTCCCTGTGTGAGAAGTTCCCTTCCCTGTCACTGATTCTCCTATTGCTATACTTAAGCCTGGTAAACCTGCCAGTTCTGGACTGCCATCTACATTCGACTTTGTGTTCAATGTCCATTTGTCCTTACCAGCAAACGGTGTGGCTAATCCAGGAATGCCTGTCTGGTAGCCATTGGTGTAAACTCCAGGAACTCCTGCAATTTCACTTCCCCCAGGAGCTTGGCTCTGACTGGCCGAAATTGCAGCCATTAATGGTGTACTGCTTCCTGGCTTGAATGTAATTCCAGGGGTTGTTACTGTCCATGCAAGTCCAGGAGAACCTGGTGAAAACTCTCCATGTCCCGGAGTCCCTCGCATGGAATGGCTTGGTTCTCCTTTCTGTTCAGGTCTCTCTGGCATTCTGATCCCAGGCTTTCCACTGACTTCATGCTTCTCCTGAATGCCTGGCTGTCCAGTAATGCCAATTCCAGGTGTTACGCCATGTCCTGGTTTCACACTTAATAGCCCTGGACTTCCAGTTGGTTGAGAATGATAATGCAGTCCTGGTTCTCCAGTATCTCCAGGCCTCCTAGTAGCTTTACCAGGAAGCTGAGAGCCGGGCTTCTGGATACTCCCAAGAGATGTTGTGTCTGGCGAGGGCTTAGATGTAAGGTCATTTTCTAGGTAGAAAAAACACAGCATCAACATTTTAACAGAAATAATGTGGTACAGGACACAATGTTTTAGTTCTCAAGCTAAGGATTGCAAATGACATTTACTGATAACACTCTGAGGTTCAGCTTTTTTTTTTTAAAGATCTGGGAAACCTGGGAAGATAAGGAGTCAGTGATTAAATTGTAACACTGGCACTTGAAATCTAGCCTGTGTAACTCGTAACTCAAATAATTATCCCCAAAAATCATTGCTTCATTAAATGTATTAATATAAATGAATATCATATATTAATATAAATGAATATCAACATTATAAAAGACATCTTCAGCAGCTTAGACTTCTTACAGTAGGTCCCTGTTTCCTGAATCTATTACAAAGCCTACTTTGCATGCACAGCTTCCTCTTAGGCCGTGATTATACCCAAAGCGGCCGGCGGCGCTGCGCTATGCGCCGCGCTATGCGCCGCGCTATGCACCGCGCTATGCGCCGCAGTTCCAAATCAAACAATTAAAGTGTACATGCCCAGCCCGATGCACACGCAGACAGTACTGCAGGGCGGCAGACCAGAGACCAGACCTGGGATTTTGTTTTCTTCAGGCGACGGCTATATCACGTGAGCGGTTCAGCCAATGAGGGCAAACCTCTCACGGCCACGCCTCCACCACGCCTCCCTGTCTCCTCCGGCTGCCTCCTGCCTGCAGGATGTAATGCTTATTCATATCCATATTAGGACTTTATATCTATGCACACACGAAATGCATTCGTTTCAAACTGTATCCAGCATCCTAGATGCCTATACTCTGCAGGATATATTTGACAGTTATATAAAAAATATATATTGGCTGTCTAAAGTGAATCAATGACATACAAGGAGTGTGCATCAATAGGGTTCTTTCTCTCTCATGGATAGCAATTTGTCTCTCTCCCAGATAGCATCCGTCTAGTAAGTATTTCATAGGCTGAGCAGGGACCTCTCCTCTTTCACTGTGGATAAGATGGGGGCCTGGCCTGTGATTTCTCTGTTCCTTGTCACAATCCCATTCCCACAATGTGATAAGATTGGGGCCCGGTCTGTGATTTCTCTGTTCCTTGATAGAATCCCAGTCCCACAATGTGATAAGATGGGGGCCTGGCCTGTGATTTCTCTGTTCCTTGATAGAATCCCATTCTCACAATGTGATAAGATGGAGTCCTGGCCTGTGATTTCTCTATTCCTGTAGAATTCCCATTCTCACAATGTGATAGATGGGGGCCTGGCCTGTGATTTCTCTGTTCCTTGTCACAATCCCATTCCCACAATGTGATAAGATGGGGGCCAGGCCTGTGATTTCTCTGTTCCTTGTCACAATCCCATTCCCACAATGTGATAAGATGGGGGCCAGGCCTGTGATTTCTCTGTTCCTTGATAGAATCCCATTCTCACAATGTGATAAGATGGGGGCCCGGTCTGTGATTTCTCTGTTCCTTGTCACATCATCCATTCCCACAATGTGATAAGATGGGGGCCGCCGTGATTTCTCTGTTCCTTGATAGAATCCAATTCTCCACAATGTGATAAGATGGGGTCCCCGGTCTGTGATTTCTCTGTTCCTTGATAGAATCCCAGTCCCACATTTGATAAGATGGGGGCTGGCCTGTGATTCTCTGTTCCAATGTCCAATCCCATTCTCACAATGTGATAAGATGGGGGCTGGCCTGTGATTTCTCTGTTTCCTTGATAGAATCCCCATTCTCACAATGTAATCAAGATGGAGTCCTGGCCTGTGATTTTCTCTGTTCCTTGATAGAATCCCATTCTCACAATGTGATAAGATGGAGTCCTGGCCTGTGATTTCTCTGTTCCTTGATAGAATCCCATTCTCACAATGTGATAAGATGGAGTCCTGGCCTGTGATTTCTCTGTTCCTTGATAGAATCCCATTCTCACAATGTGATAAGATGGAGTCCTGGCCTGTGATTTCTCTGTTCCTTGATAGAATCCCATTCTCACAATGTAATAAGATGGAGGCCTGGCCTGTGATTTCTCTGTTCCTTGATAGAATCCCATTCCCACAATGTGATAAGATGGAGTCCTGGCCTGTGATTTCTCTGTTCCTTGATAGAATCCCATTCTCACAATGTAATAAGATGGAGGCCTGGCCTGTGATTTCTCTGTTCCTTGATAGAATCCCATTCCCACAATGTGATAAGATGGAGGCCTGGCCTGTGATTTCTCTGTTCCTTGGTAGAATCCCATTCCTAAGATGGAGTCCTGGCCTGTGATTTCTCTATTCCTTGATAGAATCCCATTCTCACAATGTGATAAGATGGGGGCCTGGCCTGTGATTTCTCTGTTCCTTGTCAGAATCCCATTCTCACAATGTGATAAGATGGAGTCCTGGCCTGTGCTTTCTCTGTTCCTTGATAGAATCCCATTCTCACAATGTGATAAGATGGAGTCCTGGCCTATCACATTGTGGAATGGGATTCTAAGGAACAGAGAAATCAACAGACCAGGGACCCAATCTTATCACATGGTCTGAGAATGGGATTCTATCAAGGAACCGAGAAATCACAGGACCAGGACCTCCATCTTATCACATTGTGAGATCTTATACATTGGATGGGATTCTATCAAGGACACGAGAAATCAAGGACGGGCCCCCATCTTATCACATTGTGAGGAATTGGATTCTATCAAGGAACAGAGAAAATCCACGGCAGGCTCCCCATCTTATCACATTGTGAGAATGGGATTCTATCAAAGGAACAGAGAAATCACAGGCCAGGACTCCATCTTATCACATTGTAGTCTGATCACATGGGATGGGATTCTATCAAGGAACAAACAGAGAAATCACACGGCCAGGACTCCATCTTATCACATTGTGAGAATGGGATTTTACAAGGAACAGAGAAATCCACAGGGCCAGGTCCACATCCATTTATCTTATCACATTGTGAGAATGGGATCTTCAAGAAACAGAGAATCACAGACCCGGCCCATCTTATCACATTTGTAGTGGGAATGGGATTCTATCAAGGAACAGAGAAATAACAGGCCAGGCCTCCATCTTATCACATTGTTAGAATGGGATTCTATCAAGGAACAGCGAAATCAAGGCCAGGCCCCATCTTATTACATTGTGAGAATGGGATTCTATCAAGGAACAGAGAAATCACAGGCCAGGACTCCATCTTATCACATTGTGAGAATGGAGGATTCTATCAAGGAACAGAGAAATCACAGGCCAGGACTCCATCTTACACATTGTGAGAAGGGATTCCTATCAAGGAACAGAGAAAGTCACAGCAGGCCCCCATCTTATCACATTGTGAGAATGGGATTCTATCAAGGAACAGAGAAATCACATGCCGGAGCCCCTTCTTATCAACATTGTGAGAATGGGATTCTATCAAGACAACAGCAGAAATCACAAGGCCAGGACTCCATCTTATCACATTGTGAGATCTTATCACATTGTGGGAGATGGGATTATTCAAGGAACAGAGAAGAAATCACAGGACCGGGCACCCATCTTATCACATTGTGGATGGGATTCTATCAAGGAACAGAAGAAATCAGCGACTCATATACCATTGGAGTTCTTACATTGTGGGAATGGGATTCTATCAAGGAACAGAGAAATCCACAGGCCAGGACTCCACTTATCCATTGTGAGATTTATACATTGTGAGAATGGGGTCCTATCAAGAACAGAGAAATCACAGGCCAGGACTCATTTATCACATTTGGGAGAATGGGATTCTCTCAAGGGAACAAGAGAAATCACAGGCCAGGACCCATCTTACACATTGTGAGAATGGGATTTCATCAAGGAACGAAGAAATCACAGGCCAGGCTCCTCTTTATACATTGTGAGAATGGGATTTCTCATCAAGGAAACAGAGAAATCACAGGCCAGGCCCATCTATCACATTGTGGAATGGGATTCTATCAAGAACACGAGAGAACATCACAGGCCGCCCTCCCGATCTTATCACATTGTGAGAGGGATTCTATCAGGAACAGAGAAATCACAGACCAGGCTCCATCTTATCACATTGTGAGAATGGGATTCTATCAAGGAACAGAGAAATCACAGCCAGGATCCAGCTTATCACATTGTGATCGACATTGTGGGAATGGGATCTTCAAGGGAACCGAGAAGAACTCACAGGCCGGGCTCTCCATCTTATCACATTGTTGGGAATGGGATTCTATCAAGGAACAGGAAATCACAGGCCAGGCCCCATCTTATCACATTGTGAGAATGGGATTCTATCAAGGAACAGAAGAAATCACAGGCCGGAGCCATCTTATCACATGTGTATAATGGGAATGGGATTCTATCAAGGAACAGAGGAAATCACAGGCCAGGCACCATCTTACACATTGTGAGAATGGGATTCTATCAAGGAACAAGAAATCACAGGCCAGGACTCCATCTTATCACATTGTGAGAATGGGATTTATCAAGGAACAGAGAGAATCACAGGCCAGGACCCATTTATAACATTGTGTAGACGGGATTCTATCAAGGAACAGAGAAATCACAGGCCAGGACCATCTTATCACTTGTGAGAATGGGATGTATCAAGGAACCAGAGAAATCACAGACCAGGACTTAAGTATCTTATCACATTGTGGAGAACCTGGGATTCTTCAAGGAAACAGAGAAATCACAGGCCAGGCCCCATCTTATCACATTGTGAGATGGATTCTACAAGGAACAGAGAAATCACAGGCCGGCCTCATTTATCACATTGTGAGCATGTGGATGGGATTTTCACAAGGACAGAGAAATCACAGGCCAGGACTCATCTTATCACATTGTGGGAAGGGGATTGTTGAAAGGAACAAGAGAAATCACAGGCCAGGCCTCCATCTTATCACCATTGTGAGGACTGGGATTCTATCAAGGAACAGAGAAGAAAGAATCACAGGCAGGACTCCATCTTATCACATTGTGAGAATGGGATTTGTGACAAGGAACAGAGAAACACAGACAGACTCCATTTATAACTTGTGAGAATGGGATTTATCAAGGGAAACAGAATCAAGCGCCAGGTCCATCTATCACATTGTGAGAATGGGAATTCATCAAGGAAACAGAGAAATCACAGGCCAGGACTCCATCTTATCACATTGTGAGAATGGGTATTCTATCAAGGCCAAAACAGAGAACACACAGGCCAGGACTCATCTTATCACATTGTTGGGAGATGGATTTTTACAAGGAACAGAGAAATCACAGGCCAGGGCTCCATCTTCATACACATTGTGAGAATGGGATCTATCAAGGACAGAGAAATCACAGGCCAGGACTCCATCTTATCATGTGAATGAAGGTTGTGACAAGGAAGAGAATCACAGGCCAGGCCGCATCTTATACATGTGAGAATGGGATTCTATCAAGGAACAGAGAACACAGGCCAGGATCCCATCTTATCACATTGTGAGAAGGGATTCTATCAAGGAACGAGAAATCAACAGCCAGGACTCCATCTTATCACTTGTGAGAATGGGGATTCTATCAAGGGAACAGAGAAATCACAGGACAAACAGCGGGCACAGTAACAGCGGGCACAGTAACAGCGGGCACAGTAACAGCGGGCACAGTAACAGCGGGCACAGTAACAGCGGGCACTGTAACAGCGGGCACAGTAACAGCGGCACAGTAACAGCGGGCACTGTAACAGCGGGCACAGTAAATATCTTTAAGATGGATAGGGGTCCTTTTTATAAAGGAAAATTTATTCAGAGATATTCTGAAAACAGGAAGAGCGGGAGGGATCGGATTGCCAGGGAGGGATCTGATTGCCAGGGAGGGATCTGATTGCCAGGAATGAATCTGATTGCCAGGGAGGGATCTGATTGCCAGGGAGGGATCTGATTGCCAGGAATGGATCTGATTGCCAGGGAGTGATCTGATTGCCAGGGATGGATCTGATTGTCAGGAATGGATCTGATTGCCAGTGAGGGATCTGATTGCCAGGAATGGATCTGATTGCCAGCGAGGGATTTGATTCCCAGGAATGGATGTGATTGGCCAGCGAGGGAGGGATGTGATTACCAGGAATGGATTGAATTGGCCGCCCAGTCTGATAAGAGAATGATTTGCCAGCGAAGGATCTGATTGAGGGATGGATCTGATTGCCAGCGATTTGTGCCAGGGAGGACTTGATGCCAGGGAGGGATCCTGATTGCCAGCGAGGGGCTGATTGCAGGAATGGATCTGATTGCGCAAGTGAAGGATCTGATTGCAGCCAGGAATGGATCATTGTCAGGGAGCGGATTGATGTAGGAGGGGATCTATTGCCAGAATTAATCTTTGCCAGCAAGGGATTTGATTGCAGGGGAGGGATCTAATTGCCAGGATTGATCTGATTGCCAGGGGGGATCTGATTTGCTAGCGAGGTATATCTGATGCCTGCGAGGATACTGATTTGCCAGGAATGGATCTGTATTGCCCGCGAGGGATTTGATTGCCAGGGAGGGATCTGATTGCCAGGGGAATGGGAATCTGAATTGCAGGATGGATCTGATTGCCAAGGAAGCTTTGATTGCAGGGAGACGATCTGATTGGCCAGGAAGGATCTGATGCGGAAGGGATTGATTGCTGCGAGGGATCTGATTGTCAGGGAGGGATCGATGCTATAGGCGAGTGGATCTGATTGTCGGGAGGGATCTGATTGCCCAGGAATGGTTCTGATGCCAGGATGGATCTGATTGCCAGGAGGGATCTGATTGCAGGGAGGGACTGATAGACAGGGAGGGAACCGATTGCCAGGAATGGATCGATTGCGAGTGAGGGATCTGATTGCAACGTGAGGGATCTGAGTGCCAGTATCGGTATCTATTGCCAGTGGAGGGATTTGATTGCCAGGAATGGATCGATTGCCAGCGAGGGATTGATGCCAGGGAGCGGATCTGATTGCCAGGAAATGAATCTGATTGCAAGGGAGGGATCTGATTCTACCGAGGACTAGATTGTCAGGGAGGGAATCGGATTGCTAGCGAGGGATCGATTGTCGGGGAGGGATCGGTGATTGCAAGAATAGATCTGATGGCAGGAATGGATGATGCCCAGCAAGAGGATCTGATTGCCAGGGAGGGATTCTGATTGCCAGGAATGGATCTGATTGTGTGAGGGAATTGTATTGGGGGGCAAAGGAATGGATCTGATGTTCACGAGGGACGATCTGGGATGTAGGATCGGATGATGCCAGGGAGGGATCTGATTGCCAGTGAGGGATCTGGTGCCAGGAATGGATCTGAATTGCCAGCGAGGGATTGTGTGCCAGGAGTGGTCTGATTACAGTGAAGATTGATTGTCAGGAATGGATCTGAATTGCAAGTGAGGGATTGATTGCAGGAATTGATATGATGTGCCAGCGAGGGGATTTTGATTGCCAGGGAGTGGTCTGATTGCAGGAATTGATCGATGGCCAGGGGGAGGGATCCTGATTGCCAGCGAGGAATCTGATGCCAGGGGAGGTCAATTGCCAGGAATGGATTGATTGCAGTGAGGGACCTGATTGCCAGTGAAAGATCTGCTTGTCAGGAATGGATCGATGTGCAGTGAGGGATCTGATTGCCATGGAATGGATCTGATTGCCAGCGGAGGATTTGTTTGCCAGATGGAGTGGTCTGATTGCCAGAAGAGCACTGATGCCAGGGAGGATCTGATGCCAGATGGATCTGATTGCCAGACGAGGGATGAGTGCCAGGGAGGGATCTAAATTGCCAGGAATTGATTGATGATTGGGCCAGGGACGGGATATGATTTGCCAGGAAGGACTCTGATTTGCCAGGGAGGTATCGGATTGATAGCACGGGATATGATTGCCAGCGAGGGATCTGATGGCAGCAGGGATCTGATTGCCATTACTGGAGTCAGAAGGGGTTTTCGTTCTCGGATGGAATTAGCAAATGTTTCAAGGGGATTATTGTTGTATTACTGTGTCTATATTGTATGGTTTATTGCTAAGCTACAGATGGCTGGGAATGGATGCCTTTGCATGGCGCATGCATTGAGTGTTTGCTATAGTAAAAAGCACAAGGAGAGCACTATTTGCGTACGTCAAGTGTATTTTCAGGAATTTTATTAAATAATAAACATATCATTTTCTATTAGATAAATTCGAAAGGTGAACAGGAATCTGCATATTTTAAATACAATTATGCCTGAATGCACTTTGGGTGTGGCAGGTAAATCACACAGTTACCATGTTACTCAGTTACACCCAGTACATTAGTAGATGAGGTGATGAAAAAAAGACGTACCGTCACATGCAAGTTCAACTAGTCGCTACATTTAGACGGACAGATTACTTTATCCCATATCCGGTCTTATGTATATGATCCGAGAAAGCAACAAAACACCCAGTGACCACATTCACAATGATATACTTCATAAGGGGAAAAATCTTCCTGACTCCTATACCCCTGAATACAACATCCTTCCCATGTGTACTTATTTGGTATATCCCTGTATACACCTATTCCTTCTTAAAAAAAGTGTCCAGCCTTTTTTGAACGTTATCTTATGTTCCCTGCCATCACAGTCTCAATGGGTATGCATCCCAAATGTTAACACTGCCTCACTGTTAAAACCCTTTGAGTACTTGAAGTCTTTCCTGGAGAAAAAAATTAATTAATATATAATATATATATATAAAAATATATAAATATTATATATTATATCTATATATATATATATATATTAATGATATATAACTTATATTATATATAATCCTCTCACACAGATCCGCCATTATGTATTCTTCATTTCATTCACACATTCTGATAACAGCAAATGTCTTGTAAAGACCCGTACAGGATGCATAGCCTGTACTAGGATCTTTACTAACCTGCAATATGGCTTAACACACACGATCCCCCACATAGCTGCCATTGACTTGATCACACGGGATCATGGTGTGATCACGGACCGGAGGTAGTGAAATCTTCAAAGAGATCTTTGGCAAAGTCAGCCAATAGAGGTGGCATTGGGTCTCAAAACTTAGCTCTCCCACTTCAAAGAGACCACACAAGGACACTCAATCAGGAATGGTCCTATAGATCTTCTAACTATGACATGTTATATGTCATAGAAGGCAAGACAGAAACTGCAGTCACGGGGATAAAGGCAAAATAGTGTCAACACCGTAGGCACTAAAAGAAAACACAAAGTGGACCCTACATCCGGTATCCTGGGCAGATGCAAACCCTATCACCAGCCGGTGTATTGTGAACAGATGCCCTTAGCGACGTAATGAAGCGGATATTTGGTGATGTAAGACCGCAGCGCGACGATTGCCTTGCGCCCTATGTGTGACTGATGGCAAGAGAGTGAATCCCGGGGGCTGGAGGAAGTCTATTTGGAAGTATGGTTTTCTGTCGTGCCCAGCGGCGGGCTCCATCCGGGCACAATGTTCAGGCTAAAGTTAGGGAAAGGAAAGGTTGTGGGTGATAACGCCGACTGAGAATAACAGCGCTCGGTCTACAAGGTGTATAGAAAAGACGTCTTGTGTAATTCTCAAGAAGAGGGGGCTGCATTACCGAAGAGCCTATTCCTTTTATAACAGTGTGTGATACTATCATAATATCCATTTAGAGGATCCCTCCCTGACAGCACAGTGTTTACTCTCTCCTCAGGGATCTCCTGCTAGTCCATGTTTTGGGGAAACCATCCTATCCATGTCAACACATTTATAATTGTACGGATGTGTATAATTGGCAATTCATTGGTTTTCCCGGTGGTTGATGTGGTGATGGTACGGCCAGGATGGTGCCACTACGGTCATTAAGGCATTGGCTCACACATACGGTTTCATGTACACACGCATTCTGTAGCACACATACGGTTTCATGTACGGTCCACGTATCCACATTCTGTCACCACACTGCTCATGTACGTCGGTTCATGTACAGGTCCACAGTCTCTCCACATTCTGTCCCACACATACGGTTTCATGACAGGTCCACAGTCTCTCCACATTCGGTCACACTCGTACGGTTTCATGTACAGGTCCACAGCCCCTCCATTCTGTCACACTCGTACGGTTTATCTTAAGGTCCACAGTCTCCTCCATTTGTCACACACGTTACGGTTTCATGTACAGGTCCACAGTCTCTCACATTCTGTCACACTCGTCGGTTTCATGTACAGGGTCCACAGTATCTCCCATTCTGTCACACTTCGTAAGGTTTACATGTAGACAGGTCCACAGTATCTCCAATTCGTCACACAGTTACGGTTTCATTGTACAGGTACACAGTCTCTCCACATTTCTGTCACAACGTTACGGTTCATTTAACAGGTCCACAGTCTCTCCACATTTGTCACAATCGTAAGGGTTCATGTACAGGTCCACAGACCCCCCGCATTCTGTCACACACGTACGGTTTCATGTACAGGTCCACAGTCTCTCCACATTCTGTCACACACGTACGGTTTCATGTACAGGTCCACAGTCTCTCCACATTCTGTCACACACGTACGGTTTCATGTACAGGTCCACAGTCTCTCCACATTCTGTCACACACGTACGGTTTCACTTACAGGTCCACAGTCTCTCCACATTCTGTCACACACGTACGGTTTCATTTACAGGTCCACAGTCTCTCCACATTCTGTCACACTCGTACGGTTTCATTTACAGGTCCACAGTCTCTCCACATTCTGTCACACTCGTACGGTTTCATGTACAGGTCCACAGTCTCTCCGCATTCTGTCACACTCGTACATTTTCATGTACAGGTCCACAGTCTCTCCACATTCTGTCACACACGTACGGTTTCATGTACAGGTCCACAGTCTCTTACACATTCTGTCACACTCGTGCGGTTTCATGTACAGGTCCACAGTACCCCCGCTATTGCACACACGAACGGTTTCATGTAAGGTCCACAGTTCTCCACATTCTGTCACACATCGCGGTTTCATGTACAGGTCCACAGTCTCTCCACATTCTGTTCACACAGTACGGGTTTCACTTACATCCACAGTCTCTCACATTCGTCACACACGTACCGGTTTCATTTACAGGTCCACATCTCTCCACATTCTGTCACACTCGTACGGTTTCATTTACAGGTCCAACAGAGTCTCCCACATTCTGTCACACTCGTACGGTTTCATGTACAGGTCCACAGTCTAACGCATTCTGTCACCCACGTACATTTCTGTACAGTCCACAGTTCTCCACATTCGTCACACACGTACGGTTTATTGTTACAGGTCCACAAGTCCCTCCGCATTCTGTCACACACGTACGGTTTCATCATGTACAGGTCCACAGTCCCTCCGCATTCTGTCACACACGTCGGTTTCATTTACAGGTCCACAGTCCTCCGCATTCTGTCACACACGTACAGGTTTCCAGTACAGGTCCACAGTCCCCCCGCATTCTGTCACACCGACGGTTTCATGTACAGGTCCACAGTCCCTCCGCATTCTGTCACACACGTACGGTTTCATGTACAGATCCCACGTCCTCCGCATTCTGTCACACAGTACGGTTTCAGTACAGATCCACAATCCTCGCATTCTGTCACACACGTACGGTTTCATGTACAGGCACAGACCCCCGCCCATTTTTGTCACACACCTAGGTTTCATGTACAGGGTCCACAGTCCTCATTCTGTCACACACGTACGGTTTCACTTAACAGGTCCACAGTCCCCCGCATTCTGTCACACACGTACGGTTTCATGTACAGTCCACGTCCCCCGCATTTGTCACACACGTACGGTTTCATGTACAGAGTCCACAATCCTCCGATTCTGTCACCCAACGTACGGTTTTCATGTACAGGTCCACAGTCCCTCCGCATTCTGTCACACACGTACGGTTTCATGTACAGGTCCACAGTCCCTCCGCATTCTGTCACACACGTACGGTTTCATGTACAGGTCCACAGTCCCTCCCCATTCTGTCACACACGTACGGTTTCACTTACAGGTCCACAGTCCCTCCGCATTCTGTCACACACGTACGGTTTCATGTACAGGTCCACAGTCCCTCCGCATTCTGTCACACACGTACGGTTTCATGTACAGGTCCACAGTCCCTCCGCATTCTGTCACCAAGAAAGGCGACTTACGAGTTTCATGGCAGATCGCGCAGTCCCAGTCCTACCAACGTTGCTGTGCTCACGGCGCGAAAACGTAGCTTGCTGTAGCAGGTCCACAGTCACCTCCCCATGGTCGTGTCACAGGGAAAACACCTTACGGGGTTGGGTCCTAGGCAGTCCACAGATCCCTCCGCCTAAAATCTGGTCACAAAAGCGAAACACAAACAAACGTACGAGAAATTGTACATGTGAACAAGGTCCACAGTCCCTCCGCATTCTGTCACACACGTACGGTTTCATGTAGCATTCCACAGTCCCTCCGCAATTCTGTCACACACGTACCGGTTTCATGTACAGGTCCCCAGTCCCTCCGCATATCTGGTCACAAAAACGGGGACGCTAAAGGAAACGGTTGTGGTTCCAGAAATTAGACAGGTCCCCGCGGAGCATCCCCCAAAATGGAGACCGCATTAGGAGTCTGTCCCACACAGCGTACTGTTTTCACTTTTTATTGACAGAAAAATGGATTTGTTTTTTGGAAGCCTTTCTCCATTGATGCTTTCCAAGCACAATATGTCCCAAATAGATGTATTCCCAATATTAAATATATTAAGAATTGTTTCATACCACTTCCTTTTATAAAACACTGGGTATTCATGAAATCTTGTCTGGCTGGGAGGGACAGGGTTACGAATAATGGTACCATTGGTTTGAATAATTCTATGCTCTGTTAAGGCTGGACATGTCCACGGATGGTGTTATATAGATGTCCCCATGTAGATGGTGTCATATAGTGCCATATCCTGTAGATGTGACCATGACGTTTGGTCACCATGTCATGTTGTGATAATTGTGTTAATTGTGCTAATTGACCAACTGGAACAAGCTGATTTATTGGGGAGCGTGGAGTCATGGTACTGCTATAGCTGTATAAAACCAATACCCCCCTCTGCATTAGCAGGGACTGCATTGGCACTATATAGTGAGGCATGTTAAAGTGAGCTTTTAAGTGAGAATATATAGTTAGACTATAGTTTGACTAGAGGTGACTGGGGACTGCATCCTTCTGCAAACTCTTCAACACAAGGCAACAAACAGTGAGTTATTCTGACCACACTATGATCCCTGATGTTTAGTCTGCGCACACACACTTGGCTCAAAACAGCTCCATGCAGCATTACCTACCTCTGGCATAATGAACCTGCTTTTTACTTCCACTTTGTTCTTTCTCGTGGCCTCATTGAAATGTTACTCTCTCTATCCACTACAAACGCCTCCCTCCTGGCCCACGTCCAACATCACCATACACCCTGGATTACTTAAAAGCCTTGCACTATCTACTGAATGTTGGTGGAGAACCCTGAAAACCAGCACACCAACCACTGCACACTCAAATGGCAAAAATCATAAAGTTACAACTTGCAAACAACTACTCAAATTTCTTCTCATACTATTACTCTCTTTAGCAGGTGATATTGAATCTAACCCAGGCCCTCCCACTTCAACTCTGTCCCATAGCCCCTGAGAATACCCCCTTCAAATTCCAAAAAGGGCCATCTCTCGCCCATATAAATATCCGGAGTCTGCTGCCCAAACTGGATGAACTAAGCGCATGGTGCCTTATTCATAAACCCAAAGCCATCGTTCTCACAGAAACATGGCTAACCCCTAAAACTCTCAATGCAAATATCGCCATTCAGGGATACTCCATTTCTAGGAGAGATAGGTCAAAGAGAGGAGGAGGGGTGTTATTTTATATTGCAGACACCTTACAATTTACACTGCTAAATTGCCCCCCCAAGCCCACCCTCTTTTGAAATCCTAGTTGGCAGAATATGCCTCCCCTTTTCTAAGGCCGTCTTGCTTGCTGGCATCTACCGCCCCCCTAAAGCCCCTCTACAATCCCTGACTTATATCACCCAGTTTCTTGGCTCCATTTCCTCTTTGAATGAAAAGAGTGAGCTGCTAGTTCTTGGGGATTTCAACTTCAATTGGCTTGACCCTAAAAACCACAAAATCCAGATACAAATCAAATGGCTTAACCTATCGCAACTCATTTCCCAACCCACACGGACAAACCTGAAATCGCACAACCATTCCTTGCTAGACTGGATTCTCTCCTCAAACCCCAGCAGAATCCAATCCTCTGGCATCCTTCCTGGCATTTTCAGTGACCATGCAATAGTGTACTGTGTAAGGAAAATTAAACCGCCCCAATCAAGCCCTAAAGTTCTCCTCTCTAGAACATTTAGAAACTTTAACCCACAACAGTTTCTGGATGACCTTACCAACTGCCCTTGGCACAGAATTGATTTAATTCCTGACCCTGATTCTGCGCTTGACTATTTCCAATCCGAATTCTTAAAACTCTGTGATACCCATGCTCCACTACGCAGAATAAGGGTACGGGGTGCCCACCTTCCATGGGTTACACTTGACCTTATAGCACTCTACCAGTTCAGGGATGCCTTGTGGAAAAGCCACAAAGTAACTGGCACTACCAAGGATCTCAATCACTACAGATGCCTGCGGAACATGTGCACAAGGCAAACAAGGCATGCAAAAGCACAATATTACTCTGACAATCTCCTCCAGAATACATGAAACCCAGCTACAGTAACTTCTGGAAGGTTATCAACAACATATTCCAGCCTTCTAACCATAAACAGCCAAGTAATATCACTAAGGGGGATATTACTCTGACAAACCCCACCGACATTGCAAATGCATTCAATGATTACTTTGTGGGGTGTGCTTCTAACTTATTAGCGAAACGCAACCCAAACCACAAACCTGAATCTCATCCTGGGAGTACCCATATAGCCCCACCCCCTCCCAACACTGCCCACAATTTTCAATTTGGCCCAGTATCCGAAGAGGAGATTACACAAGCGCTCCTCAAATTAAAACTAAGCAGCCAATGTGGACCTGACTTACTACAATCTAGGTTCCTAAGACTTGGTGCCCCAGCAATTGCCAAACCAATTGCTTCCATAGTCAACTTTATCCTGTCTGCAGGCCATATCCCTAAGACCTGGAAAACTGCTAGAGTTGTCCCAATCTTCAAAAGTGGGGCCAAAAACACTGTCTCAAACTACAGGCCAATCTCCCTTCTCCCAATCCTATCCAAAGTCATGGAAAAATGTGTCCACTCCCAACTAAGCGATTACTATACCAAGACAAATTTCCCTAGCCAATTCCCATCTGGCTGTCGCCCCAAACACTCCACCGAAACTACCCAGTTAAAAGTTTGCAATGAAATCCAGTGTGGAATGGAACGTGGTCAACTCACTGGTGCAATATTCCTAGATTTTGCAAAGGCTTTTGATACTGTTGATCATGCTATCCTGCTTAACAAACTCCAGAGCTCTGGAATAGGGAAGCATGCTTAAAACTGGTTTCAGTCCTACCTATCAGGTAGATCCCAACATGTGTCCATCTCAGGCTCTAACTCCAACCTCCTGGATATCACCTGTGGTGTCCCGCAAGGCTCTGTTCTGGGGCCCCTACTCTTCTCAGTGTTCATCAATGATCTTCCCACAGCTTGTAACGAAGCTTCAATACAAATGTATTCAGATGACACAATCCTATATGCACACAGCCATAGCCTCTCTGACCTTCAACACATACTTCAGTCTGACTTTTTGAAACTCGAAAACTGGATTTCCCAAAAAAAACTGTTTTTAAACACTGACAAGACTGTAACAATGGTATTTGGGACCAAGACTAAATTTGTAAAGCTTCCAGTGACTGAGCTCCAGATCAGAACCAACGCTAACACCACCCTAACTCCTGTTACTAGTTTTAAATACCTGGGTATATGGTTTGACTCCCACTTAACATTCGGAATGCACATTGATGCCCTGACAACCAAAACCTATGCCAAACTAGGTGTACTTTACAGGAACAAATCCTCCCTAAGCCTGCTGGTCAGAAAGCGTATTGCACAGCAGATGCTAATGCCAATTATCGACTATGGAGACATAGTATGTAGCTCGGCACCCCAACCCCACCTTAGCAAACTTGACACCCTCTACAATTCAATATACCGTTTTGTTCTCCAATGCAACTACAACACACATCACTGCGAAATGCTCAAAGAACTAGATTGGTCATCACTCGAGTCTAGGCGCAAAATTCACCTTTCCTGTCTTGCCTTCAAATACTTTCTGGGCAAGCTACCCACCTATCTGAACAAGCTCCTCACCCCTACCACATGCAGCACTTATCATCTGAGATTTGACTCCAAAATACTGTTCATGGTCCCAAGGCTCAACAAAGTATCCGGCCGTTCCTCCTTCTCTTACCGTGCACCCCAAAACTGGAACAACCTACCGGAGACTCTCACATCCACCACCAGTTTAAGTTCTTTCAAAACTAAGGCTGTCTCACATTTTAATCTGGTCTGTAACTGTTACATAAGCCTATAATATACATCTTCTCTAACTGTGCATGCAATGTATTGTATATAATGTATACCCTGTTCATTTATGTAACTGTATTTGTAACCATGTAATATTTGTCATATTAACTACAGGCATACCCCGCATTAACGTATGCTATGGGACCAGAGCATGTATGTAAAGCGAAAATGTACTTAAAGTGAAGCACTACCTTTTTCCCACTTATCGATGCATGTACTGTACGGCAATCGTTATATACGTGCAGAACTGATGTAAATAACGCATGTGTAACAGGCTCTATAGTCTCCCCGCTTGCGCACAGCTTCGGTACAGGTAGGAAGCCGGTATTGCTGATCAGGATGTGCTGCCGTTTACCTATTGAGCGATATGTACTTACCCGCGAGTGTACTTAAAGTGAGTGTCCTTAAACCAGGGTATGCCTGTATGTCCAGGACATACTTGAAAACGAGAGGTAACTCTCAATGTATTACTTCCTGGTAAAACATTTTATAAATAATATACTATGCTTGAAGCTTTCTAATTCCATTGTAATGTGTTGTGGCCAATGGCAAAAACCAACATGATTAGGAAAACATGGTACAGTAGCTTTGGTTTTGAAAGTAGAAACACATAGAAACCAGAGGGAGATTTCTCCATGCATCTGTCTCACTAACAGTACAGAGGTATACAGTCAGACAAGGATAGAAGGGATCAGAATGGATGTTGTATGCACCGAAGCAGAAAAAAAGGACTGACATGTTTGGAACAATGTTAAGACGACCGGCATCAGGGGGGTTATTTTCCTTGTGGGACGAGGCAGACAGCTGTTTGTAATATACTCTGCCATCTTCCAGACCGAGAGCACCATCACATGGACCTGCAAAGAGGAGAGATTCAACCCAACAATCAATATGCAAAAGAAAAGCTCGTTTCTAGAGGACTAAGTACAGTCAGCCGTTATCCTGGGGTTTTACATTTTTGTTTCAAGTTTAAAACTTCCTGCTAGGAAAATACACTGATGGGTGTGCATGTAAGATGGCCCAGTTCTGGGAACACACACTGATGGGTGTCCATGTAAGATGGCCCAGTTATTGGAACACACACTGATGGGTGTCCATGTAAGATGGCCAAGTTCTGGGAACACACACTGATGGGTGTCCATGTAAGATGGCCCAGTTCTAGAAACACACACTGATGGGTGTCCTTAAGCAGGCTTCGGAACAACCTGAGGTGCAGGAATGGCCCCAGTCTAACATGCGAACACACACTGATGCGGTGTCCATGTAAGATGCCCAGTTCTGGAAACCACACTGATGGGTGTCCATGTAAGATGGCAGTCTGGGAACACACAGCTGATGGGTGTCTCATGTAAAGATGGCCCAGTTCTGGGAACACACACTGATGGGTGTCCATGTAAGATGGCCCAGTTCTGGGAACACACACTGATGGGTGTCCATGTAAGATGGCCCAGTTCTGGGAACACACATTGATGGGTGTCCATGTAAGATGGTTCAGTTCTGGGAACGCACACTGATGGGTGTCCATGTAAGATGGCCCAGTTCTGGTAACGCACAACTGATGGGTGTCCATGTAAGATGGCCCAGTTCTGGGAACACCACTGATGGGTGTCCCTCGTAAGATGTGCCCAGTTGGGAACACACACGATGGGGTCCTGTAGTGGCCATTTCTGGCCACACACTGATGGGTGTCATGTAAGATGGCCCTTCTGGGAACTACACTGGGTATGGGTGCCCATGTAAGGATGGCCCAGCGTCTGGGAACCACACACTGATTGGTGCTCCATGTAAGATGCCCAGTTCGGGAACACACAGTGATGGGTGTTCCATTAAGATGGCCCAGTTTCTGGGAACACAACTGATGGTGTCCATGTAAGATGGCCCAGTGTCTCGGGAACACAGCCTGATGGGTGTGCAATTGTAAGATGTGCCCAGTTCTGGAACACCCACACTGATGGGTGTCCATGTAAGATGAGCCCAGTTTGGGAACACACACTGTGGGTGGTCCATGTAAGATGGCCCAGTTCTGGGAACACACATGATGGGTGTCATGTACAGATGGCCCAGTTTCTGGGAACACACACTGATGGGTGTCCATGTAAGATGGCCGCAGGTTTCTGTGAACACACATGATGGGTGTCCATGTAAGATGGCCCATTCTGGAACACACACTGATGGGTGTCCATGTAAGATGGCCCAGTTCTGGGAACACACACTGATGGGTGTCCATGTAAGATGGCCCAGTTCTGGAACACACACTGATGGGTGTCCATGTAAGATGGCCCAGTTCTGGGAACACACACTGATGGGTGTCCATGTAAGATGGCCCAGTTCAAGTACTGTAGTGGCACGAAAATAATTCATTTAAAAAATACATTGTCCGTTGACTAGAAATACGTTTTCCTTAATATATGTTCTGTGTCTACATAATGAGTTATTAAAAAATGAGGCTGTACCTTTTTGTGTAGGAGAAATTCCCCTGGGAATTTAGGTTCACTCCATCCCCTCCTGAGGGTCCTTGATAAAAACAAGAACTCGAGCATTACTGGTACTCAAAAATATTAAGCAGTGTTACTATTTCCATAGTACCATCATAAAGTTTTCCGTAGAGAGTTCTCCTGGACAATTTATGATCCCACCGATATTTTCTACCTCCGTTCTGAAAGTGGGGGTAATTGTGTATAAAGCATCGATACCTTATCCCATACACCTACCCCCCCCTCCTCCCCCCCGTATTTCTGGCACGCAAAGGGTTGGAAGAATACAGAGGAGTACCATCATTTATGTTGAAGAATTAAATGTTTTTTTAATGTTTTATATCTCATGCTACAGTATGTGTTGAGTAATATTCAGATCTTCCCATTATAAGGTGGGCAACTCATGCCCTGGTGTCCATATGTTTTCAAACCACCAGCCCCTATTTCAACATACTGTTAAGTTACTTCCCAGAGCGTGAGAAAGAGATCAGCTCCATTCAAATGAGTGAGTTTTAAAATCTTCTCCAGCATGGAAAAGGCTTCATAGCATATTGAATAAAGCGCAAATCCCCTGCGGGACGCGTTTGAATGTGGTGGCATGTGAATACATCCTGTGGATTTTACTAGTTCGTTGCTCACAACGGTGGGCTTGTGGTACTATATACAGACTTTTTTTAGGAGAAGAGGAGGAGGTTTCCGGTTTAATGCTAAAGGTATACTACCCAATAACCTCATTTTATCCACCAGCCTTGTTTTGTGCCTGTGTGAAGACCCCTGTAACATTTGTTAACTTTCCTGGTCTCCCGTGAACACCGTTCGCATGTGTGTTTATTGTGTCTGTTTCATAGGTTTATCACTCGAGTCTGTCATCCTACCATACACAGCGTCCGTCCTTGCTTTCTCTCCTCTTTTACCAAATCGTACACCACACAATGGGTGGGCACTTCTATTCTTATTCTCACCGCCTAGGACTCTGCTCACACTCTTAGTTTCCGACCATGATTGCTCACCTCGTTTTTGTATAGGGTGACATAGGTCCAGATGGAGGAGTTGGGAACATGTGGCCGAGAGATTGCTCTTGGTTCCTGGTGGTTTCAGTCCCGGCTGATAGTCCTGTTCAACACTTGAAGGGTTGGAAACTATGAGACAAACAGCACCAGCGGCACCTTTTCAACTCATTTTTTACCCGTCTCTGCTGCTTAAGTTGCTACATCCTTTCCAGCTACATGGGTATTTGTGACAACAATAACCCTTGTCCCCCCAGGCGGTCTATGTGCTCCTGCTCTGTCCCGTTACCGTGTAGCTGTGCAAATGAAGCACATAAAGAGAAAACCAGAGGTGCATTGTTAAAACGCCCTGTGGCCCTCCGCACCGTTTGGATAACTTTTTCCTTGTGGTGCTCTCACCTTGAGCTGCTGCTCTCCTGAGTGTTGCTGTGAGCCCAGGAGACGCAGCCAATCTCATCTGCTCCATCTGAGCAATCCGGGCTTCCATCGCACCTCTGTGAGGCCTCAATGCAAATGTCCAGAAGCTTTTACAATGAAACTGAGACATCTGCAATCCCAGCGGGCGGGAGACAAGCGGCGAGGGGGCTGTGCCTACCCCACGAGGAGAACGAAGAGGAGAAACGGAGTGATTTAAAGGGGGGCCAAAAAAGAGACTTTCCTCCTGACTGCTTCGTCGTGCAACTGCAAGTGACCTTTGTAAGACACTAGTCCGAGCGGTTTTCGTGAGTTTCCCCTGTGACAACCAATGCGATATGTATGTATTTTGTGTATGTATGTGTGTGTTGTGTGTGTATGTAATGTTATGTATGTATGTTATGTATGAGCATGAATGTGTGTGTTGTAATGTATTGTAGCTTATGTATAATATGTGTGTGTATGTGTGTGACTGCATGTATGCATGTTCATATATAATTATATAGTAACGGGTATTCCCCCCCCCCATCGCAGATATAGTGTGTGGGGTGCAAGTGACATCGGTGTTACCTTAGTGTGGTGTCGTTACCTGTTGGCTCGCAGAGCGGAGCTTTCCGCCACGGGGACCGGGGGCATTATACTAGGGTAACCACTTACTCAATTCAGCGCCTCCAACCTGCGATGGCTCCCACCAGAGGGGGAGTGTTTCCTCGCAGGCAATCATATAACATACACGGTGAGGTAAAATAACTAAGACTTTACTTATGAAGACATATAATGATAACCTGTTCTCTCTCACGGTGATACACACTAACAGTGACGTCTCGCAGGACATTCCCAACCACTATGTGATCCCACCCAGTGTCCCAAGAACCCCCCCATGTTCCCGTACTCCTACCAGAATAGTCAATGGGTGACTGCGCAGTCACTAAACCTCTAGGCCTGTTGGTGCCATGTGATGGTACACTGGTCGCACACTTATTCGAGCTCGGCTAGTCCCACGAATTCGGGTATACCCGGGTGTATTGAGGTTTGTGACTGTTTTCTGGCCCGAGTGCATTGAGGTATTTCCCCAGTCAGGGATTGAAGCATTTTATTCCCGCTGGCTGCATACTGCACAGTATATATATATATACTGCATTACAATTCATGAATTTATGCCTCTGTAGACACGTGAAGCATTGCAGCCTATTAAATCCTAATCATTATCATTTAACAGATCAGCCGCCCATCACCCAGGCCATAACCCAGGCTGGGAAGGCAAATGCAACGGGGCTTGTCAGAGTGAGGAGCGCGCACTCCAGGTATCTGGCCAGGTACATACCGGGTATTTGCTCGAATAAGTAGTGTCGTTGCAGTATTACCTGCCGAGCCGTCCGGTTCTCGGTCAGCAACAAACTTCTCAAAGGGTCAGACGTGTGAATAAATCCGTCTGCTCCAACCGAACCCTTGCACGTGCGGACCGCTAGGGGTGTCCCACTCTGGAATCGTCTCTGCGGACCCGAACGTGGTCCGAACCGCTTCACAGGAACCGCAAGCGTCTGCTGTGTCCCTGTCTAAATCTAAGTGTACTACCGTGACAGGAATCCTAACCTAGGCCTGTCCCTGTAGTACAGCCAACCTGTAGTGGCTTGTGGAACTCCTAGGGCCTGCAGGGGTAATGACCTGTCCCACTCCCCCAACTACCCAAGGTCCCTTCGGTAAGTGATTCTGGAATGGACTAGTGACTCTTCCATGCAGTACTCTGGGCGTCTACCTACTGTTGGCTCGCCTAGTGTCAGATCCTCTCCAGAATTCCTGACCTCTGTCTACAGGCATCCCTTCAGGGCATCCTCCCCAGCGCTACCGTCCAGGACTAGACTATATAGCCTTCTCCCAGATACCCCTAACCTTCTGACTAGTCCCAAAAGTCGCCTACAGCAGCAAGCTGTAGCTCACTGGAGCTTGGGTCAACGTTCTCGACTGCCAACAAGGGCCTCGCCTGTCAGACCTCACGGCACTGACAGCCGTGACTCTGACAATGCAGCACTACACTACGGGCATCGTCCCTATCTTGGGCTCCCTCACAATTACCCACTAACCTAGTGGGGAGTTTGTGGGCCTACGTTGTCGGGTGTAGTACCTATGGTGGCAGAGAGCTGCACTCGCTCCCCGCACTCCTTCCTTCCCTCACAGCTCCCCCTGACTCCGACCCTGCCGTAACCTTCCTTTCCCAGCTCCCACTAATGTAAGTGGCGGGTCCCTAACCCGAGCTGCCCCCCTGGCCCTCACCTTACCTACTGGGGCTGAGGCTATCTCGAAGCCCTGGGGGGCTCCCGTCTTCTGACTGATCTAACGTGCTGCAAGCCCGCCAAATGTATCTCTTTTCCCAGGGTCTCCTAAGCCCTATTGGCTCCCTGGTGTCACTGGTGGCCTCGCAAAGGCTCTCTGGGATATTAGTCCCCAGCTTCAGCAGCGTTCCCTGTAGGCTAGGGGTTCGCGGGCTTTTCCCTACCTTCAACTGTCGGCTGCGCAGGCGCACTTTCCCGGGCTAGCCTCTGCCTCCCGCTCCCTCATCTTTCCCTGCTCTCGCGCCGCCTTCCCCTGTCTCGGGTGGCTGTCCCCCCTGCACCTACGCGTTCCCTGCGCATCTCATGCCGCAACAGGTGTCCTCATGGTCCGGCGCCCTGCTTGTCTCGGACCGTCCGACCTTGGAACCGCATCGGCTCATTCAGCCCTTCCCGGGCAACCGCCGCAATCGAGCAATCCGCCCCCCGGCTACCTGCCCCCCGCAGCACGGGAAATCCCTCTGACTCTCCCTTTTCCTCCGCCCCCACCGGAAGCAATCCGTTCTGTGGTCTGTCGCACCCCCCAGCTACGCTTAAGCTGTCCCATGGGAGTGTGGAGCCTCCATGAGCCACGGAGCTCCAGGCATACTCTCTCCCTCCCTGTTGAAACTCCAACGACCTCGCTTGGATGGCAGACATAACCGGGTACAATCAACAATTATACATGAATGCAAATGCGGGCTATGTACATCTATCACTGGTGACTTTAGACATCAGTTACAATACAGTTCACTACCATACCGAGGCCAGCTGGCGTCGCGGTTTGCTGAGACCATTCGTGGGGCCCCTAACTGGTCAAGTGGGGGTACCTCACTTTTGCGTCCGTGAGCCCTCCCCCAGAAAAATTTCTTGAAGAGCAACCCCGGAGGGCAACAGTCACTGGTTTCCCCTCGCTACTTTCCGTCCCATGGTGGAAGGAGTATACACCATGTCTCTGAGCATACCTTTACACCTCACCCCCCGGTCACGCACACCCGGCATGGATGCGGTAGACCAGAGCCAGGACCTTTTCCGCGGTCCACTAACTTGGCGAATGGCACGCTCCTTTTTGGTGCTCAAGGGAGGCAATTTTTACTAAATGCCTCTCGCCACACACAGTCCTTGTCCCTACGTACTTGCGAGGCTTCCGCTGCGGGGAAGCGAGCAATGGACAATGTCTCTTTCCTCAAAGTCTCTGTTTCTCACCTCTGGAGGGGGTAAGGGTAGATACCTTACCACTGTGGTGATTCACGTGAGCCAACAGTCCTCGGGGACACTGTCATTTCCCACCTCGGCTGTGTCTTGGGACCTGCCCCCGGCACTCCTCTGGGGCAGTCCACTTACTCGCTGGAAACTCGGAGCGTTGGATCCCAGGCCTGGGACCATTTGATTCGGAGCGCACGGGCTCATACTCTTTCAGGAGCCGTACTCTGGCCTTTTTCCTTTTCACGGCCCTTCCATCGGAGCCTGTGGGGGCAAGGGGTTCCTTACCACTCTCTGTGCTTGCCAATGGTTTTCTCTTCTTGTGGAACACTGTCGGTATCTTCTGTAGTAGGCCGGGCGACCCGTTGTAGGGCACACGGGCCCATATCAGGATTCACTGAGATAATTGGCTTCATGACTTCAATCGCGTGGTCCGCCGCAAACGCATCGCCACCGATGGTTCGTCCTTTTCCTGTACGCGGCTGTGGCCTCAGTTCCTGCCCCGCTTGGTTGCAACGGGGAACTAGGGCGCCGTTGCCTGTCAGCTCCTCCCACCTCCGTGTTGAGAGTAAAGCCAGTAACAGCAGTCTTCCATCTTGGGGTTCATGCCATCTAGAAGATCCTGCTTGGATCTGGTACAGAGTAGCCACCAACAACGGAGCACGGGTTTGCGGTCCGCCTCAGCACTGCAAGCAGCCACATAAGCGTCCCCTGAGGCCAATTTACAACATGCAGTCACCCTGGTTACAGAACATTCCAGGCACCCATCCTCGTTCGCGTCTTCCAACCGCCCCTTTATCAGGCACGTCAAAACATCAAGTTCATACTACCCAACGGACTCAACGCTTCTATCATACACGGGCACAACAAAAAGGATACGCACACCGCCTTAGTCGGCCAGAGTCCAATGACGGTGAGCAATTTTCGTTTGCCCCAGTACTTTCTTTGATGGAGACGCAGTTATGGGTGAAGGCTTACAGTGCTTGCTCCCCTGGCGGAATCTGAAGAGGGGCAGCACACTCTTTCATGAGTTATTCAGTTTGGCGGGGCGGCTTAGGGTTTCCCCCAAGCTCGGACAGTTTGCAACATTTTCCCGCGCGGGCGGGAAATCAGCACGTGGCTTCTTCATGGCGAACAAAATAGCACAATTTAGAAAAAAATATACACGGGCACCCCAGGTCTATCTCAGCAGCGCCTCCAAATTGGTAACCTTCCAACGTGGTCCCTCACAGCTAACAGCTCAGCCACTCATCTCCTTGCAGGCACTCCATTAGGAAGGTCCCTTCACCCTAATAGATCTGTTTTCCACCTTCTACTCTAAAAGATTCCCCAGCTTCTCTGGCTGCTGTAAGCTCCTCTCCTGAGCTGCTTTGTCTCTCTCAGCTCCTCTAACTCTGCTGCGTATGCTCACTGACTCACAGCTACAGGAGACACTGCACAATTTTTGCAGATCTTCACGTGCCCCTCAGTGAACAGAGCACAAACAACAGGAAACTGAACTCCTAACTTTGAGGCAGTGCTGTGTCTATATCACCCCCAGAGAACAAACATGCTCTTATCACTAATGGGAACACACTGCATGTTGTCACTTCCTTTGGGGACATATGACACCTCACCAGGGTGTGAGGGCAAACCTCATGATTGATGCTGGCATCCTGCATACTTACCAGTTTACTGCCAACATGAGAAAGAGATTGTACACCAATCTTAGACATGGCTAATATATATATATGTATGTGTGTGTATGTATATTGTATGTACAGTATGTACATGCGGCCGCCTTTAATTCTCCTGCGGCCGCCACCGCAATGTGCGGGCATACGCGGCTGGTTTCTGACAACGTGCCCGCGTCACTGTGGCGCCGGTCACACGTGCCAGGGTTTCCGCGGCATCCCCGAGGTTAAGGGTAAGCGGGGTACGGGAAGATGGGGGAAGATGCCGAGCTTGGCGAAGCAGAATCAGAGCAGCCAGGGGGTCGCGCGGGTAGGGGAAGGATGGGGAGAATGCGCGCGATGCGGGGAAGATGCGGTTGGCGCCCGGCCAAGTTCGGTGCCAGCCGAAAAAGCCCCGGAAATTACGGGCATTTGTTAGGTTAAAGCTGGCCGCAGCAGTATGTATTTTTGTATGTATTTATGTATGTATGTATAATATGTATATGTATGTATGTCTGCTCCTGACGTACGTTCCCTGTAGGGGGTGTCGTATCTCCTTGCCGGAGATACCGGCACCCGATACGGGAGGCCTGTAACCTCGAGAAGCAGGGGGTCCTCTGACCTAATGATTGCGGTCAGCTCCGGAGACCCCCTCGTCACTCCTATGTAGTAAAAAATTAAAATGTCGCGATCGCCTGTAAGAGCTGTGCAGGGAGATGCAGCTCTCTCTGTGCAGGGAGATCGCCTGTAAGAGCTGTGCAGGGAGAGGCGGCTCTCTCTGTGCAGGAAGATTGCCTGTAAGAGCTGTGCAGGGAGATGCAGCTCTCTCTGTGCAGGGAGATCGCCTGTAAGAGCTGTGCAGGGAGATGCAGCTCTCTCTGCGCAGGGAGATGCAGCTCTCTCTGCGCAGCTCTTACAGACTGATGGAGGGAAATTTCACTTGTAAAGCAAATACAAACTAGTGTGGTATGTAATTTACTTAACAAACGGTAAATAAAATGCAAAATTTGCTTTAGTGAATACCGTTCTTTCACAAATTCCATACCATGAGCTATACACATGTCACCACATCCGAAGATGCTATTAAATGATCGAAGTTACTAGATTAGGCCCCTTAGTCTACTGTCCATCGGGTGAGCCAGTAAGTGATAACGGTGGTGAGCAGGAAGGAGATTACTGGGGAGTAAATTCTGGCTGGAGGGTCAGCAGACAAACGATTGGATTTCCTACTGAAGAGGAGTGCGGAAGTAATATAGATCCTTCAAAAATAAAATAGAAGTCCTTATCTCCTGACTGACCAGCGTCACATGCATCGCCTGGTCTGCGGTGGGATGGACGTCAAAAATCACAATTATTACACAAGTCAAAGGGGAAGAATTGGCCTTAAAAAAAATAATGTTGGTTTGCACAGGAGAATTAAATGGTAAGGAAACTGCAATAAGAGATATGCGCAAGAAAAACATTTTGAATGTTACCACAATAGATCTCATCGGATTGGTCCCCACAGTCGTTGACTCCATTACACACAACTCCGTGAGGTCCGGCCGGCACACACCGCCCATTGTGGCACTGAAACTGCCCAGCGCGGCAGGGCTCTTCCACCCCCGTGGGAGGAGTGCTGGTACCGGGGGGCGCTTTGGACACTGTATGTGTTTACAGAAAGGGGATAAGTGAGGGTTATTTTGTATTTGTTCTTGCAAAGCTCTGGATGAGACGCAAGAGGAAGTCATTTGGGAACGGACGGAGCAAGAGCGTATCCCGGGCACTGGTCTTTGCATTGCCTATGAAATTCTTCTCCTCTCCTTCAGGGCTCTTTACCCCCTTGCCCCTCCTTATGTCTCTTATCTTGTGTTTCGCTCTGTACTTGGTCACCGCCTGCGCTCTTCTCGATGCCGCCTGTTCTCTTTCCTGTGTGTATTGCTCCGGTCTCACCCGTCCCTAAGTTTGCATCTCTGCCCCTCACTATGAACCCGCGTATTCTCCCTTCCCACCTTCCGGAACCCAATGAATAGTCCATACTCTGGAACGCACTCGCCCTCTTGGCCGTGCCCTTAAAACTTGTTCTCCATCAAGGACTCCCAATATTTTAATTATATCCGATGAACGTATCATTATTGTAAAGTGTTCCTCTTGCTATATTGTGCAGAATATCTGTATAAAGCAATGTGTACACAGCCGATGCTAAATAAATACAAATATGCCAAACAGTGCGCAGCATTTTCCTTACATTGTGTTGCACATCGACATCCAGCGTGTTAGGGCCCGAGACTGGGTCCCTGTAACAGTTGTGTTTTATGCCCACCTCACTCACAAATATCAATCATGGTAAAGTTTCAATTGAATTTGAAACAAAATAATAAGATTTTGCATAAGGCACCTATGTAACAATGTAACTATGTAACCTTGTATGTACAGTAACTATGTAACAATGTAACCTATGTAACTATGTAACAATGTAACCTTGTATGCAACTATGTAACCTATATAACTATGTAACAATGTAACTATGTAACCTATGTAACTATGTAACCTTGTAGGTAACTATGTAACCTGTGTATCTATGTAACTATGTAACCTTGTAGGTAACTATGTAACCTATGTATCTATGTAACCAAGTAACAATGTAACTACGTCACATTGTATGTAACTATGTAACCTATGTATCTATGTAACCTTGTAGGTAACTATGTAACCTATGTATCTATGTAACCTATGTAACTATGCAACAATGTAACTATGTAACAGTGTAAAAATGTACCTATGTAAACAAGTAACAATGTTATTTAATGACAAACCCAAGGAGTGAACGCTAGAATGGAAAGACTGGCTTCTTGTAACTTCCCAGTATACCCTTTGATGGTGATCTTTATATTTCTTTCCATATTATACCTTCTCCGCAGCCCAGGACCTCGGCTCGCAGGAAAATGCCATTGTGAAAGTCTTGTGGGAGAAGGCGAAGATATTGAGCACTGATCATTCTCTCAAAGCTTCTTGCGACGGGTGTGGAGTCATCAAAGTTACCCTGGAATATCTGTACAGAGAAAGGGCATGCAAGTTATTCCCTGAGACGAGATAGAGAGATAGACACACACACACACCAGCTGGGTCACAGAAACACACAGTCTATCTACAAAGAACTTCAGAAGACAACACAAGGAACATGGATCCCGTGTGGTCAATGAAATATGTTACAATATATACTTCATTTGTTTCAGGAACGACAAAAGAGACCATGTGGTTTGTGTATCAACGCCAGGATACTGTGCATTATACACTGCACCACTGTTTGCCCGTGAGTGTGGCAGATAAAAGACGTTTGTTGAGCAGAAGTTTCTTACATAAGACATTGATCATAAGCCGAGAAGTTTTACTGTAACTCCTTGAGACAAGCGTGCTAAGAGACACAAAGGAAACCGCTCTTATTGCATCAATTTAGCGTGAAAGAGTGTGTATGTGTGTGTATATATTATATACAAAAAATACAATGATGCCTGGTGCACTCCAAAATAAAAATAATGGCATATAAGGACTAATACGGGGTGCCAGCAGAAAGACTGGAATCCCAAATCAGTCCAAAACAATATAGAAAAGAGAAAAATCTGCAGCACTCCCCAAGATGATGTTGTCAAAAAAGGTATTTATTCCCACCATGTGAAGTAACCGAACACAGCAGTTTGAGCAACGTTTCGGACAGCTATGGGTCCTTTATCAAGCTAGAGCTTGTATATATACAGTATATATATATATATACAGTATATATATAAAGACACAACGCACCAAGTGTAAGTTGTAGTAGTGTAATTGAAGAACACAATAATATCTAAAACTTACAATTACACTGCGACAGACCGATCTACAGCTGGAAATCCCGCAGAATGTGGAGATTATTCGGCAGAGACCCCTGTGCACTCGGTCTCCAGATCAGCCGGCGAGAATGCCGTCCCAAGGCAGATTCAGTAGATTCAAATGTAAGAATAAAAACGTTAAGCCTCTACGCGTTTCGCACGTGACCATGCTTCATCAGGAGGTGACGTTCCTAGATCTACTAAAATGGATCCTGGGTTGTGATGGTAATACTTTACCCAAAGTGGGATCCATTTGAAGGATATTCCAATGGCGGGCGAGGATATTTCTAAAGCATACTAATTGGATTGTGTAATAAATTATGAAATCTCATATGAAGTTTTATTATTAGAGATGAACAAAGGGCCTAAATCACCAACGGACTCTTCAACAATAGAGAGAGTATTGGTCAACTTCAAGTTTATTTCATTGGGTTTTGAATCTTGAAAATACTTATTTTTATTTTTTTTATCTCTGCTGGTATTTGTCGTTTGACCCTTATCACTGAGGAGGACTTTCCTGTCCTGTTTAAACGCTTTCTTGAAGGCCTCTTCAACAATTTATTCATCGTAATTCTATTGTTCAAATCTCTTTGTCAGAAGTCGAGCTTGATCTAGAAAACTAGTTTCATCAGAACAATTACACTTTAAACATAACAATTGGCAGTAGGGTATACAGTATTGTTGATCCGACAAGCAACCATGATACTACGTACGTGGATCCGGATAGGAGTTGACACTGACCTCCTTGAAGAATGCAGAAGTGCCCAAAGTGCCATTTTTTAAATGCTGTGTGTCTACGCATTTGTTTTATGTATGGAACATGTCTGTATGTTGATGTGTTTTTTATCTATGTCATTGATCCTGTGTCATCCAGTTATTTGTAATTGTGATTTGCCTTATATTCTATATGAGAGTCCTGTATCTGAGTGGGACCTATATTACTATATATTGGCATTACACTTATTCATTTTTCTATTAGGTTGTTCCCTCCCCTATTTTATTGAATACATTATTAAAACTAAATTCTCTCGCCATTAGAGTTGAGGCATTTTAATTATCACAATCTAATTTGAACTATCACCTTATTCATTGTCACCATACAGCCCAGCAGGCTTTCATTTAGGTATTAATGCTTTATATCCATTAATTCATTCAATTATACCTTCTTTATTTATTTTGATCACTTGGCACATTTTCATTCTCACACGATGGTTCACTTTAAACATAGATGGGCTCTTTTGATTTCCTTTTCCTATATTGATTTGCTCCACACGCGCACGTCAATGATAGAGATGTGAATATGGGTGTTTATAATACAATCATTAGTGGCTATGGGCCTACTGTATATTGCGGTGGGAATCCCTGTCTGACGGTTCCCCTGATGAAGTGTGGTCACGTGCGAAACGCGTAGAGGCTTACGTTTTAATTCTTACATTTGAATCGACTGAATCCGTCTTGCGTTGGACTGTATAGGCTTAGTAATATACCATTTTTGTTTTTTTCTAAATGGCATTCTTTCTCATATTCTTTTTCATATTCTTGTTTTCATTTCATGCTGTTTTATCCGTAGCTTTATTTTATTGAATTACAGTACGTTTTATTTATATATTTCTTATTGATATTAGAAACATTTTAATGCACAGAGGCAGGACCCTCATGACTGTAACTTCCAAGAATACATTTAATATTTAAGCAGCACTCTTCTTCCTTTGGGACGTGGCGCACACACCTTAGGTTTCAGCTCCTGGTCACTGGACATCTCTCTGTAGTAATGCCACCTCTCTCCATCACTGCTGAACTGCACAATGAAGCTGGTGACATAGGCATCTGATACACCAGCTCCCTGCACCACAATACCTGCAAGAGAAACCAACACACACTGCTTACATCCAGCAGCAACTGATCCAAACACACACTGCAAGCATCCAGCAGCAACTGATCCTGACACACACTGCTTACATCCAACAACAACTGATCCCCACACACACTGCTTACATCCAGCAACTGATCCCCACACACACTGCTTACATCCAGCAGCTACTGATCCAAACACACACTGCTTACATCCAGCAACTGATCCCCACACACACTGCTTTCAATCCAGATACTGATATCCAACACACACTGGTACATCCAGCAATGATCCCCACACAACACGCTTACATCCAGCAGCAAATGATCCCACACACACTGCTTACATCAGCAGCAACTGCTCCCCACACACACTGCTTACATCCAGCAACTGATCCAACCCACACACACTGCTTACATCCAGCAACTATGATCCCCAACCACACTGCTTACATCCAGCAACTGATCCACACACCCACTGCTTACATCAGCAACTGATCCTCCACACCACTGCTTACATCCAGCAGCACTGATCCCACACACACTGCTTACATCCAGCAGCAACTGATCCACCACACACACTGCTTACATCCAGCACAACTATCCCCACACCACTGCTTACATCCAGCAATGAACCAACACACACCACTGCTTACATCCAGCAGAAATGCATCCCACACACACTGATTACATCCACAGCAACTGATCCCACACACACTGCTTAATCCAGCAACGATCATACACACACTGCTTACATCCAGCAGCACACTGATCCCCACACACACTGCTTACATCCAGCAACTGATCCACACACACTGCTCATCCCAGCAATGATCCCCACCACACTGCTTACATCCAGCAGCAACTGATCCACCACACACATGCTTACATCCAACAGCAACTGATCCCAAACACCAACTGCTTACATCCAGCAACTGATCCCACACACATGCTTTACCAGCCAACTGATCCCACCACACTGCTTACATCCAGCAGCAACTGATCCCAACACACACTGCTTACATCCACGCCAGCAACTGATCCAACACATGCTTACATCCACAGCAACTGATCAAACACACACTGCTTACATCAGCAGCAACTGATCCCCACACACACTGCTTAATCCAGCAACTGATCCCCACAAACAAATGCTTACATCAGCAGCAACTGATCCCCACAACACACTCTTACATCCAGCAACTGATCCCCCACACACTGCTTACATCCAGCAGCAACTGATCCCACACACACACTGCTTACATCCAGCCATACTGATCCCCACACAACACTGCTTACATCCAGCAATACTGATCCCCACACACACTGCTTACATCCAGCAACTGATCCCGACACACACTGCTTACATCCAGCACAACTGATCCCCACACCACTGTTACACACAAGCACTGATCCAACACACACTGCTTACACCAGCCAGCAACTGATCCCCACACACATGCTCTACATCCAGCAGCAACTGATCCCACACACACTGCTTCATCCGCAGCAACTGATCCCCACACACACTGCTTACATCAGCAACGATCCCACACACTGCTTACATCCAGCAACTATGATCCCCACACACACTGCTTACATCCGCAACTGATCCCCACACACACTGCTTACATCCAGCAACTGATCCCCCACACCCACTGCTTACATCCAGCAACTGATCCCCCACACACACTGCTTCATCCAGCAACTGATCCCCACCACACACACTGCTTACATCCAGCAGCAACTCGATCCAACACAACACTGCTTACATCAGCCAAACTGATCCAACCACACACACACTGGCTTACATTCCAGCTACTGATCCACCACACACTGCTTACATCCAGCAACTGATCCCCACACACCACACTGCTTACATCCAGCAACTGATCCCAACACACACCTGCTACACTCCAGCAACTGATCCAAAAACACACACTGCGTACATCCAGCAGCAACTGATCCCACCAACACTGCCTACATCCAGCAGCAATGATCCAACACACGACTCCACCAGCACTGCACCCTCACACATGCTCATCCAGCAACTGATCACCCAAAACAATGCTACATCCAGCAAACTGATAACCACACACACTGCTTAAATCCAGCAACAATGACCCCACACACTGCTTACATCCGCAGCAACTGATCCCCACACACACTGCTACCTCCGCAGCATGATCCCAACACACACTGCTTACATCCAGCAATTGATCCCCACACACTGCTTACATCCAGCAGCAACTGATCCCCCCACACACTGCTTAATCACAGCAAGATCCCCACACACACTGCTTACATCCAGCAGCAACTGATCCAACAAACATGCTTACATCCCGCAGCAACTGATCCAACACACACTGCTTACATCAACAGCAACTGATCCCCCACACACTGCTTACATCCAGCGCAACTGATACCCACCACACACTGCTTACATCCAGCAGCAACTGATCCCACCACACATTGCTTACATCCAGCAACTGATCCCACACAACACTGCTTACATCCAGCGAACTGATCCCACACACATGCTTACATCCAGCAGCAACTGATCCCACACACACTGCTTACATCCAGCAAACTGATCCCCACAAACCATGCTTACATCCAGAGCAATGATCCAAACACACACTGCTTACATCCAGCAGCAACTGATCCAAACACACACTGCTACATCCAGCAGAACTGATCCACACACATGTTACATCCACAGCCAGCAACAGTCCTGCACACACTGCTTACATCCACAGCAACGATCCCACACCATGCTAATCAGCAACTGCTCCCCACACATGCTTAATTCCAGCAACTGACCCCACACACACTGCTTACATCCAGCAGCAAACTGATCCAACACACACTGCTTACATCCAGCAGCAACTGATGCAAACCACACACATGCTTACATCCAGCATACTGATCCCCCACACAATGCTTATATCCAGACAACTGATCCCACACACACATGCTTACATCCAGCAGCAAAGATCCAAACACACACTGCTAATCCAGCAGCAACTAGCAACTGATCCAAACACAACTGCTACATCCAGCAGCAACTGATCCAAACACAACACTGTTACATCCAAATACATGCAGCACAGATCAACCGACACACACTGCTATATCCAGCAACTGATCTGATACACACATGCTTACATCCAGCAGCAACTGATCCCACAACACTGCTTACTACAGCAGCAAACTGATCCACACACACACTGCTTCATACAGCAGCAACTGATCCCACACACACTCTTACATCAGCAACTGATCCCACACACAACTGCTTACATCAGCAGCAATGATCCCCCACCACTGCTTACTCCAGCACACTGATCCCCACACACACTGCTTACATCCAGCCTGCAACTGATCCCACCACACATGTTACATCCAGCAACTACTGATCCACACACACTGCTTACATCCAGCAAACTGATCCGACACACTGCTACATCCAGCTAAATGATCCCCAAAACACTGCGTACATCCAGCAGCAACTGATCCAAAAACACCCATGCTTACATACAGCAACTGATCCCCACACACACTGCTTACATACAGCAGCAACTGATCCACAACACACCACTGCTTACATCCAGCAACTGATCCCCCAAACACATGCTTACATACCAGCAGCAACTGATCCAAAAACACACTGCTTACATACAGCCAACTGTCCCACACACACTGCTTACATCCAGCAACTGACTTATCCCCACAACACACTGCTTACATCCAGAAACTAATCCCCACACACTGCTTACATCCAGCAGTACTGATCCCCACACATGCTTACAATCCAGCAGCTACTGATCCCCACACATGCTTACATCCCAGCTACTGATCCCACACACACTGCTTACATCCAGCAACTGATCCCCACACACACTTGCTTACATCCAGCAACTATGATTCACATGAATGTGACTATAAGCAGAGATGGTACATTTTTTGAGCTGGACTTAGCACTGTATGAGAAATACATTAAATCACTGTACATGTCACAGTATGAGAAACACATTCTGATTTATTTCTTCAAACAGGTATGTTTCCTTGAGCAGAATTCTCCTCCATCAATTGCAAGAGAAATTAAGATTTAATTGACTATTGGGTATGTTTCTTGAGAGAATAGGCAAACCCCTCCCTTAATTGTATTCAATTGCATGTGATTAGAGTATTTAAGACTGAATCTAGGCTGTGAAGCCTATGGCTGAGTAACAGTTTAAGTGTCCCAGTTAAAGTGTGTGGCAGAGTTAATATTTGGATTTGAAATTGGAGGTGGAAGATTGGAGGAAGATCGGGACTCTGCACAACAACAACTCTGGAACTGTGAGAACTTAACATTCGAAATGCTGTGATCTTTGTACTTTTCTATCCCAGTACCTGGGAAGTCTCTCCTCCTGCATCTCACTATGCCCACCCCAATGCTTTTTCTGTTTACGTTTCCTCACTCCTTTGTGAAGTCTCGTTTTCTCCAGCTTCCCCACTCCCCACTGCACCATATTTATACACTCGCTCCAACAACTTCTTTACCCTCAATAAAAAGCACCCACACAAATCCTCTATTCACACACGTCTATCTCCCTTCCCCTGCTGGGGGATCTCCCCAAGCCTGAAGCCAGACATACACACCTGATCTCACCCACGCCTCCCTGCCATCTCTTCCCTGTAAATTGTGTTAACCCTCTCATTTTAATACTGACTAATCTTAAACTTGCAAAACAAATCAAGCATCCCAATAACTGCACTCATGGATATTGTCCCCCACACAGTCACTCCTTCAACATTGTGAACAAGCACTGCCATCTACAGCACTTATTCCCTCACTGCTGTCTCTGTAAGTTCAAATTTATTGCGCCATACACAACGACCGTTTGACCTTAGTAGGTCTTTTCAAGTGACATGCCTTTCACTTGAAAGGCATACAAAGGTCGAAACGGTCGTTGTGTATGGCGCAATAAAATTTGATACTTTTGCAAATCCAGTAGAGAGCTGTATCTTTCCTTTTCACAGTTCAAGCTTGGATATTTGTGGCAGGATTCCTTTGAACCAGCAGCACCGTAGTATTATGTTTTGTTTATTTGACAATGGTGTGCAGCATATCACATGTTCATTTGTCTCTGTAAATTCCCAATCCAATCTTAGATTGTAAGCTCTTCGGGGCAGGGATTTCCTTTCCTATTGTCTGATTTTGCTGCTCTTATTGTATTATTATAATTCCCTGTACTGTATTCTTAGTGAAGCGCTGAGTACACTTTTGGCGCTGTATAAATGTAGCCCCGGTCCCCCTTGGGCTCCTAGTGTCCCCATACCTCTGCGGCGGCTGCGGATGCAGTCGGAAGGTGAGCACACATGTCAGGTGGGTGCCGAGTGTGTTTCGGGGGCAGCTGGTGAGGCGAGCCGGTCACCGGGAGCTCGCGGCGCACCCGGCTAGAGGGGCCAACATCATGGATTGCACGCGCAGGCGCGAGAGTTCGCAAATGCGCAGGAGGTCTCGCGACGGCCATTACAGGCGCAGACATGCGCAGTAGAGACACACAGCGGCGGCCAATACAATTCAGCTCCGCCGGGGAACTACAATCCCCAGCAGCCCCAGGGGCTGCTTGTCAGATGGGGAGAGGCAGCCAATAGTGATAGAGTTCTCCTGGACTAGAGAAGATACATTTTGCGCGCTCAGCCCACGCTAGCCAGTCAGTGCTGGGACAGGATAGGGGTAGGAGGTATGTGCAGGGGTCTGTGGCTCGTGCACTATGCCAAATTCACCCACTTAGGCCCCGACTCCCCTCAGCTTGTAATTGCTGCAGGGACCGGCCCATAGGATAGGGACACGGCCCCTGTAGTACCAGCATAAGTGAGGGACACAGACAGGACACGGCGGTCTCCTGTTCACAGGTGCTCTGGGACCAGACACCTATTACACAGACATTCCTAAAGGTGGTACCATCCACGCGGGACCCACCCACCGTAGAGGCGGATGAATCGTGGATCCCCCTTCTGGATCCATGGATCCCAAGTACAGCTTCAGCGCGCCCGGGTGTGGACACACCTGGCAGGTACCTTCATCAAGTGCACCAACACACACAGTACAGTGGCAGCGCTGACCACATATAGAGGGTGGGGCTATAACCTTGTGGACACTCGGGTGGTAGAGTGCCCAAGGGCCTCATACAGTACTGTGGGGACTGTGGATAAGAGTGGGGAATGCTGGTGGGTGGTTACGGCCGTGCCAGGCTGGCGGGTAACTGTAACCAGTAGCCATCATATATATATATATATATATATATAGTGCTTTAGTTAACTGTTATTTTATGTTACCCAGAGTGTGGTTATTGTGTGATTATATATATGGGTCCTGTAACAGGCAAATTCACATCGTAGGATCCGTTACAGGTGGAGGCGCTGACGAATATTGTTCCACAGTCCACCCCAGGCTCCCTTATATGCTTATATATATGTTGTGGTTAATTTGGGGGTTCAATATGAGCTTGCAGGTGTCCTGTATGTTTTACAATTCTTGTTCAGCTGGTCTTAGCTGATTGGAAGGTGGCGCTTCCTATCTTGTTGAAGCTCACCCCTCCCACATTTAAATGGTTAAAAGCTCACTCCATAGCATCTCCCACTCTCTGGGGAACTTGCTTGTTTGCTTGCAGTATGATTGTGACAAATCTAATACAGAGTGCTTTTCCTGGTAATGTACAGGTTAATAAAAGCTTCAATCAGACTTAGAACTATGCAACTAATTTTGACAGATTTATTATAAATCATTCTTCCTGGTAATACACAGGTTATTAAGAATTTATATTAGCGTTAGGGACCCTTGAGATGTGGTCTGCCGTGTAGTGGCTCAGGGGCTTACAACACTTTCGCCAAAATGTTAAACTAAAAGACCATTTTATTTAATAGATATCTACAGTATACATATATATTTAGGCACTGTACCGTGTATAAGTTTCACTGGATGTGCACTGAGCTCTGTCTGTGTTTCATGTTCTGTCTCTGGTTTTAAATACATATTGCCATGCTCAGTAGCACTCCTCTGTGACACTTATATGCTTATATATATGTTGTGGTTAATTTGGGGGTTTAATATGAGCTTGCAGGTGTCCTGTATGTTTTATAAATAAAGACATACAATACAATAACTGTAACATGTCACAGTATGAGAAACACTTACATATCTGTAACATGTCACAGAGGATAGACCTCTTGCCAACCTATGACCCCAAAGTCCAAAGAGGTACCGTACGTAGCGGCTTTTTATGTCAGTCTGTGGGTTGTGTCTGTTGAGGGGCCACCCTCTGGCGATACCAGGGTCCGCTGCGCACTAGAATAGAGGGTTGGGTTCCTGAGGATCTTGCTGGCAGCACGGTCCTGTGCTCAAGAGATCTCTCCCCCCTCAGTTTACGCTGGAGGCTTTTCTACCTGACTGATTAGCCAGGTGGAGACTGGTTAATTGTCTCCAGCTGCAATTAACCAGCTCTCTGCTGGGCTCATCAGACTGATACAGGCTTCCTATTTGGAGCCCTATTTAGACCGGGGTTAAGGACCTGTCACAGTTACCCTGATGGTGACTTGGGAGCAGGAAGATGTCTTGTGGAATTGCACTGCTTATTATGTATGTATTTCTTTATTTACATAGCACCCTTCATGTACACAGCGCTCTAAAGCAGTAACACACATGACATAATGGGAATGAGCTCTTCATACATAAAAGTAAACATTAGGAAAAGGAGTCTGCCCTGAAGAGCTTACAATCTAAGTGGAAAGTGGAGAGAAATTAACGAGACAGTAGGAGGGTGTCCTGGTAAGAGCATCTACAAGGGGTCATGTTACATGCATATGAGGCATATAGTATCAACCAGCAGAGGAGAGTTTTAATATGGGACTTAAAGGTGGATAGAGAGGGTGCCTGTCGGATATTGAGGGGAAGAGCATTCCAGAGGTGTGGGGCCGTGAGTGAGAGAGGTTTTAGTAAATATGGGCTAAAGTGTATAAATGGCTGGGTGAAGCAGGCCAGGTTAACTCAGCCTAAGTAACTTATTGGGAGGCATCTTACTGAATCCAGACACGGCCATTCACATCCACAACAAAGGTGCTGGAGATAAATAATTGCACCGCAGGCTACATGTGAATTTCCAGATGTGTTGCATGTCTCCCCTTACCTGTGAGGTTCCACATCTCCTGCAGGTCAATCTGCAGGTACGGTGGCCTGAAAGGGAGGTCGTGGTACTCATTGGCATGGGGACTCCATCCCTGAAGGTCAGTTCTTGGGGTGACTTGATTCAGGCGGCCGGCACGTGCTGGGTTCTCTACTTGCTGTGAGGAGGCAGTGAAACTGCTGTCTGGTAACGATGAAATCCTCAGAGGCCTGTAACATTCATCTGTGGGAATGCGAAGGAAGAAAGGACGGTCAGATATCACTTACCTGCTATGGTGTCCGATGCTACATACCCCATACTGAGTCCATACTTACCACCTACTGCAGGCAGTGGGTAGGTGATAAGTGGAGGGGTGGGTGTGAGGAGGGTACTGGCCGGAAAACCTGTTGGCTGAGGGCTGGTTGCTTCTGTTTTATTTGGACCTGTGCAAAGATAAGTAATATTACTCCTCAGGACCCTAACTGGAGTTAATCTCGCGTTATACGTATGTCTCACGCAACCACAGACCAAAATTGGCACATCCAAGGCTCCTTACAATATGCTGTGAAGCAGCCTTCCTTATGGTGGGGAAGAGATCAGGCCTATTGCACTTTAAGAGCCCACTATTCCCCACCCCAAAAGAATATGACAGACACTCAAACGTTCCACAGCCCCTGCCAGGCAGCCCAACAGTCGGAGCCCAACAACATAGCCGTGGCTCACGACTTCCGCTGATCCCAACATAAGGGAAAGCAGAATTATTCCACCAGTACCAATGAGGGCGCCATCTTATCCAGGTCTTTCCTCACACCTCTCACGCTCTCCCAACCTGGCAGGCCAACCCCCGCCGACAGCTGTGACAACAACCTATAAAAAATACACCTCTATATAACATGGTGGTATTTCCTCCGTACAATTTTGTTATTATTGTGCTAAAAGCAGCAATATTTTCAAACCCCTTAAATCCAGACAGGGAAGGCGGGCGGGTATGTCAATGCTCTGGAGGGGCCGACTGGGAAAAAGCTCCTCCTGCATAACACACCTCCTTTTATACCCGCTCATGCTCCTTAGTCTAAGAGTTTTCCTCCCAATGGGGGCTGTACTCCTTAGCTGCTGGGGAAGGGGTTGGGGGGAACAGAATGTTGGACATGGTCAAAGTCAGCACTGAGAGCAGGTACTGTATACAGTGCAGATGTGGAATAGTGAGATTGTCCCACTTTGCTCCAGAAAAACTTGAACGTCATTTGTAGTTTTAAAAGGAACTGATGATTCACATGCAGTTCCCTGATTGGCTGAGGTTGCCTATACTGATCGCCAAGACACTGCCCACATTGTTAGTGGCAGAGTTCACATTCCTAAAGCTAACCTTGTAAAAACCACCTGGGGCACTTAAGGTATTTCACCGGATGGTTGAAACGCATGGACGGTTGTCTGTAATATAAGCCTGAGGAAGTAGGAACGGGCCACTCGTTTATTCAGCTGGCTCCTCGCAGTTGGATTGGAATCGTGCTTGCATATACAGTGCAGTAGCAACAGTAACATGTACTGAGCCACCACTAGTAGTAATGTGCGAGTTTAATAACTGAATCGAATCGGAGCCAAAGCAGCACGGCCCCCGTTACTTACTGTACAAAATAATCCTAAAGGCTAAATACACCGTGCTTAATCTTGGCGTGGCGGCTAATACAGAAAAGAGCTGGGAGACTTTTATTGATAGAGGAGCTGAGGGCAGATTGACCGATGTGTCATTAATGGCTCTATTTTGGCCTTCGATTGTACCATCGCTAATTAAACCATTTACCTGAAAGACGTTGAGTAATTGGCGCTACTGCTTCACATCTCACCCTACCGTACACCCCACTTTCAGAAACAGAGCCGGGCGGATCAAATGAAGTTTCCAAGCGGTCAGATAACAAACTGACCTGTTTCTGAGCAGTAACAGCAGGAGTCTCCCGGCCCCTCCACCAGAAACTGTCCCTGGAAGAAAGGGAGAGAGAGGTGTAAACCACCCCGTGTAACATTGCTATGAGACCTAGAAATAAACATGGAGGATGGGGCCATAACTGTAACATACAGTAGATGTCCTCTATCCATGTAACATACAGTAGATATCCTCTCTCCATGTAACATACAGTAGATATCCTCTCTCCATGTAACATACAGTAGATATCCTCTCTCCATGTAACATACAGTAGATATCCTTTCTCCATGTAACATACAGTAGATGTCCTTTCTCCATGTAACATACAGTCGATGTCCTCTCTCCATGTAACATACAGTAGATATCCTCTCTCCATGTAACATAGAGTAGATATCCTCTCTCCATGTAACATACAGTAGATATCCTTTCTCCATGTAACATACAGTAGATATCCTTTCTCCATGTAACATACAGTAGATGCCCTCTCTCCATGTAATATACAGTAGATGCCCTCTCTCCATGTAACATACAGTAGATATCCTCTCTCCATGTAACTACATTAGATTTCCGTCTCCATGTAACATACAGTTAGATACATCTCTCCATGTAACTACATTAGATATTCTCTCTCCATGTAACATACATTAGATATTCTCTCTCCATGTAACATACAGTAGATGTCCTTTCTCCTTGTAACATACAGTAGATGCCCTCTCTCCGTGTAACATACAGTAGATGTCCTCTCTCCGTGTAACATACAGTAGATATCATCTCTCCATGTAACATACAGTAGATGTCCTCTCTCCATGTAACATACAGTAGATGTCCTCTCTCCATGTAACATATAGTAGATGTCCTTTCTCCATGTAACATACATTAAATATTCTATCTCTATCTAACATACAGTAGATGCCCTTTCTCCGTGTAACATACATTAGATATCCTCCCTATGTAACATACATTAGATATCCTCTCTCTATGTAACATACATTAGATATCCTCTCTCTATGTAACATACATTAGATATCCTCTCTCCATGTAACATACAGTAGATGCCCTTTCTCCATGTAACATACATTAGATATCCTCCCTATGTAACATACATTAGATATCTCCCTCTCATGTACATACGAGATATCCTTTCTCTATGTAACATACGTAGATATCCTTTCTCTATGTAACATACAATAGATGTCATTTCTCTATGTAACATACAGTAGATGCCCACTCTCCATGTAACATACAGTAGATGCCCTCTCTCCATGTAACAAACAGTAGATGGCCTCTGTCCATATAACATACAGTCGATGTCCTCTCTCCATGTAACAAACAGTAGATGGCCTCTCTACATGTAACATATACAGTAGTAGATGTCCTTTCTCTATGTAACATACAGTAGATGTCCTTTCTCTATATAACATACAAGAGATGGCCTCTCTGCATATAATAAGAATAGTTGTATTTTATAGCAGTGTATGTAGCACAACTTAATAGCAATGGCAAGGTAGGCGGCACAGAATACATGGAGCTTCCGCCCTGTACTTAAAGTAGCCAGTGATTTTTTGGAGATGAGGATAGGATGCAGAAACACGTATTGTAGAGAAGTGATAGTTAAAGAGCAGTGTAAGCTCCATGTAACCTTAAAGAAGTCATGTCACCTCCCTGACCTGGAAATGGAGCTGGAAGCTCTCTGAGTCATGTCACCTCCCACCTGGACATGTGTGAGCTGAACTCTCATGAAGTTCATGTCACTTTCCTAGAAAAAAACCTGGACATGTGTGACTGGAAGCTCTCTAAGTCATTTCACCTCCCTGACCTGATATTTCTGAGCTGGAGCTCTACTGAGTCATGTCCCTCCCTGTCCTGGACTGTGTGAGCTGGAAGCTCTCTGAAGTCATGTCCCCTCCCTGACCTGGACATGTGTGAGCTGGAAGCTCTCTGAAGTCATGTCCCCTTCCTGACCTGGACATGTGTGAGCTGGAAGCTCTCTGAAGTCATGTCCCCTCCCTGACCTGGACATGTGTGAGCTGGAAAGCTCTCTGAAGTCATGTCCCCTCCCTGACCTGGACATGTGTGACTGGAAGCTTCTGAGTGCATGTCCCCTTCTGACCTGGACATGTGTGGCTGGAAGCTCTCTGAAGTCATGTCACCTCCCTACTGGATATGTGTGAGCTGGAAGCTCTCTGATGTCATGTCACCTCCCTGACCCTGGACATTGTGAGCTGGAAGCTCTCTGAAGTCATGTCCCTTCTGACCTGGACATGGTAGCTGGAAGCTCTCTGAAGTCATGTCCCCTCCTGACCTGGACATGTGTGAGCTGGAAGCTCCTGAAGTCATGTCCCCTCCCTGACCTGCATGTGTGAGCTGGAAGCTCTCTGAGTCATGTCCCCGCCCTGACCTGGACATGTGTGAGCTGGAAGCTTTCTGAAGTCATGTCCCCTCCCTGACCTGGACATGTGTGAGCTGGAAGCTCTCTGAATGTCATGTCCCCGCCCCTGACCTGGACATGTGTGAGCTGGAAGCTCTCTGAAGTCATGTCCCGCCCGGACCTGGACTGTGTGAGCTGGAAGCTCTCTGAGTCATGTCCCCCGCCCGACCTGGACATGTGTAGTGGAAGCTTTCGCGAAGTCATGTCCCCCCCCTGACCGGACATGTGTGAGCTGGAAGCTTTCTGAAGTCATTCCCTTCCTGACCTGGACATGTGTGAGCTGGAGCTTCTCTGAAGTCATGTCCCCTCCCTGACCTGGACATGTGTGAGCTGGAAGCTCTCTGAAGTCATGTCCCCTCCCTGACCTGGACATGTGTGAGCTGAAGCTCTCTGAAGTCATGTCCCCGCCCTGACCTGGACATGTGTGAGCTGGAAGCTCTCTGAAGTCAGAGAGTTATTGATCTTGTATTGTTCTATTGAAACTAATATTGACACTGTGGGAGGGGATCCTCACTCGACCGCAGTCCTCACCATGCAGACACCAGGGACCTCACCATGCAGACACGCAGGATCCTCACTGCAACAGCAGGGATCCTCTCCATTCAGACACGAGGGGGCTCCTCACCATGCAGACACGCAGGGGCTCCTCACGTGCAGACACGCATGGCTCCTCACCAGCAAGACACGCAGGGGCTCTCCATTGCAACACGCAGGGGCTCCCTCACCTGCAGACACGCAGGGGTATCCTCACCATTCCAACACGCAGGGATCCTCACCATGCAGACACGCAGGGGATCCCCATGCATACACCAGGATCCTCACCATGCAGACACGCAGGGGATCCTCACCATGCAGACACGCAGGGGATCATCACATGCAGACACGCAGGGCTCTCACCATGCAGACACGCGGGGCTCCTCACCATCACACGCAGGGGCTCCTCGCCATGCAGGACACCAGGGATCTCACCATGCAGACGCAGGGGATCCTCACATGCAGACACGCAGGGGATCCTCGCCATGCAGATACGCAGGGGATCCTCACCATGCAGACACGCAGGGGATCCTCCGCCATGCCACCGCAGGGGCTCCTCACCATGCGACATGCAGGGGATACTCACCATGCAGACACGCAGGGATTCTCACCATGCAGACACGCAGGGGATCCTCACCATGCAGACATGCAGGGCTCCTCACCATGCAGACACCAGTGGATACTCACCAGGATCACGCAGCGCTCTCCCCATGCAGACACGCAGGGGCTCCTCACCATGCAGACACGCAGGGGCTCCTCACCGTGCAGACACGCAGGGGCTCCTCACCATGCAGATACGCAGGGGATCCTCACCGTGCAGACACGCAGGGGCTCCTCACCGTGCAGACACGCAGGGGCTCCTCACCGTGCAGACACGCAGGGGTCTCCTCTCCGTGCAGACACGCAGGGGCTCCTCACCATGCAGACACGCAGGGCTCCTTCTCCATGCAGACACGCAGGGCTCTCACCATGCAGAAATGCAGGGCTTCCACCATCAGACACTAGGATCTCACATGCAGACACGAGGGATCCTCACCATGCAGACACGCAGGGGATCCTCACCATGCAGACACGCAGGGATCCTCCCCTCAGACATGCAGGGGATCCTCACCATGCAGAAAGCGCAGGGATCCTCACCTGCAGACAGCAGGGATCCTCACCATGCAGACACGCAGGGGCTCCTCTCCTGCAGACACCAGGGGCTCCTCCCATGCATAGCACCAAGATCCTCACCATGCAGACACGCAGGGGATCCCACCATGGACACGGGATCCTCACCTTGCAGACACTCAGGCTCCCACCTTGCAGACACGCAGGGGCTCCTCACCGTTCAGACCGGGGGTCTCCTCTCCGTGCAGAACGCAGGGGCTCCTCACCGTGCAGACACGCAGGGCTCCTCTCCATCAGACACGCAGGGGCTCCTCACCATGCGACGTCAGGATCCTCACCATTCAGACACGCGGGGCTCCTCACCATGCAGACACCAGGGGATCCTCACCATGCAGACACCAGGGATCCTCACCATGCAGACACGCAGGGGATCTCACCATGCAGACACGCGGGGCTCCCACCATGCAACACGCAGGGGATCTCACCATTGACCGCATCACATGCAGACACCAGGGATCTCACCATGCAACACGCAGGTGCATCCTCACCATGCAGAATGCAGGGGCTCCTCTCCATGCAGTACCACGCAGGGCTCCTCACCAGAGCAATATGCAGGGGTCCTTCACCGCAGACACGAGGGACCTCACCGTGCAACACGGGCTCCTCACTGGAGAGGGGATTTGTGCAGATACGGTGATCTCACCGTGCAGACACGCAGGGCTCCTCACCGATGCAGACACGCAGGGGTGCTCAGTCGACTCGTCTCCTCTCGTGCAGACCCCAGGGCTCCTCACCATCAACGCAGGGGCTCCTCTCATGCAGACACAGGGGCTCCTCACCATGCAGACACGCAGGGCTCCTCACCGAAAGAACCCGTAGGGATACTCACCATGCAGACACGGCAGGGGATCCTCACCATTTGCAGAACGCAGGTCCTCCATGCAGACACGCGGGGACCTCACCAGGCAGACACGCAGGGGTATCCTCCGCCATGCAGACACGCAGGGGATCCTCACCATGCAGACACGCAGGGGAGCCTCACCATGCAGACACGCAGGGCTCCTCACATGCAGACACGCAGGGTCCTTCCATGCAGACACCAGGGGCTCCTCCCATGCAGACACCAGGGCTCCTCACCATGCACACGCAGGCTCCTCACCATGCAGACCCACAGGGGATCCTCACCATGCAGACACGCAGTGGCTCCTCACCATGCAGACACGCAGGGATCCTCGCCATGCAGACACGCAGGGGTCCTCCTCACCATGCAGACACGCAGGGGATCCTCACCATGCAGACACGTCATGGGATCCTCGCCATGCAGACACGCAGGGATCCTCCACCATGCAGACACGCAGGGGATCCTCGCCATGCAACACGCAGGGGCTCCTCGCCATTCATACACGCAGGGATCCTCACCATGCAGACACGCAGGGGCTCCTCACCATGCAGAAAACGCAGGGGCTCCTCACCAGGCAGACACCAGGTATCCTCACCATGCAGACACGCAGGGGATCCTCGCCATGCAGACAACGCAGGGGCTCCTCCCATGCGCACACCGCAGGGGATCCTCACCATGCAGACAACGCAGGGGCTCCTCACCATGCAGACACGCAGGGGCTCCTCACCATGCAGACACGCAGGGGCTCCTCGCCATGCAGACACGCAGGGGATCCTCACCATGCAGACACGCAGGGGATCCTCACCATGCAGACATGCAGGGGATCCTCACCATGCAGACACGCAGGGGCTCCTCACCATGCAGACACGCAATATTACTTAATGTGGCAATTACACATGGATATTAGGGGAATGGACAATTATATATGCCCTTTCTATCAAATAAATTACAAATAAAGTGTCTAATTTGCAATCAAATGAATAACTATAGATGTTCATGTGGGAATACATCATCTAACATCCTTTGTATCAACATCACTTCTATATATTTTACTTTTACTTACAAAATGAAACTGCTGGTCGGTTCTTCTGTACTACAGCACTGCACATTGTATAATTATTCTGTGTATTGTTACATTGTTACATTTTACTTCATCCAATCCCATGTTAACAACAAGAATGATTATTCCACCATAAAGTGATTTCTCAATGTCATCTAAAGGTCACCAATAAGGGAACGTGTGACCAACAGAGGGTATCCCCCGATTTAACCCGTATTTATGGGATAGTCCTTTACAATGAAACCATAATAGTGTATGTAACCAGCACTCACCCCAGGACACCCCACCGGTATATGTAACCAACACTCACCCCAGGACACCCCACCGGTGTATGTAACCAGCACTCACCCCAGGACACCCCACCGGTGTATGTAACCAGCACTCACCCCAGGACACCCCACCGCAGCGTAATCACAGAAGTGGGAGCACTGCACGGTCAGGTTAGGCAGACACTGGCACACATGGCATTCTCCAGATCTCCAGCGTTCCCCGATGCCGTGCGTCTTTCCTTGGTATGAACAAGCCTCACACAGCTCCGTCTGACACCTGGAAGTGTGGCAGGATTAATAATAATAGTAATAACTTTAGTTCATATAGCACTTTTCTCCCAATGGGACTCAAAGCGTTTCACAATTACAGTATAGTGGTCGGAATGGCACATAGTGTTATTACAGGCACAGATCCCTGCCCCGTGGAGTTTATAATCTATGTTTTTGGTGCCTGAGACACAGGGAGATAAAGTGACTTGCCCAAGGTCACACAGAGGCGACACCGTTAATTGAACCAGGTTCCCCTGATTCAAACTCAGTGTTATTGTTGACAGAGTCAGTGTCGGTACTCACTGAGCCGGCTCTGTCATGTTCAGGAGAAGGAGCACCAGAGATTCCCTAAGGGACAATTTAATGCAGGGTTTGGGACAGTTTAACCTGACCAGCTGCCACGGGCGTCCAGTGGGGGATTGAGGGGATTAACAAAAATAAAATAAAAACAAAAATAGGATTGTTAATCTGCTTTATAGACCTCACCTTGAGATCTACTCAACTTTCATTAATGAAAAGTGTAGGTCCCTGCTATTATTGGCCTATATACAGGTATAGGTGTAGTTTTAAAACTGTTTGTGGACACTGAATGCTATTATCATTGAACTACATTTCCCAGCATCCATGGGGTGTGTGGGGTCACAAGGGAAAGACTACTCTGACCAACAAAGTAGCAGAATAAGGAAGAATCTGATGGAGGGCAACATATTGTCCAATCCTGGTCCTACAACCAGATATAGAGGGTCTTGCAAGATTACAGGAGATCAGGTGGGTTCCTCATTTTAAACGTGGCCTGAAAACTCACTTCTTCAAGGCAGCTTAGGCCTCATCCACCTGAAATCCTCAATCTTGTACCGCCGGCCTTTACCATAATAAAGAACCTCTGCCATATCGCCAAGAGCTGCTATCCGACAGTCTTCTCTCTCGGTACCGTGTGTTTCCACTCTCCCTTCCTTATAGATTGCAAGCTCCTCAGGGCAGGGCCCTTCTTTCCTACTGTACCAGTGTATATTAATTTTATTATTTCTTATTATTGTCTTCCAACATTATTTTCCTGCGCGGCAAAATACTGTATGTTGGCGCATTATAAATAGATGATGATAATAATATTAATAAAAATAGGTTTATAATAACAAAAAGATTGTGTAGATGAAGCCAATATGATTCACAAACATTGTGTATTAATAACAGACATGTGACTGTTGTTATTAAGTCATATTTGTCAACTAAATCCAGGTGGATAGTGTGAGGGTGCCGAGGCCGTTCTGCCTTCAGATCTTATTCTATTTTGCCAGCGTTGCTAACAGACCATTAACTGGGTAAACAAAACCAGAGACACACTATATTCACACCGGTGACCTTGAGTTAATTTGCCAGTATGACCAGAACGTTGTTAAAAACAATTCTTCTTATAAAGCAAATGAAAGCTGTATTACAAAATTCACTGCAAATATGTGCACAGCATATCCCAGTATATCCCAATATATCCCAGTATATCCCAGTATATCCCAGCCTGCAGTATTAGTATATAAGGGTGAATGGCCCCATGTCTGGTATAATGTTACAGTATATGAAGGTCTTGCATTCTGTGCTACAATGTGCAATCAGTCGGATTTCATGGAACATTTTGAGCTTTAGTAAAACAGCAGTCAAAAAAATACAACGGGGGGTTGAAGTCAGTGGAGGTTTCCGTGTGATCGTGCCCCAATCGGTACTATCACAGTTTAAAGACTAAACCCCAATGAGTGAAATGTGAAGTTCAGAACCACAGACGTTCATTTCCCGGTAGTGGTTCTGACTCTAAGGGATGAAGACGCCGTTGATGTCGGTGGGGCCACCGGGGTGAGAGCAGGAACCTGACTTACTAAAGAGGAAGGCCCCTGTTTTACAGGAGGATTCATGGAAGGGTTCTCTCTGTGCCAGACTGTGGTGATAACATGGACTATAGATTTGTGGGTGCTGCATGAAACAGCCCCGCCCCGTTACCTGCGAGCCTTGCGGTAGATTCCCCGGCACTGCTTCCCGTTGCCATATTTGCTGGGGTTGTTGGGGCTTCGGAATGACCACTGTATGCTCTGCACTCCACACGGCCCCAAGCACTCCCCCCATGAGGACCAGGTGGACCAGCCACAGTGAACTGGGAACAGCAAAAGTAGACAATATTATTTTTCTCAATAGGGGGGCATCATGTGTTACGTAGTTACATAGTGTTACATAGTTACATCGTGTTACATAGTGTTACATAGTTACATAGTGTTACATAGTTACATAGTGTTACATAGTTACATCGTGTTACATAGTGTTACATAGTTACATAGTGTTACATAGTTACATAGTGTTACATAGTTACATAGTGTTACATAGTTACATAGTCACATAGTGTTACATAGTTACATAGTGCTACATAGTTACATAGTGTTACATAGTTACATAGTGTTACATAGTCACATAGTGTTACATAGTTACATAGTGTTACATAGTTACATAGTGCCGATGTGCAGCTCTCGGATACAGTAATAAGCAGTCCTTGGCTGGCAGCCAAAACATTGCCTAAGACTCCAGTGTTATTGCTACAATACGGCTCTTGTAATGAGATACTTAATATAACTGTACACGGCATATTCCTGGAACTGTGAGAATGCAAGGGTCATTTAAATGCCCCCCTGGAAGTTGCATCCCTGGGCAGTTCTTGGGTGTAAAATTGGTGATACTGCATTATACTTGCCGCTTGGTAATGTGGTATTTAGAATATTTACTGATCCATTATGTTAAGTCAATGCAGAGAATCGTCCTGTTCCTTCAAAAAAACAATCAAATATCTACTGTACCTCTTCTCACACGTCTCCTCTACTCCATCCTATCACCTCTGTTACACGGGATACACTATGAGAATTGCTGCAAGGGGTGGTATATAATCTTGGCCAATTGATTGAACAGTTCTATGACGCACTATGACTAGGTCAGATAAAATACATCTTAGTGATATTCTGGTGATACCTTCATACCTAAGTAATGTTTGGCACGGGTTGGACTGGGCTAACTGACAGAGCTATGCAGACCTGACTGCTCATCGCAGCCATGAGCAGCAGGGAACATGCTTCATACCGACCTCGACACCTAGAACATTACAATTATACAACACATCAGTACCAGTTTACATCAATAGCCCACCTCATTCAACATAGCCAATACACACTACTGAGAATATTTCATGTTTCATCACTTAGTTAATTATTACACCATAGCAATGCACACTGACTGAGACATGATTTCAACACTATTATTATTCCTACACATCAAGCAATGCACACTGGATGAGACATAGTTTCAGCACTTATATTGATTACACACATGACATGCCACTGACTGAGAATAGTTTCACACTTAGTAATTATTACACACAATGCCAGCACACTGACTGAGGCGATAGTTCTCACACTTAGTATTATACACCAATAGCATGCACACTGACTGAGACTATGTTTTCACCCTTAGTAATATTACCACATACAGTAGCAATGCACACTGACTGAGACATAGTTTCACACTTAGTAATTATTACACACATAGCAATGCACACCTGACTGAGACATGTTTCACACTTATGTATTATTCACACACGAAATCACACTGACTGAGACATAGTTTCACACTTAGTAATTATTACACACATAGCAATGCACACTGACTGAAAATAGTTTCACACTTAGAATTATTACACACATAGCAATGGCCACACTGACTGAGACATATTTTCTAACACTTAGTAATTCTTACACACAAGCCATGCACCTGCATGAGAATATTCACACTATTAGATTATTACAACACCATTTTTATTCCCTGTTGCGTCTGTAATATTATTCCCATCTTACTTTAGTAGAACGGTAAAACAAGATTTTTTTAGTAGAACGGTAAAACAAGAATAAGCCTTTTATTAGTGTAACTGTGATGTGAGTGTACTCCATTCTGCGGTATAGTGCCACGTGTCACGTGTTTGTCCGTCACGTTTGACGTCCACGGTGTCACTTTGTACAGTGCCACGGTGTCTGTTTACGCCACGGTTAGTTGCAGTGCCACGGTGTCACGTTTGTACGGCCTACGGTGTCACGGTTGTACAGCCACGGTGTCACGGTTGAATTACGTCACGGTTTTAGGCACGGTGCACGGTTGTTACATTGCACGGCAGGTGTCATATCGAGTTAAGTGTACATTACCACGTTGTACATTGCCAAGTAGTTTCACACTTAGTATATTTACACCTAGCATCACCGACTGAGACATATTTCATACTTAACATTATTACACACATAGCAAATCCACCTGACTGCGACCTAGTTTCATCTTATAATTATTACACACATCACATACACACCTGACGAGAATTTGGTTTCATCACACCTTAGTATTATTACAACAATAGCAATACACACTGCTGACGATCAAATAGCGTTTCATCACTTAGTAATTATTACACACCTAGAGCAATACACACACTGACTGAGACATAAGTTTCACATCTTAGTATTAAATTAAAACAACATAGCATACACACTGACTGAACAATAGTTTCATAAACTTTTTAATTATTACACACACATGCCATACAACAACATAACACCACGACTGAGAAATATTTTCATCACAAATTTGTAATTATTACCACACTAATCCACTTTTTATATTCCCTGTTGCGTCTGTTATTATTCCCACTACTTTAGTAGAACATGGAACAAAGCTTTACTTTTAGAAATAAACGTTTAACAAAAAGCCTTTTATTAGTGTAGCTGTGAGTGAGGTACTACTTCTTCTGCGGATATTTCCACGGTGTCACGGTTTTTCAATTGCCAACGTTCCCGTGTCAGTGCCGGTTAGGTTGTACAGCCCACGGTGTCACGGTTGTACCTTGCTGCCACGGTAGTCACGTTGTACAGTGCCCGGTCACCCTTTCGTGCCCGGGCACGGTTGAGCAGTGCCAACAGTTGTCAACAACTGTTTATGTCCCCTTTTGCACTTTTACATTGCCAACGGTGGCACGGTTTTGTACATTGCCACGGTGGCACGTTGTACATTGCCCACGTGGCACGTGTTGACGTTAGTTGCCATTCCAGAGGTGGCCGTTTTCACAGTGCCGATTGTACATTGCCACGCGGTGGCACGGTGTGTGTACAGTGCACGGTGGTCATGGTTTGTACATTGCCACTAGATTGTCCTGCACGTGTCACGGTTGTACATCCACGGTGTCCAAAATGCAGTTACTTGCCAACGGTGTCACGTTGTACATTCCACTGGCATCAGGTTTCCCATGCTGCTTGTATCAACTTACAGTGTCGTTCGACTGGGTCCGTCCATGTGCCCGGTGTTCACGGTTTACTCCGCGTGTAGGTAAAACACATTGCCACGTGCACGGTTGTACAATGTCATGGGTTTGTACTTGTCCAACGTGTCACGGTTAACTGATGACAGTTGCTCTCCCCATACCACAACATTACAACCACCGGTGTCACGGTTGTACATTTGCCACGGTGTCACGGTTTGTACATTACCACGGTTCCATCACGGTTGTACAGTGTCATGTTGTACCATTGCCACGGTGTCACGGTTGTTACATTTGCCACGGTGTCACTGGTTGTATACACCGCGTGTCAGGTTTGACTTGCCACGGTGTCACGTTGTACATTCCTACGCGTGTCACGTTTATTACCACGTGTCACGGTTGTACATTGCCACGTGTCAACTTTTACATTGCCACTAGTGTCACGGTGTCGTGTGCCGAAGAAGAGATTGACGATAATGCGCGAGGTGGTGGAGATGGGGACGATTGAAGCGAGTGGTGAAGGTATAGGATACGATAGTAACGGGCACGAGGTCACATTGGAGTAAGGTACTAGGGTCTCAGAGTGTGACTGTTAGTTACGATGGCAGGTGCCATTTTACTTGCCAACGGTTTACCTATTGTCCTTTACGGTGTCACGTTTGTACATTGCCACGGTGTCACGTTGTACAGTGTCACGTTGTACATTGCCACGGTGTCACGGTTTGTACATTGCCACGGTTTGTACATTGCCACGGTTGTCTTTGCCTAGCCATGCAGGTGTCACGGTTGTACATTACGCGGTGTCACGTTGTACATTCCCCCGTGTTCACGGTTTACATTGCCACGGTGTTCAGTGGTTGTACACCTTGCACGGTGTCACGGTTGCATACCTGCCCACGTGGTCACGGTTGTACATTGCCACGGTACACGTTGTACATTGCCACGGTGTCACGGTTGTACATTGCCACTTTCACTTTTACATTGCTAACGGTTGTTACATTGGCCCGGGTCACGTTGTACATTGCCACTGGCACGATTGTCATTGCCACGTGTCACGGTGTACAGTGCCACGTGTCATGGTTTTTACATGCCAGAGGACGTGTCACGGGTTTTACATGCCACGGGTCAACGGTTGTACATTGCCACGGTGTCACGGTTTGTACATTGCCACGGTGTCACGGTTTACATTGCCACGGTGTCCGTTTACAGTGTCATGTTGTACATTGCCACGGTGTCACGGTTGTACATTGCCACGGTGTCACGGTTGTACATTGGCCACGTGTCACGTTTTTTCATTGCCACGTTGTCCACTGGTTGTCACAGTGTCAGGTTTGTACATTGCCACGTGTCTCACGGTTGTCATTGCCCCTGTGCACGGTGTACATTACCCACGGTGTCACGGTTGTACATTGACCACACGGTGTCACGGTTGTGTACATTGCCACGGTGTCACGGTTTGTACAATTGTCCACGTTGTACATTGTCCATCATTGCCACACGGTGTCAGGTTTTACATGCCAAGGTTCACGGTTGTAGTACGATGTCATGTTGTACATTGCCACGGTTTCCCATTAGTTTGTACATTTCCACGTTGTCACGGTTGTACATTACCACGGTGTCACGGTTGTACAATTGCCACGGTTGTCATTTCAGGTTTGTATTGCCACGCATTGCCACGGTGTCACGGTTGTACATTGCCAAGGTGTCACGATTTTACGTTGTCCACGTTGTACATTGCCACGGTTCCCGTTGTCATTCCACGGTTTTCCACGTTGTACATTGCCACGGTGTCCACGGTGGATACATTGCCACGGTGTCACGGTTATTCACATGCCACGGTGGTCCACAGTTTACATGGCCACGGTTGTGACATTGCCACGGTGTCAACGGTTGTACATTCCCACGGTGTCCACGGTGTAACATTCACGGTTACATTATCACGGTTGTCACGTTGTACATTGCCACGTTGTCTACTGTTGTACATTGCCACGGTGTCACGGTTGTACATTACTGACGTGTCACGTTTGTACATTACCGACGTTGTGTCACGGTTTGTACATTGCCACGGTGTCACGGTTTGTACATTGCCACGGTGTCACGGTTTGTACATTGCCACGGTGTCACGGTTTGTACATTGCCACGGTGCACGTTGTACATTCCACGTGTCAACGTTTACATTGCCACGGTGTCATGGTTTTTGCCCACGGTGTCACGGTTCATTGCCACGGTGTCACTTTACATTGCCACGGTTGTACATTGCCAGGTGTCACGGTTGTACATGCCAAACGGTGTCAACGGTTGTACATTGCCACGGTGCACGGTTTGTCATTGCCACGGTGTCCGGTTGTACAATGTGCTCACGGTGGCACGGTTGTACAGTGGCACTGGTTGTAATTGCCACGGTGTCATGGTTGTCATTGCCACGGTGTCACGTTGTACTTGCCACGGTGTCACTGTAGTACATTGCCCACGGTTGTCACGGTTTTACATTGCCACGGTGTCACGGTATGTACATTCCACGGTGTCACGGTTTGTACATTACCACTGTGCACGGTGTACATCCACGTTCACGGTTGTACATTGCCACGGTGTCATCTTTTACATTGCCCACTGTTGTACATTGCCATGGTGTCACGGTTGTACATTGCACTGTGGTCACGGTTGTACATTGCGACGGTGGCACGTTGTACCGTGGCCCACGGTGTCACGGTTGTCATTGCCACGTGGCACGTTGTACATTGCCACGGTGGCACGGTTGTACTTGCCACGTTGGTCACGGTTGTACATTGCCACGGTGGCAGGTTGTACTTGCCACGTGTCAGGTTGTACATTGCCACGGTGTCACGTTGTACATTGCCACGGTGTCACGGTTGTACATTGCCACGGTGTCCGTTTTTACATTGCCCCGTTCACGGTTTAACGTGTCATGGTTGTACATTGCCACGTGTCACGTTGTACATTACCACGGGTCTGGTGTACATTGCCACGGTGTCCACTGTCAGGTTGTCAGTCCCTTTCACGGTTGTCACGGTTGTTTTACATTGCCACGGTGTCACGATTGTACATTACCACGGTTGTCACGGTTTTGTACATTGCCACACGGGGTTGAAATGTCACGGTTTGTACATTACCACGTGTCACGTGTTGTACAGTGTCAGGTTTGTACTGCCCACAGTGTCACGGTTTTACATTCCACGGTGGTACATTGCATTGTCAGGTTGTACATTGCCACGGTGTCCGGTTGTACATTGCCACGTGTCACGTTGTACATGCCACGGTGTCCACGGTTTCTTACATTGCCCGGTGTCACGTTGTACATTGCCACCGGTGTCACGTTGTACATTGCCACGGTTGTAATGAATGCCACGGTGTCACGGTTGTACATTGCCACGGTGTCACGGTTGTACATTGCCCACGGTGTCACGGTGGTTTACAGTGCCACTGTCACGTTTACATTGCCACGGTACGTCACACGTTTTTACATTGCACTGTTGTACTGCTTCCACGGTTCACGGTTGTACATGTGACCGCCGGTGTCAACGTTGTACGGTGTCACGGTTTGTTACATTCCCGGTTCACGTTTGTACTTGCCACGGTGTGTACATTCACGTTGTCATTCCCGACGTTCCACGGTTGTTACATTCGACGGTGGTCACGTTTGTACTTACCAACGTGTCACGGTACGTGTACTTTGACTGCCACGTGTGTCCACGTTTTGCTCCCAGTGCACGGTGTCAGCATGGGTCACTGTTACATTGCCACTGTCCCGTTGTCAGCCAGGTTGTCATTGTACCTACGGTGTCCGTTGTACATTACCAGGGTCACGGTTGTACATTCCAACAGGTGTCCGGTTTGTGTACATTGACGTTCACGGTTTGTACATTGCCCGGTGTACTTACAGCCTGTTTTTACACATGGTCACGGTGGTCTCCAGGTGTCACGTTGTACACTGGCAGTTGTCAGCCTGTCGGTACATTGCCACGGTGGACGTCGGCCACGGTGCCGTTGTACTACGTTAGTTGTACAGCCACGGTCCAGGTTGTACATGCCGGTTTGTTGTACCCACTTTGACATGCACGGCACGGTGTCATTCCGGTGGTTGGTACTTCACGGTTCACTCATACCCTGGTCAGGTTACATCGGTCACGGTTGTCATTTGTCACGTTGTACCTTGCAGTGTTGTGTCAATGCTGCGTTCCTGTACACTTGCCAGGTGACGTTGTACATTCCACGGTGTCAGTTACATTGCCAGGTGTCACGTTTGTACCTTGCCAACGTTTGTTGTACATTCCCATGTGTCCGGTTTACATTGACCACGGTGTCAGGTGTACATTGCCACCGGTCACGGTTGTACAGTGCACGTTCCCCGGTTGTACTTGCCACGGGGCACGGTTTTTCTCATTGCCATTGGCCACGTGTCCTGTCTGCACGGTGGTCCACGGTTTGTTACATTGCCGACGGTGTCCAACGGTTGTACATTGCCAGCAGCGGTTGTCATGTGGCCTGGGTCACTGTTGTAATCCACTTGTCACGTTACGCACGGTTGTACATTGCCCGGTGTCACCACTTGACTACCACTGGTGTCACGTTGTACATTCCACGATGTCACCGGTTGTACATTGCTTCCGGTGGTCCGGTTTGTACATTGCCACTGGTTGCTTCCATGCGTTGGTACATTGCACGGGTCAACGGTGATTAGGGTAACACGTTGTCATTCCCGGTTCCGTTAATACTTGCCACGGTGGTTCAGGTTGTTACATTGCCACGTTGTCACGGTTTTGTACATGCCCACGTGTCCACGGTTGTACAACTTACCCAACTGTGTCCTGGTTTGTACTGCCACTGTGTCACGGTTTGACATGGCCACGGTTCAGTTCTGCCACGTGTCGTTGTCATCCTCCGGTTGTACATTGCCACACGTGTCACGTTGTACATTACCAAGCGGTGTCATGTTGTACATTGCCACGGTGTCCCACGGTGTAGCATTGCATCTCGGTTGTCCATTGCCACGTATGTCACGATTTTACATTGCCACGGTTAGGGTTGTAGCATGTGCTGCACGGTCCACGGTTGTACATTGCCGGCCTGGTCCACGGTTTTACATCTGCCGGTTGTCATCGGCAGCCTTGTCACGGTTGTACATGCCCCCCCACCCCTACTTGGACATCACGTTTTACACATTTCCAACGTTGTACACTTGTCTTAACGACGGTGTCACGGTTTGTTAACATTACCACGTTGCAGCGGTTGTACTTGCCAGTGTAGGTTGTAACATTGCCACGTTGTCACGTTGTACATTGCCACGGTTTGTACATTGACCAGGTACGGTTGACATCTTGCCATGGTGTCAACGAGTTGTACATTACACGTGTCACGGTTGTCTAATGTCAACGTTGTCACGTTGTCCCGTTGCCACGGTTATGGTTTCATTCCCACGTGTCCGTTGTACATTGTGCGCACTGGTGTCACGGTTTGTACTTGCACGGGTCATGTTGGACATGCCACGGTGTCCACTGTGTTGTACATGTACCACGGTGTCACGGTTGTACATTACCGTCCTGACAGCGGTGAGGTTCATGCCACGTGTCGTTTACTTGCCACGGTGTCACTTCATTGCCACGGTGTACAGCCTGGTTAGGTTTAACTTTCCACGGTGTCACTGTGGCCACGTGACGTACAGTGCCACGTGTCACGGTACATGGCCCGTGCTTGGTACATTGCCACGGTGTCCACGGTTGTACATTGCCCACGGTCACACGGTTTTCTTGCCACGACGGTTTACATTGCCCGGTTCACGGTTTACATTGGCCCGTTCACGGTGTGTCATGCACGGTGTCCACTGTTGACAGCGTTTCACGGTTGTACATTGCCACGTGTCACGGTTTGTTACATTCCATGGCACGGTTGTACATTCACGGTGTCACGGTTGTACTGTGCCACGGTGTCTGTTGCAGGTCCACGGTTGTTACATTCGACGGTGGCCGTTTACCATCTACCTCCACGGTTGTCACGTTTGTTACGTCTGGACCACTGTGTAGGTTCATGCAGTGTCCTTGTACTTGCCCACGGTGTCTTTCTTGCCGGTTCGTACATTGACGTACTCACGGTGTCCACGGTTTGTATACCACGTTCACGTACCACAGTGCACGGTTGTACATTGCCCGGTCACGGTTTCATTGCGTTGTACATAGCCACGGTTGTACATCTGGGTCCGTTGTACAGTTCACGTTGGGTTACATCCCTGCACGGTCACGTGTCACGTTTACTGTGGTTGTAAGTCAATGCTTGCCAACGGTGTCACGGTTGTACATGAGTGTGTTTACATGCACGGTGTCACGGGTATACATTGGCCACGTTGTCGGACGGTTGTACATTGCCACGTTGTCCACGGTTGTAGCACTTACTGCAGTGGTCACGGTTGTAACTTACCACGGTGTCATCGGTTGTACATGCCACGGTGTACTTACTGCCGGTGTAAGTTACTTCCACGTGTCACGGTTGTACCTTGCACGGTGTCACGTTGTACATTGCCACGGTTTCACCGGTTGTACATTGCCATACGGTGTCACGGTGTACATTGCCCCATGTGTCCAACGGTTGTGACAGCCGGTCCACGGTGTCAGCCAGTCTCGATTGTAAACACGTTCCGTTTCTTCACGGTGTCACTGTTGTACTTGCCCAGGTGGCACGTTTTACAGTGCCTTGAACGTGCATGTGCACGGTTGTACATTGCCAACGGTGCACGGTTTGTACAGTCTCCACGGTGGTCAACGGGTTGTCATTCTCCAGTTACACGGTTCACCACCGGACGGTTTCATTGCCACGGTGTCCGGTTTTGACATTGCCACGTGTTCACGTTTGTACATTGGCCCGGTTCACGGTTGTACATTACCAGTGGTGGTCACCGTTTGTACATTCCCACAGGTCACTGTTTACATTGCCACTTGGTGCTGTTTGACATGTACCACTGTGTACTTTCCCCGGTCACCCCCCAACGGTTTTTTTTACATTGCCACGGTGGTCACGGTTGTACAGATTCATCGGTGTAGTTTACATTGCCACGGTGTCACGGTTGTACAATTGCCAGTGTCACACGGTTGTACATTGTCGCACGGTTCGTTTACCTTGCCACGGTTTGTAAACTTGCCACACGGTTGTCACGTTTACATTACAGTTCACGGTTGTACATTGCCACGGGTCACGGTTTTGGTCATTAATAACCCCTGTGTCA
>CM071568.1:301752941-301810441 GCA_036426205.1 Ascaphus truei
TTTGCTAAATTGCACAACGGGGTTCTTGTCAGGTTGTACATTACAACACGGTGTCACGGTTTTACATTTGACCAAGGTTTGTCACGTTGTACATTTACCACGGTCACGGGTGTACAGTGTCACGGTTGTACATGCCCCGGTGTCACGGTTTTACATTGCAACGGTGTCACGGTTGTACAGTGTATGGTGTTACACGGTGGTACATTGCCACGGTGTCACGGTTGTACATTGCCACGGTTGTCACGGTGGTACATTACCCACGGTTGTAACGGTGTAACAATTACACGGTGTCACGGTTGTACATTGCCACGGTTGTTGTCATGGTTGTTACATTGCCACGGGTGGTCACGGTTGTACAATTGCCCCGGTGTCACGTGTAAATGGCCACGGTTGTACATTGCCATGGTGTCACGTTGTACATTGCCACGGTTGTCACGCTTTTGTACAGTGCCACGGTGGCCACTGTTGTACAGTGCCACGTGTCACGGTTTGTAATTTGCCACGGTGGCACGGTTGTTGGTTGGACAGTGCCAACGGTGCCACGGTTTTTTTTTTGTACATTGCCACGGTGTCACGGTGTAAATGGCAACGGTTTTGTCACGGTTGGGTACATTGCCACGGTGCACGGTTGACATTTTGCCAGGTGGATGTCAAGTAGTACATTCACGGTGTCACGGGTTGTACATTGCCACGGTGCACGGTTGTAATTACCACGGGGTGTCACTGGTGGTACAATTACACGGTGCATGTTGTACATTGCCACGGTTGTCACGGTTGTACAGTGTCACGGTTGTTACATTGCAACGGTGTCACGGTGTACATGCCACGGTTGTCACGTTGTACATTGCACGGTGTCACGGTTGGAAATGCCACGGTGGTCACGGTTGTACATTGCCCACGGGTGTCACGGTGTAATGCAACGGTGTCACGGTGGTACATTACCACGGTGTCCGGTTGTACATTACCACGGTGTCAGGGTTGTTGTACCATTGCCCCGGTGTACACGGGTACAGGTCACGGTTGTAACAGTGCCACGGTGTCACGGTTTTACATTGCCACACGGGTTGTCACGGTTGTACCGTGATCATGGTTGTACATTGCCACGGTGTAACGGTTGTACATTGCCATGGTGTAACGGTTGTACATGCCACGGTGTCACGGTTGTACATTGCCACGGTGTACGTTTACATGGCCACTGTGGTACATTGCCACGGTTTGTCACGGTCGGTACATTACCACGGTGTCACGGTTGGTACATGCCACAGGTTGTTCACGGTTGACATTTGCCACGTGTCACGGTTGTACATGGCCACGGTTGTACATTGCAACGGTGTACATTGCCATGGTGTCACGATTGTACATTACGACGGTTTTTGTCACGGTTGTACATTAACCGGTGTCACGGTGTGTACCTTGCCACGGTTGTAATTGGTTGTATTACATTGACGGTGTCAACGGTTTGTTTACATTGCCACGGTGTCCGGTTGTACATATTACCACATGGTTGTCATGGTGGGACATTGCCACGGTTTTTGTCACGGTGTACATTGGCCACGGTTTTGTCCGGTTGGACATTGCCACGGTGTCCGGTTGACATGCCAGGTTACATTGCCACGGTTTGTCACGGTTGGTCACATTACCACGGTGTCTCACGGTTTTGTACATTGCCACGGTTCACCGGTTGGTACATTGCCAGGGGTAACGGTTGACATTGCCACAGGGTTCACATTTTACATTGCCCACGGTTGTATGTACATTGCAACCGGTGTCACGGTTAGATACATTGCAACGGTTTTTGTTCACGGTTTTGTACAGTGTCACGGTTGTACATTGCCACCGGTTGTAACGGTTGTTACATTGCCACGGTGTACATTGCAACGGTGTACATTGCCACGGGGTCACTGTTGACATTACGACGGGTGTCACGGTGGTACATTAACACGGGTCACGGTCTGTGTACATTGCAACGGTTGTCATGGTTGTACATTGGCCACCAGTGTAACGGTTCTGTACATTGCCACGGGTTTTTGTGTCACGGTTTGTACATTACACGGTTGTCACGGTTGTTACATTGCCCGGTGTCACGGTTGTACATTACCACGGTGTAACGGTTGTACAGTGTAACGGTTGTACATGCCAACGGGGTGTCACGTTTTACATTGCCACGGTGTTGGTCACGTTTGTACAGTGTCAGGTGTCAATTGGTGGTAAATTGCACGGCTGTCAGTTGTACATTGAAAGGGTGTCCGGTTGTACATTACCATGTTTGGCACGGTTTACATTACCACGGTTGTCACGGTGGTACATTGCCCACGGTGTCATGCGTGTACATTGACACCGGTGTGTGGTCCACGGTGATACAGGCCACGGTTGCACGTTTACATTGCCCACGGTTGTACAGAAATGGTGTCAAGGTGTAAACTGACACGGCTGTCAAGGTTGTGAACAGTCGTGCCACCGGTGGACGTTGACAGTTCCACGTTGTCACGAGTTGTGTACATTGCACGGTTGGCACCTGTTGTACAGTGCCACGGTTGTCAAAGGTGGTACATTGCCAAAGGTGGACCGGTGACAGTGCCAAGGTCTGCACGGTTGTACATGCCACGGTGTCAAGTTGTACATTGCCAAGCGTGTCACGGAGTTGTACATTGCCCGGTTTGTCAAGGTTGTTACAGTTGCCACGGCTGTCACGGTTTGTACATTGCAAGGTGTCACGGTTGTACATTACCACGGTCGTCAAGTGTACATTACCACGGGTTTGTAACGGTATGTACATTGCCACGGTGTTCATGGTTGTACAGTGTATGTCACGGTTGTTACATTGCCACGGTGTCAAGGTTTTACATTGCCACTCGGTGTCACGGTTGTACAGTGTCATGGTGGTTACATTGCCACGGTGTCACGGTTGTACATTGCCATGGTGTCACGGTTGTACAATTTGCACGGTGTCACGGGTTTTGACATTGCCACGGTGTTCACGTTTTACAATTTGCACGGTTGACATTGCCACGGTGCAAGCGTTGTACATTACCACGGTGGTACAACGGTGTACATGCCACAGGTCACGGTTGTACATTGCCACGGTGGTCCGGTGTACATTTGCCAAGGTTGACATTGCCACGGTTTGTACAGTTGCATAGGTTTTGTCACATTGTACATTACGACTGGTGTCACGGTTCGGACATTACCACCTGGTTTGTCACGGTTGTACTTTGCACACGTTGTCACGGTTGTACAGTGTCACGGTTGTTACAAAGTTCAAGGTTGTAAATTGCCTACGGTGTCACGGTTTGACATTTGCCACGGTGTCACGGTGTACATTGCAACGGTGTCAACGGTTGTACATTGCACACGGTTTTGTCACGGTGTACATGGCCACAGTGTCACGGTTGACATTGCCACGGTCCCTCCTGTCACGGTTGACATTACCAGGTGGTCACGGTCCCCTGTACCTTGCACGTGTCCGGTGGTACATTGCCACGGTGTCCATGGTTTTGTAAATTACAACGGTTGTCACGGTTGTACATTACCACGGTGTCACGGGTGTACATTGCCACGGTGTCACGGTGTACATTACCAACGGTGGTGTCACGGTTTGTACATTGCCACGGGGTCACGGTATGTACATTGCCACGGTTTTTTGTCATTACCAGGTTCTACAGTGCCATGGTGTCACGATTGTACATTACGACGGTGTCACGGTTTTTGACATTACCACGGTGTCACGGTTGTACTTTGCCACGGTGTCACGGTTGACAGTGTCACAGTTGTACATTGCCACTGGTGTTTCACGGTTGTACATGCCACGGTGTAACCGGTTGTACATTGCCCCACCGGTTGTCACGGTTGTAATTGCACGGGTGGGTTTGTCACGGTGTACATTGCCACGGGTACGGTGGTACTTGCCACGGTGTCACGAGTTGTACATTGCCCAAGTTACTGCACGGTTTGTACATTTGCAATGGTTGTTCACGGTTGTTGTACATTGCCACAGGTAACGGTTTTATTACATTTGCCATGGTGTAATAGTTGGACAGTACCACGGTTGTTGTCACGGTTTGTACATTACAACGGTTGTCACGGTTGTACTTGACACGGTGTAACGGTTTTGTACATTTGCCACGGTGTCACGGTTTACATTGCCACGGTGTTTTCACGGTTGTACATTGCCACGTGTCACGTTTAAATGCAACGGTTTGATACAATTGACCACGGTGTCATGGTGATAACATTACCACGGTTGCCCAGTATGTAAGTTGTAAATTGCCACGTGTAACGGTGGTACATTGCACGGTTGTCACGGTTGTACATTGCACGGTGTCACGTTTTAAATTGCAAAGGTTGTACATTGCCACGGTGCACGGTTGTCATTGCCAAGTTGTCACGTTTGTACAGTGTACGGTTTGGGACAGTTGCCACCACGGTTCGGTCAAGATTGGTACATGCCAAGGTTGTACATTGCCCCGGTTTGAAATTGCCACGGGTCAACGGTTGCTACATTAGACGGTTTTCTGTGTCACAGTTGTACCAGTACCACTCTTTGGTGTCACGGTTTTACATTGCCACTGGTGTCATGTTGTACATTGCCACGGCTTTGTCAACGGTTGTATATTACCACGGTTGTCACGGTTTTGTACATTATCACAGTGTCACGGTTGTACATTGCACGGTGTACATTGCCATGCGTTGTCCACGTGGTTACATTTGACACAGTGTAACGAGATGTACATTGCAGGTGGGACGGTGGTACAGTGCCACTTGGTCGGCCGGGTGTACATGGACACGGTCCGGCACGGTTTGTACATTGCCACGGATGGCACGGTTTGACATTGCCACGGTTCACGGTTGTGTACAGTGCCAGGTGTCACGGGTGTACAATTCGAAACGGTGTCAAGGTGATGTACATTGCCACGGTGTCAAGGTTTTGTACATTGACACGGTGTCACGGCGTTTTACATTGCAACGGTTGTCACGGTTTACATGCCACTGGTTCGTTTGTCACGGTTGCTACATTGCCCGGTGTACACGGTTGTACAGTGACACGGTGTCACGGTTGTACAGTGCAACGGTGTCACGGGTTGTACATTGCAACGGTCTTTGTGTTCCACGGTTTTACATTGCAACGGGGTTGTCACGGTTGTACAGTTGTCATGGTTGTACATTGACCAACGGTGTCACGGTTGTACATTGCCACGGTTGTAACGTTTGTACAGTGCAACGGTTGTCAAGGTTGTGTACATTGCAACGGTTCTCTGTCACGGGTTGTACATTGCCACGGGTCACGGTTTTACTTGCACGGTGTCACGGTGTAAGGCCACGGTGTCCGGTTTGTACAGTGCCCGGTGGTAACGGTTGTACAGTGACCACGGTTGTCACGGTGGTAAATGGCCACGGTGTCCGGTTTTACATTGCCACGGTGTCACGGTTGTACAGTGTCATGGTTGTACATGCCACGTTTGGTCACAGGTTGTTACATTGCCAAGGTGTCACGTTGTACATTACACGGTGTTCTGGTTGTACCTTGCACGGTGCTCACGGTTGTACATTACCACGGTGTCACGGTTTTTTGTTACATTCCACGGTGTCAACGTTTTACATTGCCAAGGTTGTACATTGGCCACGTTTTGTCACGTGTTGTACATTACCGTTTTGTCACGTTGTTACATTGACACGGTTGTCACGCGTTGTACATTGACACCGGTGTCAAGGGTGTACATGCCACGGGTGCCGGGGACATTGAACGGCTTTTGTCACGGTTTTTGTACATTGCCACGGTTTGTTCACGTTTTACATTGCAAAGGTTGTACCTTGCCAACGGTGTCACGGTTGTACATTGCCAAGGTAACGGTTGTACAAGTGCCACCCCCCCCCCGGTTGTCACTGTGTACATTGACACCGGTTGTCACGGTTGTACATTTGCCACGGTGTCACGGTTTTACATTGCCACGTGTCACGGTCTTGTACAGTGTCATGGTGTACATTGCCACGGTGGCACGGTTGTACATTGCAACGGTTGTAAAGGTGGCTACTTACAACGTGTCTCCAATGGTTGTAACTGCACACGGTGTCACGGTTGTACATTACCACGGTTGTCACGGTTTTGTAAATTTGCCCCCCCCCGGGTCACGTTTACAGTGCCACGGATTGTACATTGCCACGTTGTCACGTGTTACATACCAACGGTGTCACTGGTTGTACCATGCACATGTCCGGTTGGTACATTGCCACGGTTGTCACGGGTTTGTACATTGCCACGGGTCACGGTTGTGCTGGTACATTGCACGGTGTCACGGTTGTACAATTGCAACGGTTGCACGGTTGTACATTACCACGGGTGTAACGGGTGTACATTGCCACGCTTGTCACGGTTGTAAATTGCCACAGGGTCACGTTTACCATTGCATCGGTTTGATAGTTTTAACATTGCCACGGTGTCACGGTTGTACATTGCCACGGTGTCACGGTTGTACATTACCACGGTGTCACGGTTGTACATTGCCACGGTGTCACGGTTGTACATTACCACGGTGTCACGGTTGTACATTGCCACGGTTGTACATTACCACGGTGTCACGGTTGTACATTGCCACGGTGTCACGGTTGTACATTACCACGGTGCCACGGTTGTACATTGCCACGGTGTCACGGTTGTACATTGCCACGGTGTCACGGTTGTACATTGCCACAGTACGGTATATACAATCTGTCCGTCACTGACCTGTGCATTCCGGGTTTTGTCTGCACTGCTTCATTTGACCGCCCTGACAGGTGCAAATCTGGCAGTTCACTTTAGCCAGCTGACCAGGCCAGTAGGTGACCCCATCCACCTCGCAGGGGCACTCCTCCGGGCGCACACAGTGATTAAGGCTGTCTAACAACAAGCCGTCTGGGCACCAACAGCCTGAGGATGGGAGCAAAATGTCAGGACAATGAGTGATCTCCCAGCTTTGGAGCATGGTCAAATAAATCTCCCAGCATGCACTTGTACAAATCCCAGCACAAACATGTATGTCACAACGGCCACGCGTTACTTCAATGCTGATCTGCCGGTCATGTTATCCAACTGCACCTAAACAAGTAGAGGATCCAGGGCACTACGGGTTTAGTAGAAAATAAATTTATTCTAGGCACACACCGTGTTCTACTAAACCCGTAGTGCCCTGGATCCTCTATTTGTTTATATACTCTGAAATTACACCAGACAGTTTTTTCCCTGAACCACGGACCACCTGTACCTCAAATCGCAAGTATATTGCTTATATTACACACGTACAGGTGTGCAAGACATAACTCTTGATTGGTCCAACCTCACCTGCCACCAGGGACAGACGTTTCCCAGTACTCCCAGCTTGTTGCTACCATTTGGGAATTTAATAGCATTTATCATTACTTTGAGTGACTGTACATCCTCATCACACACAGAGGGTCCGCTGCTACACTCACACAGATGTATTGCGCACCCTCTGCTATTAATAGGGGCTCATTCACCATATTATGTGACGTTTGCAGGAGAATCAGAAACAAGCGCCACTTTATTTAATGAATACTATTTATGGGATAAGAGTGTGCCTCGTATATAGGTCTCCTGGGCATCTGAAGAGCTCATTTTTACTTCTCCCTCCTCATCTTCAATTATCATTTCATCTACATGATACTTTCATCTTAGAAGGTTCAAGAAAGGTGCCGTTAGCTACAAGAGTGTTTCCCAACAGTTCCTCGGGACCCCCCCCCCCCCCCCGATATTCCCTGTTTTACAGATAACCAGCTATTGTAATCACACATTCACGTGTAAGTTAAGTGCACATACGTGTGAGTGGCAATTAATTTACTGTATGATTCCTAATATTTGAGGAGAGGTTTGAGAAACAGTGGAACACAAAGTCCAACTTCGGTGCTTCAGAGACTCCGGCTGGCGATTGTATGGTAATCCAATAAAGTTTTATAACATGAATATATATGTTTGTGAGCGGCGTTCCTTTCTCTGTGGCTGGGAGTATGTGTGACTCTTATCCATGGAAACAGGATTGTTCGGTTCTTGATAGTTTGGTAAGTGTTCAAAGATCAAACGCCTCCTGGGGTGAGGTGAGATGGAACTCAGGCTGAGGCCTCCTGGGTGTATGTGTGTATGTGTATATATGTATGTGTGTATGTGTATATATGTATGTGTGTATGTGTATATATGTATGTGTGTATGTGTGTATGTGTATGTGTGTATGTGTGTATGTGTATATATGTATGTGTGTATGTGTATATATGTATGTGTGTATGTGTGTATGTGTATATATGTATGTGTGTATGTGTGTATGTGTATATATGTATGTGTGTGTAGACAGTGACTCTATCTGTTGGAGTAGTGCAGCTAGTGTAGGTTCCAGCATGCAGAAGGTTACATTCCTCCTGGGGAGGCTAGCTACAGGTGTAGCTAAGTAGAAGAGAACTCCTGAAGGAACATGAGTGTTAAAAGGCAGACAAAGAGCTGCCACTCAGAGATTGCTTTCCCCAGAGAAGGGGTGGGGGGGAGAGAGAGACTTCTCCCCAGCCAGGGTGAAGCTGGATGGCACAGTCCCCTAGGCTTCCTGGGACTGCCTGGGCTGCATACCCAGGAAGAGTGAAGGACGTGAGACTACTGTGGAAGCAGGACTGTCCGGTCCAGTTGTTTGGATACGCAGAGGCATTTCCTGAACTCTTGTGGGACCGAGTCCCCAACACAACAAATAAGGACTTTTGATATTGCATAGAGTATACCTGTAAACCGGACAGTGGGTTTTTGGGCTGAGAAGCAGTTTAGCTGGCGGCAACCAGTTAGAAAGGGCTGGAGTAAGGTTTAGTCAGTCTCCTATAAAGGAGTAGGCTTTACTTTTATGATTTGTTTTTCCTTAAAGGGAGGTGGGCCTGTTGTATTGTTGTGTTTCCCCAGTAAAACAACCCCCATATAATGAAGTAGAGAGTTTCCTGCTTTGAATATGGGACACAAGACCCTGCAACGTGATGCACACACACACACACACTAACTAGTTTGTTCTCTAAAAAAATGTATTGCATCTCCACTAAAATATTAAAGGGGCAATTCAACTGAGTGCCTCGAAAAAAGTAACATCCTTAGAAAGATTCAATCACAATGAATCCTTTCAGACCTGGTTCATATCTTGAAATCTATATATCTAAATACAAAGTCATGTAAATGATCCCGTACGCCAGGTCTGAAAGGGTTAACATAGCGATCTTCCTTATTTCTATCTTGTAAAAAAATGAATATGACTCGCTTGATGTCGAGAACACTGAAACCAAACCCACCGGCGACTCCTGTCTTACTGTGTAACTAAAAGAACAAAGCTAAGCTTGCAATGTTAATGACTACACGCTGTCTTTTAGGGATAAGACCATTTGCCAAACATCACAAAACCATTTGTTTCCCATGGAAACGAGTCCTAGGTGGGAGAGCCCCTGGAACCCCTTACCAGAGACACAGGGCACCTGCTGCTGGCAGCTTCTTTTATTGGACAGGTCAGAGCAGGTGAGAGGGCACGGGGCACACGTTCTGTGTTCCAGGTCACCGGGGCAGCTGGGGGTATCAGGGCAGCCCTCCTGCCGACACACATCTGTACAGGGAAGAGATGGACACCACGGGTTTATAATGTGGATCTCTAGCAGCCATATTAACGTTGGAGAATTGGAGATGTGTTGCAGTGACACCTTTTCTTGCACATACAAAGAGAGTTTTCTTTAAGCGTTTGACATCTCTTAAATCTTCTTCAAAATGGAAAATGTTAAGACCTCACAAAAGATGTGCGAGGTCTCAAGAGCTTCCACACAACCACATCTACGGTGAACCATCTTTTTGCTCCAATAAACAACAATACAGTGATGATAACACCGAGGCACACAAGGGGGGGAAAGGTTTCATTTATAATATTGACTATATATGTGTAATGTAATATTGTTCAATATCCCACAAGAAGACTACAGAACATCACTTTACTTAACAGGTTCTCTTAAGAGAAAAGAATATCCCACAAAGATCGAGATAAAGGGAGTTTACCACCAGTGGGACTTTTATGGATGCCGAGAATATCAGGAAATAAAAAAAATAATAGTGGCCGCAGACCTAAAGTAAAGCAGGCTCATTCTGGTGTACGTATCATTCCAGCCAATGCATACTCAATGTTTAGTGCCATTTAATAGGAGGAGATGCAGATGATAACCTTTATATCAGGTCTGCTACCACTGTTCGTTCTTATCCTACTTTCTAATCTTTACCCTGAACCTGAGTTTCTCCCCAGAGGACAGGGACCTATTTACCAATCTCCAGAGCTGAAGAAAAAGACTCAGGAAGGTCAGAGCAGTGGCGTCCCCCGTTCTGTGGCAGGGTACACTCCCGCCGACGGATCACCACCCCAGCGCAGTCTTGAGTACAGTTTGACCACGTTGTCCATGGTGTCCAGAAGCCATCCACTGAAAGGAGAGCATAGCGATTATCACCTGGAAGCTAGTCATGGGAACGGGACTGATGAAGATCCCCATAGCGGCAATTTAAAATTACCTACAACTGCAAAAGAACCGTCACTATCATAGAAGCTGGATTAGCTGTAATATAGCTCAAGTTACTGTACCTTCAATACTAAAATCTGTCATGTTTTTAATAAATTTTTTCACATTTCTATCATTAATTGGTTGATTTCTTTGTACTACTTTGGCATATTAACATCTGCTTCTTGTTTAGACAGTTTAATACAGGTGTGGCCAACTCCAGTCCTCAAGGGCCACCAACAGGTCACATTTTAAGGAGAATAGTCTTTGACTGAGCCACTAATTGAGCCGCCTGTACTGAAGCAAGGATCTCCATAAAACCTGTCTGTTGCCCTTGAGGATTGGAGTTGCCCCCCACCCCGGTTTAATGGATGACATACACCTGCAGATTTCTTGAAGTCCTCGGCAGACAACTTGGACATTGTGACAAAACAAAGTACCCTCACCTGGGCAGGAGACTTGGAAGCATTGCTGGGCCTGTGTTTCCTCTCCCCGGCACTGCCTCAGCACATCGGTGGAAGGGTTGGCGCAGGCGCGTCTCCGGCTCTGCATCCCTGTCCCACACGGGTGGCTACAGTCAGTCCACGTTCCCCAAGGACTCCAGATGCCACAGTACCGCTCATCGGAGGGAACCCACCCCGAGGTTTCCTCTCCATCTCCACAATCTGCGATCCCGTTACACACCTACAGGCACATGACACGTTCACAGCAAGGAGGCGTGTGGAAGAGGAGAGAGGAACATAACGGAGCAGGACAGGGCGGGGGGAGCCTCGTTGGACCCGGGCAAATGGGGATGTGTTGTAGATTGCGTTGCCTTTTAGGGATCTTCATGGATGAAATAATACTGTCCAGAGCTTCCCAAACTCAGGTGGTCCAGATGTCAGAAGATTAGAAGAGAGATAAACAGAGAAGAAAAAAGAAATGTGAAAGAAACAGAGAATAGAAAGACCAGGTCTCTGCTCCGAAGATACGAAGGATGGGACTAGACAATCCATTTGTGTCAAGTAAATAGCATTTAATATCTTAACTGGCACATAAAGTGAGCCCCACGCTGTGCAATAACATGCCCCCCCCCCCCCCGCTCGTCCTTGTACAGTGCTGCGTATATAGCAGTGAATGCAGAAATGCTGGGAATGTGTCCTCTCTCTCTTACCTGTTTGAATGCCAGACAGCGGCCGCCTGGACAGGAATACTCCGGGCAGACGGAGATAGATTGGTTGCCGTACTTGGGCGGAGCTGCGGTTACTGAGCTTCTGTCTGGCAGGGGATGAAGAGACACTTTGGAGTCAAATCATTGTATAATGCAAGAGATCTATGCACAATCTGAATGTGCACAAAGGGAAATTGTTTCTTTTAGAGCTGGGGCGTCTGCACGCCGTCGCCAGGACTATAAACGCAGTCAAACTCTCCCGACCTCTCCCGTACCTCTCCCCGACCTCTCCCCGACCACTCCCCTACCTCTCACCCACCTCTCACCTACCTCTCACCTACCTCTCACCTACCTCTGCCCGACCTTTCCCGTACCTCTCCCCGACCTCTCCCCATACCACTCCCCTACCTCTGCCCGACCTCTCCCCGAACTCTGCCCGCCCTCTCCCCGACCTCTGCTCGACCTCTCCTCGACCCCTCCCCTACCCCTCCCCTACCTCTCCCCTAACTTTAGCAAATCGTCAAAATATTTGAGCGACGGCTCTTTGTCGATTGATGGGGTCAAAAGAATGCATACGGTACTTCTTGATTTCTTTATGCAATATTGCAATAAATTCACATATTTGTGCCAATATTTGCCAACTTCCACAAACAAAGTGCTAACATTAAGATCAAGTGATCTCTAAATAATATATTCTGGATTGGTGATTTTATTTTTTTATTTTTAAATGTGCCACTATAAGCAGCGGCGAATATTGAAAACTGACAGGACTTGGGCAAAGATTTTGCCCATATAGCTGCTTCGTACGCATAACCGACGCCTAAATCATTCAGGTCAGCTGAACATTTCTCTCCAATCTCCCACTCCTGCCCCTAAACTTTACTGAGCTGCTTATTTGTTTTAGGGGAAACTACCGAACATTACACCCATTACTCGTCAACTTTATTCAGCCATTTGACATCCATTTCTAAGAAACAAATAGATTTGCACACCAACTTCTAGACTCGAAGCAAATAAGACAAAGCAGTCTATTCACTAAGTTAATGATCATTAATATTTCCTTAAAGATACTGCTGCTTAGTTGATAGATCCCTACATCTTTACCATCTCCCCCTCTTTACACCACATTTCCACTACCACCCTCTTCCCATAAGTCACTCAGAAAAGAGACGAAGCATCAAGCTTTGTAGTCAGATGTCTCCCATCTCGTAGTAAGTGCCAGTCACTCATGGTAGTTACAAAAGAGGGAGTAGGTATGATAAAGACATACAATACAATACGATACTTTTTATTGGACCAATAGGTAGTTGAGATGTCACAAGCTTTCCAACCTCTCATAGTTAGGGTAACCCGATGAAGGCCTTTGAGAGGTTCGACAGCTTGTAACACATCAACTACAGTACTTGTTGGTCAAATAAAATGTATCATACCCCCTTCACCCTCTCCCTCCTTCATTACTACATCGAAGAAAGGACCAACATGGCTACCCACCCTTCTTTGAGTCACTCTTGGTCAAGTCTTTTGGAAATGGTGATCAGGTGCGGATATCCCAGTGTGTGTCAATATTTGAGAAGGGTTGTATACAGTATACAGCTGATACACTGCTGTGTTCTTATATTAAAGGCTGACCGGTGCAGTAAATGAACTCTGAACTCCAACATGCCAATGAATGTAAACTCTTACCACAAGCCATCTCATCCTCTCCTTGTGGGCAGTCGGGAGCTCCATCACACACCAGAGAGATGTTCACACACATCCTATTAGTGCAGATAAAATGCCCAGGACAAGGGGGAATCTGGGTAGAACCTGGTCAAATGAAAAATATGTAAGTACAGTACTTGCTATGGTCCATATGATTCATGTTGATTCGGAAGCCTTTGACGAAATGCATCTGATGAATTGTGGACACCGCAGGCCACCGTCGCTGAAGGAGTAAGCTTTCCACCTAGACAACCCTAACCAGAGACAGAAGCCAGCAGCTGCTTGCGCGCATGCACTACACTGAGTCCTGAGGGAAGGACACGTTTTGGGAGGAACAACCAGGGCTGTGCACAAGCCAGGGGAATCCCCGCATGACGCAGAAAGAAGTTGGTGATCGAGAGCTGGGTCGGACACCACGCTGACACCCCACAGGCGAGAGGGAGACGTGTAAAGTCCATGCTGGGAAGCTAATTCACATGCTACTGTGTTTTGGCCATTTGGGCAGTGTGGAAGCCAACCTTTTCCAGTGAGATTTTGGCTCATGTGAGTGTTCACTTTTATAGTTATTTATATTAATATATGGGATTGGTCGGCATATCCCCATCTTACCCTTATTATTTGTGGGTTTCTCTCTCTTCTCTCCCTTACATGTATTGGGGATGACCATCTAAACCACGCGCTGGAGGACTTTTTTCTTCTCTTTTGCTATAGAGCTCGTTACATTATAATACATTAAAAATGTCATTCAGGGTTGTTTAAAAAAAAATGCCACAAGTATTTTCTCATAGTACAGAACTGATTTATTTTTAAAAAATACACACACGTAGGATATTGTTTTGTCTGCAGCTTTAAGTGCAAGTGGCAGATCTGTGCTCTGAACCGAATAAACACAGAATATGTATTGTGGTCCCAATAGTATGAGATTCAGCTATAGTAAACCCTGATGAGATGAAATTACTCTTACCGCAGTTGTCTGTGCTTTCATCTGATTGGTCCCTGCAGTGGGGGATCCCATCGCACAGCTGTCCATAGCCCACACACTCCCCGGTCAGCGTGCACTTGAACTGGTCCAAATCACAAGTGCGGTTACAGTGCTGCTCATCGCTCCCATCCAAGCAATCCACCTCGCTATCACACAGCCACCCCCGAGGCCGACACTCCCCGCTCCCACACTGGAACTCATAGCGACCACAGGGAGGGCCTGAGGAGGGGGCACAAGAGATGGGAGGGAGAGCAATGAGAAACAAGAGAGGGGAAGAAAGGGAAACGGAGGCGAACAGAGAACAGGAAGAGGGCATAGAAGGTGGAGAGGGAGAAGCATGATGGATAGGGAAGAGAGATAATGGGGAGAACATGTAGAAGAGATACATTGAAGAGGATTGAAAAATATGAACAAAGAAAACTAGATGGAGAGGTTCCTGGTATAGGGAGCCAGGCAGTATTATTATACATCAGGGCTGTATTATTAGCCGGTCTCCATTTCCTATTCAGCAAAGCTCTCAGACCCTGATTCTGTAAACTACATAGCGCCTAAAGCCCCCATTGTAGGTCATAGAATAGTAACCACAGACTGTTACAATGACCCTGGCACATGTCCCTTGCGTAGAACTTTAAGAAATAGCGAGCTCTGATTGGATCAGACTTGGGGATATTGTACAATTAATCTGTCTCTACACTCAGTCAGCGCTTAGAAGGTCTCTTTTCCATAGCACCCTGGGAAGCTCCATTTACATTAGTAACTGAAACCCCCATTTAGAATGTATGTGTATAGTTAGGGGAGCCAGCTACTCGTGTAGTAATCCAGGCGCAGTGGCTCCGTTTTGCTTTGCCACCGTGACTTCCAGAAACCCCCCACGTAAATACACTGTAACCAAATAAGAGCCAGATTCCAGTAACCCTATTAACCTGTTTTTATTATTATTATTATTATTATTATTATTATGAGTAGACACAGCTGATGAACAAAAGGATGAGGGGGAGAAGTTGAGTTATAGGATGTCACTAATTTAACAGGCTTTGGAAGCCATTGTAATATTACTTTACAGCCCCAGTAATCGCCGGATATTGGCTGTCATATGCATCCCCTGATTTTGCCGGTGAGATCTTCTGACTGTTATAATAAACACTGGGATCGGAAAATGATGCACTTTGCATACGTCCCCTAAACAATACATGACTGCTCCATTAAAAGCTTTTTTTGTGCATAGCTGTAGTTCTGATTGTGCTAACGTGGTACGTTGGTGGAGTATATGCAGTACTTGGTAACATGATTAGTGGCACTGTATTTGCAGTGATGTTATTGCTGCAGTTACTTGGCACTGTATAGCAGCCTCACCGGTGCTTCTGTTGCTGCCACCAGGTAAGGTTGTTGTTGGGACTTTACCAGCCGTGACTCCAGGTTGAGGCAAAGCAGTGATGCACTGAGCCTGCGTTTCATCGGATCCATCACCGCAGTCAGATATCCCATCGCACAGCTTCTCTCTTCCAATGCACAAGCCGTCTCCACACGCCCAGTGCCCTGAGATACAGGTCCCCGCGCCTACAACATGAGCAAGATGCCATCTGCGTAAGAATGACTGACACGGACATTGGCTCACGAGCACCTCAACCAATGGGGTTTACTCTGAGCAACACAAATAAGCGATAACTCATAATATACTGTACTCGCTAATAGTGCTCTATAATATACTCTCTAATAGTGCTTTATAATATATTCTATAATAGTGCTCTATAACAGTGCTCTATAATATACTCTCTAATCAGTGCTCATAATCAGTGGCTCTAATAATATACCTCTAATAGTGCTCTATAATAGTGCTGCTATAATATACTCTCTAATAGTGCTCTATAATATTATATCTATTATAGTGCTCTATAACAGTGCCTCTATAATAACTCTCTAATAGTGCTCTATAATAGTGCTCTATAATAGTCCTAAAGGTGCTCATATAATAGTGGCTCTATATATATCTCTCTATAGTGCTCAATAATAGTGATCGATAATATACTCCATCTCTCTAATAGGCTCTATAATAGTGCTCTATAATATACTCCTCTAATAGTGCTCTATAATATATTTTTTAATAGTGCTCTATAACTGCTATATAATGTGTCTCTATAATTGTGCTTATAATATGCTTTCTATGTGCTCTATAACATTGCTCTATAATATACTCTCTAATAGTGCTCTATAACAGTGCTCTATTATATACTCTCTAATAGGCTCTATTATATACTCTCTAATAGTGCTCTATAATATATTCTATAATAGTGCTCTATACCAGTGCTCTATAATATATTCTCTAATAGTGCTCTCATAATAGTGCTCTATAATATACTCTCTAATTAGTGCTCTATAATATACTCTCTGATAGTGCTCTATATAGTGCTCTATAATTATTTCTTCTAATAGTGCTCTATAACAGTGCTATATAATAGTGCTCTATAATTGTGCTCTATAATACAGTACCGACAACACTTATTCGAGTGTGGCGGTCTACCGCAAGCCGGGAAATCTCCCGCTTGCTAGTGGCCGCCGCCTCGGCGGCCGCACGTCATAGACGCGCGGTCACGCTTCTCGGAGCGTGCGCCCCTGCACAGCGCGCTCCAGGGGCTCCCCGAGGGAGCCCTGTGTCCCGATCGCGGACAGCGCAGGGGGTTCCGGGGGACCCGGCGGAACCCGGCACGGAGGGAGAGCGCCCCAATCGTGGAGGGCGCTCTTCCGCTGCTTCGGGCGCGCCGCCCGGCTCACTCTCGGGCGCGCCCAGGCTACTGCTGCGGCAGAGAACGGCAATGCTCGAATAAACTCTGCCGCAGCAACGTATGCTTTTCTAATATTGCTCTATAACAGTGCCTATATAATAGTGCTATAATGCGTCTATAATGTCCCTAATGCTCATTTCTTCTAATAGTGCTCTTAATAGTCTCTCTAATATATAATATACTCTCTAATCTATATATAGTGCTCTATAATATAGTCCTCTCGAATAGGCGCTCTATAATATACTCTCTAATAGTGCTATATAATAGTGCTCTATAATATACTCTCTAATAGTGCTATATAATAGTGCTCTATAATATACTCGCTAATAGTGCTCTATTATATACTCTCTAATAGTGCTCTATAACAGTGCTCTGTAATATACTCTCAAATAGTGCTCTATAATAGTACTCTATAAAATACTCTCTAACAGTGCTCTCTAATAGTGCTCTATAATATACTCTATAATAGCGCTCTATAATAGTGCTCTATAATATACTCTCTAATAGTGCTCTATAATATATTCTATAATAGTGCTCTATAACAGTGCTCTATACTATACTCTCTAATAGTGCTCTATAATAGTGCTCTATAATATACTCTATAATAGTGCTCTATAATATACTCTATAATAGTGCTCTATAATAGTGCTCTATAATAGTGCTCTATAATATACTCTCTAATAGTGCTCTATAATATATTCTATAATAGTGCTCTATAACAGTGCTCTATAATATACTCTCTAATAGTGCTCTATAATATATTCTATAATAGTGCTCTATAACAGTGCTCTATAATACACTCTCTAATAGTGCTCTATAATATACTCGCTAATAGTGCTCTATTATATACTCGCTAATAGTGCTCTATTATATACTCGCTAATAGTGCTCTATTATATACTCTCTAATAGTGCTCTATAACAGTGCTCTGTAATATACTCTCTAACAGTGCTCTCTAATAGTGCTCTATAATATACTCTATAATATACTCTATAATAGTGCTCTATAATAGTGCTCTATAATAGTTAATTAAACAGGAGAAAAATCTAGGAGCACAGCAATGAAAAACGAGAACTGGAGGCCAAATGAAAAAATAACAAAAATTTAATGGGACATCAACTATTTAAAAGAGAAACCTGTAACGCGTTTCTCGCATGGTGCGCTTTAGCGTTTTTCATTGCTGTGCTCCTAGTGTTTTCTCCTGTTTACCTGTTCCTGTTACCCGTGGATGCACGCAGCCTATACCTGAGACTTCTACTTACCTGGATTGTGGATTGTGAGTACGCCGTCCATTGACTGTTAGCTGCTGATTTATCACTAAGGGTTACCTGGTATATGCGAGGGTCTGTCGGTTCCCTTAGGGGGACCAAGGGTCCATCGCTTCCAGCTGGTTCCCATTCTATGTGATCTAAGGACTTCCTTATTACAGCTACAGCGTTTATATACTCATGGGTTTGGCTCCGGTATGTTTAGAGTTAATTCAGCCTGCGCGTGATACATGCTGGTCTTCCAGGTTAGTAGCGTCAGGCTTTGAGGTTTATTCCTCTGCTTTGCTATTTGCTCTATAATAGTGCTCTATAATATACTCTCTAACAGTGCTCTATTATATACTCTCCAATAGTGCTCTATAACAGTGCTCTATAATATACTCTCCAATAGTGCTCTATAACAGTGCTCTATAATATACTCTCTAATAGTGCTCTATAACAGTGCTCTATAATATACTCTCTAATAGTGCTCTATAACAGTGCTCTTTAATTGTGCTCTATAATAGTGCTCTATCATAAACTCTCTAATAGTGCTCTACAATATACTCTCTAATAGTGCTTTACAAGAGGGAGTGGCTCGTTGAGTAAAGACACTGAGTAGCACTGAGTTTGAAGCAGGGGAACCTGGTTCATTTCCCAGTGTCAGCTCCTTGTGACCTTGTGCAAGTCACTTTATCTCCCTGTGCCTCAGACACCAAAAAACATAGATTGTAAGCTCGTCTGGGCTGGGACCTGTGCCTGCAAAATGTTTCTGTAATGCGCTACGTAAAACTAGCAGCGCTATACAGGAACATGCTATTATTATTATTATAGTGCTCTCTAATAGTGCTCTATGATATATATATGCAGTGTTCGACAAATCTATTCATTTGCACGCCACGGGCGAGTGGATTTAACATCGTGGCGAGCGCCTATTTGCCCAAGCAGCACACGTTTGGTACTAGGTGGCGAGTAGATTTTTTTGTTCGGCGAGTAGATTTTTTGGTGATTTGTCGACCACTGTACATATGGGTAAGATAGGAAATAAACGTCAGCCTGAGGTAGGTAAATTCCCCTCATTGTTCCAACATCTTCAGGCGTCGGATCTTAGTGAATAGGATGTGAATAATTGCTTAGTGAATAGGATGTGAATAATTAACTTGCTGCTAACTACTCATTTACATACTGTACACCACGTTAAAAACAACGCTGACATATCACATATAAAAAGTCCATTCTCACGGCTTTACTGCTGAGAAATGGCTTTAGTGAATAGGTTGATAAATAAAATTAAAGACCGATAAAACTATCATTCTTTATCATTGAACCCCTTTTCATGAATCTAGGCCTAAGTCTGAAGGCTGTGGGATACGTGTATAGCTGACTCTGCGAAAAACTCGCGTGCCAGTCCATCAGAACTTGCATTTTATCTGAGCTACATGGAGCGTATACCGTGTGTAATGCTTATAACAGATCACTTCTTGTGTATTACATTGTCTACATGTTTGTATTAGAGAGCAGCCACTCCAGGAGTCAAACTAGGCTTAGTCAGCAACTGTACGGCCTATCAACGTGAAATGACGGGATCGTACGTCAGCCACGGGTAGCAGCACAAAAATTGGACTATGTGAACCTTTCTAGCCAAAGGGGCCAGCAACTGCGTTGCGGATCCCACTCACGGTGACTACGTTAAGTAGAAATGTATTTATCTCATGGATAAAGGGAGCTACAAGCCCGGCAGCCTCTTGACCATGGCAATGCCCCAGATGTTGGAAGCCACGTTACCTGAGCAGACCAGCTCATCGGTTCCCGTGGCACAGTCCTGGTCTCCATCACACACCAGCTCCTTCCGCACACAGATCCCGTCTGGACACTGGAACTCCCCTGAGCTGCAGAAGCAGCCCCTCTCATCGCTGAAGTCCCCGCAGTCGTCATGTCCATCACAGCGGTGAATGTACGGCACACACTTACCCGGGGAGCAGCGGAAGTGAGCGGAACTGCACCCTGAGGAGCAGCCTGAGAAAGGGGAGGTGGGTCCAGTTACAAGAGAGGGGGAAATGCAGTCTCAGATTCATGTGCCATGAAACTAAGAGTTAATGACAGATACCGTCACTCTAAAAAGACATTTCAGGAAAGACCAAAGAAATCAGATATCTAGTGTGCTACTTGTGCAAAAAGAAAGGCAAGGATCACTGTACAGGGTTGGAAAGGTGACAGTGTGTGGAAACGGTACTGAGACATTGCTGGAGAAGAGAACGTGTGGATTAAGTTTCATATCTTTAAAAATGATGTTGCCAGCTGTGAATGCCCAATGTTGACGAAATCTGCAAATGTGTGAGAAGGTTTTCCCCATCTCTGGTACACCTGCCAGTCCCCACATAAGTCACGGAACAGGGGTTAATGTATCATGGCAATTTTGGAGCAAAAGTAGGACTATTTCACCGTGCGTCTATGTATCAAAGCATTGTGCTCCGATTTTGCCCCTTCTGAGCTAGCTTGCACCTTGGGGAGAGTCAGGAGGAGTTTGGGGGGGGGGGGGTCTACACTTGTGGAAGCAGATTACAATGAGATTGTATCACATTCTGCCTGCGTCTCTCCGCCCCAGCTTGCACCTCGGGCACCGTCGTAGGAGCTTAGTTGGGGGGAGTTACTAGGCACGATATAATGAGATGTATCACATTCTGCGTCTCCTGTCCCAGCATGCACCTGGGAAGTCAGTAGGAGGGGTTTGGTGGGAGAGTTACACGATGCCGATTATAATGAGATGTATCACATTCTGTTCTCTGTCCCAGCATGCACTTGGGGAGATCAGTAGGAGGAGTTGGGGGAGAGTTACATGGTGCATAGATTATAATGAGATGTATCACATTCTGCGTCCTCTGCCCCCCAGCTTGCACCTCGGGGAGAGTCTGTAGAGGAGTTGGGGGGAGTTACAATGGGGCACAGATTATAATGAGATGTATCATATACTGCTGCGTCTCTGTCCCAGCATGCACCTTGGGGAGTCAGTAGGAGGGGTTGGGGGAGGAGTTACACGATGCACAGATTATAATGAGAATGTATCCATTCTGTGTCTCTGTCCCACATCAGCACCTTGGGGATAAGTCAGTAGGAGAGTTGGGGGGAGGATTACATGGTGCATGATTATAATGAGATGTATCACATTCTGCGTCTCTGTCCACGCATGCACCTTGGGGAGAGTCATGTAGGAGGAGTTGGGGGGGAGTTTACATGGTGCACAGATTATAATAGATTTGTATCACATTCTGAGTCTCTGTCCCAGCTGCACCTTGGGGAGATTCAGTAAGAGGAGTTGGGAGGAGTTACACGTGGCACAGATTATAATGAGATGTATCACATTCTGATGTCTCTGTCCCAGCTTGCACCTTGGGGAGTTAGGAGGAGTTGGGGGGAGTTACATGATGCACAGATTATAATTAGATGTATCACTCTCCCCTCGGCCCAGCTTGCACCTTGGGAGAGTCATCTAGGAGGAGTTGGGAGGGTTACATGGTGCACAGATTATAATGAGATGTATCACATTCGCTCTCGGCCCCAGCTTGCACCTTGGGGGAGAGTCAGTAGGAGAATTGGGGGGGGGGGAGTTATACATGGTGCCAAGATTATATGAGATGTATCACATTCTTCCTGCGTCTGCTGCCCCAGCTGCACCTGGGGAGAGTCAGTAGGAGGATTGTGGGGGAGTTACATGGTGCACAGATTATATGCATGTATCACATCCTGTGTCTTCTGCCCCAGCTTGCACCTTGGGGAGATCAGTGGACATGTTGGGGGAGTTACATGTGCCACTTATATGCAATGTATCACATCCTGTGTCTCCTGCCCCAGCATTCCACCTTGTGGAGAGTCCTAGGAGGAGTTGGGGGAGGAGTTACACGTGCACAGATTAAATGAGATGTGCAGTATCACGCTCTGGAGTGCGGAGGATCACTGGAAATGTATGACAAGCACCATTTGCAAATGAAGCATGAACTTGGTACAACATTTGCAGCTCCTTGCCTCCTAAAGCAAGCCGCACCCATACTAACGTAGTCTATTCACTCTATGAGCCAGACTGGCTGCTACAGCACGAGGCTCTGATTACAGTTTCCCTCTCTCATCACAATGCCAAATCAATGGAAGATACACAATTGCCCTCTTTACTCTCATAGTTTCCATGACATTGACATGTTGGCATGAAGGGCATACCAACAAAAGGTTCCTTGCCCACCTCTTAGGTTTACAGAGACATGTAGACCATATATACTTCTGGTCAGCCTGCAGCCCATGACACCTTCCAGCTGGGAAGACACCTTACAAACCAATACATTGGATGAGCCATCAGCACCTTCCAGTGCTAGCCGCGGCCTTACGGCAGAAAGTGCTTAATAACTGTGGCCCCCACGGGTTATTATACAGCTCCACGTCTGGAGGTGACATTGGACGTCGTTCCTTCACATGGGAAACTCCACCTGATTCATCAGAGTCCATCTGCAAAGCCACAGTCCAGTCCCCATCACAGACTGAGCCCTGGGATGCAGCGTCCATTGGAGCAGCGGAACTCGTCTGCTGCTCGCAGGCTGGAGGGGGACAACCCACTCATCCGAGTCGATCCCACACAGTCAGCGCTGCCATCACAGCGGTGGCCAGGGGGACACATGCCCCGTTGGCACAGCGGTGCTCATGGGGGCACCAGGTCTAGTGAGCAGACCCTCGTCCGACCTCCATCCCCGATCCTCCCATTGTCACAGACCCAGTCTGGGCCAACACGCGCTCCTTAGGCGACCAGACAACTCTTGTCACCACACAGCGAGAGAGACCGGCAAAGTCCTCCACCGGACCCTGCCACAGGCCCGTCTCAACACTGTAGGACCACAGGAAAGGGGGAACAGACTTCAGTTTTATTGTTGGGAAATAGAGACGGACAATAAACCTCATGCACATTTACAGACCTGGGCCAACGTTCGACATTCACAACTGAGAAGATCACATAGTCACAGATATAACGTGTCCCACCATGAAAACTACAAACATCATCACTTACCGAGCACCGGACTTAAGATCTCACTTACTAGCACCTCGACTAACTCCACTTCTGTACGCACCTGGACTTAAACATCTCACTTACTGACACCTGGACTTAACATCTCACTTACCGAGCACCTGGACTTAATCTCACTACGAGCCCCTGACTTAACATCTCACTACCGAGCACCTGATTTTAACATCTCACTTACCGAGCACCTGGATTTACATCTCACTTACCCCCCTGGATTAACATCCACCTTACTGATCCCACCTGGACTTAACATCCACTTACGACACCTGGATTTCCCCGAAACATCTCACTTACTGAGCACCTGGATTTAACATCTCACTTACTGAGCACCTGGACTTAACATCTCACTTACTGAGCACCTTGACTTAACATCTCACTTACGAGCACCTGGACTTAACATCTCACTTACTGAGCACCTGGACTTAACATCTCACTTACCGAGCACCTGGATTTAACATCTCACTTACTGAGCACCTGGATTTAACATCTCACTTACTGAGCACCTGGACTTAACATCTCACTTACTGAGCACCTGGACTTAACATCTCACTTACTGAGCACCTGGACTTAACATCTCCACTTACGAGTCACCTGGATTAACATCTACTACCTCTACCTACCTGTACTGAGGCCTGCTTTAACATCTACTACTACACCTGGACTTAACATCTCACTTATCCGACCACCTGGACTTAACATCCTCACTACCGAGCAACCTGACTTAACATCTCACTTACGACACTGGATTTAACATCTCACTTACCGACACCCTGGACTTAAACATCTCACTTACTCTGAGCACCTGGACTTAACATCTCACTTACTGAGCACTGGACTTAACATCTCCCTTACTGAGCACCTGGACTTAACATCTCCCTTATGAGCACCTGACTTAACATCCTCACTTACTGAGCACCTGGACTCTACCAAATCTCCTTACGAAGCACCTGGACTTAACATCTCACTTACTGAGCACCCTGGACTTAACATCTCACTACTGAGAACCTGGATTTAATATTACATCTCACTTAACTGGCACCTCGATTTAACATCTCACTTACCGCTCACCTGGACTTCACAATCTCACTTACCTGAGCACTGGACTAACATCTCACTTACCTGAGCACCTTGGACTTAACATTCACTTACCGAGCACCTGGCTAATCTCACTAGAGCACTCGACTTACATCCACTATTGAAGCACCTGGACTTAACATCTCACTTCTGAGCACCCCTGGACTTAACATCTCACGTCCCGAGCACCTGGACTTGTAGCTTTTGTGAACAGTTTTGAGGGGAAAAAGTGGCAAATATTAGGAGTACTAGTGTAATTTCCCCAAACTCTTGCAAGTGAGGAAGGCCACTGAACCCGGTTTATAAACCCGACTAGCTTTCACTCCAATGTTTTTCTGTTGACAAATGTATTGTACAATATTGAACTGTTGCTCTCCGGGCACACACCTGGATCGAGCTCCTGAGCACTCAGCAAAGCCCCAGTGACTTGACGCACATCACTTTTATTTTTTTTCATTCTTCGCTTCTTTTGGGTCAAATTAAAAAAACCTGGCCCAAGTCCGCCCCCAAACACAGTTATCGCGTGAGAGAGCGCTGAAACATGGCCAAAGACTCACCAGTTCCTGCAGCTTTGCTCACAGCAGCGGCCACGCTGGAAACGGCACACCCTCCCAGTAGCACGGGCACGGCCGACGAGTCAATGCAGCTTTCCTCTGAAAGTTGAGAAACAGCTCTCTCCTCTGTATCTTCCTACCTTACCCGACGGACAATTTAATGAAGTAAATCCATAAGTACAGACGTGGTTAATGGGAACCTGTTCTCAAGGGTTTGGGAAGCAGGCCCCAGGTGTGAGTGTGAGGAAATGGCCTGTGTTTTGGTAACAGCTGGAGAGCTTGCTGGTTTGGGAGAGATGATTAGAGGTAAGTGCCCAGCGATGAGTGAAAGGAAAGCCATCTTCTTGCCATAAGGCCCTTTCCACCGCCTGAACCACCATACAGAAGACTTTCAAATCACTGGACTGCCGGTGTTGTTCCAGACAGTGAAGGTGTCTTCTGCGACAGAAAGCCTGCTACCGTATCTTAAATCTGGGCGCCTGAAACACATTAATCCAATACGCTTTAATCTCAACATAAAGAACTGATGGAAGGTGCCAGTAATGGGAATGTCTCGGGACTTTAAATAGTGGTGAGTGGACGGGCACGTCCACCAGGGCTATATAATAAAGGTTAAGCCCGGTGTTACCCCCGTGGGGAACCACCGTTGTTTACTTGCATCGCTACCTAGCACTATAGCCAGGGCCAGTACCATTACATGCAAAGTTAAAGTTTCCTGCTTTTCCACTTCCATGTCCCTTACCCAGATTCATGAAACTTGCGTTGTTGTAAGTTTGTGGGGATACTTGGGTTAAGAATGCAATTATTTTTGTTGGGTCAGGAGTACGGGGGTCCGGGAGATACGGAGTACCTTCATTCTACCTGTTATTCACCCCGCGCGGAGCAGGCACGATTTGCCGAACGTGGAGTGGGATTAACATTGGGGCGTGCCCAGTTTCCCCCATACTCCCTGATTTTTCGGGCCCCGGATATCTCAGTCTCCTAGTCCCTCCCTACGGCCATGAGTCCTCCCAGGTCTCCCATGTATCAAAATAGGTGTTCTTGTTTTTAAACATTTATTAATAGGCTCTAATCCAGTCCCAGGGCATCTGCCTAAGGGTGCCGGGAAGTCTGCTGGTCTGTAGTTCTAAGAGGAATGGGATGTTGAAGGTCTCGGGGTGCTAAGTAGCTGGGTAGGTGGAGTACTGGAGGTCCGGAGACAGAGACCCCCCTGCGGGGAGGACCACTCTGGTCTGCAGACTCAGTGGAGACTTGCCCAGTAGGTGGCATGGGTTGACTAGGAAGCGGCAGAATGTCGGCCGCTTCCCATTGGTCAATTCATATGTCCCGCCCCACGGGCATCCAGAGCCGGCTTGACACCCCCACCCCCTCCTGATGTCAGCCAGAGACGAGCTACTGTTTCTATTGGCTAGTGGGATAGGGTTCCCACGCTCTAATTGGCCCTCTCCCTACCTCCTTGCTAAGGATAGCGGAAGGTATGTAAAGGAGATGGCCGAGGCAGAGAACCAGACCTTCCATACCATCCAGTGACTTGTGACGAGAAGCTAGGGCGTGCGGCGTTTCAAAGTTGCTCTGTTGCAAATAGTAAGCCGCCGCTTCATTTGAAGCTAGGAAAGTCGCCTCGCAGAGACTATGTTCCCGTCTTTTGTGCCCAGTTCTACAAATCAAAGTACGCTGTCCGCGGCTAGGACTTGAAACCAAAAAGAGACCAGGAGTACCCGGTCAGGGTAAGCTCACCGAAGCGGGTGCCCTGCCCCTAGGAAAGCCTAGATTCCTCCCCCCCAGATCCCCTTAAGTGTGCTTTTAACTGTGATATTGTGTCATTCTTCTTGTGTACGTGGGTTTCCGGAATAAAACTACATTTTGGGTTCTAACTCCACGCTACTTGTTTCGCCTATCCATGACCCCGACAAATAAAAAAGTGATAAAACTTTCCTGTCCCCCGTGACAGTGAGTTACATGGTAAATCATCCTCTGCAACACGAGACACGGGACATTAAAGCATCTACCGCACAACAGAGACCGGGGACATTAGCATCTACTCTGCAACACGAGACACGGGGACATGTAAAGCAATACTCTGCAACACGAGACACGGGGACATGTAAAGCAATACTCTGCAACACGAGACACGGGGACATGTAAAGCAATACTGTGCAACACGAGACACGGGACTGTAAGCAATATGGCAACACGAGACACGGGTGAAACATGTTCAGTAAACCAGTGAAATAATAAGAGTCGTCTTTGACTAATTCCGTGTAATCCAACAGCCTTTAGGTTACAAAAATAAAAACGTGAAAAGTATTGTGAGCGTTATAACTTTGGGTAGAATAACGTCCTCATCTCTAGTAGGTGCTGGGTGGCACTGGCATGTACCCTCTGCTCAGGTCACACGCCCAGAGTGTTTCCAGGAAGACAGTTTCCTAATCTGTGTCTCACCATGAAGTTATCCAAAAAGATAGTACAGTGCAAGCAACACAGAGCGGTCAATGAAATAAAAACATCAATTTATAGAAAAACATTTAAAAAACGAGGGTGCAAACTCCTACGCGTTCTCGTGTGTATAGCACTTTATCAAGGAGTAGCACTTGACGCCTTGATAAAGTGCTTATACGCACGAAACGCGTAGGAGTGTTGCACCCTCTGTTTTTTTTTAATGTTTTTCTTAAATTGATTTTTTTTATTTCCACCACCCCTGCTTTCTGTCTGCTGTGCGCTGTACTATCTTTTTGGATATCTCTGGACCCTACAAATCGTCTGCACGCCTGAGGGACGTTACCAGGGGAGGCATAGTGAGTCATGTGATTACGCACTTCGGATTATCCCAATGAGGAGGGGAAGGGTATAGCTCACATGCCACTCGCCACCTTCAGGGTGTATTTGTCCTTTATTGGATGCTTCTATTGATTATCACCGATATCACTCAATTGTGGATTTATTACCCCATAAGTCTATGTCTTCCGTTCATTCATTTGGAAATATTCGAGGTGGGACACAGTACGTGAGCACCAGGACCACTAATGGACATGTTCTTACCATGGAGCAGCTTCCCCTCCGGACAGAAGCACCCTTCCACACAGGACAGTGAGCTGCAGTGCTCCTCGGGATCCAGTCCAAGGTTCTTACAGGTCCGAGGACAGGCGGGTCCACAGGCTTCATAGGCCAGCCCATTGTCGCACTGCATAGCTGGGGCCGGAGAGACACAGAGATGGCAGGAGGTTCGCCCAGCAGGTCACGTTCTCATGTGTACGCCCAGCAGTCCGTCCATTCTCAATGTTGTACGCCCAGCAGTCACTGTTCTCATGTACCGCCCTCACGTCGTTTCTCATTGCACGCCCCAGTCACGTTCCATTGTTACGCCCAGCAGTCACGTTCTCATGTGCACGCCCAGCAGGTCACGTTCTCATGCTGTCACGCCCGCAGTCACCGTTCTCGTACTCAGCCCAGGTCACGTGTCTCATGTACGCCCAGCAGGTCACGTTCTCATTTTACGCCCCGCAGGTCACGTTCTCTTGCACTCCCAGCAGTCACGTTCTCATTGTGCACGCCCAGCAGGTTCACGTTCTCATGTGTACGCCCACAGGTCAGTTCTCAGTGCACCGCCCAGCAGGTCACGTTTCACATTGTCCCAGCCCCCCTACCCAGCATGTCACGTTCTCATGTGCACGCCGGCCAGGTCACGTCTCATGTGTACGCCCAGCAGGTCACGTTCTCATGTACGCCCAGCAGGCTTCTAGTGTACGCCCAGCGTCGTCTCTCATGTGACGCCCCACAGGTCACGTTCTCATGTGTACGCCAGCAGTCACGTTCTCATGCTTGCACGCCCAGCAGGTCACGTTCTCATTGTACGCCCAGCGGTCACGCTTCTCATGTAGCACGCCCCAATTCCACGTTCTCATGTCCCCTTCCGCGCCAGCATGTCACTTTCTCATGTGTACGCCCAGCAGGTCACGTTCTCACTGTCGCCCACAGGTCACTTTCTCATGTGTACCCCAGCAGGTCCGTTCTCATGTGCACGCCCAGCAGTCTCACGTTCTCTGTCGCGCAGTCACTCCAGTGTACGCCCAGCAGGTCACGTTCTCATGTGTACGCCCAGCAGGTCACGTTCTCATGTGTACGCCCAGCAGGTCACGTTCTCATGTGTACGCCCAGCAGGTCACGTTCTCATGTGTACGCCCACGGTCCACGTTTCTCATGTGTCAACGCCCGCAGGCACGTCACCTGTGTACCCCGCACAGGCTTCACGTTTCCTCATGTACCGCCCCGCAGTCACTTTCTCATGTGTACAGGCAGGTACGTTCTCATTGCACGCCCAGCAGGTCACGTTCTAGTGTACCAGCAGTCACGTTCTCATGATGTGCCGCCCAGCAGGCGTCACGTCTCATTGTCGCCAGAGTCACTCTCATGTACGAGGTGTTTAACATTTATGTGAAAGCCTGGGACTGTGAACGGTCCCTTATATGGTGGGGTACATATACAGTACAGTATATGGCTTTATGGGCCGCGTGGTCCCTTTACAATGTAGCTTCCCAAAATATGAATTGGGTATGTGAGATCAGAGAAACACAAAAGCCGGAGAGACACAGTGCGTGGCTAAGACCAGTCCTGCTCGAATGATCATTTCTAGAAATAATTTGGGTGAATTTTGACTTGTTTGCTAAATTAATGCTAATCAAATCAATGAATGTGTCGGATCCCATTTCACACTCGGGTAATATTTTTCACACGTACATAGAATCATTACAACCAGTGATTCCCACACGGGGGTTCATGAACCCCTCATCGATCAATGAGGTCCTCTCCAAGGGGTTCGCCCCCTGAAAATGTGGTAAGGGGGGGGATCCCGGCATTATAGTGGGTTCCTGAGCCCTTGTGGGGAGTGCACACTTAGTAAGGCCCAAACTGCACTAGCACTGGGGGATCGCTCTCAGTTACAGCAGAGCTTCCAAAGTCTCTTCCCCAGTGCTTGTCATCCACAGCAGAAAGGCATTGTGGAAGTGACTTTGGAGCTCCTGCAGTGAGTGACAGCACACTGAGGGGCAGTTTGCGGGATTATTACTCGTGTGTTCCCCCCACGGGCTCAGGACACGATACTGCCGTGGATCTATCACATCGTTCTGTTAGCGGAGCCTGACGAGGCGGCAAAAAGATTTATTCATTGGGGGTTCTCAGGACAAATATTAATTAGCAAGGAGGCGCCTCCCTGGCTTTCTAGTAATGGCGTCTCCATCATCAGCCTGGATCTCCATACGTACGACACAAGTCCTGCGTCCTCCAGCGAATATACACTCCCGCTGTTTACACCCTCCGCGTACACGTGCAATGGCCGTGCACAGACACTCACAGTCCCCCGAGTCACATCTGCAGAGACGGGGGGATGAGATCACACAGGATTCACAGGACAGAGGCGACTGGGTCAGGCAGACGTCAAACTAAAGTAGTACAAATGTGTCAGGTTCAGAGCACAGGGGAACATGTGCAAATCTCTCTGTGTTTTCCAGCCCAACACTGGGGTGTATTTGAAGAGATGGTTAGGAAGACATAATCCAAATGCACTCTACCAGACTGAGGCGGGCTGGCCTGGGGCTGAGGAGGCAAGTCACCCCTGGGCTGCCCTGATTTAAAAATATAGGGCCAACAGCTCTAAGTGAAAGAGGGAACTCAGGTTACATATCCAGCCACAGAGGAGCCTGAGCAGCCAGATCTCACTGTGGCTTCTCCCCTGGGCCAGTCCTCTCTGCAGCCCCTCCGTTGGGTCCAGCAGGCTAGTGTTTAGGTCAGCTGGTCAACTCAGTTTGGGGTTTTGTCTTTGTGTGTGTTCTGAATCTGTGCTAATCACTATATGTGGGAAGTGTGCGTCTGTGCTGGTCGTGTGTGTGTGTGTGTGTGTGTGTGTGTGTGTGTGTGTGTGTGTGTGTGTGTGTGTGTGTCTGTGCTGGTCAGTGTATTCTGTGTGTGGCTGGTCAGTTGTGTGCGTGTGATTCTGTTGCTGGTCAGTGTATTTCTGTGTGTGTGCTGGTTCAGTGTGTACGTGTGATTCTGTGCTGGTCAGTGTCTGTGAGTCTGTGCTGGTCAGTGTATTTCTGTGTGTGGTGCTGGTCAGTGTGTACGTGTGTTCTGTGCTGCTCAGTGTGTGTCTGTGAGTCTGTGCTGGTCAGTGTATTTCTGTGTGTGTGCTGGTTAGTGTGTACGTGTGATTCTGTGCTGGTCGTGTCTGTGAGTCTTGTGCTGGTCAGTGTATTTGTGTGTGTGTGCGTGGTCTGTGTGCCACGTGTGATTCTGTTCTTGGTCAGTGTGTGTCTGTGAGTGTGCTGGTCATTGTATTTCTGTGTGTGTGCTGGTCTGTGTGTACGTGTGATTCTGTGCTGTCCGTGTGTGTCTGTGAGTCTGCTGTCAGTGTGTACATGTGATGTGTACGTGTATGTCGGTGCTGGTCAGTGTGTGTGTGTGTCTGCTGGTCAGTGTGTGTTGCTGGTAGGTTTTGCTCTGTGGTGTCTGTGCTGGTCGTGTGTACATGTGAGTGTGTACTGTGTATGTCTGTGCTGGCGTGTCTGTGTGTGTCGGTTGGCTGGTCAGTGTGTACATGGTGATGTGTACGTGTATGCCTGTGCTGGTCGTTGTTGGTGTGTGTCTGCTTGTGCTGCGTCATTGTGTGTCATGTGAGTGTGTACTGTGTGTGTCTGGTGGCGGTTCCTGGTCATTGTGTCGTCTGCGTTCTGTGTCTGCTGGGCGTGTGTTGTTTGCTGTGTCAGTGTGTATCTGTGAGTCTGTGCTGGTCAGTGTGTACATGTGATTGGTGTACGGTATGTCTGTGCTGGTCAGTGTGTGTGTGTGTCTGTGCTGGTCATTGTGGTACATGTGAGTGTGTACGTGTATGTCTGTGCTGGTCAGTGTGTGTGTGTGTGTCTGTGCTGGTCAGTGTGTGTGCTGGCCAGTGTGTATCTGTGCGTCTGTGCTGTACCATTTCTTTGTTGCAAGTTGGGGTTACAGTTCCCTAAAACAAGGATCTGTAACCCATGGAACTTTCTTCCGGGATACAACGGGCGACTCTTCATCAGAACAAGAAGTCTTATAGTATCTTTATGGTATCTTCCCTGTCCTCCACTTTCTCAATGGGGCTTCTCCGCCCCACTTACCCGCAGGCATCATAGACACACCAGTCATAGTACTGCTGGCACAGCACATCCTGGTGGCACGGAGCGAAGAGAGGCTGCAGGACGATGCTGCACCTCTTCCGGGCCCAGGTCACCCGGTGGCTGTTCTCCTGGAAATGAAGGCACTTGTGGTGATGGTAATAACTGCACTGGTCATGCTGTGCAGTAACTGCATACCTAGTACTCAACCTAACACAAAATACTGCACCCCTTCCTAAAATAGTGTGCTAAATATTGCACCCCTTACTAAAATAGTGTGCTAAATATTGCACCACTTACTAAAACAGTGTGATAATGAGGGAGTGATCTGTGGGACTGTGGGGAGTTTGTATCCACGTCTCCCGGCTGCACGATTGGGGCAAAACTGGGAATAAAATCTGCACCTTATTTATACATTTTTACTTCGATAAATTTACATTTATGCCTCGTCCAAATAAGACCAAAATCTTGGCTTTTATATTGTCACACTATCGTTGCAACCTCTGGAGAGAACCACACGGGACCTTCTCCCCACATTTATAGACGTCAGTGACATAAAGGTCCCCATGGACCAGTTATTTTCCAGCCACGAGCTATTTAGAGCTGTGACGTCTCTTCTGTATAATGTGATATTTTGTAGAGGTTTATGTATCAGGGCAAAAATGGTACAATTCTGGGGCAAAGAAATGCATAAAAATATATTATAAAAAATTCATTGATTTCGGTGGTATTTTTTTTATACATTTGGGGGCTTATTCTATCGCCGTTTCGGCAATCTCGTAAAGGCTTTCCGTGCGAGAGCGCCAAAAATATATTTCTTATTCATTTCTTTGCCCCAGAATTTCACAGACCCCTAAAAAGAATCCTGATCCCGCAGATTACAGAATAAGCCCCTTGGGGTGCTATGTATCAAAGTCTAGCGGCTGCAAAACGGGAGTAACAACAAACTGCACCAATTGTAATCAAGAAAAACATCCCTCTGCTTCCCGCGGGACCTTTCCCGTTGATAAATACGGCGCATAGTTTTTGCGTCAGTTTTGCACCCGGGACATTTGGGATTTCTTTGCCGTAGCACTGACTCAACACTACTGCACTTTACTGAATTAGCCCTTATGGCAAAAGGGGTGCAATTTGGGGGCAAAACAATTGCTCCAGATTTATTCAAGAAAGCATTTGATTAACAATAGGATATTTGCATTTGATGCACAAGGTGCGGACGTCTTGCCCCAGAATTTATTTTGCATTGATATGTAGGGGGTTATTCATTACACGGCGATAGTGCCGATCAGGACACTGCTGAATGGAACCTCCCACTAGCAGCAGGTGAAACAGAACGTGGACATATGGAATACTGAATGAGAATGGATAGCGGCCCTTTCTATGCCATTAAATGAGAAACAGGGAAGATTGTTAGGGGAAACGGCGTTGGTTATGAGCACCGATCTGAGCCTCGTACCGTGCACGGGTGTTCAAAGTCATCGCTGTGCACCTCGGGACACATGAGGCTCATCCGCCAGCTGTTTCCAAACAGGTCCGAGGTGGGCTCGATCATTCCCTGGCGACTCGTGAAGTCGTTCTCCGTGTCCCCGTCAAAGTTCCCGCACAGCCCGCTCACCCGGCCTTGGAAAGCCGGATCCAGCTTCACATACACACGGGTCCCTGCCGAGGAGGAACACAACAAAACCTTTCCTAGTAGATTAGGGTGTTTCCAAGTTATTGGGTCGTCCAGTCCAACAGCTGCTCAATGTTCCCTCCCCCGTAGTGTGCACGGCGTCGTTAACGTTTCAGACATTAGGCAGACAGTAAATGGCTGAACACGCATGCAGGTTAATAGTGAAGGGGAGACAAGCAATGCATAATGATGCAAAGCAGTAGTATAAGTGCCTGACGTTACTCCTCATATTGCTCCATCTAACCATTCTCCACATCACATGCTGACATAAATGATGCCCAAATTCATGCAGAGCACCTGCATGTAGTGGCACCCATGTGTGGGTTATATTCTCCTCCACATCACCCTCATCACTGAACTCCTTGATATCAAGGTGGCCAGGAGTTTAGTTGGATACAAGGACGTGACTATCCCACCACAAAGATTCTGTGAATCTCTGACACAGGCATCTCTCTAAACGGTCCTGTGTTTCTGGAGCTCATCGGCGCAACCCCAAAAAGAGGCAAAATACCCTAATTCCCTCCCCCCTCGACTTCCTGTCATGACAACTTTTATAAGCCAAATGTTGGCATTTGAGATAATGATATAAGGGATTGAGCGTGGGAGGTTGTGGGGAAATGTATACTGTACACAATATAAAAGCTCCTATCAGGGAAACAGAAAATTAGGAAGATCTACTAATGACCTACTTACTTACATTGGGGGAAAGTGCACATGGTACAAAGCCAACTAAATATCAGGGATTAATACTGAGAGATGGCCAGTATGGGGGCTGGAGAGGGCCCAGCTTTGTTTCCTCAGCCTTCTGCTTTATGGAATAGCCAGTTCTTAGTAAATTATACTATTTCCACCCATGGATGTAACCAGCGCAGCGCAATACAGTAATGCTCACTATTAGAAATATGAGTATGAAACTAATTACATAAATTATTACTACCGCTTATTTGTAAAGGGCCACCATATTCCGCACCGCGGTATAAAGGGGGTACAGAGTTATGTATATTAAATAAACAGAATGACATACAAATAAGGAAATAAGGACAAAGAAGCACAAACAGATACAGAAGGTAATGAGGTCTCTGATCCGGAGAGCTTACACTCTATAGGTAATGAGGGCTCTGATCCTCAGAGCTTACAATCTAGAGGACAAACTTAGAACAAAGGGTAATGTGTCTGCTCATTGTGGGATGGAGTTTGGCTCATGGGGGTGGGGTATGGTGCAGCCGCACAGCTGACTGCATTAAGGTTTGGGGGTGAGGATGTTAGGGGGTGTTAGTATAGCGTTTGTTCCAGCCGCACAGCTGACTGCATTAAGGTTTGGGGGTGAGGATGTTAGGGGGTGTTAGTGTAGCGTCTGTTCCAGCCGCACAGCTGATACCAGTAGGGTTGGAGGGCGGGAGTTGGGTGTTAGGGGTACGCCAAATAGGCTTCCTTGAAAACGTGAGTTATCAGGGAGTTTTTAAATGTCTGAAAGCTGGGGGACAGTCTGATGGTGCGTGGCAGGGAATTCCGGAGAGAGGGGGCAGCACGGGAGAAGTCTTGTAAGTGACAGTGAGAGGAGGTCATAACGTTTTATACACCTGCTCTTTCAACTCTTACTCCTCATTCTCTGCATAACCTGGGACCTCTCTCGCCCTGCCTTTCTCTCCCTGCTCCCTACATCTCATTATACCTCCCTATTGCGTTTTGTGTACAGTTTCCTCATTCCTTTGTAAACTTTTCTATTCTCTCCACCTTCCTCACTATCCTCCTATCCACATTTCTTCACCTCTCCTCTCCTCCACCTATGCCTGTGCCTGTACTCTACACCACTATTTACACACCTCTTTCCCAACAACTTCTACACCCCTCAAAAAAAAGCACCCCTTCTCTCTCTTTACTCCTCCTTGTTGCTGGGGATATCTCTCCTTATCCTGGACCCAGCCATACACACACTTCTCGCCCACACCTCCCTGCCTTCTCCCTTCCTGGTAAGCCTATTCCTCGTCTTCCTTCCCTTCTCCTGTGCCCTCTGGAATATCCGCTCACTGACTAACAAGGCTCTGCTTGTACATGACCTCTTCTGCTCTCCACTCCTTTAATGCTCTCCAATCATCTGCTCCTCCCTACATATCTGCTCTCATCTCTCGCTATGCCCATGCTTGTCTCCTGCACTCTACCCATAACTGTCTCCTTTCCACTCCTATAACTCTCTCTCGCTTAAACCTTTTTCCCACTGCACCTTACCTGTTAAACTCTCTCCCACTCAATATACACCAAGCGCCCTCTCTCCCCACCTTTAACACTAACCTTAAAACGCACCTCTTAAATGAAGCATCCCAATAGCCTGGACTCATGGCTGCTGTCCCACACCCACAGTCAATCCTGCCAGGCACTGCCATCTACTGCACTTATTCCCTCATCTATTGTCTCTGTGAGTCTCCCAACATACCACTTAGATTGTAAGCTCTCCGGGTCAGAGATTTACTTTCCTATTATCTGATCTGGTTTGTTGCCCTTTCTGTACTATAATTCCCTGTACCGTATGGTTTATTGTAAAGCGCTGAGTACAGCTGTGGGCGCTACATAAATAAAGATATACTGTACATACAAGGTAGGTGGATATTGTGGGCAGAACATAGGGGGTATTTAGGGATATATTTGGATATGAGGGCTGAGATGTGACGGGGAGCAGCGTTATTGAAATATATCGCGCATGGATTCACTCCTCTTCCTGTTGGAGGTTTCATGAGTAGATAAAGATTGGGAAAGCAATGTCTGGATTGTAAGTATCAGTAAGAACAAAATGTGGGTCTACTGTGAACGTCTCTTACCTCCATCCCACAGAACGCTCAGCCCCATGTGGGAGATCAGGATGGTAAACAGCCCAACCCTTTCTAGGATTATCCCGTTGCCACTGTACATCTTGGGGGCCCTCACAGCCACGTCATTTATCATCACCTCTTTACCTGGTCAAACAGAAAAACACACACTTTTCAATTCCACTATTAGTCACATAACTCCCACATCCCCATTCATAGCAGGGACCTGCTTTATATTCACCCAGTATCTCCTTCCCAACACATGGGGCCTCATTCAGAGAAGGTTGCTAAAAATAATCGCATGGGCATTTAAAATTACGTTTTTATGGGCGTTGCTATCACGGTAGTCAGAAAGCCTCGATTACCTGTGATAGCAAAATTCCCAAAACGGGCGAGTTGCTGCCAGCGAGAGCATCGAGCTTCTGAAAAGGCCTAAACCGGCGATTCATTTCTGCAGCAGAGAGAGCCGCCTCTCCCAGCGGAAATGTCGCCCGAAAATTATTTATTTTAATATACATTTCTTTCATAGTGTAGATGTGCAGGGGGTCTCCGGAGCTGAACCGCGTTGGTTTTATGTCCGGGGACCCCCTGCTTCCCGAGATACAGGCACCTTTATGGGGTGCCGGTATCTCCTATGCAAGGAAATGTCCCGGTCGCGTGACGCGGGACATTTCAATGCAATGGGATTGGGACAGTTTGAATGGAACTGCCAGGAACCCCCGCTGTTAATCCGATGGGCCATTAGTCTGTCTGCAGAAATGTCACTGAAATGTTGCAGCATGTACCCAGCATGCACCTGGGTCTTGTTGGTGAGTGCCCCAAATTTGTTTTAGAATAGTCGTCGGCGCTACAGTACATCGAACAACAGGAGAGTCCTTCAGAATGTTCCAGGTGTAAACATTCCATGTGGGGTCACCTGCTGCATGGAACAGCAAGGACCGTGAGCTCTGCTCAATGCAACATCCTAGTCATGGAAGGAAGTCTTCTGGTGGGAGTTGTGTCCAAGTCTCCCAACTGCAAATAAGAGGCAAACAATGGCACCAAATGTATCCAAAAATAATGTTCTATTAGATAAAGTAGGATATTTTAATTTAGTATATAATGGTTCTGATCTGTTCCACGGTTGCCACGGTTTTGCAGGCAGGAGACTTTGGGCCTTATTTAATATATCCGGAACCGCTGGTGCTAGATAATAAACGAGTGTAGCACTGGGATGCAGCTGCAATGCATACTGGATAAGGGCCCTTGATACATAGCCTAACTCTAGCCCTTACTGGGAGATACACTAAGGGCTAATGCGGGATATTGCACCCTGGCCTGGCGTAACTGCCGTTCAATTCAATGGCAGTTAACGATGTACCGTGAATCCCGGCGTTAATATTAACCCTGAACTCCTCCAAGACATGTATGTTCCTCTGACCTCTCAGCAGATGAACAATGGTGTTTCCAATCATCACCACAACTGATTTGGTGCAGGTGATGCCGCTGGTGCCACAGGGCACGTTCTCGGCCGTGACGGTGAAGAGGCCGTTGTTCTCCCGTGCCAACACGTACTGACAGTCCCCAAGGAAGGTGAATGAACGCCCATCAAAGGTGATGTAATGAGGGTCGCCGGTGGCCGTGCAGAGTCCAGCACACGGGTAATCGGTGCATTGCCAGTGGCGGTTCTTACACACACTGCAAGGAAAGAAAGATGTTTCAGGCAGGTGAGGATGAGATGTAAGGGCCGTGAAAGTAGGTCACACTGAAAGTCTTGTACAGTATTTAGGGTATGTGTAGGAGTACACGGACATGACGCAGCATTCTTACCAGGTATTGCAATCTTTCACAATGGTCTCATTGGGGTGGTGGAGCTTTCCATGGTGATGACAGGGACAATCCTCTGGAGAAACACATCGGTCCTTCTGCAAGAACATACATAAAGTCTTCTGATGTACTGTCGTGTTTAATAGGGCAGGTGAAGAATCTTACCAAGGGACAAATATCAGTGAGCCACGAGTGAGAGTATCCACAGGGAAGTACACCTTTCTTAGACCTAAATGGGTGCCTTGTTCCAACAGTAATGGTGGAAGCTATTATTGGTCCAGGTTTCCTACTAGAAGACTCCACGTGCTACAATTCTAATCATACTGGGCTTTGGATTTGTGAGGTGATGAGAATTCCCTTCACACTCATTGATTAATGGGATTGGCTTTCCATGTACCAGAGAGCACAGAGAGTTCTTCAGTTACACAATATCAAGGTAAGATACCTGTGTAATGGGAATGCCTGAAGCCGTTTGTTATTACAGGATAACCTGGTGGCAGAGCACTCACAATATCAAGAAATAAGGTTTATCTTTCCTAGGAGCAGCTCAAACCCCCCCCCCCCCCCCCCCCGCTCTGGTGAAATATGGAATATCAGGTAATATTTGGTGTGGATATAGATAGTAATATAAGCTCAAGAGGGAATGTCATGAGAAAAGGCCAAAAATAGTATTCTTCCATATTCATTGGACGGAGAAGGTTAGCGCCTGAATGTAATATGTACATTGATACATTATCACAAACTACATCTGCTAATCCCTGGTTTTCCCTATTTATCTACCGTGCTGAAGCATTGAGATTCACATGGCATGAAGCAGACTCACCAGAAGCACAGCGCCATCCGGGCACACGCACCCCGCAACGGGGTCAGGGCAGGTCAGGTTCTGCTCCAGGCTCTCACAGGTGCGCACGCAGGACGCCTGCGCATATACCATGTCCCCAGGGCAATACGCCGCTTCAGGGCAGCTGGCCTCCGTGCAGTCCCACACGGCACTATCACAGACACTGAGAGCGGGGAACACGAAGCAACGGAAAACAGGCAATAAAAACATGGACCGGGTAGACATCTGTAATAACGTCTGATTAAAGTAACGCAGCGGCCGGGTCATCAAACCGTGTAGTAATTTCTTACTCCGGGGGCAGATCATGCGTTGCATTCCTTACGTGCCATTCGAACGTATATTTATATATTATGAGCGTGATGTATCAGAGTTTCTCAGCTGTAATTGTACTGCACAGTAAGTGCAAACAAACTGCATCATATTTATCAAATCAAAAACTCCCATTGACTTTATCTTTGCTGAAGCGGGGGCAGATGGGTTTTACAGGTGTTGCCCTAGTTAGGAGACCTTACTCCAGTCCTCACGCCCCCCCCCCCCCCCCCCAACAGGTCAGGTCTGCAGGATATCCCAGCTTCAGCACAGGAGGCTCAATGAGAGGCTCAGTCAAAGGCTGAAGCAGGGACTGATTGAGCCACCTTTGCTGAAGCTAGGATATCCAGAAAACCTGACCTGTTGGGGGGGCTTGAGGACCGTGATTAAGCACTCCCGCCTTAATACATCACCGCCCGTGTGTTTTGTGCATTACGATGTCCTATCTGGGGATAATATTTCTACTGCTTTATATGCACACATTTTTATTTTTTTGCTAAGTTTGTCTTTTTTGGCAAACTCTGGTCACATTGTAACTATTCAATTTCCAGTTTTCCAGTTCAACTTTACACGTGTCATACTGTGCATGGGAGGCAGAGATCTTTACACGTGTCGTACTGTGCAATGGGATGCAGAAATCTGTACACGGTTCATTAAGTGCATGGGATGCAGAGAGCTCTTTATACGTTTCGTACTTACATCGGGGTGCAGAGCGATCTTTACCACGGTGTCGTTAGGGTACATGGGGTGAGAGACAGAGGATCTTTAATGTGTCGTACTGTAAATGGGGTGCAGAGATCTTACACGTTCATTTAATGTACATGGGGATGAGGATTTAACCCGTTTCGTAATGAATGGGCTTGCAGATATCTCTTACACGGTTCGACTAATGGGAGGCAGAGATCTTTACACAGTTCGTACTGTGGCATTGGGAGGCAGATTTTACAGTTGTCGTTACTGTGCATGGGATGCAGAAGTATCTTTACACGTTTCGTACGTAGAATGGGAGCAGAATCTGTTACACGTTCGTTACTGTGCATGGAGCAGAGAATCTTTACAACGTTTAGTATGTGCCATGGGATGCAGAGATTCTTACAGTGTCGTGATGGTGAATGGGTTGCAGAATCTTTACAGGTCGACGGTGCATGGGATGCAGAGATCTTTACACGTGTCGTACTGTGCATGGGGTGCAGAGATCTTTACACAAAAAGTAAGTGAGGTTAAGCAGCACTCTACTAAAATGGATTATGTCAGTAGATAAATAACTGATCTGGTGCACGGAAAGAGAGAGGGTCTCCTGGCCCCCTCAGAGCAATAACTAAAAGATATAATGGTTCCCAGCACTCAGAATAGACAAAGGCATCAATAAGAACTAACAATGATGTATTTGAAATAATTAAGGTGTAACATAAGCCAGCCCTATTAAAGGCAAGGAGGGAGCCTTACAAAGGAATGAGGGCTATACATAAAGTCACAAGTCTGGAGAGAGAGGGGGGTGGGGGAAATACGCAGGGAACAACAACCATGGGGGGCAAAGAAAAGGGGTAAAAAAGGAAGGGTGAAAAATGGATAACGTATAATACTGACACAGGGTGGATATATACTGTATGTAATACTGACACGGGGTGGAGATATACTGTATGTAATACTGTCACAGTGTGGATATATACTGTATGTAATACTGACACAGGGTGCATATATACAGTATGTAATACTAACACGTGTGGATATATACAGTATATAATACTGACACGGTGTGGATATATACGGTACATGTAATACTGTCATAGTGTGGATATATACTGTATGTAGTACTGACACGGTGTGGATATATACTGTATGTAATACTGACACAGGGTGCATATATACAGTATGTAATACTAACACAGTGTGGATATATACAGTACATGTAATACTGACATGGTGTGGATATATATACGGTACATGTAGTACTGATGCAGTAGTCATGTGGTAGAGACATTCAATGAAATCAACCTATCCTGTGGTGCAGAACAAAACAGGCCATAGGGTGATTTCATCAGACATCTCCTACCACTCATCCATAAGTTAGAGAAGAGGGAAGGAAAGACGGCTCGAGACAACCAGCTGAACCCTACCACCAGCTTGGACTTCTCCACCATATTTCCAACTAGATCCTTCCCGCCCTGTCCTCCCTAGATCCAGTCATGGCAACATACCAGGTTTTGCAGCTCTGCTGAATCTTGCTTCCGGGTTGATGGGTCTCACCCCCGTGATGGCAGGGGCACATGGCAGGCTGGACACACTGGCCACTGTCATCCAGCAATAGGCCCTCCGGGCAGTTACACCCGGCCACACAACCTTCCATCTCCTGACAGAATCCAGCTCTCGCCAAGCGCAGGTCTGCACAGGTCTTCCTGCAGGGGGCAGAGCACTCTATGTACACCTGTCCTCCAGTGCACTGAACAGCTGAGGGAGAGAAATGAAGGCATGAACAGAGAGAAGGTGCCCACCGCGCGGGGCAGAGAGATATACTGCACCGACACACTTTATTCGAGCAAATACCCGGTATGTACCTGGCAGATACCTGGAATGCGCCACTCCTAACCTCTGACAAGCCCCGTTGCATTTGCCTTCCCAGCCTGGGTTCATGCCTGGCTGATGGGCGGCTGATCTGTTAAATGATAATGATTAGGATTTAATAGGCTGCAATGCTTCGCGTGTCTACCAGATGGCATAAATTCATGAATTGTAATGCAGTTTATATATATATACTGTGCAGTATTGCAGCCAGCGGGAATAAAATGCTTCAATCCCTGCTTGGAAAATAACTCAATGTACTCGGGCAGAAAACAGTCACAAACCTCAATACACCCGGGTATACCCGAATTCGTGGGACTAGCCAAGCTCGAATAAAGTGTGTCGCCAGTGTACTAGAAATGGGAGAAGGAAGAGACAAAGGAGCATAGTATGGATAAAACAAAAAGATAACAAGCAGTCAGACGGACCAGGAAAGATGGAAGTGCAAAAACATGCAGGAGAAACGTATTATTATTCTCGTTTATTTGTGAAGCGCAAACATACACCACAGGGCGGTATAATGGGGGTACAGAGGTACGTATATTACATAAACCACTACAAGTGAGGACACACATGCACACACAGATACATGGAGGTAATGAGGGCCCTGATCCTGAGAGATTACACTCCAGAGGGAGCGAGGGACAATGTTGAACCTGTTCTAGCTTTAATGTGGAGAACCCTATAAATGTGGTGGTGTGACACTACGTGGCGGGAGAGTGCAATCCTCGAACTTACGGCAGAAGGTCTGGTTTCTCCAGGACACTAGGGCTCCCTCCTGGGCGCATTGCCTGGCATAGGCAGACACGGCACTGCACAGGCAGTTCTTATTAGCGGCACAGCCGCACACATCGTACTGACAGAGTTGGTGATATGGTTCCCACTCAACCTGGTCGTGGCAAGTCTGTGAGGAAGTCGTGGAAAGGGGAACACAGGATAAGAAGAAGGGTTAGGAACGCAGTTTACAGGCCACTGCCTGTCATATCGTGATATCAATATGTGATATATTGTGACACACCGCACTGTCACTGGGGGCCATATTTACTAAGCGATGCTACTCCAGAAGCTACCTTCCAGCGCTGGAAGACACCGTATGGACCATTCACTTGAAAGGTCCATGAGGTTTGTTCCGGCATCAATATGGTCCAGAATTCAGTGACAAATCTGTGATGTGCCAGAGTACTGTGTGTTATTTAGTGATAACTTGGTAGAAAAACAAGACAAAACAAAAAAACACAGAGTCGTGAAGGTAACAACAATAGCAGATGCCCGATGTTCTCTGCAGCACAAACTGCCGGGTACTACAGGGTCTGGGCTCACCAGTAAGCAACGCAAATGTATGGATGGAGCCTTCTTCCTCTTTGGGGTATGTTACCCTCTCACTTCCCTTTACTTCCTCTAGTATAAACTCCTAACATAGCAATACCTGGAAAATGGAGCTGGAGATCACAGAGCAGGCATCCGCTGCGAAATCCCTGCGCTGCGTATACGTCCCACACGGGTCAAATGTGAAGGGTCCCACATCGGGGCAGGCAGCAGATGCCTTGAATTTATTGGCGAACGCAGCGCTGCTGGTCTCAATGTCCCCCTCAGGGGTGGTGAAGTCATCGTTCTGGTTCCAGTTATACGTTCCACACAGTCCCCGTACCTTGGTATTTGGTACAGAAAGGAATATATTAGGACTACTTGTCGGATGACCCCATTGGTTTAGTCATCCTAAATAAATCCCATACCCCAGCCATGAATAACATAAGGCACGAAAACGGGAAGCAAAGTGGAGCCCATATGGCCAACCTAGTGTGCTCATTTGCGCTACTTACTGACGTGAGATTCCTTATTACGATTGCGCTGTGTCTATACAGGTCCGTTGTAAACATTACAATGAAATATTATCAGCAGGACTCCATGGTCCTGATGCAGACACTTCTACAAACCGTAGTGTGTGTCATACTGCGTGTGGTCCCAGCTACAGGAATGTTATCATTCACTGGTTTGCTCTCGTTCGCCATACCGTTCAATAATACGGCTTCAGGTAGTAAAGGGGAGACTCCCATACAAAGGGAGAAAGCACAATTCTTAGATACAACACTCAGATTGTAAGCTCTTCGGGGCAGGGACTCCTTTTCCTAGTGTTACTGTCATGTCTGAAGCGCTTATTCCCAGTATGTGTTATATTATTAGTATGTCCCGTGTATTACTGCTATGTACATTTTATATTCCAAGGAACTGCACCTTTCACCTGGTTTGAACTGAGCGGATATTCTGTATTGTACCTGATAACGACCCGAACGTCACGTCGGATACAGCTTCTCTTCCGTGTACTCTTACCTTGTTGGCGAATGCTGGCTGCAGGGTGATGTAAGCAGCTGGGAACTCCACGCTCCACAGCACGTGGGCTGCAAAGGTCTGAAGCAGAAGGAAGGAGGAGGAGACCCGTCTCACAGACAGATCCGGACTGACGAAGGGCAAGGTCACTTCAAGGCCATTCACGGTGATGTCCCCTGAGGTGAGAATAGAAGGAGGCACAAACCCATGAGAGAGCGGTAACTCTGTCTGACCGCAGATGGGGGCCCAATGGGGGCTGTGCACCAAACTTCAATCTGACGTTAAGGACCAAATTCATTTGAATATTAAATATGGTGGTAATCTCAGTTAATAAAAAGTATAAGATATAAACAGCACTAAGGGAACTGTATATAAATGAAATATAAATGGAATCGTGGTGCAGCAGGAACAACAGAGGGACCCCAGAACAATCAAATATAATCACACAAAGGGTTCCCAGCACTCAAATGTAGAAATAAGTGATGACGTACAAAAGAATACGCCAAGAATAAAATATATTACTGAAAGAATATAAATAAACATCGGGGGAGAGGGGGCAATGTTTCACGGGTTGAACCCCTTCTTCTGGCCTGCTCCCACAGATCAAAAACAGTCTGTGGTACGTCCCTTAGCGCCTCCCTCCCTAATAAAAAACAGTCCAAGAGAAAACTCAAAAGTTACAGCTACAGTCCCTACAGAGAAGAATAGGCTCCTCACTAGCAAACCACTAAATGCAGTGTGATCCCCAAAGGGGGTAACCGTACGTGCAGCCAGCAACTGCTAACACTTCTAATGCATTGAGTTCATGGAATTTATACTATAGTTTGCTGAGGAAATGTGGCGGTAACTCGGGAAATAACTAAGGTCACCCAGGAAATAACCAAGGTCACCCAGGAAATAACCAAGGTCACCCAGGAAATAACCAAGGTCACCCAGGAAAATAACCAAGGTTCACCCAGGAAAATAACCCAAGGTCACAGGAAATAACCAAGAGGGACCCAGGAATAAACCAAGGTCACCCAGGAAATAAACCAAGGTCAACCAGGAAATAACCAAGGTCACCCTAAGGGAAATAACCAAGGTCACTCAGGGAAATAACCAAAGTAACCCAGGAAATAAACACAAGTAACCAGGAAATAACCAAGCTCACCCAGGAAATAAACAAGGTCACAATCCAGGAAAAATAACCAAGGTGACCCAGGAAAATAACCAGTCACCCAGGAAATAACCAAAGGTCACCCAGGAAATAACCAAGGTCAACTCAGGAAAATAAACCAAGGTGACCAGGAAATAACCAAGGTCAACCCAGGAAATAACCAAGGTAACCCAGGAAATAACCAAGCTCACCCAGGAAATAACAAGGTACCAGGAAAATAACCCAAAGTAACCCAGGAAATAACCAAGGTACCAGGAAATAACCAAAGGAACCAGCAAATAACCAAGGTCACCCAGGAAATAACCAAGGTCACCCAGGAAATAACCAAGGTAACCAGGAAAACCAGGTCACAGAAATAACCAAGGTAACCCAGGAAATAACCAGGTCACCCCAGGAAAAACCAAGGTAACCCAGGAAATAACCAAGGTCACCCAGGAAATAACCCATAATGCACCTTCCAGATCTGGTTACATCCTTCTGGGTTTGTGTCAACTATTGTATACAGTATATAAGGGTCTTCTTATACTTAGTTTGTATATAAGGGTCTCCTACTGTATACTTAGTTTGTATATAAGGGTCTTCCTATACTGTTGTATATAAGGGTCTTATATACTTGGCACCGCCTCCCGTGCAGGGCCAGCACACACGTGCAGTGCTTACCTGTGCTCCGGAGCCTGACAGAAGCCCTGTGCGCAGTGATGGTGAGTGCACAGCATGCAGCTGACCGACCGTGGCTTCCGCAGGCCACGTTTCTGCAGTGATACAGCTTCCCGTCCACAATCCTACAGGAAAAGTATCAGCCGCGTCAGCAGCAGCAGTCAGGGGAAGCAGCAGCAGGCAGGGAAGCAGCAGCAGTCAGGGAAGCAGCAGCAGTCAGGGGAAAAAATCAGCAGTCAGGGGAATAGCAGCAGCAGTCAGGGGAAGCAGCAGCAGTCAGGGGAAGCAGCGCGTCAGGGGAAGCAGCAGTCAGGGGAAGCAGCAGCAGTCAGGGGAAGCAGCAGTCAGAGGAAAAATCAGCAGTCAGGGGAAGCAGCAGTCAGAGGAAAAATCAGCAGTCAGGGGAAGCAGCAGTCAGAGGAAAAATCAGCAGTCAGGGGAAGCAGCAGTCGTCGAGGGAAGCAGCAGCAGTCAGGGGAAGCAGCAGCAGTCAGGGGAAGCAGCAGCAGTGGGAAGCAGCAGTCAGGGGAAAATCAGCAGTAGGGGAAGCAGGTCAGGGGAAGCAGCAGCAGTCAGGGGAAGCAGCAGTCAGGGGAAAAATCAGCAGTCAGGGGAAAGCACCAGCAGTCAGGGGAAGCAGCAGAGTCGGGGGAAGCAGCAGCAGTCAGGGAAGCAGCAGCAGTCAAGGGGAAGCGAAGCAGTCAGGGGAGGAAGCAGCGTCAGGGGAAATCGCAGTCAGGGGAAGCAGCAGTCGGGGGAAGCAGCAGCAGTCGGGGGAAGCAGCAGCAGTCGGGGGACGCAGCAGCAGTCAGGGAAGCAGCATAGAGGAAAATCAGCAGTCAGGGAGGAAGCAGCCAATCGGGGGAAGCAGCAGCAGTAGGGGAAGCAGGCAGCAGTCAGGGGAAGCAGCAGCAGGCGGGAAGCAGCAGTCAGGGGAAAAATCAGCAGTCAGGGGAAGCACAGCAGAAGGGGAAGCAGCAGCAGTCGGGGGAAGCAGCAGTCGGGGGAGGAAGCAGCAGCAGTCGGGGGGAAGCAGCAGCAGTCGGGGAAAGCAGCAAAGCAGTCGGGGGAAGCAGCGGATGACAGGGACACAGATTCCTGTGTATAATACCCGGAGTGGGGCTGATACTGTACAGAATAAGAAATACAGTTTACATTTAGGGTATTCTGTGCAACTCTTTGTTATTTTAATCATGGGTATATCATGGGGAAATCATACCATTACTTTAATAGGTTTTCTTGATTAAATCCGGTTGAGTTTTATCCACCAGAATGCTACTTAAAGAATTGGATTAATAGCCCGGCTGGATGTATAGCATAGAACAGGACTGGCCAACTCCAGTGCTTAAGGGCCACCAACAGGTCAGGTTTTCCCTGCTTCAGCACAGGTAGCTCATTCAGTGGCTCAGTCAAAGACTGCACCACCTGTGCTGAAGCAGGGATTATTCTTAACACCTGACCTATTGTGGCCCTTGAGCACTGGAGTTGGCCTCCCTGGCATAGATGCTGCTTTACAGGTTTGCCCTTTGGGAAGTGAGCTTTGACGGCATAATACCCATTAGCTCACCAGTGGCCCTCACACTGTGTGGGTGACAGTGTTGGTGACCCCACTAGGTCCCCCCTCAGCGGGCGACTCCCCTTGTTGGTCCCATCTGTAGGTATGAGACCGATGCTTGTCTGTGAGCGCACCAAGCCAATGCATCCAACAAGAGTCCCTGGGGACCCAATGTGTGCTTGTGGTTACCAGTGATGGTTCCAGCTTTTTGGGGACCCGAGCATAATTACATTTACTCTGGGGACTCTTGCATCGGCGTACAATGTCAATGCAGAAACCCTGAAACCGCCTGCCACTTTCTGGGAGTCACGTTTGTCCAAACTAAGCAGGCGAGGCAGATGAGGGGGTGAGAGGAGAAACTTAGAGGTTGCCAGAAACCTAAGAAATGATCCCCCTGATCCCTAAGAAATGATTCCCCCTGAACCCTAAGAAAGATCCTCCCTCATCCCTAAGAAATATCCCCCTGATCCCTAAGAAATTATCCCCCTGAACCCTAAGAAATGATCCTCCCTCATCCCTAAGAAATGATCCCCCTGATCCCTAAGAATTATCCCCCTGAACCTAAGAAATGATCCTCCCTCATCCTAGAAAACGTTTAATTTGCTTTTTCATAGTCCATCTGTGATAGTTACCTGCACCAAAGTGTAATCACAGGGTCCCATGGAAGGAGGAAAATCTCTTGCGGTCAAAGGTCATGTAGTGAGGTCACCCACCACGGAGCAGTAGCGGCACACCTTCCTGGGAGCAGTGCCAGCGCCCGCCTTGGCACAGACTGGAAGAATAGGTACAAGTTAAATACATTGGACATTTATCATATGAATGGAGTCGAGTTGCCAATATTCTTGGTGTCATACAGAATTCAGCTCTGGAAACCATTGTCCCCCGTCTGTGTGACCCACCTACGCAGCAATGTAGCGGATAGCAGCAGAGTCTGAGTTAGGAGCTGCTCATATCACATCACACATTGCAGCACAACAAACACAGGATTTCCCCCCCAAAGAAGTAACGACCTCAAGAATGAAGGTCTCAATCCACTAGTGCAGGAGTGGCCAACTCCAGTCCTCGAGGGCCACCAACAGGTCGGTTTTCAGAATATCCCTGCTTAGCATAGGTGGCTCAGTGACTCAGTCGAAGACTGTGTTAAGTAGGGGTTGATTGAGCCACTGTGCTGAGGAAGGGATATCCTTAAAACTGGGGGTTGGTGGCACCAAAGAATAATCGGAGACAAAACACAGTACAATTAACATTGACAGATGTGCTAATTAAAAGTCTCCGGCACAAACAGATACAGGATGATGGGGAGCTAGAAGAGCTCCAATCTGCAAGGGAAATGAAAGGGAGAATATGATACGTGGTAACATCGAGTGTCACCGAGGATGTGTGCCTGCTGTATGACCGCATGTAACCTCCAACACAGCATTGTTATAGCAAGTCCTTGCCCCCGAGCTTGCCTCTCACTGTGATGTGCTGATGGTCGGGAAAGATATTGGGAACGTTGGGACTCCCATTACAAATCTCAAGGTCGGGAGGGGGCTACGTACCATTGTTGCACCTCTGTCTGGATGTGTCCCCGGGTGAGTATTTCTGTCTCGGTGGTAACAAGGACACTCCTCCTGCTTCACACACGCACCTTCCTCGAGATACAGTCCAGCTGGGCACTTCACATCCATCCACACACTCGTCCGGCACTGGCCATCTTCGTAGCTTCCCACCGCGGCACAGCTGGCGGGCACTGAGGGAACACAGTCGAGTATGCTTGCCCATGGCACAGTCCTTCTCTAAAACAGGACACATGTCATCAATACTCCCTTCATTGTAAGAGTGAGGCTACCTACACTGGATCAGTCGCTTACGTGTTTTTTCAGGCAAACAATCCATATTATTCTAGGTCTATAGTTATATAATGGGCCCAAGGTCCCAAGGACAGCGGCACGGGGAATCAAACGGGGTCAATCGATTCTACCACCCACATGGTGTCCCCAGTTCTCGTCCTTCCCTTATCTTTAGTGTTAAGAGGATCCTCCCAGCACCCACCCTATATATCTTATCGAGTGAGGAGGTAGGTGGGTATATATAAGGCCTATATAATTTATAGTGAGGAGAGAGGAGGATAAATATCCTGTATAATTAGAGTGAGGAGGCGAGGTAGGTATGAGACCCTATACCAGAGTGAGGAGAGATGGGGTAGGGCCAAAGACCCTATTATAATTAGAGTGAGGCGGAGAGGTCGGCTCATAAGCCCTATATAATTAGTAGACGTGAGGAGAGAGTGTGGGTATAAGGACCCTATTATAATCGTGTGGAGAGAGGTGGGTATATCGAACCCTATATAATTACGATGAGAGAGAGGGTGGGTATGGCCTATCTAATTAGAGTGAGGAGAGATGGTAGGTATAAAGACCCTATATAATTATAGTGAAGAGAGAGGGGGTATAAGGGTCTAAATAATGAGTAGTGAGGAGAGAGGTGGGTGTAACCCTAATAATTAGTGAGGAAGAGGGTGGGTATACGACCCTATATAATAGTGAGGAGAGAGGTGGTATAAGATCCTATATAATTATAAGAGCAGTGAGTTGTGTACAAGACTGAGACCTACGTATATGTGTGTTCCGGTCAGAGAGCGGTTAGAAATTACCACAGAATCCGGCTTTGCGCCACTCGATGTAAATCGCTGCTGGGCGCATCCCAGTGGGGTGGTAAACGTCTGGCAGACAGACGCGGCCCTGGTACGCTGGTCCCGGCGTCCTGGCAAGTACGTGTACATTACAGGTGTCATAGAAACCACTGGGATCCACCGCAGAACAAAGAGAACCATCAGCGTGCAGGGGACAAGGTCAGAGAAGTTCCAGAACATACAGAGTTCACCAGCCCTGGCACCCTTCCCTTTAGGAAACTCACTTTCTATATTTTCCCATCTGATGAATACATTTGTGAAAGGTTGACACCCAAAGGTTTATCCATGCTCCTAACTAATAAAATATGTGTACACCCCTCTAACACCACGAGGGTCAAGAAGAAAATAGATAATAATCCCTTCTGGAAGATATTTAGTTATCTGTATCCCAATATATTTGTGTTAAGACTTAACCATTGTTCCCATACTTGGGTACGAGGATGGAATAGTTGGCGTTATAAACATTGAGGAATCGCACATGCTCTTCTTGTCCAACACACTATTACAGGTTTGGTAGCGATTGATCGGTAGAAGAATGAGCCTAGTTTAGTGACTTTAGCTCTATTGGTTGTATGCCTGTTAATTGCTGAAAGCTGCAGTATAGCTCTGTGAGTGGACCCTGCTCACGACCACCCTATCATAGACGTCAGGGGTGGTCAGCTGGAGTCTCCCATTAACCGCGAGACTAACATGTCCTACAGCCAAAACCACTCAGGCCCTTTCACTCTCACTGTATATCACATTAAATTGTCCATGGTCAGATGCATAGTCTCACATTGTGATGACACTGGATAAAAGGGACTACTGAGGAGCTTGTGGCACGATAGCGTCAGCCTCCAGTCTGATGTCATCGCGTTCCTGGAGTCATCGCAGCTGTGACCCATCTCTGCTGTGTCTCACTAGCCACTAGATCAAAGCAAAGGCCATCAAAGTAAGAGATCAGATAAGAATCCTCCAATTACATCACTGGGAGAAGCAACAATCACAGCGATTACAACGTCTCAACAAGGGGACCTGGAGGAACGGGAGACGGGGCACATTGGGAACATGTGTGTAACAGAATCACAGCGATTACAACGTCTTCACAAGGGAACACTGGAGGAACGGGAGATGGGGCGCATTGGGAAAACACAAGTGAAACGGACTTATTTATTTTAATTGTGAAGTATCTGACCTGAAAGGTTTATACCAAAGGGGGGTACTATTACTCAGTAGTATTACTCATAGAGTAGCCTCTATATTCCCGGGATATGAGTTCAGCATGTCTCAGGAGATTACAATAGTTACATGCTCACAAGCACGCGCATCTCTGACTTGAAAAGATGTGCAACCCGCCACATTTACATTTCTTCTGCTATCGATGCTGAGAAGGTTTTTCCACCTCGGTGTTGGTGTTTGGACTCCCAGGAGTTTCCGAAGCCGGACTGCGATGAGGGAGATGCTGCTCCACCTGGGTGAAGTCATCTGCAAAGAACAAGCAGGCGCCAGATAATGTAGCAAAAACATCTTGGAGTCTTGTTGATTGAATGCGGCCACATGAGATTAGGGGCTCATATTCACTATAGCAGTCTTCGCTATATGGCACATTCAGGAGCTTGAAGAAACCCGACCTGGGGGACTGCGAGGGAGCTCCCCTTCCCCCCTACGCCAAGAACCCAGAACCCCACATTAAACACAAGACAAAGTCTGGCACCGGTCCAGGGGCCGCCACTCCCTTGTATTACCCATTTTTTTTTAAATCATTGGTAAGTGCTACCCCCTGCCAGGGGCGCTCGGTCAAAAAGGGGTTAAAGGTCAAAGTTCCTTGAACTGATATGACTGTGGACACCCAGCGCCGGCCCAAGTGTTAACGGCGAGTTGACGCGAGTGGGCTCCGGAACTCACGATAAAAAGAGCCCGCGGCCACTCGCCCCTCCCAGCCCTAATCGGGGCCTACCAAGCGCGGAGCCCTTTCTGGCAAGAATACGCACACTTACCCCCCAACTGCCGCCGCGCGGCAAGAGACAACAACCACCCCCACATTGACCCGTACGGGTAAACAAAACGGAGACTTATCTCCCTCCATCAAGGAACTTCAGTCCTTATTCCCATATTTCTCTTATTTTTATTTTTTCCCCCTAAAAACTTCAAACACACAACAACCACAATAATATGCGCAAAGCAGGGACGGGGTGGGCGGGAATCGCTGGCAGGGCGCGCACTGAACGTGTGCGTCTGCCAGCTGCCCCTAAAAATACATTCCATGCCACTCAGCCCCACGACCACATGCCAGCGCACCCGAAACGCAAGGGGGGGGGGAAAATGAGAGGCAGGAGAAAAGAAAAACAAGGCAAGAGGGGAGCCTGGCACCAACCCCCCCATACACCAACACCTAATAGAACCAACTCAACCAGAGACGACCAAACCCAAAGACAACAAAATCCTACCCACCACACAACACACCCCCCCCACCCACCAAACCCCCCAACACCCCCCAACCCCCAACCCCAGTCACCTTGTACCGCTTTCACCATAGGCCTCAAGGCAGCTCTATGCGCCAATTCTACTCCTTGGACTTTACTACTGTAGGTATTGCCAGCGTGGGGAAGAGATGTCTTAGGCAGAAGAATGGTACGTAGATATAAGCCCTCGGTGTCTGTTTTATGCAAACTGAAAACTGTTATGTAGCATCTCTGTTAAATCTGTAGGAATAACGGCAGTGCCTGAGACGACTAACGCTGCTAACTAAACTCGCCTGCAAACCAAGATTATACTAATTCATTAGTGGGATTACTTTAGGAAAGTATTTGTCTGCATAAATTTATGTTCAATAATCCCAGATATATGCACAAAACGCCCGTAGTGTAATACAATTGAATAAAAAGTTATAATCTAAAAACAAGTGGTTATCCAACTCGACATAATCTCCATGAGTAAGGTTGTGCCCAGGCAGGAAACTGGAGAGGGACGATGGAGGAGACTGGAGGACGTTTAGGGGTCTGGCCTTTCCTACTTTGTTCACTAGCTGCGTGATCGTCACGTGCTCTGCTTGGCAGGGCAACTTATGGCCAGCTAGGTACGGGCGCGGCCATGACGTCACGGAGCTGGGTAGCCCTCATTGGGTGAACCGCTCACGTGACGCGAAAGCGAGCGGCATATTCCAATTTACTTGCGGCCGAGGCAAGCAGTACTAAGCACCGCGCTGACCATGCGCAGGGAGCTCCGCTAACGCGGGCCACACACATTGCAGCAATGTGTTTCATCGCGGCCAGCGCCCACTCAGTGACACCCTGGACGAGGCCTAAGGCTGCGCTTATAGTGCCGGCGACAGCGCCGTGATGTTGCGTCAAAACAAATGCATTGCCGCCATTGCATGCGCTTACGGTAAGCGCGACGCGACGGCTTGGTCGCAATCACTGGAAGTAATCTCTCACACACTGCAGCTCCCTCCTCCCAACTCACCCCTCTCACACACACACACACCACACACACACACACCCACATGCAGCGCCCTCTCCCACTCATCCCGCTCACCACACAGCACACACACAAACAGCAGCCCCCCCTCTCCCCACAGCACCCACCCCCCCACACAACAACCACCCACACACACACACACACACACACACCACACACACACACGCACACAAACACACACACAAATGCAGCTCCCTCCCCCCACTCACCCCGCTTAACCCTCACACCCACACACGCACACACAACACACACCACACACAACACACACACAAAACACACACAAACACACACACACCACACACACACACTGTTTTCCATGAAGCTCCCTATTCCCACTCACCCGCTTCACACACATAACACACACACACACCCAAACAGGCAGCCCACCGCTCCCACTCACCACACCACACACAAACACAAACACACAACACACAACACACACACACGGCAGCTCCCTCTCCCACTCACCCCGCTCACGCTCACCACACACGACACACCGCACGGCATCTCGCCTGCCCACGTCCACCCCTGCGTCAACAACACACACACACACACACACGTATCATCAATACACACACACACACACACAACACACATCACACACACACACACACACACACACACACACACACACACTGCCACTCCCTCTCTCCACTCACCCCGCTCACACACACACACACACACAGCAGGCCCCCTCTCCCACTCACCCCGCTCACACACACACACACACACACACACACTGCAGCTCCCTCTCCCACTCACCCCGCTCACACACACACACTGCAGCTCCCTCTCCCACTCACCCCGGCTCAAAAACACACACCACACTGCAGCGCCGCGCCACTCACCCCGCTCACCACACAGGCACACAACGGCATCGCACGCGCCCACGTGCACCCCGGGCGCACACACCCAAGCACACAGCCCAAACACTACACACACACACCACAGCTACACACACACACACACACACGACACACACACAACAAACACACACACGACACACACACCACAACACAACACAAACACACTGCGAGCCTCCCTCTCCCAAAGACACCCCGCTCACACACACACACACACTGCAGCTCCCTCTCCCACTCACCCCGCTCACACACACACCACAATGCACGCCTCTCTCCCACTCAACCACGCTCACACACAACACCACTGCATCTCCCTCTCCCACTCACCCCGCTCCAGCACACTACTATCACTCACCACACACACACACTGCAGCTCCCTCTCCCACTCACCCCGCTCACACACACACACAAACAGCACTACCTGCTCCCACTCACCGCGCTCACACACACCACACACACAAACCACAACCACACACAAACACATATACACACACGTGCAGTCCCTCTCCCCCTCACCACGTCACATCAACAAACACAACCGACACACACACAACACACACACAACACACCCAACACACACACACACAAAAACAACAAACACACCACACACACACTGCAGCTCCCTCCCCACTAACCGCTTCTCACAGCACACCACACACACAGCAGCCCCCCTCTACCACTCACCACACCTGCACCCCCTATACCTCACACACACACACACACAAGACTGCTGCAACTCCCACTCACAACACACTGCAAGCACAGCCTCTCTCTCCCTCACCACACACACACCACAAACCACACTCGCGCTCGCCTCTCCCACCCCTCAACCCGCTCACACACACACAGCAGCCCCCCTCTCCCACTCACCCCGCTCACACACACACACACACACACACACACACACACTGCAGCTCCCTCTCCCACTCACCCCGGCCACTACCAAACACAGCAGCCTCCCTCTCCCACTCACCCGCTCACAGTCACACACACACACACAATGAAGCCTCCATCTTCCCACTCATCCCCGACACACACACACACACACTGCAGCTCCCTCTTCCTTACACTCACCCCGCTCACACACACACACAAACAGCAGCTCCCTCTCCCACTCACCCCGCTCACACACACACACACACACACACCAACACAACACACAACACAAACACACAACACACTGCAGCATCCCTCTCCCACTAACCCGCTCACTACAACACAAACACACACGGCAGCTGCACTCTCCCACTCACCCCCGCCTCACACACACACACACAGGCATACCCGCGCACCACTCACCAGGCGCACACCTACACACAAACACACACACACAAACACAACATAAAACACACACACAAACACGACAAACACACACTGCAGCGCCCGGCGCCCATCGCACACTACGGAGCAGCACACACACCACGCACACGGGACGACAATGAACAGAAGCACACACACACAGCAAACACACACCACAGCACACAACAAAATGCAGATCCCTCTACCACGCACCCGCTCACCACCACACACATAAAACACCACAAACACACACACACAACACACCCCACACACACACAAACACACACACTGCAGCTCTCCTCTCCCACTTAAACACGCTCAAAACACACCACACACACACACACACACACACACACACACACACACACACACACTGCTAGGCTCCCTCTCCCACTCACCCCGCTCACACACACACACACACACACACACTGCAGCTCCATCTCCCACTCACCCCGCTCACACACACACAACACACACACCACACACACACACACACACACACACACACTGCAGCTCCCTCTCCCACTCAGCCCGCTCACACACACACACACAAGCTACACAAACACTGGCAGCTACATTACAACTCACCCCCGCGCACACACACACACACACCGAACACATCACACACACACCCACACCACACAACACACACACACACACACACATCACACACACACACAACGCAGCTCACCTGCTCCCACCTCACCCCGCTCAACACACACACAACACAACCACAAACAACACAACACACACACAACACACACAGACAACACCACACAAACCACACAACCACACACACAAACACACTTGCAAGCTCCCCTCTCCCACTCCCCCCCGCGTAACACACACACACAAACCGAAGCCCCCCTCTCCCAGATCACCCCGCTCACATCACCCACCACACACATGCAAACACACTGCAGTCTCCATCTCCCCTACCCACGCTCACACACACACACCAAACAGAAGCCCCTCCTCCCCCACTCACCCGATCACACACACACACACCACACACACACACACCACACACCACACACACACGTTGCAGTCCCTCTAACACTCACCCCGCTCACACCCACACACACACCACAAACACACACACAACAACACACACACACACCTACACACACACACACACACACACACACTGCAGCTCCCTCTCCCACTCCATCCCCGCTCACACACACACACACACACACACACACACACACTGCAGCTCCCTCTCCCACTCAACACCGCTCAAACAACACCACACACACACACACACACACACACACGCAAGCTACCTTCTCCCACTCACCCCGGATCACACACACAC
>CM071568.1:301817941-301846567 GCA_036426205.1 Ascaphus truei
GCCCCCGTCCCCAACTCACCACCACATAAACACACACACACAGCAGCCCCCTCTCCCACTCACCCCGCTCACACACACACACACAAACACACACACACACAGCAGCCCCCTCTCCCACTCACCCACACACACACACCCACAGCACAGCAGCCCCCTCACACACACACACACCAAAATGACAGCCCCCCTCTCCCTACACACAAACACACAATGCAGCCCCTCTCCCACTCACATACACTGCACCCCCTCTCCCTCACACACACACACACACACACAACACACTGCAAGCCCCTTCCACATTCACACACCACTGCCCAGCCCCGCTCTCCCTACAAACACAACACCAACACCAACTGAAGCCCCCTCTCCCCTCACAAAAACACAACCACACACCACACAAAACACACAAAAAAGAAGCCCCCTTCACTCACACACACACACACACACACAATGCAGCCCCTCTCCCAGTCACACACACACTGCACCCCCTCTCCCTCACACACACACACACTGCAGCCCCTCTACCACACACACATACATACACACTGCAGCCCCTCTCCCCTCACACACACACACACACACACACACACACACACACACACACACACACACACAATGCAGCCCCTCCCACTCACACACACACACTGCACCCCCTCTCCCTCACAACACACACACACTGCAGCCCCTCTCCCACTCACACACACGCACTGCACCCCCTCTCCCTCACACACGCACACACTGCAGCTCCCTCTCCCACACACGGCAGCAGCCCCGTATACCACTTACTCACACAGTGGAATAAAAAAAATGAAAAAAAGCAGTAAGTATTATCTGCGGTCCCAGTGCGTTCTGAAGCACAGAAGCTACAGAACTGATTTATATAGTATATACAGTGTATATAAATTTGATGGTAATGGTGACATTACTGCAGTTTGCTGTTGAACTCACCACAGACTCTGATATTCCACTCACATAACAGGGGAAAAGTACCTGCCATCTAGTGCGCAGAATTCTAATATCACCACTCTACTTCTGATCTTGATATCCTTATCCCAAAACCACTCATCTTCTGATCGGCTCCTGTCCTTATCCCAACCCCTCACTTATTGCTCTCTATCCAACCCCTACTTCTGATCATGCTCTGTCCTTATCCCTAACCCCTCACTTCTGATCATGCTCCTGCCCTACTCTCTAACCCCTCACTTCTGATCATGCTCCTGTCCTTATCCCTATCCCTCACTTATGATCATGCTCCTGTCATTATACCCTAAACCCCTCACTATCGGATCATGCTCTCCTTTATCATTCTAACCCCTCACTTATGATCATGCTCCTGTCCTATCCTATCCCCTCACTTTGATCATGCTCCTGTCCTATCCCTAACCCCTCACATTCGATCATGCTCGTCCTTATCCAAACCCTCACTTCTGATCATGCTCCTGTCCTTATCCTAACCCTCACTTCTGATATGCCCTGTCCTTATCCCTATCCCCTCACTTATGATCAGTTGCTTACCCTACCCTCATTCTGTAATTCCTGTCCTTATCCCTAACCCCTCACTTCGATCATGCTCCTGTCCTATCCTATCCCCTCACTTTGATCATGCTCTGTCCTTATCCCTAACCCCTCACTTCTGATCCATGCAGCATGTCCTTATACCCAACCCCTCACTTCGGATCTCATGCTCCTGTCCTTATCCTAACTCCCTCACTTCTGATCAGCTCTGTCCTTATCCCTAAACCCTCACTTCTGATCGTATTCCGTCCTTATCCTAACCCCTCACTTCGATCAGGCTCCTGTCCTTATCCCTACCCTCACTTCTGATATGTCCTGTCCTATCCCTAACCCTACTTGGATCATGCCTTCCTTATCCTAACCCTACACTTCTGATCATGCTCAGTCCTTTCTATCCCTAACCCCTCCACTTCGGATCATGCTCTCCTTATCCCCAAACCCCTCACTTTGATCATGCTCCCTGATCTTATCTAACCCCTCACTTCTGATCATGACTCCTGTCCTTATCCCTATCCCCTCACTTATGATCACTGCTCCATGTCCTGATATCCTAAACCCCTCACTTCTGATCATGCTCCTGTCCTATCCCCAACCCCTCACTTCTGATCATGCTCACTGGTCCTTATCCCTAACCCTCACTTCGATAAGCTCTGCTTATCCCTAACCTCATTCTGATCATGCTCCTGTCCTTAATCCCCTAACCCCCTCACTTTTATTCATGCTCTCCCTTATCCCTAACCCCTCACTTCTGATCATCGCTCAGGCCCTTATCCCTAACCCCTCACTTCTGATCATGTCCTGTCCTATACTAACCCTCATGTCTGATCCATGCTCTCCTTATCCCTAACCCCCTCACTCTGATTCGGGCTCCTGTCCTTATCCCTAACCCCTCACTTCTTATCATGCTCCTGCCCTATCCCTAACCCCTCACTCTATGATCATGCTCCTGTCCTTATCCCTAACCCTCACTTCTGATCTGCTCCTGTCCTGATCCCTACCAGCCACTCCTTTGATCATGCTAGATGCCCTTATCCAAACCCCTCACTTCTGGATCATGTCTGTCCTTATCCTACCCCTCACTTCTGATCATGCTCTGTCCTTATCCCTAAACCCTCACTGCTGATCATGCTCCTGTCCTTATCCCTAACCCCTCACTTCTGATCATGCTCCTGTCCTTATCCCGATCCCCTCACTATGATCATGCTCTGCCTTATCCCATACCCCTCACTTCTGATCGTGCTCCTGTCCTTATCCCGATCCCCTCACTTCGGTGTTCATGCTCCTGTCCTATCCCTAACCCTCTCTTCTGATCATGCTCTCCTTCCCTAACCCCTCACTTCTGATCCTGCTCTGTCCTATCCCTAAACCTCACTCTGATCATGCTCCTGCCCTATCCCAACCCCTCACTTCGTGATCTGCTCTGTCCTTATCCCTAACCCTCATTCTGATCATGCTCCTGTCCGTTATCCCTAACACTCTTCTCTTGCTCGTTGCTCTCTTACTCCCTAACCCCCACTTCTTTCAGCTCTTACTTATCCCTATCCCCTCACTTCTATCATGCTCCTGTCCTTATCATAACCCATCACTTCTTAGGCTCCTTCCTTATCCTACCTCACTTGATCATGCTCCTGTCCTTATCCCAACCCCTCACTTTCTGATCAGTTCCTCGATCCCTATCCCCTCACATTCTGATCATTGCTGCATGTCCTTAGCCCTAACCCCTCACTTCCTGATCGTGCTCATCCTGTCCCCTTATCCCGTAACCCCCTCACTTCGATCATGCTACGGCCTTATCCCTAACCCCTCACTTCTGATATGCTCCTGTCCTTATCTCAACCCCTCATCCTATGATCAGCTCTGTCCTTATCCCAAACCCCTCACTTTGATCATGCTCCTGTCCTTATCCCTAACCCCTCACTTCTGATCATGCTCCTGTCCTTATCCCTACCCCTCACTTCTGTATCAGCTCCTGTCTTATCCCTAACCCTCACTTCTGATCATGCTCCATGCCTTATCCCTACCCTCATCTATCATGCCCTGTCCTTATCCCTAACCCCTCACTTCTTATCAGCTCCGTCCTTATCCCTATCCCCTCACTTCTGATCAATGCTCCTGTCTTATCCTAACCCCTCACTTCTGATCATGCTCATGTCCTTATCCTAACCCCTCACTTCTGATCATGCTCCTGTCCTTATCCCTAACCCCTCACTTCTGTATCAGTGCTCCTGTCCTTATCCATCCCCTCACTTCTGATCATGCTCCTGTCCTTATCCTAACCCTCACTTCTGATCTGCTCCTGCCCTTATCCCTAACCCCTCACTTCTGATCCTGTCCGGTCATTATCCCTAACCCTCACTTCTGATCATGCTTTCCTATCCTACCCTCACTTCTGATCATGATCCTGTCATTATCCCTAACCTCATTCTGATCAGCTTCCTGGGCCTTATCCATAACCCCTCACTCTGATCATGCTCTGTCTTATCCCATAACCCTCACTTCTGATCATGCCCCTTCGCTTATCCCTAACCCCTCACTTCTATCATCATGCTTCTATCTGCTCCGGTCCCTTATCCCTAACCCCTCACTTCTGATCATGCTCCTGCCTTATCCCCTACACCCATCACTTCTGATCCACTGCTACGGCTGCCCTTATCCCTAAACCCCTCACTTCTGATCATGTCCTGTCCTTATCCCTAAACCTCCACTTCTGATCATGCTTCCTTATCCCTACCCTCATCAATCTGACGTGTCTTCTCCTTATCCCAACCCATCACTTCTGATCATGCTCCTGTCCCTTATCCCCTACACCCCCTCACTTCTGATCATGACTCCTTCCTTATCCTAACCCCTCAACTTCTGATCATGCATCCTGCCCTTATATCGAACAATCACTTCTGATCAATGCTCCTGCCATTATCCCTAACCCCCTCACTTCTGATCATGCTCGTGCCCTTATTCCTAAAACCCTCAATTCTTATATGCTATCTGTCCTATCCCTCTCCCTCACTTCTGATCATGGTCCTGTCTATCCCTAACCCTCACTCTGATCATGCTCCTGCCCTTTCTCTAACCCCTCTCACTTCTTATCATGCTCCTGTCCTTATCCCTAACCCCTCACTTCTTACTCTGCTCATCTGTCTCCGTATCCCTAACCCCCACATTCTGATATGTTCTTCCTTACCCTAACCCCTCACTTCTGATCATGCTCCTGTCCTTATCCCTAACCCTCACTTCTGATCATTGCTCATTGTCCTTATCCTAACCCCTTCACTTCTGATCATGCTCCTGTCCATTATCCGTAAACACCTCACTATGATCATTCTTTCCTCTATCCCTAACCCCTCACTTCTGATCATGCTCCGTCCTTTCTACCCTAACCCCTCACTTCTGATCATGCCTCTGTCTATCCCTAACCCCTCCTTCTGTCATGCTCCCCTTATCCCTAACCCCTACACTTCTGATCATGCTCCTGTCCTTATCCCTAAACCCCTCACTTCTGATCATGCCTCCGTTATCCCTAACCCCTCACTTCTGATCATGCCTCTGTCCTTATCCCTAACCACTCACATCTGATCAATTGCTCCGGTTGCCCTTATCCCTAACCCCTCACTTCTGATCATGCTCTGTCTTATCCAACCCTCATTCTGATCATGCTTCCTGCCCTATCCCTATCCCCTCACTTCTGATCGTGCTCATACTCCTATCCCAAACCCCTCACTTCTGATCATGCCTGTCCGGTCCTTATCCCTAACCCCTCCACTTACTGATCATGCTCGCTCCTGTATCCCTAACCCCTCACTTCTGATCATGCTCCTGTCTATCCTAACCCCTCACTTCTATCATGCTCCTGTCCTTATCCCTAAACCCCTCACTTCGGATCATGCTCTGTCTTATCCTAACCCTCACTTAATGATCATGCTCCTGTCCTTATCAACCTAACCCCTCACTTCTGATATGCTCTGTCCTTATCACTAACCCCTCCACTTGATCATGCTCCTGTCTATCCCTAACCCTCACTTCTGATCATGACTCTGGCCTTATCCAACCTCAGCTCTATCTGCGCTCCTTATCCCTAACCCTCACTTCTATCATGCTCCTGTCTTATACCGAAACCCCTCACTTCTGATCATGCTCCTGTCCTTATCCTAACCCTCACTTCTGATCATGCATTCCTGTCCTTATCCCTAACCCCTCACTTCTGATAGCTCCGGTCCTTATCAACCCCTCACTTCTGATCATGCGCCTGTCCTTATCCCTAAACCCCTCACTTATGATATTGCTCCTTCCTTATCCCTAACCCTCCACTTTATCATGCTCCTGTCTTACCCTAACCCTCACTTCTGATCATGCTCCGTCCTATCCCTAACCCCCACTTCTGATCATGCATCCTGTCCTTATCCCTAACCCCTCACTTCTTATCATGCCTCCCTGTCCTTATCCCTAACCCTCACATTCTGATCATGTCCTGTCCTTATCCCTAACCCCTCACTTTGATCATGCTCCTGTCCTTATCCTAACCCCTCACTTCGATCATGCTCTGCCCTTATCCCAACCCCTCACTTCTGATCAGTCCTTCCTTATCCCTAACCCCTCACTTTGATCATGCCTCCTGTCCTTATCCCTAACCCCTCTACGTCTGATTCATGCTCCTGTCCTTACCTAACCCATCACTTCTGATCATGTTCGTGCCCTTATCCCATAACCCCTCACTTCTGATCATGCTCCTGTCCTTATCACAACCCCTCACTTTGATCTGCTCTCATTATCCTAACCCCTACTTCTGATCATGCCTGTCCATCCCTACCCCTACTTATGTCTGCTCCTGTCCTTACCTAACCCCCACTTCTGATAGTGCTCTCCTTATCCTAACCCCTCACTTCTGATCAGGCTCCCTGTCCTTATCCACTAACCCCTCTCACTTCTGTATCATGCTCGTGCCTATCCTTAACCCACTGCACTCTGATGATGCTCCATGTCTATCACTAACCCCTCACTTCTGATCGTGTTCCTTATCCTAAACCCACTTGTGATCATGCTCCCTGTCCTTATCCCTATACCCCTCACTTTGATCATGCTCTCCTTATCCTAACCCCTCACTTCTGATCATGTCCCTGCCCTTATCCCTAACCCCTCACTTCTGATCATGCTCTGTCTTATCCCTAACCCTCACTTCTGATCATGCTCCTGTTCCTATCTCCTAACCCCTCACTTCTGATCATGCTCTGTCCTTATCCTAACCCCTCACTTCTTATCAGTGGCTGTCCTTATCCTAACCCTACTTCTGATCATGCTCCTGTCCTTATCCATACCCCTCACTTCTGATCATGATCTGTCCATCCCTAACCCCTCACTTCTGATCATGCTCCTGTCCTTACTCCCTAACCCCTACCTTTCTGATCATGCTCCTGTCCTTATCCCTAAAACTCACTTCTGATCATGCTCCTGTCCTTATCCCTAAACCCTCACTTCTGATCATGCATGCCTGTCCTTATCCTAACCCTCACTTAGTGATCATGCTCCTCCTTATCCCTAACCCCTCACTTCTGATCATGCTCCTGTCCTTATCCTAACCCCTCACTTCTGATCATGCATCTGTCCGTATCATACCCTCACTTATGACATGGCTCCTTCATCCTACCCGCCCCTTTGATCATGCTCCTGTCCTTATCATCCTAACCCCTCACTCTGATCATGCTCCTGTCCTTTTTAATCACCTAATAACCCCTCACTTCTGATCATGCTCTGTCCTTATCCCTAACCCTACTTCTGATATGCTCTCCTTATCCCTAACCCCTCATTCTGATCTGTGCTATCCATCCCTAACCCCTCAATTCTGATCTGCTCCTGCTCCTATATCCTATACCCTCACTATGTATCTTCTCCTTATCCCTAACCCCTCACTTCTGATCATGCTCCTGTCCTTATCCCTACCCCTCACTTATGATCATGTCCTGTCCTTATCCCTAACCCATCACTTTGATTCATGCTCCTGTCCTTACCTAAACCCTCACTTGATCGTGGCTACTGTCCTTATCCCTAACCCCTCACTTCTGATCATGCTCATGTCCTTAATCCCTAACCCCCTCACTTATGATCATGCTCCTGTGCTTATCTCCTAACCCTCAACTTCGATCATGCTCCCGCCTTATCCCTAACCACTCACTTCTGATCTGCGACTGTCCTTATCCCTAACCCTACTTCTGATCATGCTCCGTCCTTATCCCTAAACCCTCACTTCTGATCATCGCTGCCTGTAGCGTATCCCTAACCCCTACTTCTGATCATGCTCCTGTCCTTTCCCTAACCCCTGCACTCTGATCATGCTATCCTGTCCTTATCACTCTAACCCCTCACTTCTGATCATGCTCCTGTCTTATCCCTAACCCCCACTTGATCATGCTCATGCCCTTATCCAAACCCCATCACTTCTGTCATCCGCTCCTGTCCTTATCCCTAACCCCTCACTTCTTATAATGGCTCCGTCCTTTCCAACCCTCATTCTGATCATGCTCCTGTCCTTATCCCTAACCCCTCACTTATGATCATGCATTTCCTGTCCGTATCCCTAACCCTCTACTTTGTAGATCAGTGCTCCTGCCTATCCTACCCCTTGACGCTCCGCCTCTTATCCCACTTCCTTCTGATCATGACTATTCCTTATCCCTAAACCCCTCCACTTGTCTGATCATGCTCTGTCCTTTATCCCTCTAACCACCTCACTTCTGATATGCTCCTGCCCTTATCCCTAACCGCCTCACTTTGTGATCATGGATCTGTCCTTATCCCTAACTCCCTCCGTTATGATCTGCTCCTGTCCTTATCCCTAACCCCTCACTACTGATCAGCTGCCCCCTCCTGTCCTATCCCTAACCCCTCAACTTCTGATCATGCGTCCTGTGCCTTTTCCCTCGAACAAAAAGGGGCCCTCACTTATGATACATGCTGTCCTAATATCCCAAACCCCTCACTTTCTGATCATGCTCCTGTCCTTCTCCCTAACCCCTCAACTTCTGATCATGCTCCTGTCCTTATACCATAATCGCCTACACTTATGATACCATGCTTTCCTTATCCTACTCCCCTCCACTATGATCATGCTCCTGTCCTTATCCCTAACCCCTCACTTCTGATCATGCTCCTGTCCTTATCCCTAACCCCTCACTTCTGATCATGCTCCTGTCCTTATCCCTAACCCCTCACTTCTGATCATGCTCTCCTTATCCCTAACCCCTCACTTCTGATCATGCTCCTGTCCTTATCCCTAACCCCTCACTTCTGATCATGCTCCTGTCCTTATACCTAATCCCTCACTTCTGATCATGCTCCTGTCCTTATCCCTAACCCCTCACTTCTGATCATGCTCCTGTCCTTATACCAAACCCCTCACTTCTGATCATGCTCCTGTCCTTATCCCTAACCCCTCACTTCTGATCATGCTCCTGTCCTTATCCCTAACCCCTCACTTCTGATCATGCTCCTGTCCTTATCCCTAACCCCTCACTTCCCAAAAAGGAGGACGCAGGACTCGTTTTGAAGGGGCGCTGCGGTTAAATTAAATGGAATCCGAGAGGCCTCTGCAACTGAACTTACCGAGATTCAGCCGGCTTCAGGTGACAACGCAGCTTCATTTGACGCACGTTGCCATGGCATTACACGGTCATTACAATCATCTCATTGTATGTTATTGAACGACTCTTCAGGTGAGCCCAGTGGACAGTTCCTGGCCTCTTACCTTCAGGGTCCTCATTGTAGACGCCACAGAGTCCCTTTGTTCTGCCCTGCAGGTCTGAGGTCACCGTCACATACACATTGTTCCCTCCATCAAACTTCACACGCACACCGAGCCCGCTCTCTATGAACATGAAGTCTCCAAGCCAGAGGATGTTTATTCCTGTTACAGAGAATGAGATAGGACAATGTGAGAAGACAATCTACCGTGATAATATACAAAGCAACATAAGCAACATCTCTGTCCTCCAGTGAAGAGTAGCTTTTAGACTTATCAGATGAAAATGTCTACAGCAAACCCATTAACTAGCTCACAACATGGCCAGCTACACATTGGAATTGATTGTAAGACGTTCCGCTGCCTTTGAACACTGTTAGTCTACTCTTACATTATATTCCTTGTCACTTGTCCTTCTCTAGGGCTACGGTCTAGTGGTCACGGCTGCACATAGCAGGGAACCTGGCGACGCGTGCGCCAGTTTCAGCCGCAACCTGTGGTCTGCAGTTGTGCTCTCCGAGCAGAGGATCCGCTGGGGGAGGAGGCGTGTCAGGGCGCGGTCATGATGTCACGTGGCTGGTTCTCCCTCACTGGCTGAACCGCTGCCGAGACGTGGCCAATGCTCGGCCAACGCACCAAAAGACAAAAATCTCGTCTTTTGGCCAACGTGGCCACGCATCGTGGCTTGTGTGTGCGCACGCACACCCCGACTGGGGCCTGCCCCATAGATAGAGGGCGGTGCCTTGTGTAAGGCACACACGCTTTAGCGCATGCCGCAACAGGCCACTGGGGACCTGGCCTAAGGATGTCTCCTCTGAGACCATCTACCACCACGGACTATAAACCAAAACGAATTCCCATGAAAGCCTAGTTAGACATGTAGTGTTTCTCTGGCTCTCACCATTCTGCAGATGTGGCTCCCCCTGCGGCACGATAACACCATTCACCGAGACTGTTCTGTCCTTGGCTAGAACCTGATCCAAACCAAATATCATACTGAGAGCCTGGGGGGGGGGTGGACACAGGAAACACAGATGTGGGTCAGTGCATAGTAGAGAGAGTGTGATTGAGAAAGGGTGAAAGAATAGAGCTGTGATGGATCACTGTCATTTCAGTCCCTATCTATCACAAAAAGCTGTGAAATTGGCTTTTTTCCGTGTACACGGCGAGAAATCAAACTCATCTTGTGACCTTTTGGTGATTTACAATAAAATCCTTGCTTTTTGTTAAAGCTCATTTAACTGAACCTCAGTGTGGGAGATTTTTCGGGTGACTTTTTAACAGTTTGTTACATACTCATTTTCAGAATACCAATAACGGTGCGCCGACTGAAACATGTGAAGAATAAGAGGTGTGATCCGCGCGTGAGAAGAGTCTCCAGCATGTCCTCTTTGGGTCTTACCTTGGGACAATGGCCAGGTGCTGTGCAGGGCTCCTCCGAGATATAAACGGCCCAGGTGCTATCGGAAGAGGAGGCCAGGTTATACGTGCAGGCTCCGTGGAAATGAAAGTGCTTCCCGTCAAAACTTCGATAATGAAACCCCCCCCACGTCACGCAGGTGGCAAACAGTCGCTGGTGCCGCGTCGGCGCCCCAACCAAGGCCGTGGAGAAGTACGGCCTCATCAGGAAGGGGGAAGGGAGGTCTGCTGCAAAGAAGGGAGACAATCGGGGAGACTCGTTACCACTGCATGCTGCGGCTGCAGGTAATATGCATGGAAGGTTTTGCACTTGTGGAAGTCACACGTCATGGTGACAGGTACACGCAGTGGGTAACAGTTGCGACTCGGTATCTGCCACATTTTGTGCTTTCCACAGAAACTTCACGGGCTGTTGACTTTGTTTCTTCCGGTTCTGTGCCAGATGGTCCTCATAATATATAAATATATATGTGGCCCCCTGTTCCCCCGTAACTAAAGGGGCTACCTTTACTGCCGTCACCTGTTGGCTCACAGAAGGCCTGAGCCTCCGCCACTGGGAGGCTGGGGTGATAATGTGTTCGCCTCGGTGCTGCGCCTCCACCTGAGCGGGATCCCAACGTAGCAGGATAAGCCCCTCACAGGAACAATGTAAACAGTAATACCCACACACGTAGATAATAACAACCTTTACTGAACATATCACAGTACCCTGTAACACACAGTGTATATATATATATATATGTATGTATGTATGTCACGGCATACAGCACACCGATGGAGTGTCCCCAAAGTACATTAGGTGCCAGGCACCAATACCCTGATTTCCTTCTCCCAATGTCAGGCCCACCCAAAGTGCATGGAGTATATACACATCTTACACTTTGACTATAGTTGAAATGAGGTGCAGCGGTTAGATAGAGTAGTTACATGAACAGATGAACCAGCGCACTCAAAGTAAAAAAATAATGAATGGTGATTTATTAGCTGCTATATATATAGCTGTGCATTTGGGATGCTACCGATGTCGTGGGGGTGATCTCCCACTTATTCCTCCCGGGGCCTGTTTGTCGAAGGGTTAGGGGCTTCGATTGATTTGGGCTTCATAGCTTCAGGGTGAAAAGGGCTATGTGAACGTCGCTACGCACTATGTGCATTTCATGAGATTCTTTGCATCCTTGAAAAAAATGAGTTGTGGAGCACAACATTGGAAAACAAGCTCCCCATTCCCGGAGTAAGTTCTTTCGATACCTTATGGGTTTCCCATCCTGAATCCGATACACTTGTTAAGCGGATGCGCCCTTTCTTTGTGTATAGGGCATTCTTTGTCAAGGTCCCTTGGTTTCTTTGTCCCTGACGGAGCCTGGGACGGGACTCCGTGGTCGTAGGGGGCACATCCGCCCTGTGGACCGAGAGGGGTTGTTATGGTGTCATGTATCTCGTTGTTGACCATCGTTCCTGGGTGGCGGCACTGGATGTGGTCTGCGCCCTAAGAGAAGCTGGGGTCGTTCCGCGTCCTTGCTCCTCGCGAATGAAGCTCAAGAAAAACTGAGATGGGGGTATAGAGACTTTGGCTTATCCTTTTGTATTTGGAGCCTTGTGAAATCCATCTTTCTTGAGGTTGTTAGGTAGCTTCTCCAGATGGGTCTCACTCCCGGAGCTGAGTCAAGACGTTGAGACTTGTTAAGGATGGTTTTTCCTTGCCAAACTCCAGCTCTTGCAGAGCTTCGTAACTTCGAGTGTTTTGTTGTGATCTTGGGAAAGCTGTCGACTCTTTGAAGAGCGAATCCTAGACGGCTTCGGGGATACCGTAGCACCTCTTCTAGCCTTTCCCACACAAGTCAAGACCTACTTGGGGTTTGGTAACGGTTGACCGGCCCGAAAGTCTCTTCGCGTGCTCCCTGATTCGTTCCCCAGGAACTTGATAGCAGGTTGCGCTCTTCCCTTGCGAGAAGTCCAAGCTGCTGATTGCGTCTTTGAACGTGAACTTCCACGTCCGGTAGTTCTCAGGGGGTTGTAGAAGCTGATGGCACGGGATGTGGTCTGCGCCCTAAGCTTGAAGCTGGGGTGTTCTCGTCCTTGCTCCTTCGCGAATGAAGCTCAAGAAAACTGAGAATGGGGGTAGAACGACTTGCTTCTCCCTTTGTATTTGGAGCCTTGTGAAACCATCTTCTTGGAGGTTGTTGTTAGGGTAGCGAGCTTCTCCAAGATGGGTCTCACTCAACGAGCTGAGTCCACGACGTTGAGACATGGTAAGGAATGGTCTTTCCTTGCAAACCCAGTCTTGCAGAGCTCTCGTAAACTCGCAGTACGTAGTCTTTAGTTGTGATCTTGGGAAGGAAAGCTTGTCTGACTCTTGGGAAGACGAAATCCTCGACTGCTCGGGGGCTACGTAGCACTCTCTAGCCTTTCCACACTAAGCAAGACCTATTGGGTTTGGTACGCGTTTTGCCGCCGAAGCTTTCGCGTGCCTCCCTGGATTCGTTCCCAGGACTGAAAGCAGGTTGAGCTCTTCCCTTGCTGAGAAGTCCAAGCTGATGATGGTCTCTTGAACGTGAACTTCACGTCGGTAGTTTCTCAGGGGGTGTCGAAGTGATGAGCCCTGCTTGCACCAGGTCACGCCGGATCATTGTACTTGGATATGTATGTCAGGAATGAGGCATCGGACAGTGTTTGTTCCCTTATGAGGTCGTGATGGGAGGGTCATGTGCGGGCGCCCTCTCATTGGCGTGACGCGTGATCGGTGACTGCTGGTCGGTGTGAAGGGCTGTGTTTCCTTGTGGGTGTACTGGATGGCGAGCCTGTTTTTAGTGATCGTTGGTGCGCAGTGGAGTTTGTGGAATCACTGTTGCGGTGTGGCTATCCAGGCAGCATGTACCACTGACGGAAGCAAGAAAGTTCGTGTCTTTTCCTATGGACCTAGCAAGTCTTCGGTGGGTCTCTGTAGATCACTCCCTCAGTGTTGAGGATGTGCGCTGGTATGTACACTTTAGAGGCTCCTTACGTAGTCTTCAGTGCGTTGGGATGGTCCATCTGAGGCATCCGTCGGTCAGTTTGCTCCCCGCCGTTCCTGTTGCGCGGCGGCTTAAGGACGTCAGCTGGGCTATGGCGGCGGCGGGATTCCTTTCTTAATTAAGTGCCTCTAGTTCCGCATCAATTTGGGATTTCCTAACGGTAGTGGAGAGGCAAGGGCGGGAAACAAGTAGAGGCGGTTTAGCAGAGGGCCCAGGGCATTAGCGGCGGCTGTATGTTCCTCCTCTTCTATGCGTGCTCTTCCTGCTCTTATGCGCCTCTCTGCGACTATATTAAGCACTGGCACGTGAGGCCTATGCGGTGGCTCACGCCTTGGTAGCGTTTGTGCTTGTTGGGGCGCGTAGATTGCGATGATTTGCTGACCTTTATGAGTGCCTGGATGGGCTTGAGCGATGCGATGCGGTCTCAGGAGGAGCTCTTTCTCTCGCTTGGCGTCTGCGGATGGCGGTTCGCATGGGCTGTCACGTGTCAAGTTCAATATTGTGCTGTAAGTCCTTTCATGCAGGATTTTCACCGGTTATTTATTAGCCATGGCCAGGTAGTGACGTTAGCCTCGTTGACAGACCTTGTAGGCATAAGTGGTCTATCTTTAATTGAGGGTTATGGCCTGCTCGAAGGATGTTGTAACAGAATAGCCCGCGGCGGCGAATTGGCGTTTATCCCAAGTGTGGCTAGTGTTTTTCCAGGCTCAACTGTAAATTAAGCGCGGTTTGCGGTCTCAATGTCAAGGCTCGTAGTTTTCGCGGGCCTTTGGTCAGTGTTGACTGTACGTTTGGGCCTTGCGCCGCCTGAGCCGGTTGCAAGTGAGCAGCGGTCTCTGTGTCTGATGATCAGCTCCCTGCGTGATGTCTGGTGAGGCCTGAGTCTGCAAGGCTGTAGATGTGTTGTAGGCCTTTGCCGTGCATTATGGCGTTCGGTCTTTTACTGTGTGCAGTGATGGGCGTTCGTCTCAGATGATGCCGAGTGGGGTCCGCAGAGTGCAGCGTAGGCGGTAGCTGTAATCACAGGTGTACGGTTGGCTCTGACCGTGTCCTGGAGGTGTTGTCCGGTTTAGCGTGGCCCTTTGATTGGCGCTAGCCGTGGGGACGTGCAGCGAGGGTAGGTGAGATGGTGCTCCTCCTATGGGGCTGTGCCGGGGTGGACGTCAAGAAGACAGAGAAGGCAATCAAGGCTCTGTGTGTAAGGGCATGTCTGTCTGCAAAGCTGCTGCCTTGTGCGAAAGGTTGTATGCTGGCGTGTCCAGTGTGAATTGCTTGCTTCATTTGTAAGGCTTGCAGGCTGTGTTGCAGTTTGCTGTATATAAAGCTTGTGCCCTGTTGCAGTGTGTAAAGCTGCTGCTGTTCTTGAAAGGATGCTCTGTGTTTATCATAAAAGTATAGAGTAGCAGGTGTCTGTAAGCACATGGTATCCTTTTCACTATTTGGAGGCCATTGTCAGTTGTAAGATGATTAGCCAAGATAGTTTCAAATCGGCCCTCTTTTCAAAGCACAACAAGTTCTGAATTTTTCTTTCACTGTATGTAGGGAAAGCAGAATTAAAGACAGGCACTTGTGAAGAGATGTTGGCTTAGACTAGTGTCTCTCTTTTGGGGCATGGTAGTTAAGGGCACGGTGAAAAAGGGTAATCCTACCAGACAGCTAGTAGTTACCAGCAGGACTAACTATCCAGAGTGTATGGTGGAAAGGACAGTCCAAGTATGTTGGGTTAGCAAGTAGCCTGGGGACAGACCATCTGTGGGAGAGCAGAGGGCGGAGAAATCAGACTACCCCTTCTGGTGAGGATCTCAGAGGCTGCAAGTAGCAGCTCACTGATTACAGCCCAGAGGCAAAGAAATGCAACATTGTTAATAATCAAACAGGCACAGTATGTGTGTGAAACTACATGCAGCTGGAAAAATAAGAACTGACAGGCAGGAAGCTGCAAAGGAAAGAGGGGGGTGACAGAAATGCAGTTCTTGTTCCAGGATGCTCTCTCTATCTCTGTGGCAGTGAGTTACTGTATCCATCACAGGGCTCTCTCTCTCTCTCTATCCTCTCTATGGCCAGGAGTTAACGATCCATCAAAGGCTCTCTCTCTCTCTCTCTCTCTCTCTCGCAGTGAGTTACTGTTTCCATCACAGGGCTCTCTCTCTCTCTCTCGCTCTCTCTCTGACAGTGAGTTACTGTTTCCATCACAGGGCTCTCTCTCTCTCTCTGGCAGTGAGTTAGTTACTGTATCCTCACAGAGCTCTACTTTCTCACCTCTCTCTCTCTCTCTTGGCAGTGAGTACGGTGTATCAGCAGGGCTCTCTTCATCTCTCTTCTCTATCTGAAGTGAGTTACTTATCCATCACAGGCTTCTCTCTCTCTGGGTCTCTCTTCTGGCAGTAGTTACTGATCCATCACAGGCTCTCTCGGTCTCTCTCTCGTCCTCATCTCTCTCTGTGGCAGTGAGTTACTGTATCCATCACAGGGCTCTCTCTCTCCCTCTCTCTCTGGCAGTGAGTTACTGTATCTATCACAGGGCTCTCTCTCTCTCTCTCTCTTCTTTCTCTCTCTCTCTCTCTCTCTCTCTCTCTCGCATTGAGTGTATCCATCACAGGGCTCTCTCTCTCTCTGTGTGTCTCTCTCTGGCAGTGAGTTACTGTATCCATCACTGGGCTCTCTCTCTCTCTCTGGCAGTGAGTTACTGTATCCATCACAGGGCTCTCTCTCTCCTCTCTCTCTTTCTCGGCCGTGAGTTATGTAGCCATAACTGTGCTCCTCTCTCTGCTCTCTCTCTCTCCTCTCCTCTCTCATCTAGGCAGTGAGGACTGTATCCATCACAGGTCTCTCTCTCTCTGGCGGTACCATCAACAGGGCTCTCTCTCTCTGGCAGGTATGCATCACAGGGCTCTCTCTCTCTCTGGCAGGTATCCATCACAGGGCTCTCTCTCTCTCTCTCTCTCTGGCAGGTCCATCACAGGCTCTCTCTCTGCTATATCTCTCAGGCAGGTTCCATACAGGGACTCTCTCTATTGGCACAGGATCCATAACAGGATCTCTCCCTCTCTCTTCGCAGTGAGTTGTTCTGTCTAATCACAGGGATCTCTCTCACTCTCCTCTGCAGGATTATGTATCCATCAAGGGCTCTCTCTCTCTCTCTCTCTCTCTCATCTCCTCTGGCAGGCAGGTATCCAACAGGGCTCTATCTCTTCTCTCTTTGGCGGTATCCATCACAGGGCTCTCTCTCTCTCTCTCTCTCTGGCAGGTATACATCACAGGCTCTCTCTCTCTGGCAGGTATCCATCACAGGGCTCTCTCTCTCTCTCTCTCTGTCTCTGGCAGGTATCCATCACAGGGCTCTCTCTCTCTCTCTCTCTCTGGCAGGTATCCATCACAGGGCTCTCTCTCTCTGGCAGGTATCCATCACAGGGCTTCTCGCTCTCTCTCTATCTGGCAGGTATCCATAAGGACTCTTCTCTGCAGGTATCATCAAGGGCTCTTCTCTCTCTCTCTCATGGCAGGTATCTGCACGGGATAAACAGGGCTCTCTCTCTCTGGCAGGTATCCATAACAGGGCTCTCTCTCTCTCTGGCAGGTATCCATCACAGGGCTCTCTCTCTCTCTCTCTGGCATGTATCCATCACAGGGCTCTCTCTCTTGGCAGTGAATTATGTATAAGTATAGATGTCATCGCTGCTGTTGTTTCACATCATCCATGTTACAGAGATGCCAAAACAGTCTGTGTTCTGGTCAAAGATTGCATTTAATGGAAAAGTGCTGATCTTTATCACTATCTCTTTGGCAGGTCCAGGCTCTCTCTCTCTCTCTGGCAGGTATCATCTCAACCAGGGCTCTCGCTCTCTCTGGCAGGTTTTACAGGTCTTCTGCGATCATAACAGGGGGGGGCTATCTCTTCTCTCTGCAGGTATCACATCCACAGGGCGCCTCTCTCTCTCCTCATCTCTCTCTGGAAGGTATCACATCAAAGGGCTCTCTCTCTCTCTTCATCCTCTCTACTGGCAGGTTTATCCATACAGGGTCGCTATCTCCTGTCTCTGAGCAGGTATCCACACAGGCTCTCTTCTCTCTCCTCTCTGTTCTCTGGGCATGTATCCATCACAGGCTCTCCTCTCTCTCTCTCTCTGGCAGGTTATCAATCACAGTGCTCTCTCTCTCTGGCAGGGATTCATCACAGGGCTCTCGCTTCTCTCTCTCTGGCAGGTATCCATAACAGGCTTCCTCTCTGGCAGGTATCCTCACAGGGCTCTCTCTCTCTCTCTCTGGCAGGTATCCATAAACAGGGCTCTTATCTCTGGCAGGTATCCAATAACAGGCTCTCTCTGTTCTCTGGCAGGTATCCTCACAGGGCTCTCTTCTCTCTCTCTGGCATGTATTCCATACAGGGCTCTCTCTTCTCTGCAGTGAATTAGTTACAGTATAGATGTCATCGCTGCTGTTTGTTTCACATCTCATGTTACAGAGATGCAAAATCAGTCTGTGTTTCTGGGTCAAAAGATTGCATTTTAATGGAAAAGTGCTGATCTTTATCAGTGAGACTCCAGTGAAGTCCGAGTTACAGATGCTATGTATGCATAGCTTTATTTATATAGCGCCATCCATGTACATAGCGTGTCACAGCAGTAACACACGTAACACACTAATAATATAACAGATGAAACCAGGTTCCCCTCTGGTCCCCCCCGGTTCCGCAGCTCTTCCCCCTTCCCTCTGCTTACCTCCGGTAACTGCGGAGACCATAGCGGGTTGCTAGGGAGGCGAGTGCATCGCCGGAGGCCCGTAGCGAGCGCAGTATAGGAGATGCCATGTTAGGAGATAGTCGGTGGTCATTACAGAGTTGCGCATGCGCAGTCTATGCACGCGAGTGGCAGCCAATGGGAAGAGGCTCCGAGCTGGGACTACATATCCCATGAGCCTCAGGGATAGGTCACATGTCGCGCAAGAGCCAATAGTGCTGCAGCATCCCCTGCTCCCTGATATTATTACATTTCGCGTGTTGGGACCATGTCAGTCGGAGCTGGGATGCCATTAGGGTAGGGTGTATATGTGCAAGGGTCTGTGACTCCTGCACTAGGCCAGATACCCCCTAAGGCCCCAGCTAGGCCCCAACTCCCCTGTCTCGCTTTTGGTTGCTGCAGGGTCAGGCCCATAGATAGGAACACTGCCCCTGTAGAATTGAAAGTAAGGGACACAGTCAGGACACGGCTGCATCCTGATTAAAGGTGGTCTAGGACCAGACACCTGCTGCAAAGAGACTATCTTCACGGACACCAAGGGGTAGATGAGACTTTCGGGTTAAAAAGAGACCGATTCTTCTGGCCCAAGATGCGAGAGTCCTTAGAACGGCATTGCAGAAAATGTCTAAAGTGCATACAACGGAAAACAATACCCACCCGTGCAGCCCCAATGGGCCATCTCAAAAGCTCTGGTCCGATGCATTTAGTCTCCATGGACTTCTTATGTATCAAGCCCGTTTCAAGAGGAATAGGCAATGTGTTGGTAGTGCCAGATCACTACACCCACTACTCTCAAACATTCCCGACAAAAGACCAGAAAGCTCCCACAGTCGCCAAAGTACTGTGGGAGAAGTATTTTGTGCACTACGGTCTGCCAAACCGGATGCACTCCGATCAGGGAAGGGACTTCGAGAGCAAGCTTATCAAGGAGCTGCTCAAGAGGTTAAATGTCCAGAAGTCTAGGACTACTCTGTACCATCCAGAGGGAGATGCGCTCCCTGAAAGATTCAACTGGATATTGTTAGACATGTTGGGCACCCTGAAAAATTCTCAAAAGGGGCGAATGGAGCAAGCATATCGAAGCAATTGTGCATGCATACAATTGCACTCGGCATGAATCTACGGGTTATACCCCATACTTCATGATGTTCAGGCGAGAGGCACAACTGCCCGTAGACATTCGCCTGAGGGTATCTACCGATGGGGTACCCAACATGGCTCACTACCGATATGTGAAGCGACTGCAAGACAGCCTGCACCGCGCATATCAGCTAGCAGAAAGGGCCACGGCCCAGTTAAACGCAATAACAAACGGCGATATGATCACAAGGTCCAGCACCGAGAGCTTCGGCCCGGAGATGCCGTTCTCTTACGCAATTTGGGGATCCCCAGCAAACACAAGCTGGCCGATCGCGGGACAGAAGGACCCTTTGAAGTAGTGTCCCAGATGCCGGGCCTCCCTGTGTACCGCATACATTACGCGGACGGCAGGGTAAAGGTCTGGCACCGAAACCACTTGTTGCCCATACCACAAGTGGGAGAGAGTGAACTAGAACCAGAGACTGTAGTGACCAACAATGAGCCCGAAGAATCTACAGAGATTCCAGTTTCAGTAACTGATACTAATCCAGATCCTTTGGGGGGAACCTCCTCCGAGTTCACCGGAGACTGGTGGGCACCTCCCGAAGGAGCACAGGGTAATGGACCCCCACTTACCCGCGCTCCGGCATCATGACGTCACATTGCCATAGCAACGTGATGTCACATGATCTTGCGGCGTCATTTTGACGCCGCGTTGCCATGACGATGAAGGAAGGAAGCCGCCGGAGCCAAGGTAAGTAAGGTTTACAGAGGCCCTGCAGCTCCCCCGGCACTTAATTTAAGTGCCTTCGGGAAGCGCACGGGGCCTCTGTAAACCCTGCGCTCCCCCATCGGCAGTCTTGCGCCCCCCCTGGGGGTCGCGCCCCCCAGTTTGCGCACCGCTGATATACTGTATTTTTATTATATAACGTCTGTACTGATGGGTATATTGTAATGCGTTATGCTGTTCCAAGCGGGAACATTGGGGTTTTCACCAGGGGGAGGATGTAACCAGGTCCCCTCTGGTCCCCCCAGTTCCGCAGCGTTCCCCCTTCCCTCTGCTTACCTCCGGTAACTGCGGAGACCGTAGCGGGTTCCTAGGGAGGAGAGCGCATCGCCGGAGGCCCGTAGCGAGCACAGTATAGGGTGCCGCCATGTTAGGAGATAGCCGGCGGCCATTACAGAGTTGCGTATGCGCAGTCTATGCGCGCGAGTGGCAGCCAATGGGAAGAGGCTCCGAGCTGGGACTACATATCCCATGAGCCTCAGGAATAGGTCACGTGTCACGTGAGAGCCAATAGGGCTGCAGCATCCCCTGCTACCTGATATTGTTACATTTCACGCGCTGGGACCACTTCAGTCAGAGCTGGGACGCCATTAGGGTAGGGTCTATATGTGCAAGGGTCTGTGATTCCTGCACTAGGCCAGATACCCCGTTAGGCCCCAGCTGCAGGAACAGGCCCATCGATAGGGACACTGCCCCTGTAGAACTGAAAGTAAGGGACACAGTCAGGACGTGGCTGCATCCTGATTAAAAGTGGTCTGGGACCAGACACCTGCTGCAAAGAGACTATCTTCACGGTGGGACACTCCAACCGGATACCACCCCACGCGGAGGTGAACTCAACGCGGACGACTTCATCGCTGGATCAGTGGATCCAATCTACCCTGTTGTCAGTGCGCCCGGGTGCTGGAGCACCCGGCAGGTACCTAACTACACTAAGTGCACCAACCTTACACCTATTCTAGTGGGCAGCAGGGTCTCACACATTGGGGTGGGTGTGGGACTCTAAGGACACGGTGTTGGGAACACAGTGGTGGGTTACGGCCGTGCGAGGCTTGGAGGGTAGCTGTACCTATTTAGCGTTCATTAGTAATGGTTATGATATACAGGTATACCCCGCTTTAACATACGCAATGGGACCGGAGCATGTATGTAAAGTGAAAATGTACTTAAAGTGAAGCACTACCTTTTTTCCACTTTACAGTGCATATACTGTACTGCAATCATCATATACGTGCATAACTGGTGTAAATAATGCATTTGTAACCATAATAAATACAGTAGGCTTTATTAAAATAAAATGAATGGGAACAAGCAAGGAAGTGAGAGGTGCGCACGCGGGTCAGTACTGTATAGCAGCTCTCTCCTCGCAGTCTCTTTCTCCTTCTCGCAGTCTCTCTCTCCTTCTCGCAGTCTCTCTCTCCTTCTCGCAGTCTCTCTCTCCTTCTAGCAGTCTCTCTCTCCTTCTCGCAGTCTCTCTCTCCTTCTCGCAGTCTCTCTCTCTCACTCAGTCAGTCTCTCTGTCTCTCTCACTCAGTCAGTCTCTCTCTCTCTCTCTCTCTCTTTCTCAGTCAGTCAGTCTCTCTCACTCACTCACTCAGTCTCTCTCTCTCTCTCTCTTTCTCAGTCAGTCTCTCTCTCACTCAGTCAGTCAGTCTCTCTCTCTCACTCAGTCAGTCACGCACTCAGTCACACACACACGCACTCAGTCACACACACATGCATTCAGTCACACACACACACACACACACACAGTTACCGTGTGCTACGGCAGGGCGATGTGACCATGTTAACGCAGGACCCGTGCAGTCACTGGGGTTACCGTGTGCTACGGCAGGGCGATGTGACCATGTTAACGCGGGACGTGGGCAGTCACCGGGGTTACCGTGTGCTACGGCAGGGCGATGTGACCATGTTAACGCAGGATCCGGGCAGTCACTGGGGTTACCGTGTGCTACGGCATGGCGATGTGACCATGTTAACGCGGGACGTGGGCAGTCACCGGGGTTACCGTGTGCTACGGCAGGGCGATGTGACCATGTTAACGCAGGACGCGGGCAGTCACTGGGGTTACCGTGTTCTACGGCAGGGCGATGTGACCATGTTAACGCAGGACGCGGGCAGTCACCGGGGTACCGTGTGCTACGGCAGGGCGATGTGACCATGTTAACATGTGTCAATGCCAGAGAGAGCTTCCCGTCATGCCTACTGCCACTGGGTCATATCGCTCCCAACCTGCATGGCCATAACATACGCTGTGGTGCAGTACACACTTGCCGTGCAGTGGTATCAAGCTTACACATAAGCCAATGGGGAAGGAGGTTACTGCCCCAAAGAGCTAGCAATCTAAATAGCATTCTGAACCCAATGAAATAAGGGCGACGGGCGATTTTAAGGGGGTGACCTTGACATTTTACCCTTTTGGTGCATTACAATGAAATGAAGCGACCTCTGGCATCGGAAGAGTTTAGAGGGACAGGTTTGACGTCTTTGCGGGGGGGGGGGGGGATTCACTAAACTGTGATAGTGCCGACCGGGACACTACCTTATGGAAATTCCTATTGACTAACAGAGAACAATTGTTATTCTGACTTCTGATACTATTCACCAAGCTCCGATGTTGGGTGTCACACAGGTCACCATTAAAGTAGGGGTGGGCAACTCCAGTCCTCCAACGGGTCATGTTTCAGGATATCCCTGCTTCAGCACAGGTGGTGCAGTCTTTGGCTGAGCCACTGATTGGTGCCCCTTGAGGACTGGAGTTGCCCAGGATCAGCTGTGATCAGAGTTTGATGAATCCCAACACGTGGAGCAGTAAATCTCTCCCAATGTGCGCCAGCGTCCAATCCACTGAGCTGGTAACATTTCTCTTACATGGAAAGAAGCTACATGGTTACATAGTTACACAGTTACATAGTGTCACGGAGACCAGGACTATCACACCAGGGGTCCGTTCACCAGACAGAAACACAAGAGTTTAGAAAATTAATTTATTGGAAAAAAGTTATCCACAACTATACATATAAACACACAAAACTGGGGATACCCTACATACCTAGTGGCAGGGACACCTTGCAGAGATTTCCCCTGTTCTTCCAGGCAGCGCCCTCAGGAACAGGACTCCAGGCCTGACACCAGCACAGGAGCAGTCACTGCAGCTTCTCTCAGTCACGGCAACAACTTCTGCAACTCTTCTGGCTCACTTCAGTCTCACTAGGGGCCTCCCTCACCCCCTTCTTATACACTACACCCACAACATTGAAACATTCAGGGCCAGGTGCTGCCTACGTTTCCAGCCCCTGATTGGTGGGTAGAAATGCAACATAAAAAGAGTAACATACAAAATGTTACAGGGAAAGGTCACAGACACTGTTGCAACATTTTCCTGCAAACACAATTAACCTCTGGTCCCTGAGTTGCTGGAACCAGGTGAAGACATAATACATTATACATACACTTAACATAATACCAGTGTATTACTGACAGGTAGGGGTAATGGCAGACTGCACCCTTATTAACAGCAGCCATATTTACCCCTACCGTCACACCTAGTTACATCAGTAGATGAGGTTGAAAAAATACTTCCATTAAGTTCCACCTGTGCTAAATTTAGACAACAGATACTTATCCTATATCCGTACTTACAGTACATTGATCCAGAGGAAGGCAAACACAAAACCCCAGTGACAAATTATCCAATGATATCTCATAAGGGGAAAAATAAATTCCTCCCTGACTCCAAATACTGGCAATCAGATTACTCCCTGGATCAAGATCCTGTCATATCTTAACGGCCCCTCAGCAAGGAAGTTCCCAGAGGGCATTGGTGCAAAGGTTCAACTCCAGGGCGTGTAATATAGTGTGTGCGCTACCGTGCGCGCGCGTCAGTTATAATAGACTGAGTTTAAACCTTACCTTCTATACTTCCGACACGCGCGCGCACGCACACGGCAGTGAGCGCTGAAAAGGAAAGACGTGAAAAATGTCTGCCGTTGCACGTCACGCTCTTTAGCCAATCAGAGTGAGGCTGCAATTTATTTACACTGCTATATATACACAGGGGAACAGGAGTTAATGAGGGGCTATGTGGGTGACTGGGTGAAAGATACATATTGGGGACAGGAGGGTTTAATGCTTCACTGCTCGACATTGTGACTCTTTCAGTGCCGTTAACGATACATTAACCCCTGCACTGCCACTGGGGCCAGCAACACATTGTTCTGCAAAGCTTTGTTGCCCCCCTGGCATCCAATGGGTTAATAAGTGAGAAAAACACAGAGAGCATGCACGTGGGGGTCAGAAGTTCCCCAGCCATGAGCTAGATTAGGGAGTTTGCAGGGCTGTGAGATGTGGGGGTGACGTCATGGCCACGCCCACCCGTTCAGCTCATAGCCACGCCCAGCTGTCACTCACAGCACAAACCATGCGCACAAAAAGTGTGATTCACGTGCAACGAGCATTCGCACACGCAACAACCATAAACCAAGCCTCACACATAGGGCCAAACTGACCCACTGCCAGTGATATGTGATATGTGTAATAGGGAACGATATTTGTGTGTGGCCTTTAAAGAAAAAGTATTTTTATAGAAAACCCATTTTCAATGTGTATTTTGGGAGTTGTTGTAAACATTGCGTTGTTTTGCTCTTATTGGCACCCTATCCCTTTCCTTATCTTAGCCACTGGATGCCGTGTAATGACTATCACTGGGACAGGGCAAACCAGACTGACAATCACCCTTCTATTCATAGCCTGAGTTGTCTGGGAAAAGACAGGATTTTTTTTTTATATTTAAAATAATAATAATTGTTTAGTTTCAAATCTGGCAAACGTATCACGTGAATTCCTTTAGGCCCGACTCCTAACTGTAAGGTTTTCTGAACCATGGGCTCCTCGGTTAATGAGCACTGACGCATGTTCCCGAGGCTCCCACCTTCCAAAACAGGGAACGATCCGTATGGGAGTTGCCAGACTCGCTGCTTTGTAACATTGTGTGGGGAGAGGCTCGGCACTAACTGCCCGAGATGCATGTAGGAACATTGCAATGTTTTCAGTGTGAATAGTGATCCAAATCCTCTTTATCAGCAGTATATGGGACCCCATTCCAGATAAATCTTTCTCCTGCTACATAAGAAGCGATCCAGACCTCAGGCCTCACAATGTCCAGCGTGGGAAGAGCCCCCCGGAAAAACAACAGCGTCAAGATGTTTGTACAGGTGAGTGGCGCCAAAAGATTTTTTTTTTAATGCGGATTGGGATCGGCCGGTTCCGTTGGTTTGCGGATTTCTGCATTTCAGTCTCAAAAAGAGCGATTCATCTTTTCCTGATTTTGTTTTGATCAACGCCAATCCAGTCAGCAATCCACTGGGGGATTTTATCAATCCAGTCCGCGGAATCAGCAATCCACTGCGGGATTTTATCAATCCAGTCCTCGGAATCAGCAATCCACTGCGGGATTTTATCAATCCAGTCCTCGGAATCAGCAATCCACTGCGGGATTTTATCAATCCAGTCCGCGGAATCAGCAATCCACTGGGGGGATTTTATCAATCCAGTCCGCGGAATCAGCAATCCACTGGGGGATTTTATCAATCCAGGCTGCTGAATCCGCGGAGCGGATCGTTAAAATCCATCAGCGTATTGTATCCAAAGGTGGTTTTGGAACAATCCGCGCGGACTGAAACTGGAACAATCTGTTGCCGGATTGTACACCACGGAACGGATTTTGAATGGAAAGCTCGGGAAAATTCCACTTAACGGTTTTTGAATGGAAAGCGCGGGGAAATTCCGTAGAACGGATTTTGAATGGAAAGCGCGGGAAATTCGCAGAAAGGTTTTGAATGGAAAGGCGGGGGGAAATTCCGTAAAGGATTTGAATGGAAAGCGCGGGAAATTCCGCCGAACGGATTTTGAATGGAAGCGCGGGAATTCCGCAGAACGGGTTTTGAATGGAAAGCGTGGGAAATTCCGTAGAACGGATTTTGTTTTGAATGGAAGCGGGAAAATTCCGCAGAACGGATTTTGAATGGATAAGCGCGGGAAATTCCGTGCAGACACGGATTTTGAATGGAAAGCGCGGGAAATTCCGTAGAACGGATTTTAGATGGAAAGGGGAATTCCGCAGAACGGATTTTGAATGGAAAGCGCGGGGGAAATTCCGCGGAACGGGTTTTGAATGGAAAGCGCGGGAAATTCCGCAGAACGGATTTGAATGGAAACGCGAGTAACATCCGGAAGGTTTTGAATGGAAGAGCGGTGAAATTCCGCGGAACGGGTTTTGAATGGAAAGCGCGGGATAATTCCGCGGAACGGTTGTTGAATGGAAGAGGGAATTCCGCGGAACGGGTTTGAATGGAAAGCGCGGGAAATTGCCGGGGAACGGGTTTTGAATGAAAGCGGGGAAATTCGCGGAACGTGGTTTGAATGGAAAGGCGGGAAATTCCGCAGAACGGATTTTGATGGAAGGCGGGAAATTCCGCAGAACGGTTTTTGAATGGAAAGCGCGGGGAAATTCCGTAGAACGGATTTTGAATGGAAAGCGCGGGAAATTCCGCAGAACGGATTTTGAATGGAAAGCGCGGGGAAATTCCGTAGAACGGGTTTTGAATGGAAAGCGCGGGAAATTCCGCGGAACGGGTTTTGAATGGAAAAGCGGGAAATTCCGCGGAACGGGTTTTGAATGGAAAGCGCGGGAAATTCCGCGGAACGGGTTTTGAATGGAAAGCGCGGGAAATTCCGCAGAACGGATTTTGAATGGAAAGCGCGGGAAATTCCGCAGAAGGGTTTGAATGAAAGCGTGGGAAATTCCGGACGGGTTTTGAATGGAAAGCGCGGGAAATTCCGCGGAACGGTTTTTTGAATGGAAAGCGCGGGAAATTCGGGAAGGGGTTTGAATGGAAAGGCGGGAAATTCGCGCAGAACGGGTTTTGAATGGAAAGCGCGGGAAATTCCGCGAACGGGTTTTGAATGGAAAGCGCGGGAAATTCCGCAGAACGGATTTTGAATGGAAAGTGCGGGGAAATTCCGCAGAACGGATTTTGAATGGAAAGCGCGGGGAAATTCCGCAGAACGGATTTTGAATGGAAAGCGCGGGAAATTCCGCGGAACGGGTTTTGAATGGAAAGCGCGGGAAATTCGCAGAAAGGATTTTGAATGGAAAGCGCGGGAATTCCGCGGAACGGGTTTTGAATGGAAAGCGCGGGAAATTCCGCGAAGGGTGGTTTGAATGGAAAGCGCGGGGAAATTCCGCGGAACGGGTTTGAATGGAAAGCGCGGGAAATTCCGCGGAAGGTGTTTTGAAGGAAAGCGCGGGAAATTCGCGGAACGGTTTGAATGAAAGCGCGGGAAATCCGCGGAACGGGTTTGAAAGGAAGCGCGGGAATTCCGCAGAACGGATTTTGAATGGAAGTGCAGGGATCTGAGGAACGGAATTTGAATGAAAGCAGCGCGGTAATGATGATGGAATGAATTCTGCGGAAACGGGAATTGATATGGAAAGCGGTGGGAAATTCCACAGAAGGGAATTTGAATGGAAAGCGCGGGGAAATCCGCGGAACGGAATTTGAATGGAAAGCGCGGGGAATTCCGCGGAACAGAATTTGAATGGAAAGCGCGGGAGTGGGAGGAGTCACAGCCTGCTGCTATCTGGCCAATCCCCTGCCCTGTCTGAGAGCTGTTCCTGCCTCCTGACCAATCCCCTGCCCTGTCTCAGAGCTGTTCAGAAAGCTGATTGGCTGGAAAATAAACCACATTGCAAGCCGCAAAATTCCGGACTAACTAAATGAATAATACCGGAATTTTAACAACAGAGAGCAGGGATTTCAGTAATGCCCGGAATTTTAACCAATCAGAGAGCAGGGATTTCAGTAATGCCTGGAATTTTACAGCTTTAGCCAATAATCCTGAGTATTGTATTTTGACTGTGAAATATCCATCCAGTAAATGTAAAACAAGCAACACGAATCATTCAATAAAGACGCACATTGAACGGTGCAATGAAACCTCCTCACTTTCTTTTCAGAACTCGGCAGAATCCTCACCCCCATCCACGGTCCGAGTCACCATCCCCAAAGTGCCTCTGACGAAGAAAAGGGCGCGTGTGCTGCGCTCTCTCACTGCCAGCAAGACATGTGCGTGCACGTGTGCGTGTGCTGCGCTCTCCCTGCCAGTCAACGTGTCTGCGATTTCCTGCCAGGCAAAGACGTGTGCGTGCGCATGTGCTGCACTATGTCTCACTGCACCTCGACGTGTGCGTGTGCTGCATCTGTCTCACTGCCAGCAGAGGCCTTGTGTGTGCTGGCACTACTGTCTCACTGCCAGCTAGACGTGTGCGTGTGCTTGCGCTCTCTCACAGCC
>CM071568.1:301846694-301930756 GCA_036426205.1 Ascaphus truei
CTGCTTGCTTCGACCCAAGTCTTGCAGGTCTCTACATGCAGTGTTTTTATGAAATATATACATAAGTGCGGAATCTGTGCTGAGATATTAAATGTGTGGTGTGTTAGAAATGTGTGAGTGTTTAGAAACCTGTGTGAGTGTGTTGAGCCAATTGATGTGAGTAGTTGAAAGAAATGTGTTGACTAGTGTGAGAAATATGGTGTGAGCTTGATTGCGTTTGAAAGCGCAAAGTCACTATAAATCTTAGTACTGTGGCGGTGCTTGCCCTCTCTGCTTGGTGTGTGGAAACCCTTGACACGGCAGAGAGTACGTTTGATGTCAGATTCAGTGCACTGGTGCCCCACCGCTCTTTACACAACATCTCACCATTATGCTTGATCTTGTTTGCAGCAAACACAAGAGCCCTCGCTCTGTATCAGGAGGGGACCAGAGGCTCGCAAAGAAACCGGCTAACGGGATATAAAAATGGCAGCGGGACGCTTGCGCTCTACTGGCCACCAACTGTTATGTGGACACAAGTCTTCAAAACAACCAAAATCCACTCTCTGGCATCTCTATCTATATGCAACTATCTATATATATGCCACTACTATACTAATTGGCCCCCCTATATTCTCTTGCCTCTCAATCCTATGCCCAAATCCAATATATGCAAAGATAAGAGACGTGACAACGAGAGGGAGATGAAGAGAGAGGATAGGGAAAACGAGACAAGAGCCTCTCCCCGTCAGCTAGCAGTTACGGCAAACTAAATCTATGGAAACAATTTATGCACTATTTTATCTGCCATCTATATTATGCCACTAATATCCTCCTGCCGCTTCTCCTATCTGCCTCATCTCTCTGCCCCTCACTCTTCTGCCACTCATCCTCTGACAATCTCTAATCTAATCTATCTCTTGCAAAATATATATTCGGCCACTTCTCTTGCCCACTATATCTATCTATATGCCACCTCTCCTCATGGCCCTCTCTCTCTCAATGCCTTTCTCTATGCCTCTCACTTCTCTGGCAACTCTCTCCTATGCCTATCCTCTGCCAATCACTCTTCACCCGTCACCCAACCCCCCCCCACCCCCCTACTGCAAGATCTCGTATACCTGCACAACTCACTGAGCCCACCCACTCACTATTCTTGCATACTATCCCCTATGCACCCATCTCTCCAATTTAGTACCTCCTGCAATTTCTCATCCTACGATTGCAGCTATATATTTTTATTCTGATAATATATTTCATCCACATGATCTCTATAATGCCCCCAACTACCTATCTACTCCCCATCTGTTCAACACCCCCCCCCCTCCCTCATATTCCTTCGTACCCGGCAACATATCAGATCCTCGGAATATAACTATATCTATTCTATATATTATATATGCATTTCTCTATCTGAATCATATCATCTGAATCTATATCTCGACTACATCTATCATCCTGCCTATGTCTATTATGAATCTCCATTTCCTTCCTGAACCACTCTATCCTCTGACATATATAACTGACATGCTTCATATCCATCTATTGCATTTCTATAATAGCAATATTCTTAGACTACTAACAATATCTCAAACTCCGCACTATCTAATTGCCATCTCTATAACTCGAAGAACTCTATAGCCATTATCTACGATGCACCACTATCTCTATTGATCTCTCTATATGACTATATACACCTGACTCTCTATATGCCTCTCTTATATATAATCTCTCTCTCTCCTCTAACTGACTCTATATATCTATGAATCATCTAATATCTGTTACTCCGTAGTAGATATGTAATATCCATTCTTCTGGAATATCTATTCTTATGCCTAGATATCTCTGATAATATATCTCTACTGAATAATTGTAATTGCAAATACTATATAGCATCATATACCCTTCCATGTTATGAATATATATCATATGAATATGAAAGACATCATGCCTCTATCTACTCTGCTCCCTGCCCTTATAAATCCCCCCCCCCCCTTCTTTCCGCTGACGCCCCCCCCATATCCCCCATTACTATCTGCCTATCTATCGGACTCTTCTATAATGGAATCTCTTTCTAACTATGCAACCTCTTTTCTCATCAGACACAGCATATCTATCCCCACTCATGCACCCAATCTCTCTCTGCCACTTATCTCTCCCATATATTGAATCTTATTTATGACACTATCTCTATGCCACTCTCTCTTTGCATATCTCTTCTCTGCCCACATCTCTCTATGCCCAAACTATATCATCCCCCCTATGACACTCTATCTACTGAAATATATATATCGCCACTATCTAGTATGACTCTATATCTCTCGCCATATCTTTTATATCTGCATCTATATGAATATATTATATTGAAACCCAATATATATAGGATATCCCAAAGGACTATATAGGATATCATTGCATATTGTATATCTATGCCTTAAATATCATATGAATATATATATATGAATCATATATCGATAAATCGACTATCATCATTGAATATACGCTTATGGAATATATATATCTACGCTTACACTTGACATACTATATATATACTGAATACTATATCCCTTTACTTATACTTGAATATATATATGACATTTCTGATATTTATCATGCTGAATACCCCATATATATCCCCAGTGTTCCTCTCAGGAAGACACTATAACTCTGTGTGTATATTATAGCATGATCGCCCATGTATCATCTGCCATCTGGCATAGCACGCATATACCTGCAGAACATCCCGCCTCTATCTCTTCTGGCCTCTCTCTCTGCCCTCTCTCTCTCCTTGCCCCAATCTGTTCTTCTCTTCTCTCTCTCGCCATCTCTCTTCCTCTCCGCTGCCTCTCTCTCTCTGCCTCTCTCTCTCTGCCCATCTATATCTCCTGCCTCTCTCTCGTCTCCTGCCTCTCTCCCTGCCTTCTCTCTCTCTGCTCTCTCCCTCCTCTCTGCGCCACCTTCTCTTCCTGCAATGCCACTCTCTCACTCTCTGCTCTCTCCTCTGTTTCTCTCTCCTCTGGGCCGTCTCTCTTGCCTCTCTCTCTGCCTCTCTATGACCAATTTTCTGCCTCTCTCTATGGACCATCTCCTCTCTCTCTTGCCCTCTCTCATCTCTGCTCTCTGCTCACTCTCTCCTCTCCTGCTTCTCTCTCGCCGCATCGCTTCTCTCTCTCTTCTGTCCTCTCTCTCTCTCTCTTCGCCTCTCTCTCTCTGCCACTCTCCTCTCTGCCTCTCCTTCCTACTCTCTCTCTGCCTCGCTCTCTCTCCTGCCTCCTCTCTGCTGCTCTGCTCCTCTCTCGTTCTCTCTCTCTGCCTCTCTCTCTCTGCCTCTCTCTCTGCCTCTCTCTCTCTGCCTCTCTCTCTGCCACTCTCTCTCTGCCTCTCTCTCTCTGCCTCTCTCTCTCTGCCTCTCTCTCACTGCCTCTCTCTCTCTCTGCCTCTCTCTCTCTGCCTCTCTCTCTCTGCCTCTCTCTCTCTGCCTCTCTCTCTCTGCCTCTCTCTCTCTCTGCCTCTCTCTCTCTGCCTCTCTCTCTCTCTGCCACTCGTGACCATGACCCGCGGCGTCATTTGACGCAGAGTCCTTGGAGAGGGGGGCGCGAATGCTGCGGCTGCCGGGCAGGGGGGCGCAGCTTTAGGCTGCGGTCCCAGTAACAGCCTGTGCGCACGGCGCGGCGTGCACTGAACGTGTAAGCACCGCCCCTCAATGGGGCTGGGCCCACTACGCACCGTCACGCAGAAGGTGCAGCCGCGCCGTACTAAAGGGTTTTTCCCAACTCAATCAAATTGAGTTTACTCCTAGCGACGGAGGCGTGGCCACGCCCCCACCGGCGGTTCACCCAATGAGGGCGAACCAGCCGCGTGACGTAATGGCCACGCCCCCTCAAATCCCCGACCACGCCCCCTCCCGTCGCAAGATTCTCCTCTCCCTCAGACCGCAGATCGCGGTTAGCGCTGTGCACGCGCCGCCCCCCGCCGGGCGCGCGTGTCACAGACATTACTGGGACCGCAGCCTTAGAAGTTTGCGCTCCCTGGTCTTGATGACACAAGTTTACCCTTTTCTTGCTGCTATAAATGTCGCCACCTTCTGGTAGATGCTGGTATTTTCTTTGCATCATTAGCACTGAATCCCTTGGAAAGTTTGGGTTCGTCTGAATCCTATTGTCATAAATAGCATAAGTCCGCTAAACATGTACTTAGGGTTAGTTTGTGAACCCCACATTATGATGCATTATTTTGTACTTTTCTACCTCACCTAATGATTCTAGCGATATTCATGGAATCCTACGTCTGATCCCCACTAAATTATTGCTTCAGAGACCTGTTATTGGTAGAAAGATGGGTCACTGTCACGGTAGACAAGGTCTCTTAACACATTTATATTTCTGGGATCAGTCAATAGGCAAAGCAAGGCAGTGAGATAAAATGGGGTTTATTTGAATAAAATCTCGGAAATACAACAAAATACAGAAATATACACTTACTGGGGCCTGGGGTGTGAGATCCAGCCTTTCCTAGGTCCAGGGAGCCCGCTTGCCAGGGCTTACCCTGATCGGAACCTTGTTCCGGACGTCCTGGACCGAGATTCCACAGAAACTCCTGACCGGGACCTTGTCCCGATACTCCTGGAACCGTTTTCGGCAGAAACTCCTGAAGGCGACCGCTACGTTCTCAGGTGAGAACTTGGTCCTGGCGCCTGACTTAGTCTCTGCCGGGCAGACTGTCCTAGCTTCAAAACTAAGCCGGTTGCTCTGGTATTTGGGACAGAGCAACTTTGAAAAGCCCGCCCTAGCTTCATCGCCTCAAGCCACAAAATCGTCTGGTTCTCTGACTGGGGCTTCTCCTTACATACACTTCGCTAAGCTGTTCTTAGCATGGAGGTAGAAGGATCGACCAATCAGAGTGTGGGAACCCTATCCCACTAGCCAATATAAACAGGGGCCCGTCTCTTGGCTCACGTCAGAGTTGGGGGCGTGTCAAGCCGGCCAAGTCGGGATGCCCTGTGGGCGGGACATATGAATCGACCAATGGGAAACACGCCAACATTCTGCCGCTTCCCATGGTCAACCCATTGCCACCTACTGGGCAGACTCCACTGAGTCTGGCAGACCAGAGGGTCCTCCCCGCGGGGGGTCTCTGTTCTCTGGACTCAGTACTCCGCCCTGCCCCGGCCACTTAGCACCCTGACACCTCCCAACATCCTGTCTCCTCTTTGAACTACGGACTGTATGCAGACTTCCCGGCACCTTAAACATATGCCCTGGCGGACTGCATAGAGCCTTTTAGTAACTGTAAAACACATTATAAAGTATACGTTATTAAAGAATATGCTTCGGGAAACATTATACTTATACAGGAAATAGATTGGGGGTATTTGGGCTCGTACCAGCAAATCATGCCAGCTCGCTGGGGAGAATTAAACGACTACCGGTAACTTTGGCCTCCGCCCTCCTGCAAACAAAATAATTGCATTGCCACCCAAATACCCCCCCTAAAACTGACACATAAGAAATTTCACAGTTCTAGGGCTAAGGGAACATGAAAACAGAAAAAAACAGGGTCCCTTTATTTTCCACATGTATTATCCCTGGTCCCTGGCTTCTGGAGCTACCAGGGACCCCACAAGGGACCCCACAAGTTCAGGGATAACCAGAGGACTTCACCTTTATGGTATAGCCTGGTTACCCCCTCCCGTCACAGTCACCAAGCGTGACTGAAAACTGTACAAATACAGTCTCTGTTACTGTGGCCATCAACGCATTAGAGGTGCAATACATGGCATGGATTGTATGGAATACATAACTGACACAAGTATCAACGTTCACAGGGCAAATCCATGGTTTCCTAATGCATAAATAAGTACAATAATGGCTGCTACATGTGCAACACTCTCACTCCAAACTATTTATTTATCCAATGTTTGACCAGGAAGTAACACAGTGAGAGTTACCTCTCGTTTTCACGCATGTCCTGGTAACAGAGTTGATGACAAATAATACATGGTTACAAATACACAGTTACATTAAACGATGGCTGGTAGCATTGCATTCTTCTGTAATCCTCATATCTACCAGACTTTGCTGGACTAAACTCGGTTATATTGATTTATGATAATAAATGAGAAACTTGTATTTTTTTTTTGTAGGAAATCCAGGAGATCAAGATTCTTGGTTACGGAGAGGAGGATTTCCACTTCCGGGACAGCCCACCTCTCATACATTCACCCATAGAGCAAGAGTCCCTCCCAGACGACGACCTGTGCGAGAGATTTCAGGAGAACGAGGTGGCGACCCAGACCGCCCCCGTCTACTGTTTCAACACCTTGGATGATATTGTGGAGTTCCTGAATAGCTGCAGCAAGCCAGAGGACAGAAGTCCACAAGCAATGTCTCTCCCTGAAGACCCTCCGGATGAACCTGATGGGGGAGAAGACACTCTCTCCAATGACGACCACCTTCGTACGTTGAAGCTGGAGATAGAGGAGGATGATGACCAGCCAATCGTTTCCCGTCTGTACCCCAACCCGCCGGTGCACTATGCCTCCACCTCCAGCCCCCCATGCTTCCCTATTGTCAAACGTCGGCGGAAACAGCGCTTCCACTGTGACTGGCAAGGCTCAGTCACCACCATCAGCTCGCCCAACATACCTGTCCACGCCATGGAGTTGCGAGTGGATGAAGACCTGGCTATGTCTATTCGGCGGCAGGTGGACGTAAACAACCCTGGACCATTTGGCTGGCAGCTCGCCAAGCTGCTATTCACCGAGGAGGAGCTATACGGGCACAACTTTAATGGCACAGACCAGAAGATGCCCCTCAGCCCGCGGCGGGTCCATGCCATCCAACACGCTTTCCACGAATACTTCCCCAAAGACATTGCAGACGAGGCGCTAGCCAAAGGCCGCACGGCTATTAACCAGGGCATAAGAAACATGTTTTACGTTCGCAACCGCAGAGACGGGGACTATTCATGAGTCCGCTCTCTTCACGCAGTCCTCCTACAATCAGAGATGTCTTTTGGTCTCAGTCAAGGGTATTGTCTCTGTGAATGTGAAAATAAAACAGAAAAAACACTTCCATTTTTCGGAGGGGCAAACGATGGCAAAAACTCAGCGGGATGAGTAACAGGGGAGGCGTTCGAATGATCCATCCCATCTAGTAGATGAGTTCCCTGGCTTTGTGAGAAACTCACAAGAGAATGCATCAATCCCGCCCACAAGCCATGAACAGTGACAACCTGTGAGACCTTGCTGTGCAGAGCAGGTTGGCTGGTTGGTGATGGCGATGCTTCCTGCTGCTGACTACTTTACCCAGAATCCCGGGACAGTTCTCCTGTCTCAGTTCTTGTTCTTGGTTCTTCGCCTGCGTTGCGTTGGCCTTCAGCAGAGGACCTCGTGCTGTGTTTTAGAGCAGATTCTTTATTTTTTTCCCATGCTGGAGTTTGAGAGAATGATTGTGCGCGTGGTCATGTTTCAATGATAAAGGCGAGGACCTTCTATCTGTGTCACGGCCCCATCATTGTGTAGGATCCCACAGCTGCTAAACTGGGAATGGGATTCAAAGGGGGGGGGGGGTAAACATAATGATTGATGGTGGATTTGATGAATGGTCCATTTAATGCCAACAAGTGCAAAATAATGTTTCTGGGTCACAAACGTCGAAGGCAGAATACAGGATTATTGGTATTGTAATGTCAATTTATATATGGGAAAGTGGCCTGGGAATCATTGTCTTAGCGGAGGTAAAAGTAGGACAGCCAGCGGGACATGGGGTTGTGTAGGGAGAGGTATTGGCAGTAGAAAGAGGGAGTTAGTGAGGCCACTTTATAGATCATTGGTGAGACATCATCTAGAGATCTCCAGTTCTGGAGACCGTATCTCAGGGAGGACATCAATAAGTGGGAGATTGTGCAAAGAAGAGATAGTCAAATGGTACACGGTCTACACATCATGAAACGTATCATGGGAGACGGCTGGGCCGTAGTATGTAAAGCCTGGGGAAGGGCAGGGAGGGGAAGGGCAGGGAGGGGGGGAAGGGCAGGGAGAGGGGAATGCATGGCGGGGATTACTGCAGGCGGGGTAGGTATATAACTCCTGTGCATGGCGGGGATTACTGCAGGCGGGGTAGGTAAATAACTCCTGTGCATGGCGGGGATTACTGCAGGGAGGGTAGGTATATAACGGGGGTGGCGGGGGGCGGGATTACTGCAGGCAGGGTAGGTATATAACTCCCGTGCATGGAGGTGATTACTGCAGGCAGGGTAGGTATATAACTCCCGTGCATGGAGGGGATTACTGCAGGCAGGGTAGGCGTATGAAATAGGAAAGGGAGACAGTGTCAGTATGGAGCAGAACTGCTGGACCTGAGAGATTATCGGGAGCATTTATCAAAGTCTCTGATGCCAAGCGGGAGCATCAGATGTATCTGCTTTTATTTATACTATAGCACTGTACAGTATGTTACTATGTGTTATACAGGAGGGTTTAGTTATGACGCAATCCTGAACCAATTCTGTATATTGCAGTTATTTTGAAATTAAGTTTTATGTGTGTCTTTATTTATATAGCACAATTAATATACATAGCGCTTTACAGTAGTGATACACGTGACAATCATACAAATAACAAATAACAGAAAATGGGAAGAAGTGTTTCAGACATAAAAATTTAAATTTAGGAACAGGAGTCCCTGCTCTGAAGAGCTTAAAATCTAATTGGTTGGTAAGAAGAATATACAGAGAGAGTTGGAGGGCATTCTGGTAAGTGCAAACAGTAAGCAAACAGTAGAGGTGACAAAATCCTTTGAACAATACTTAAGTCCTAGACATTGGGTCGCCTCTAGGGCCATCTGCTATCCTGGTATGCAAAGGAATTTCCTCTGGGTTTTTCCCATACCTTGAAACACAGTATTAAACCTAAAACATAAACGTATTAAAATATCCGGTTCCGCTGGGTCCAGCAGGTCCAAACTTCCCAGTTCTCAATGTCGGAACGGGGACACCATATGGTCCAAAAAGCGACGTGCTACGACCTTCGGAACCGGAGTTACACAAATGCACCTTAAATCATTTTTCATTTTAACACAAAAATCTACGCTAAAAGAAATCTCAGCTTTTCACTAAATCCTCATTGAAAACAACGGGCTCCGCCGCCATGGGTTTCAATGGAGCAACTCCGCCGTTGTAGTCAATGGAGTTTCCTGCCATAGACTTTCAATGGGGAACCGCCGCCATTGAAGTCTATGAGAAAATCCACAAATCTTTACATTCGTCCATACTCCGTCTGGTTGGTCTGAGGGGGCTGGGAATGGGCATGCATTAAAGCCGGAACCTTGGCTACATGCCACCCAAATCCCATCCCTCTGGGCATTCCAGAACCGGAGATATGGACTTACACATTTCAACATTTTACACTTAGTCATTTTTTCACCATGCGGCTTTTCCCCCATTAGAATCAATGGTAAAAGTCCCGAACTTTCAAGGGGGTCCATACTCCGTCGCGTTGGTCCAAGAGGGTCAAGGATGGTTCTGCAGTGATGCTGGAGCAGTGACTACAGATACCCCAAGCCTTGATCCTCTGGTCCCTCCGGAACCGGAGGTATGGATTCCTAAATTACAGCATTTCACACTTAGTCATTTTTCGGAGCTGTTTCTGCCGCCGCCATAGAAGCCTATGGCGCGACCCGCTCTTCTCGGTTCGACCCTTATCGGGGGTCCAGGATACGGGGACCCGGTTGTGGTCGAGTGGGGGGAGGTCTAGGAACTAGGGACAGAAAGAATTTTATTTCTAGGGCCCCCAGAATAGTTTATTCCAACGCCACTTGTCGTTGAACTTGACTTGTAAGTGATCAAAGCTCTCCTATTGAGAATGTATCCGATTTGCGGTTAAGCGGTTTGGACGGCAGCCAACTCGTTCCTGGAAAGCTCTTTCGAGGGTTTCTCCATTGAAGTCAATGAGCCCATAGACTTTCAATGGGAAACCGCCGCTGCTCTCCCTCTCGGACGCCATCTGCTGGTCTTCTCAGGAACCGGACTTCACAGCAAGATTCACCATTAAAAAGCATTGAGCCCTAATGGCGGCCTATGGGAACCTGCAAAATGGTGCCTGAAAAGGCGGGGAAATTACACAAAGGGCTATAATCACTATACCACTATTAACCCTTGTGCTCCCGGATGGATCCCAGTGTGTGTGATGCAGACACTGATTAACAATAAAACATGGGGGAACAGGGAATATACATTTTCAGGTTATGACAAGGGTTAAATCACACGTCTGGGCCTCAGCCCAGTTAACCCCTTGTCTCCCTGGTGAGGTTAGAGGGTGGCCAATTGGGGTGTAACCCCTTTAATCCCGGGCCAAATCCTCTCCATCGTCACACACGGTGCTACTCATATGCTGCTTTAAGCAAGTGTGTCTTAAGGTGGGTCTTAAAGGTGGATAGAGAGGGTGCTAGTCGGGTATTGAGGGGAAGGGCATTCCAGAGGTGTGGGGCAGTCAGTGAAAAAGGTTTAAGGCGGGAGAGGGCTTTAGATGCAAAGGGGGTAGAAAGAAGACATCCTTGAGCAGAACGCAAGAGTCAGGATGATGCATACCGAGAAATTAGGCAGAAGAGTGAAAAGCTTTAAAAGTGAGGAGGAGAATTGAGTGTGAGATACGGGATATGATCGGAAGCCAGGAGAGGGATTTCAGCAGGGGAGGCGCTGAGACGGATCTAGGAAAGAGTAGAGTGATTCTGGCAGCAGCATTTAGGATAGATTGTTATTGGAGACAGGTGAGAGGCAGGGAGGCCGGACAGCAGGAGGTTACAGTAATCAAGACGGGAGAGAATGAGGGCCTGAGTCAGAGTTTTAGCAGTCGAGCAACAGAGGAAGCGGCGTATCTTTGTAATATTGCGGGGGGAAAAGCGCAGGTTTTGGATACGTTTTGAATGTGAGGGTGATGATGTGACATATGAAGATCTGCAATGCTCCCTAACCCCCCTCCCACTTTCATTTTTTTATCGGATTGGAATGGGGGAATATCCCTGATTTTTAACTGCACTATTTGTAGCTCCTGTGACTGCAGGGTCCCTGAAAAATTACCCGTATTCCTGGTGTTCAAAGAGAACTTTAATTGCCGGCTAATAGGAAACTGCAACCGATAATGTTGCGGCTTCCTATTTTGCCTGCGATTTGGCAGCCATTGTCTTTCCTCTGAAGGGAGATTTAATCTCAGTAATTGGTAAGTATATCCAGAACCCCGAGCTTAAAATAGTGCAGTTTATCTCCTGTGGATCCCCGGCTTCCCATCGTTCTTGGGGTTTTTTAAAAATAAAAAAAATTAAGATTTGGGTATTCCTGCTCTAAAGCTTATACTGTGGTTTGTTCCAATAAGTGATTCACACAAACGATATTTCCTATATTTCCTATAGTCCCAGCCATGGTTCTGATGGATCTCGGGCACAGCTGATACACAGTAACTTAGGATCACGGAGCCTCCTATCTCACACATTCACAGGAGCGCTGCTCACTACCAGCATGGATCCACACGTGTTAAGTGAGTAGAAGATATTTTGCTGCCACCAGCAAGTAAGATGTAATTTTCCTGAAGCTCCGACATTTACTGTCCGAGGCGCTAGTAACACGTTGCTTTAGAACCGGTATATTATACACGTATTAGCGGCGGTGATATCACAGGAAGAGCCCCCACTCCCAGCTTCACATGATGGATTTCCCTTTTCGTGTTTGCAGGTTCCCCGGTGATTGTACCCGAGACGCTCGAGATTAAGACGGAGAAAGAAGAGTCGGACACTGGGGAACTTCTGACCACCATAAATAGTGATATTATTATGCTTACTGTTGATGGTGAGTATCCTAATATCCTTTTGTGTTCCACAAAGACGGCCATGTTATAATATGTATGGCCCACTTCAGGAAATATTCAGGATTAATTACCACCTATTGGTGCTTCATTAGGCTGTGGATGGGGTTAACCCCTTCATTACCTTAACGGTTACTACCGCCACCATCCCACTACCCACCCGAGAGGCCTAACCACCCACCCCAAGACAATTAACTCCCCCCCACCACCACCACCAAGGAATAGGCAAATAACCTTATAGCCAAGTATGGCTACTAGCACTTTTGCCCATTTAATTCCAGTAAAATACATAATACGTTAAATGATTACATTTTTACTTACCCGTGCCAGGTTGAAGGCGGCGTCCTCTTCAGCCCAAACATGTAAGGGCCGATGCCCAGCTACTAAAACACCAGTAACCCCTTAATTGCCTTAGTGGTTACTGTAGTTGCTCCGGGGAGGGTTGCAGGATGGGTTAACCTCTTAATTACCCTAATGGTAGTAACTACTGCAACTTCTACAGGAACGGTACCCAGGAAAGGAAATTACTCGCGTACAAATACTCCGGCTACAGCTCGCACTTTTTTGTAGGCTTTAGTAAACAACACAAGTGTTGTGTAAAATGACCGATTTATTGCACTGGATTCTATCCCTGAAACCCCGTTGTGATACTTGTTATGAACAATGACATTCAGACTTACGCCTTTTTACACTTTCGAATATGACAAGAACACACATGTAGCCACCCTTATATAAAGGTAATATAAATTAAATGGTATGTATGCGCAGTATATTAAGCTGCAATCCCAGGTAGCCAGTCAGAGAAAAGGTTGTAAATAGATTTCCCAAAACCAAATCCAACCATGCTGCTAGCAAAGATTTGTTTGCTTTCCTTTTTGTGGGGTAAGATACTAATTACAAATGTAATTTCTTGGGGGCCTCTGACTGTGGAAGTGTTTTGTAAATGAAGTGGGTTTTTAAAAAAAATTATTTACCCCTAGCTAACCCCGTCCTTACCCCGTCCTTACCCCGTCCTTACCAGAGAGCCAATAAAGATAACGAGAGGGCAGAGGGGGACTTTGCCAGCTATCCCTGCACATACAGTGACGTCCGATAAAAGAGCAGCCCGAGGAATCTAACCCGTCCCAAGTCCCAGCTCACCAGGCTTAGAAACTATTGAAAATTATATATTTTAAATACTTATACAGTACGTGTCATAGACTGGTAAAATAAGAAAAATGGCATAAATTCAGATGTAACCGCCTAAACATGGGACCGCCGTTAGTACATGTTGCACCTTTTAGTCTCCCTGATACACATTCTTCTGTTATATTATATATAATATATATATATATATATATATATATATATATATATATATAGATATATAGATGTAGCCAGGTCCCCCTCGCGCAATCACCCCTCCCCGAACCCGGTCCCCCTCGCGCACTCAACCCTCCTTCCCGTTGCCAGGTCCCCTCGGATCCTCCACTCCTTCCCCGTTGCCAGGTCCCCCTCGCTCACTCACCCCCTCTCCGTTGCCGCGCGTGGTGTGTAGTTGCGGTGGTTGCTGGGAAGGCGGTGGGCGGTTGGGCCGGGGGGACGCGAGTGGGATGGTTGCGGGGACGCGAGCGGGCCGGTTGCGGGGACGCGATCGGGCCGGCGTGGCGGCCGCGATCGCGTTGTTAGGGTCCCGGCGGCTAGCGGAGCAGGCGCCGCCATTGAAGAGCAGCTCGCGCATGCGCAGGAGGTAGCTAGTGGCGAGAGGCTCCAACAGCGCGCACACAAGGCGGGAAGGACAGCCCCCAGGGTGCACAGGGGCAGGGACACGTGACGTAGGGAGCCAATCGGAAGGCCAGGTTCCCCTGTTCCCAGTTAGATACATTTCGCGGGGTTTTGAGTCACGCAGGCAGTCAGGATCCGACCAGCTAGGGGTAAGAGGTGGATGAGGGGTCAGTTACCCTCTGCATAGGCCAGCACCCCCAAGGTCCCAGTTAGGTCCTGAGCCACCTAATAGCTTGTGGAGCTAGGGACAGGCCCTAGATAGGGACGCTGCCCCATTATGGTCAAGTAGTCAGGGACCAGTTTGCTGACGCCGTGCGGCCCTGCGAGGTGGGTTCTGGGCTCAGAACACCACCAAAGACCCTAAGACTAGGAGAGACATTGTTCGCGCTGGACTTTCAACCCACGCGGTGTGGAGGACAACGTCGGATCGTGCGGATTGCTATCGCGGTACCCGTGGCTGGAGCCCGGGCAGGTAACCTGCAACTCACGTGCACCAACCAGGCCTATCACCAAACATAGTGGCTGCGCAGTCACACACACATATGCACCGTGGTATTTGACTCTGGGAGTACGAGACAATCAGGTGGGGGTTACTGGACACAGGGTGGGATCACTCTATGGGAGGGTAGCGTCCGCCGTGACGCCTAGTGTGGTTAGCGTCCGCCGTGACGCCTGAGGTGGTAGCGTCCGCCGTGACGCCTAGTGTGATTAGCGTCCGCCGTGACGCCAGAGGTGGTAGCGTCCGCCGTGATGCCCAAAGTGGTTAGCGTCCGCCGTGGCGCATGACGGTTGTGTTGATGTATGTAGATATAGTTGGTTATGCAGTAAAGCCAGTCCTGTTTTACATTCGTTCGCTTTGTGTGGTTGTTTCCTGTGAGGGCCTCCTCCCACTCCGTTGGGATCCCTCCCAGGTGGAGGCGTTGCACCTAGAGATGTATAAGATGTATGTACCCCAGGTTCCCCGTGGCGGAAGCTCAGCCCTCCTGTGAGCCAACAGGTAATGCACCACACCTGCGTAACCTTGCATGTTCCTACACCTCCACAGTATTATCTGCGAGTGGGTGGGGGAATACCCGTTACATATATATATATATATATATATATATATATATATATCCTCTCTCTCTTTCCTCTCTCTCTCCTCTTTCTCTCTCTCCTCTTTCTCTCTCTCCTCTTTCACTCTCTTCTCTTTCTCTCTCTTCTCTTTCTCTCTCTCCTCTTCTCTTTCTCTCTCACACACAATAAGTAGGGCGACCATATTTGTCTCGGCAAAAACCGGCACAAATGTCACGCATGCGCGATCGTTGCTTGCCGATGAAAAAGAAAAGCGGGATAGCACCCCAAAATGTCGGGACAGTTGCAGTACACTTTTTTTTTTTTTCTCATTGTTCTTTCTATTGATTTTCTAACATTGCTGGTAAACATGACAGATTTCAACACATCTTTACAATTTTCCATGTTTAAATTATACTTAAACGAAAAAATATATAAGTAAAAAGGTATAAATCAGATGCTCAAACTTAACTCAAAGTTACACAATTTTTACATTAAATAATTAACACACAGAATGACTGCTTTGTACAGACACATATTACAGACGTTAGGATCAGATATACTGTTCTCTGTCTTGATAACTGTTTAACCTGGTTCTTTTCTCCCTCTGTTTACCTCATCTATGACCTTGTGCAATTTCCCGCTAGAGACTCCAGGACGTGTGTGCAAAAGCCTGATATATTTGGTCTTTTTCACTCTGTCGTAGGGAGTCGATAAAGGGTTCCCATTTTGTAAAGAAATTCTCAGTTTTTTTGTTCCTTATTGGTCTTCGTTTCCATTTTATCTAAGGTCATTAGCTGAGTGAGATGTTTTAACCGTTTCCACATTTGGAGGGTCATGTTTCACCCAATGCACCATTATAGACTTTCTAGTTGACCGGAGTATAATTTTAGCAATTCCCCATTAACGTCTTCCCACCCCTCCATGTTCCCAAATTAAACCGATAGAGGTTCCTTCACAGTTACCACTTTTGTCATGTCATGTATATATATTAGAACCTAGTCCCAAAAATCAGATTTACATGGGAATTCCCATAGGCAGTGTTTTAGATCCGCTTTAATAAGCAGACATTTCTGGCATTTATTTTGATCCTTTTCTATCTGTTTATATTGGATATCAAACGCATAATATGCTCTATGTAGTCATTTACATTGTAATTCCCTCCATGTCTCTGATATTATTATTTTCCTGGTTCTACCCAATCCTACCAGCAAAGAGTCAATCTCCGTTATTTCTGGGAAGTCCTTGTTCCACTTGGCTGCCACTTTTTACAATTGCTTGCCATGGTCTTTATCCCGCATCCAATCATATAATTCAGAGATCGAATATGTTATATTATTTTCAGTCCTAAAGTAGCTATCACACATGTTGTTTTCTAGTATCTCTTTCTTATAGTTCTCTAGGCTCTCACAGTAATGTATGATCTGCATGTAGGGGAAGAAGTGAGATTGTGGGAATTCCTTCTCAACTCTGAGCTCTTCAAATGACAGAAAGCGTTCCCGTTCTGTATCTCCCAGCTGCCCTATATATTTTTTATTCCCTTGGTTTCCCACGTCTTACACATTTTGAGATTGACCTGGTTCAAATTTCATGGCAATGCACTTTTAACAGCACTGCAAAGCGTGAAACAAAACCGCGTATATCTGGCAGACCAAGCAAAGTTTAGTTTGGTGCAGGGTGAGAGACTGTGCTCTTGCCCTGACACGTTCTCTGGGAACCTGTAGCGTCACAGGTTGGGAATAGACTTCCCTGAGGGCGTCTGCCGCCTCCATTTTAAGATTTAATCCTTATCAGTAGCTAATTGGGAATAATCCCTGCACTGTAGGCAGACCTGGGTGTGGTCTCCTGGATCTGGAGTAGTGAGTGAACTTAACCCCTTAACTCCCTTTTCTCCTATACACTCCTCCACAGCGCTATATAAATAAAGATATACTGTACATGCATAACTACAAATTACATATGCATCAAATTTAATGGACCATTCTTTTTTGTTTACTTCTATTAGATATTTTGAATGAGAGGAAAAACTGGAGCTCTGATATTTCCCAAAATTGTTTGACTCCTCAGAGCCCAGACCCGACAAAAGCGAATGATTCCTGCGACACAGTCGACACATCCAAGGATCCATTGCAAGAAGATGATGAATTTACAGAGCTTTTCCAGCACACGGCACAGACTGAATCTGAGTGTGGGTCAAGCACAGTATATGAGGAGGAGTCTAGAGGAAGCAGTGGAGCTCAGCTGTATATCTGTTGTGACTGTGGAAAAAGTTTCACACGTCATTGGGTCCTGCTGGTACATAGTCGCGTCCACACCGGGGAGAAACTATTTGGCTGTACGGTGTGTGGGAAATATTTCACACGGAAGCACACCCTCAATAGGCATCAGCTTGTCCACACATGGGAAAAGTCCTTTGTTTGTTCAGAGTGCGGGAAGAAATTCACTCACAAGTGGGACTTCGTTAGACACCAGGGTAGTCACGTGGGGGAAACACCTTTTGCTTGTTCAGAGTGTGGGAAACAATTCACTCACAAGAGGAACCTCGTCAAACACACTCACATTCACACAGAGACAGGGGTGACAACTTTCATATGTACAGAGTGTGGGAAAAGCTATTCTCATAAGGTCGGGCTCACACGTCACCAGATGATTCACACAGGGGAGAAACCTTTTACATGCCAAGAATGTGGGAAGCAATTTGGTAAAAAGGGGAATCTCCTTAGACACCAGCGTATTCACACGGGGGAAAAACCTTTTACATGTTCGGAATGTGGAAAAAACTTTTCTAAGAAAAGAAGCCTTCTCTCACACCAGAGCGTTCACACAGATAAGACAGTTGAGAGTGCTGAGTAAGGGAAATCCTTTATAAGAAAGTTGAGCCTCATAATACACCAGCACGTTCACACTAGTAAGAAACCTTCTGTGTGTACAGAGTGGGAAATTCTTTATACTGGAGGAAAACTTCACTCACGCCAGTGTGCACATGGCAATGAAGCCTTGTGCCCGTACCCAGTGTAGGGGAAGCTTTTCACATACACTGGGATTCATTAAGCTCTGATGAAGGGTTCTTGCAATCCCCAGGGTGATGCCTCTACACACACTAGCGAGTTCATACCGTGAGAATCTTTTCTTGTGTAGAATAATGGGAGCCAGTTTTTCCATAAGGAGAGGAACATCCCCTCATACATCACAGAACAGACAAAGGTTACAAGCCCGTTATCTGGACAAAGTGTATGGAGAACTTCCAAAAAAACAAGGCGCTTCACTAAAGGATGACTGAATATACTGCTGTCTGGGCACTGGCAAACCAGAGACAATTATTTTATTTTCTATGTTTAAAAAAGGGCAGAGTCCGTCGTGAAGTCACCAACTTTGCCACATAAGTTGTCCTCAACTGTCCTCTTGTGAGTGATAACAAGTATATTTGATGGCCGATCATCTTGTTTCTTTAAAGATAGAAATGCGAGTTATGAGGAGTTCAGACTTCATATATTGTTTAAAAAGTGCTTCTTATAATCTTTTGTTTAGAATTGGTTTATTCTGACAGAAAAGATCAACAAGCCACACCAAAATACGGTGACAATTAAAGATTTCTTTCTAGTAACTCATAGGTTTGTGTTGATTATATCATTTTATTATTTCATATCATTTAAGTTACAGTGGAGTTTTTTTCATGATCACACATTTATTAGCAAATTAGCTGTCCCTGAAACTAGGTTAGGCTGCGCTTATGGCAACTCGACGTCGCGTCAAAACAAATGCATTGCTGCTGTCGCATGCGCTTATAGTAAGCACGGAGCGACGACTTGGTCGCGTTCGCTGGAAGTCATCTCAATTTGATTTTTCCAACGACCGCAGCCTGCCGTCGCGTCGCCAGCACTATAAGCGCAGCCTAACAGCCTAAGTATGTCTAAACATCGCTCCATAATTGTTTTCATTTTTATAATCGGAACTGGCGGGTTTCCCAGAGCTCATCTGCGCTATTCTTCGTTCCAACGATCCCCCATAAAATCAAGTAGTAGAAAGTAAATCAAAGATGTCCCACGGGAAGACATGATGTCATGCTGTGATGATATTGCAACTTCCTATGGGCGTGTGGGAGGGAGATTTGGATGCCAGACATACTGACTTCCCGGAAACACCAGCACATGAAGGGTTAATATCTCTGGAACAAGGGGGTTCCCAGAGATAAAAAGTAGCACAGTAAAGATCCAGTGAACTTCCCGGTTCTGATTGTGTACAACAAATGGAAGTGGGGTGGGGGGAGATTGCTGCTTTAAGTATACATTATATAGAATGGAGACCCATATACATTGAAGCATTACAATAATTACAGCTGCTGATACCACCTGGCCTCACCTAAAGCCTTCTAAGACCAGTGTCACGGGGGACCAGAATTTTTAACACACTTCCAACGGGATCATTATCACCAGACAGGACACAATAGTTGAATAAATGAAAGTTTATTCTGGCAAGCCAGCAAACACACAAATAACACAATCACAATGTACACTCGCCAACTGGGGCCCGGGGGAGAGGAATCTAGCCTCAGCTAGGTGCAGGGGCCTGCTTCAGTAGGCTTGCCCTGTTCAGCTCCTTCACCTGCTTCTCAGTGCTATTCCATACAAAGCACTTTTGAAAATCCCAAGAGCCGTGTGTCTGATCAGCTCCAAAACTTGTCTCGTACTCTGATCTGGCTTGCTCGTTACATAGCTCTCGGTTGCCTATACTTTTCATGGTCTGGAAAGACCATCGGCGTGGCCGTGCTCACTGCCCTTATTGTGTTGAAAGGTAAAATCTAACTCCTGGAGGGCAAGGCTCCAGCGCAGTAACTTTCGATTTTCCCCCGACTCCCGCTGCAACCAGCTCAGGGGGTTGTGATCGGTGATCACGGTGAATGGCCTCCCGTAAACATAGGGCTGTAACTTCTTGAGAGCCCACACAATGGCCAGGCACGCCTTTTCGATTGTGGCATAGGCTACCTCCCGAGGCAACAGCTTGCAGCTTAGGTAGACGATCGGATGCTCACTGCCATCCTCGCCTACATGGCTTAGCACAGCACTGATACCATAAGTTGAGGCATCGGTATTCTGGACCCAGGGTCACGTATAGGGTGTGAATAGACCCAGATAGCTTAGCTCATGTCTTCCCTCTTCCAAAGCATAACAAGTCCTTATTGTCTTTCTTAATTTTATTGCAGAAGTATAAAACAAAGGGTGCTTGTAGGTGTAGAGTGAGTAGAGAGTGCTTCTCTGTCTGAATGCTTGTATGAGGTTAGACTACGGTAAGACAGAAAGGCCTTGTCGGGGTAGTAGCAGGCAGATACTGTACTCACTGTGTCCTTGGTGGAAAAGGAAGTGAGGAGCAAGGGTCACACTAGAAGTGAGATGGGACTAACTAACTGTCAGCAAGACAAGGGGGAGGGCAGAATAGCCCATTCTGAGAAAGATTTTAGAGGTTTCTATAGCAACTCACAGACTTCATGCACAGAGGCAGGAATGGCAACATTGTATAAATCACACAGGCGCAGTGTGTGTTCAGAGCAAATATACAGGCAGAAGCTGCAAAAAGAGGGGGGTTGAACAGAAATATAAATCTTGTTAAAGGACACTCCCCGTCTGGTATCTGGAGATACCACTATATAATTAGAATATGTGGAACATATGTAAATATATAACAAATATAACATCACATTCTCAAACAATGCGAAAGTGCATATCCACATAGCGATGAGATACTGGACGGTATCCCTGGCTTCAAAGTCCCTTGGCCAAGGTTCTTTGGCAAAGGATGCCAGGTGGATGCACCGCTCCAGGTTAGCTGGTTGCACCAAAATGTCTTTGTGCAAAAGTCTCTGGCATTGTTTTCTTCTAAACTTATGGGTGAACTTTGTCTCTGTCTCTGTAGCTTTGCCTTTGTCTCTGTAGCTTTCTCTACAGAGGGCATCACCTTGTGGATGTGCCAGTCATGGTAGTCTGTCACTCTACCACCTGGCGTTTGGCAGAAGGAGATGGCTTTTGGCTCCTTGTGGAAGCGGATCAACACTCCTGGAAGACTGTCTGACAAGTCTGGTCTAGTGAAGAGGGTGTCGCTCAGGGAGACTCCCTGGTGCTGAGCTCTGGAGCTGAACACTAGACGGATTTGATCATGTTTCTGAGGGTGGTGGACACCAGATGATAGGAGGTACCAGCATTCTTCACCTTCCTTCAATGGTGCTTGCTTGTCATCGTCCCTTGTTGTCTGGAACGCTGTGCACCCTAAGTCATCGGTACATTTCTCTTGTACGAGAATGTCTCCACGTATTTTGGTGATACGCCTTTGTGTCTCTTTGTTAACTGCCCTCAGGAGGTTGTTTTCTCCCTTGACATGACGAAGAACAGTCTCTTTTGTCCTTGTAAATGCTTTTGTGAAATGTCTCTGCGACTGTCTCTTTTTAGGCGTGTGAGAGGATAGTCTTTTTGCCCCTGTAGTTTCACCTGCAGGGCGCAATCTTTTGCGGCTATGCCAGCAGTGGCAGCTGGCTGCTTGGCCACTTGTATTCTGCGGAGAGGAATGACTGTATGTCTTAGGTGTGCCATTGCTCGCAGGAGGATTGTCCAATTGTTTCTTTTCCTTTGGACAATCCTTTTGTCGGTCACCTTCAGGAGATAACTTTCTTCCTTGAGTGGAGTCGCTCATCATCCTTAGTGGTCTGGACTGATGAGCATCCTAGGCCATTGTCACATTTCCCTGATGCGAAGATGTTTTTGTTGATCTCAGAGGTATGACCTTGTCTCTTCTCCTCACTTGGTATTCCTGTTACTTGGAGAAGGCCAAGACATGGTTCGGAGAGGGATGTGTGTCCGCATTCTGTTATCACTGTTCTGCGGGCATCAACATAGTCTGGTTCGTGCCCTTTGTCAATGCACACGTTGCCCACTATCACCCATCCTAGGTCAAGTCTTTGGGCGAATGGAGTGTTGTGGGGTCCGTTGCGCTGTTTACGGACTTTGTGCACCCTCAGGATGTCCCTGCTGAGCAGCAGCAAGATCTTGGCACCTTGTTCTACCGGTTGGATGTAGTTGGCTATTCCTCTGAGGTGTAGGTGATGGCGTGCCACGTCTGGTGTGGAAATCTCATCCCAGTTTGCCGCCATGTGGTTGCATTCGATGAGTGTTGCATTCGATGAGTTGCATTCGATGAGTCTTCACTCTGTTGTCCACTGAACGTATGATATAGCCATTTGCTCTTCTCCCTGTTGTCTCAGTTAACCCTGCACAGGTTCTGAGGGTGTAGGGTGAGGCATTGTCTTGTGCGTTGAATAAGTTGAAGAATTCCGTCTTCGCCAATGATCTGTTACTTTGATCGTTGAGAATTGCATACATCCGGATAGCCCTTTCAGGTTGTCCCTGGGGGTGCACTGCGACAAGGCATATTTTGGAGCAGGAACCTTTGTCACTTCCTTTCCCGCAAACCTCGGTGCACTGAGACGTGACAGATGTTGGCTCTTCTTCTCCTTCCTCCCTGCCATGCTCCGCTATGGAGGATGGGTTGTTGAGTTGGTGGAGTGTCAGTGCCTCTGGATGTAGCAATGTTAGGTGCTTGTCACTTTTGCACACTACACACTTGATGGCCTCTTTACAGTCTTTGGCTAGGTGAGTTGTGGAATCGGCACACCTGAAGCAAACTCCGAATTCTCTGAGTTACTTCTTGCGTTCCTCTAGGGACTTCATCCTGAACCCAAAGCACCTGTTAAGTGGGTGTGGCTTCCTGTGTATGGGACATTCCCTGTTTGGGTCCCTTGGTTTCTTGTCTCCGGCGACCGACTGGTCGGAAGTTGTTTGGGTCGTGGATGGCATGTCCGTCCTGTGGACCGAGATAGGTGTTCTGGCGTTACCGTATCTGGTCTCTCATTCCTCAGGTTGCTGGCACTGTGTGTGGTCTGCGCACCCAAGATGAAACTGGGATCGTTCCTTGTTCTTGCCGCTTCGCGGATGAAGCTCAAGAAGAATGAGAAGGGAGGGAAGGCGTCTTGCTTCTCCCTTTTGTATTTGGAGCCTTGTGACTTCAATCTTTCTTGGAGGTTGTAGGGTAGCTTCTCCAAGATGGGTCTCACTCCGCGAGCTGAGTCTAGGACGTTGAGACCTGTTAAGGAATGGTGTTTTCTTGCAAACTCCAGCTCTTGCAGCAGGTCCCCGAGCTCTCGTAACTTCGACTAGTCTTTAGCTGTGATCCTGGGAAAGTTGTCAACTCTCTTGAAGAGCGCATCTTCGACTGCTTCGGGGCTACCTTAGCACTCTTCTAGCCTTTCCCATACTTGGTCAAGACCTACTTGGGGGTGGTTCGCGTTTGCCGCCCCGAGTCTCTTCGCGTGTTCCATGGATTCTTTCCCCAGCCATTTGGATAGCAGGCTGAGCTCTTCCCTTGCTGAGAAGCCCAGGCTCTTGATTGCGTCCTTGAACGTGAACTTCCACATTCGGTAGTTCTCAGGACGATCGTCAAAGTTGGTAAGTCCTGTTTGCACCATGTCACGCCGGATCATGTACTTGCCCATGTCTGTCAGGCCTGAGGCATCGGCGTGTTGGTCGCGTTCTGAGGTAATTGCCAGGAGGGTCCTTGCGGTCGCCTCTTCCTTGTCGCGAACGCGTGATGACTGCTGGTCAGTGTGAGGGGCTGTGTTTTCCCGTGTGGGTGTACCTGGATTGTGAGCCTGTTGTAGTGCATCCGTGTGCGTGCTGGCAAGTGGATCACTGTATCGGCTATGGTTATCCCAAGTACCGTGTACCCTTGCAGGAACAGCGTCTTCTCCATGTGGACCTATCAAGTCTTTGGTGTCTGTGGAGTAACTCTCCTCGTGTTGAGATCGCGCGCTGGTGTTTACGCAGAAGAGGCTCCTTATGTAGTCTTCAGTGCGTTGTACTGGATCCTCTGAGGCTATCCATCTGTACGGTTGCTCCCCGCCGTCCTATTGCGCGGCTGCGTCTAGGACTTCAGCTTGGGCTATGGCGGCGGCGTCCTCTTCTTTGCTTAGAGCTTCTAGATCCGCGTCCAATTCAGCTTTTCTACGCACAGAGGCGGCGGCATTGGTGGCGGCGTTCTGCTCCTCCTCTTCTATGCGTGCTCTTTCTGCCCTTACGGCTGCCTCTTTCTGAGCGTATGCAGCCCATGCACATGCAGCCTCTGCGGTGGCTCGTGCCTTGGTAGCGCTTGCGCTGGACGCGTTAGATTGCGCTGATCTTGCTGACCTTGATGAGTGCCTGGATGTGCTGGAACGCTGCAATGTGGTCTCCTGCAAAAGGTCTTTTCTCTTATTCTCAGCTTCCGTGATGGCGGTTTGCACAATGCCATCACATTCTAGGTCAATCGCCTTTTGCAGGTCGCGTTCTCGCATGCCATCTTCTGTGTTAGTTCTTGTTAGATAGGTGAAATATGCCTGTGACAGCGCTTGGTAGCCGGAGTGATCTATCTTCAATTGAGTTATTGACTGCTCGAGCTGTTGTACATAATTGCCAGCGCCGGCGACATTGCGTATCCCAAGTGTGGTTGTTTCCCAGGCCAACTCTAATTTAGCGCGGTGCGCTTCAATGTCAGTTTCGTACTTTTTGTGCACCTTTTGTGTCAGTGTGACTATCCATTTAGGCCTTGCATCTGCCTGCGCCTGTTGCAGTTGCGCAGCGGTCTCTGTGTCTGAGTGGTCACTTTCCTGCGTTGTGTCTGGTGGGGATCTGAGTTCTGCCATGCTGTAGGTGTGTGTAGGCCTTTAGCCAGTGCGTGTGGCGTGCGGTCTGTTTACCTGCGTCAGCGATGGATGACTGTCTCAGATAGTGCCGGGAGGTGTCCTGCAGCGGTAAACGTAGGGGTAGCTGTACTTACAGGTGTCCAGTGGCTCTGACCCGTGTCCTGGCGGGTGTCCGGTGGTGTGGCCCTGGTGGCGCTAGCTGTGGACTGTGCACAGGGTTAGGTGAGATGGTAGCTCCTCACTCAAAGTTCTGTGTATAGTGCACTGTCTGACTGCTGTGCTGATGCCTTGTGTGTGAGGCCCGGGCCATAGAGGGGGGAGCCGTGCTGCACCGCGCTGACGCTGAGGCTCGCCTGCAGAAGCTGTGCGATTCCATGCACATACAGGCGAGCCAGCGTCCGCGTTCGGAGGTGGGGGGAGACTGAGGGAGGCGGGGCAGTGACGTCGCTGGGCCAATCGCCCGCGACGCACTGACGTCGACGTCACAGAGGTTTTCATTGGAGGTTTTCAGCCGACAAAACAGCATGGTGCTCGGCTGAAAACTCCAAAGCCTGAGCACGCCTGCGGACGCTCGCGCGAGCCCCCTCTCAAGGCATCCTCATTGAGGATGCAGGGGCTCAGCGCTGAGCGTCCGCACGCCTCAGCACGGCCTGTCCTTCTATGGACTTGGCCTAAAGGCTGTAGGCAGTGGCTGCTATGCTGTAGAAAGTCTGTGCTCTGTATTGGCAGTGTAAAGCTGCCGCTTGTCAGTGTGGAGAGACTGCTCTGTGTTAGCATAAAGGCTGTGAGTAGCAGCTTCTTTGTGTGTTCCCAAAGCACACAGTCCTCTTTCTACTATTCTGAAGCCAGGGTCACGTGTGATGTGTGAATATCCCCAGATAGCTTAACTCAGCCCCCTTTCCAAATCACGCAAAGTCCTATAATATTTCCTTCACTTTATTGGAAATGCAGCAGTAAATACAGGCTCTTGTGGATGGTGTGTAGTTGTGAGTTTGTAGTTAAGGTCAGGTAGAAAGAGATGGCCTTGCCATGGGAGTGTGACAGGAAGGTACTCACTCAGCCAAGTAAGGAATGAAAAGAAAGAGGGTCCTGCTTGTGACACAGGAATAGGGGCAGGCTAAACCAACTGTCAGCAGGGACAGGGGGGAATGGTAAAGTCCAATACCTAGGAGGACTGGAGATGTTGCCAGGGCAACCAGAGTACTGGCAGACTGGAAGGAAAAGGAAACTCAGTGATACATCACACAGACACAGTGTGTCTTTGAGGAACAAATACATGCAGCTGAACTTAAGGAGCTGACAAGCAGAAGGGGGTCAAACAGAAATATGATTCTTGTTCCATGACACTGCAGCCAGGCACTGACTCTTCCCCCTCCGTCTGCAGCCAGGCACTGACTCCTCCCCCACCCTGTCTGCAGCCAGGCACTGACTCCTCCCCCTCCCTGCCTGCAGCCAGGCACTGACTCCTCCCCCACCCTGCCTGCAGGCAGGCACTAATTCCTCCCCCACCCTGTCTGCAGCCAGACACTGACTCCTCCCCCTCCCGGCCTGCAGCCTGGCACTGACTCCTCCTCTCAATCCCTCACCTCTCTCTTCGCCCCTCATCTCTATTCTCCCTTCACCTCTCTCTTCCCCCCCTCACCTCTCTCTCTTCCCCCCCTCACCTCTCTCTCTCTTCCCCCTTACCTCTCTCTTCCCCTCACCTCTCTTCCTCCCTCCTCACCTCTCTCTCTCCCCCCATCAACTCTTTCTTCCCCCCTCACATCTCTTTCTTCCCCCCTCCCCTCCCTCACTTCCCCCCTCCCCTCCCTCACTTCCCCCCTCCCCTCTCTCCTCCCTCCCCTCACCCCTCTCTCTTCCCACCCCCTTACCACTCTCTTCTCTCACCCCTTCACCTCTCTCTCTTTTCTGCCCCCTTACCTCTCTCTCCCCCCTCTCCCGCCCTCATCTCTCTCTCTCCACCCCCTTTCCTCCCTCTCTCCCCCTCACCTCCCCCTTCCCTCTCACCTCTCCCTCATCTCTCTCTTCCCCCCTCACCTCTCTCTTCCCTCTCACCTCTCTTCCCCCTCACCTCTCTCTCTTCTCCCCCTCACATCTTTCTCTCCTCTCTCCCCCTCACCTTTCTCTTCTCCCCCTCACGTCTCATTCCTCCCTCCCCCCTCTTCCCCCTCACCTCTCTTCCCCCTCAACTCTCTCTTCCCCCTCACCTCTCTCTTCCCCCTCACCTCTCTCTTCCCCCTCACCTCTCTCTCTTCTCCCCCTTTCCTTTCTCTTTTCCCCGTCACCTCTCTCCCCCCTCACCTCTCTCCCACCCCCTCACCTCTCTTCCCCACTCCTCTCTCTATCTCTCTATCTTCTCTCACCCTCATCTCTCTCTCTTCTCTCCCCCCTAACCTCCCTCTCTTACCCCCTAACCTCCCTCTCCCCCCTCAACTCTCTCCCCCTCACCTCTCCCTCTCTGCCCTCACCTCCTTCCCACATCACCTCTCTCCCTCACACCTCTCTCATCCCCCCTCACCTCTTTCCCCCCTCACCTACCTCTCTCTCCCCTTCACCTCTCTCTCCCCTCCTCACCTTTCTCCCCCCTCTTCACCTCTCTCCCCCTTCCTCACCTTTCTCCCCCTCCTTACCTCTTCCCCCTCACCTCTTCCCCCCTCAGTTCTATCTCTCCCCACCTTCACCTCTCTCCCCCCTCAACACTCTCTCTCTTCCCCCCTCACCTCTCTCTCTTCCCCCTCTCCTCTCTTTTCCCCTCCTCCTCTCTCCCCCCTCACCCTTTCTCTTCTCACTCCCCTCCCACTCTTCTCTCACCCCCCTCACCTATCTCTTTTCATCTCCTCCCCTCTCTTCTCACTCTCCTCCCACTCTTTTCTCACCCCCTCTCACCACTCTTTTCTCCCCCTCCATCACCTCCCTCTTTTCTCCCCCCTCACCGCTATCCCCTCTCTCCCCCCTCACCTCTCTTCTCCCCTCACCTCTCTCTCCCCCCTCACCTCTCTCTCCCCCCTCACCTCTCTTCCCCCTTACCTCTCTCTCTTCCCCCCTCACCTCTCTCCCCTGCCTTGATCCTTGCTTGTCTGACAACCTCTTTCGCCTGTTCCTCCCGGAAACTCTCTGCTACCCGTTGCACCATGTGATTATCCCAGGTGATTCTATACTACTGACTCCCTGTGGATATCCCTACTGAGCCTGATAGTAACCCAGGCAGTGGCAGACTTCTGCGACTCCTGTGCTGCCTGCCAGCAAGTAGGCAGGCATGGTGATCATGTGAAGGTATCCCTGAGACTGTTACTGAAAATCGCGGTGTCATGGAACAAGAATCATAGTTCTGTTCCTTTTTTGCAGCTCTGCCTGCTGGCCCTTTATGCAGTAGCACTTTCCCTGCAGTTATTATTCCCAGTGCAGGTGAAAAGGATACATTAGTTTCTTTCTCTATCTCCTAGCCCTGGTAGTGGTTGCTATGACAACCCCTGTTATTCCCCTGGCATAGTGGACTGTTCCATTACCCCCTGCCTGTATTCACAGTTTCCCAGGCTCTGTTCATGTGAGGCACCCTCCATTTTGCTTCCTTTTCACGTCAGCAGTCTAGCAAGCACTACTTATGCCTCCCAGCTCTTGGTAAGAAGTATCATTTTTACTTTAGTCCCTACTATCAAGCACTATTATTGTGGAGAAGCTCTCTCTCACTACACCATCTACAAGTGACTTTGTAATCTGCTGCTTTTCAATAAAGTGAAGGAAAGATAAAGAACTTGTGGTGCTTGTAAAAGGAAACCAGTTAAGCTGTCTGGCCAAATATTACCCAGCGTATTCCCTTTGGTTCCAGAACACGCGGAGTCTTTGCAGCTGGTGACTATAGATATTGTGGAGCCCCTGATGATTCAGTCGGACGGGATAGAGGTATATCCTCATAGTTGGATATTGCTACCAGGTATCGCAAAGCTGTGGCTCTGTCTACCATTGATTGAAACAACTCCGCACTGCTCTCTACCATCCCCAAACGAATGGACTGTGTTGAGTGGTTCAACGATTCCCTCAAATAAATGCTGCGGACTTTCGTAGAAGCAAAAGGGGAGACTGATTTTCAGCACATACTATTTGCTTACACAGAGCTTCTCCCTCTTTGAGCTGCTCTATGGGCGCTGGGTACGTGGACCACTGGACCTATCAGGAAAGGATGGGAGGGAGAGGTCGCCTGAATGGACACCTCAGTGGTGCAGTATGTGGTGTAGCTCCGAGAGAGGATGGAAGATCTAATGGGGTGAGCAAAGACTAAGCTAAGGGCGGGTCAGACCAAGCTAAAGCATTGGTATGACCACAGTGACCATAGTAGGGAATTTATTCCCTGTCAGCAAGTGCTTGTGTTGAAGCCCACTCACCAGAACTAGCTATTAGCTGCCTGGGCTGGCCCATACCCAATTATTCAGAGGATAAATTATACTAACTATGTGGTGGTATTAGATACTGAACAAGTTTCAGTGACTGCCCCACACCTCTGGAATGCCCTTCCCCTCAGTACCCGACTAGCACCCTCTCTATCCACCTTTAAGACCCACCTTAAGACACACTTGCTTAAAGAAGCATACGAATAGCACTGTGAACATTCTGAACACATGATACATAAAGCTTGGCCCCCTGCAGACGCACTTACCAGAACTCCCTCCTCCTGTCTCTGTACGTTCTCCCTACCTACCTACCAATTAGATTGTAAGCTCCTCGGGGCAGGGACTCCTCTTCCTTAATGTTATGTTTGTCTAAAGCACTTATTCCCATGATCTGTTATTTATATTATCTGTTATTTATTCGATTACCACATGTATTACTACTGTGAAGCGCTATGTACATTAATGGCGCTATATAAATAAAGACATACAATACAATACAATACAAGTTAGGCAGAGATTGTACCACATCAATATGCTAAAAGCCTATTATGCGAGTGAGTTAGTGGTGATGGCTGCCTGAAGCCCACCTCTGGGAGATCAAGAGGGCCCCGCTTTGCCTGATCACCTTGGTGAAGCCCAGCAAGGAGGGGCAGTGGAGAATGTTGGTATAGGTACCCAGCTCAGTGCCCCAATGGGCACAGGTGACTAGTCTGTTGGACAAACTCATGGTTCTGTTCTCCGTCAAACCAGGCAGAACCGACCATGCTGACTGTCACGGGACACCAGGTTTATCAACACCTTTTTATACCGGGATCATATGATTGAGCAAAGCAAGGAAGTAAAATAAATTGTCATTTATTTCAGGAAAAGACATACACACAATTTACACGGTTAACACACTTAATGGGGACGTGGCTAATGAATAAACTTGTCCTTTTAAACGAAATTCATAAAACTAACCTCTGTAGGAGCTCTTTCCAATGACCAGAAGGTACTCACGAAATCCTGGAACTGATTTTGGCATGCAATGCCAGCCACAACCGTTACGTTCTCAAAAAGCGGGACTTAGAAAATGTTCTCACTGAAAATCTTTGAAGCCGGCATGCGTCTATTCAGCACAGAGCATCTTTGAATTTGCCGCTGATGGTTTGGCGCTTTGAATCTGCGCTCCTCATTGGCTGCAAGGTTTCTTATGGGTTTCAGTGTCCCATTCACAAACCTCTACAGCCTATTAGAGCGTGGGAATTTTCCTGCCAGCCAATCATCGATTTGCCGGTATTGTAAAGCTGGGTGGGCACCTTTTTCATTCTGCAAAGGGGCATGCACCAACCTGGCACCTCTGCCTCTGCATACCGAACCCCCTGGGTCTCCAGGCTCCACAGAGTCTGGGGCAGGGCAAATGGTGGCCGGAGAGCCCTGTGTTAGCCCAGGATGCGGGTACTCAAGCATCACTGCAGTCCCCCTTCTGGTCTAACACCTTGGCATCCCTGAGGCTTTCAAGTCCAGACTCTGCACAGACCCATAGGCACCAAGCTGGTAGCCATCTGGTCCCTCGGAATCCATGACTTGGAAATCCCACAGTTCATTCACAGGTTATCATATACTGTACCTATTAAACATAACTCTTTAATAAAATATACTGTGTCCTGTATCTTGTGTGATAAAAATGTGTAAGTCCCGTTTTGGTGTCAGGGATGGATTGAGGGGATATACTGCTTACCCTCACTAGCCTCATCCATGACACTCTTTAGAAATAACTTTTAAACTTTTAACACACAAGAAATCCCTCTCAGCTTTATCATATAGCTGGAGCACCCCCTGAAACTCTATACTAGGTTCAGGGTACCTGGGCACCCCTCCTTATAATCAAACAAACAAAAGATTCCCCCTTGAATGCACTCAGATAGATCAATATGTAATGATGGAATATGTTAAAATCCTTTTAATCAATAATAAAATAGTAGTTGTACAGAGGGGTGTGGTGCAGAGATCCAGGGCCACCCCCTAATGACATACCAAATAATCTTCCTTATTAAATAAGGAAGGAGGCTGGAAGAGTCACTGCATCCAATCACATCGGTGTAATAGCCACAGTATACATTGATAAATTCCTACAGAACAGAGTGCTAGCCTATGGTAAGGCTGCACTTTTGTCTAAAAAATCACCAGTCTCTAATGAAATAAGGCTGCTGATGCTAAATCTGGAGGACAGGTAGAAGAACATTGTTCAAATATAGTGCTCTAGTGACAAAGTTTGTAATAAACAATAATTTCTTGATTGAAGGTCATAGGCTGGGTTTAAGGTATATATATATATATATGAGTGAGGTATATATGGGTGAGTATATGTGTCTGAGACCTGAATAAATGTCCTGGTGAGTGTGGGTAATGGAGATATATGAGCCCCACCCCCTCACTGCCAATGTGGACTGGTACTGACAACTTGTAATAACACCAATAAAATACCTCTGTGTACTGTTTAAGGTACAAACTCACGTGACCTTGCCCATTGTGCCTTCTGAAATGCGTGCTTCTGCCAGTTGAGATGATTCAGGTAGCCACAAGTGTAGAGATGCAGCGCACAGCAAAGAACTGGATCCACGGGACAGCAGCAGTTTGATAAAAATAAAGTTCTTTATTGAAAAAACATGGCGCAGACAGGCATGCCAAACAAACTGCTGCTGTCCCGTGGATCCAGTTCTTTGCTGTGCGCTGCATCTCTACACTTGTGGCTACCTAAATCTGGAGGAGATGGATACCATGGCAGTAATGTAAAATACCAAAACAGTCGACTGTAATAATTAGCCGTCGACACTATTGTGATGATGTAAGATCAAAGACAGCGTGAAAATCACACCACAGACACAATCAATCAATATGTATGGTTAGCATATAAAATGGGAAAACACCTACAACACGATATATAGTCCTGGAGAGGGCTAGCACAAAGTGTGCAGTGTAATGCCCTGAGGCACGGTTCGCCGACCGTATCAAGTATAGCCTCATGAACAGAAAACTACATATACACTAGCTTTTGTATGAAAAGAAATGTATGAGATAACAACTTATATCAAATGAATTGCTAGTGTCCTCCATTGAACTGAAACACTGAGTGTGAGTCTCACAGGGAGTGTACAGTATATACTTGTGGTAAACAGGAGGATAGTATCAAATGCCAATCCTAGTTAGTCAAAGTCAGACTCCTAGTGCAGCAGTCTAAATCAACACACTGCTGCGCCACACACATATATATACAAAAGTCTCGATATGCAGCAACTGCACAGTAAAGAACTTACAGACATAGAGACACTTTAAATCGTGAGTACCCCCTCTCAGAGCAAACTAGCATAATGTCAGCATAGAAAGCTATACAAGCGATACACTTAGCTTCATTTCAGGTGTATGAAATGCTGAGTTTGCTGGCCAAAGGAGTGTGGGGACGGGAGACTGCGCTACAATGTAACAGCGGAGCAGCAGTAGTATAGCTGGAGTTGCTGAAGCGCGTGTCAGTGTGGTCCGTGCTGTAGGGTGACGTCTCGCCGTCAGGTGACCATACGGCTAAGTGTATCGCTTGTATAGCTTTCTATGCAGACATTATGCTAGTTTGCTCTGAGAGGGGGTACTCATGATTTAAAGTGTCTCTATGTCTGTAAGTTCTTTACTGTGCAGTTGCTACATATCGAGACTTTTGTATATATGTGTGTGGCGTGGCAGTGTGTTGATTTAGACTGCTGCACTAGGAGTCTGACTTTGACTAACTAGGATTGGCATTTGATACTATCCTCCTGTTTACCACAAGTATATACTGTACACTCCCTGTGAGACTCACACTCAGTGTTTCAGTTCAATGGAGGACACTAGCAATTCATTTGATATAGGTTGTTATCTCATACATTTCTTTTCATACAAAAGCTAGTGTATATGTAGTTTTCTGTTCATGAGGCTATAACTTGATACGGTCGGCGAACCGTGCCTCAGGGCATTACACATGCACACTTTGTGCTAGCCCTCTCCAGGACTATATATCGTTGCTAGATGCTTTTCTCCATTTTATTATGCTAACCATACATATTGATCTGACTGTGTCTGTGGTGTGATATTTACGCTGTTTTTTGATCCACATCATCACAATAGGTCTGACAGGCTAATTATTACAGTCAGCCTGTTTTGGTATTTTACTTACTGCCATGGTATCCATCTCCTCCAGATTTAGCATCAGCAGCCTTATTTCATTAGAGACTGGTGATTTTTTTAGACAAAATGCAGCCTACCATAGCTAGCACTGTCTGTAGGAATTTATCAATGTATACTGCGGCTATTATACCGATGTGATTTGGAGCAGTGACTCTTCCAGCCTCCTCCTTATTTAATTATTAAGGAAATTTTGTGTATGTCATTAGGGGGTGGCCCTGGATCTCTGCACCACACCCCTCTGTACAACTACTATTTTATTATTGATTAAAGGATTTTAACATATTCCATCATTACTAATTGATCTATCTGAGTGCATTCAAGGGGGAATCTTTTGTTTGTTTGCATTATCCCTTGTCCCCTTTTGCACCTGTATACGATCTTTGACTATCAACTTATTACCCACTCTACTTTAGCTGATGCGGGAGCCTTCCTTATCCCTTTCCCTTTCCCGTTTTCTAGCCACCCCTCCTTATACTAGGGATCCCCTGTATGTTGCAGGTATGCATTAACCCCTTCATGCCCCATTTACCTTGTCTGGATCATGCTGCAGCAGGAATCCTGGCGGTGAGTCGCAAGAACGTTTTCAGGGTCGCAGTTTGCCCGGGGCAATGTGCTTGGCTGCATCCGAGAATCTCACTCGATTCCCGGATCCAACTTTTGGGGTATCCTGTAACTCTGGAACCCCGATACATAGACACATTCTGTGAAGACTTTCTTCGGCAAACCCACCCTGAAACTTACAGCCTAGAAATGTCCTGGTCCCAGCACCCCGAGAAAAGCAAAACACAGAAAAATCTTTAATGTCGCAAAATTTGCACACAGTCACAGTAATGCATTTCTGACATCTGGGTCCAAGAGCTGACACTCTAGGACCTCAACACACGGATCAGGGGTACCAAAGTGGTCTGAACCTTTATTAGTGAGCCTGGATACCCTTTCACCGTCACACTGATCATCCAATCAATACAGAGGTAAAACTGAGTATGGAGCGGGAGATCGACGAGATGCTAGCCCTATGGGTGATCTTCAGCCCATATGTCCCTGGACATACCTCCTCAGTAGTCCTGGTGACTAAAAAAGGTGGTACTACCCAGTTCTGTGTGGATTACCAGAAACTTAATGTCGATACTATTCCAGATGCCTTTCAAATGCCCCACATGGATGAGCTAATAGATGTGAGGGCAAGGTATCTGACCACTATGGATCTAAGTAGGAGGTATTGGCAGATCCCATTGACCCAAGAGGCCCGGAAGAAGTCGGCCTTCATCACCCCAGATATTTTGTATCAATTTAAGTCATGCATTTTGGGATGAAGAATGCGCTGGCCACCTTCCAGCGCCTGGTCAGTCGTCTACTGGGAGGGGTACAAGGCTTTGCTTGAGCATATTTAGATGACTTGGCCATCTTTAGTAATACCTGGGAAGATCATTTGGTGCAGTTTTTTTTTACTGTATCAAGGAAGCAGGGCTTATCCTGAAGCCCACAGTGTATTTGGGACACCGGGTTGGGGTGGTCAGCTCAAGCCAGAGTCTGTCAAGGTACCGTTGAATCGATTGTAGAGTGGCGGGTCCCCGGCACCCAAACACAAGTCCTTGCTTTCCTGGGGACGGCAGGTCCTTTTTATTGAGTTGCATAGGCGTACAATGTCAATGCAGAAACCCTGAACCACTGCACTTACCGGGAGTCAGTTAGTCCAAACAAAGCAGACCGAGGCAGTCTGAATACAGGTGAGGGGGTGAAAGAAGAACTTAGAGGCGCCTGAACCCTAAGAAATTATCCCTCATATCCCTAAGAGATGTGTTAATTTGCCTTTTTCATAGTCCTATCTGTGATAGTTACCTGCACCAAAGTGTAATCACAGGTCCCATGGAAGGTTATATCTCTTGCGGTCAAAGGTCATGTAGTGAGGGTCACCCACCACGGAGCATGTAGCGGCACACCTCTCCTGGGAGCAGTGCCAGCGCCCGCCTTGGCACAGACTGGAAGAATAGGTACAAATACATTAGACATTTATCATATAAATGGAGTCCAGTTGCCTAATTATCTTGGAGTCACACTGAATTCAGCTCTGGAAACCATTGTCCCCCGTCTGTGTGACGCCCCTACTGCAGCAATGTAGCGGAATAGCAGCAGAGTCTGAGTTAGAAGCTGCTCATATCCCATCACACATTGCAGCACAAAAGACAGGATTTCCCCCCCAAATAAATAACGACCTCAAGAATGAAGGTCTCAATCCACTAGTGCAGGAGTGGCCAACTCCAGTCCTCAAGGGCCACCAACAGGTCAGGTTTTCAGAATATCCCTGCTTCAGCACAGTCAAAGAATGAGCCACTGATTCAGTCTCTGCATCAGCACAGGTGGCTCAATGAGCTAGGACTGATTGAGACACCTGTGCTGAAGCTAGGACTGATTGAGCCACCTGTGCTGAAGCAGGGATATCCTGAAAACCTCACCAGTTGGTGGCACTTGAAAACTGGAGTTGGCCGCTCCTGCACTAGATTATAGCCCTATGGAAAAAGAGAGAAGGAAAAGTTTTACACCCCAGTCATCCTGTTCTTGTGTGGTAATTGTGTGCCAAAGGTAGATTAAGATCACCTAAAACCACTGCAAAGACCCAACGTTTTTCGAAAGGGATCCCTTATCACCTTTAAGTTGTCTACTGGGAGGGCTCCAAGGCTTTGCATGAGCATATTTAGATGACTTGGCCATCTTCAGTAATACCTGGGAAGATCATTTGTTGCATATTTCTTCTGTGCTGTACTGTATCAAGGAAGCAGGGCTTATCCTGAAGCCCACAGTGTATTTGGGACACCGGGTCGGGGTGGTCAGCTCAAGCCAGAGCCTGTCAAGGTACCGTTGAATCGTTTGTAGAGTGGCGGGTCCCCGGCACCCAAACACAAGTCCATGCTTTCCTGGGGACGACGGGTCCTCTTTATTGAGTTGCATAGGCGTACAATGTCAATGCAGAAACCCTGAACCACTGCACTTACATACTGTACAGGACACATACTTGAAAACGAGAGGTAACTCTCAATGTATTAGTTCCTGGTAAAACCTTTTATAAATAAAAAAAAAATTAAAATAAACTTACCGGGAGTCACAGTTTGTCCAAACAAAGCAGACCGAGGCAGCCTAAAACCATTGCAAAGGCCCAACGTTCTTGGAATGGGATCCCTTATCACTTTTATTTCAGTTTCTAGATTACCGATCATTACCTTTTGTAATTGAGTTACCCTCCTATTTGCAAGATACAAGGGATGTCCTTACTACGTTGACTGCTGTTCCTTGGTGTAAATACAACCATCTAGTCAGTATAGATGTTGTCTCACTCAATAGTTACATTGTTCATGAAGACGATTTGAAAGCTGGGACATGGTTTCTACAAAGCAACAGAAAAACCGAGGATTGGTCTTATTTCATTTTAGTCTTTTGGTAACGCTTACCCATAAAACTGCCTGGTTTGTCCGAGAACAGAACCATGAATTTATCCAACACATTAGTCACCAGTGCCCATTGAGGCCCTGAGCTGGGTACCTATACCCACCTTCTCCACTGCCCCTCCTTGCTGGGCTTTGTTATTTAGTATCTGTGAATGTTCTCAATTCTGCAATATTGCCTTTAACTGATTAGTTATTTAAATGTAACCAATCTGTGTCTATCACTTTTTGCAGTTGCGTCCTTGTTCGTGTTTGTTTGTTTGTTAGGTAATATTCACAACTTCTTCCGGGTTAAAGGTTTCACTTTAGATAATTTTACTACAACATGACGGACATATTGAACTTTTTGCCTTCTATGGTTAGTGAGGTATCTAATACTGTCGCCAGCTAACCATGTTTACACTGAAAATGTAATGATGTCAGGAGAAGTAACGCGATTATGTCAGTCCCACAGGTGCTTCCTCACTTTAATATGTATATGAGCGATGTTAGTAATGCACAACACTATCTTGACAAAGGTCCGAGTGACGGACCGAAACATCTAATCTCTTTAAATAAATGTTTTACTTTTGTACCAGTTCTCCGGAGCGCCGGTCTTTTTCGTCAACATAAGGAGATTTGCATCTTATCTTGATTTCGCAGTTTGGCGTTGGGCGTGCACCCGAGGCATTTTGTGTGTCGGAGTCAAATGAGTGCACCTTTCGCCCCCCCCCCCCCCCCCACCTTGCTGTTTTACAATTAACACACACCCTTTGGCTTTTATAATCTTCTTTATTATTTTTTAATTCTACACCTACAATAAAGTTTGTTGAAATATTTGTAGCAGGATGGGTTTCTTTTCATTTGTACTATATTGCGATAATTAAACCTCGGTGCAATTGACAGATGGTAGTGAATTCTCTCTCTCTCTCTTTTTTTTTTTTTTGATTTTTGGAGACCAAGTTAATGCAACACAAAGGGCTGGATTTGAGGAGAAACTATCGTAAAACATATAATAGCGATGGCGGTTATTCATACAGAACACAATGAAACGGTAAATCGAGTTGTCCAGTCTGTGAGCTGCAAACATTGACACCGTATTGAATAACCGGCAAGATTTACTGAGTAATGTATTATTTGACCATGTGCTTTATTTATAAATTCCATATGCCAAGTTATCCTTATGTCCGTAAAACACAAGGAGGTCACGTTAGAAAGCCGAGAATTTGAAGACGCAGTTCCACCGCTGACTCCCTTTCTCTAATAGATGGGGAACGCGGTCCCTAGGAGTTGAACTATGTTAATCTCAGCCCGGGAGACGTAGCGCTGGTGCTTCCTTGTACTTAAATTCCCTGCGTCACGCGGGCCAATGGGACGCAGATTATGTTGCAGTCCTATTGGTCCATGTGGTGCAGGGTTATGAAAAGAAAACAAAATACGCTGTACAGAATAAAAACCCATAATACAGGAGACAAAGAAAATATAAAAAAAGAAGCAGTTTTAATAATAACAGAAAAATCTGAAAAATAACCGAGTGCTGATTATGGGTCAAAATTACAATAAGATCCAATCAATATATTGAGAATTATGCACTTGCTTGGATTTGATTCCTTTTGTATTGGTCATATAATTTAATGAGTCCATATTTGACCAAAGTGTACAGAGTTGTGGAGGGTATGTGTCAACATTTCCATATACATATCCACCGATATACATGGTGGTCAACTGTCTACCCAAGGATTTATGGGTAGTTGCTATAAAAAGGTACGTCTGGTTGTGGATAGGAGATGAAAGACTGGGTAGTTTTGTAAGGAGGAGACATTATGCTTTGATTTAGAAGCAGGTTTCACAGGTTGTTAAGGACCACAGCATTTGTTACATACATTATAATATTGAGTAGTGAGGAGCAAATGAGATGTATGGCCTTATTGAGTTTCTCCAGCATAGGTCTGAAACACTGAGGAATACAGAACACAATTTACATGGGAATGCCACCTGAAAAGGATTTTGTAGGAATATGTTATAACTCTGGTGTCAGCAGACGGAAATCTTAAATATTCCCAAGATTTTAGACCATTATTTTATGTGGTAGGCTTGTCCCCAATTTCCTCCCCAGGGACAAGGCAAACGTAGGTTTTTTTCCAGACAAGCATCAAGTAGTTTACAGATACAGGAAATGTTAAACTTCTTAGAAATTCCAGATACTTTGATTAAAATATAGTCTTTTTGTCTTTGAATGTAGGACGACATAATAGGGGATGATAGGAAGCGTTTGGTTTGGGAATGCTGCCAAGATTCGGCTTGTGGCCAAGAGTATTTGTCCATAAAATATTCCAAATGTATTCATTTGTCTAAGCGAAACATATCCGCACATCACGTGATATTAGTCTTTCTCCATTTACCAAAGCAGCTGTAGCAGGCTCCTAAAGGAAAATCTAAGGTTTGAAACACATAGGGGAGAGGGAGAGGGTTTGGGAGCAATAGTGCGGATCTCTTGCTGTGTCTAGGTGATTGGCTGGTCTGCCAACAAGGAGCTGTTATTGATGATATAATGTTTATGGTCTGTTAGTTTTAGATAGCAAGCTAACAAAGTCAAGTTCTAAATATTGTGAAAAAACCCTCTAATTGAACCCATAGATTGATAGATGAGTTGGGGTACCAATCAAAAGTGGTTTTAAGATGTGAACGTTAAAAATAAAGTACGTGAAGAAGACCTAACCCTCTTTTTTGTCTAGTTAGTGTTATAACAATTGTTCTTAGGGCTTTGTTTTGCCAAACAAAATAATGTATAAGAGATTACAGCTTCCTGGTCATGCATGAGGCTGGGCAGCCAATAAAAAATCATTGAGATGACATTGCAGCTATCTATTGGTGACCCAGCGGCTTCCATAGGTGGTTTATTTAGTCTTATATCAAAATCGGCAAAACGATAAACAAAGAAAAAGAAATATCTCGGCAGCCGGGATCTTCCCGGCTTCCAGTAAATGTAACTTAACATTTTTGCAACAATTATAACCACCTGGGCACCAATAGAAAGTAGTCATCTCCCGCTAATTTTGCAATGGTGTTGCAAATTGGTATCTGCAGGTATGCAGTTATTTTTTTTCTTCTAAATAATGTTCATGGAGAAGTCCCCCTTTCTGGTTTTTTTTACCCCCTCCATTTTGTACAGGATATAAACTGGTCAAGCGCGGCTATTTTCCGCTCCAGGACCAACCGGTTCACGAGATACTTACCAGATTTAAATTTCCTTCTGGGGGGAACAAAATGGCTGCCAAATGTCAGGGCAATAGGAAGATGCAACATCGTTGGTTGTGGTCTCATATTGAACTGCCAATTAAATTCCCTTTAAAAAAAACAAAACAGTAAGTAATATCGCTAACTTTGCCATTATCTCGGGAACTGGGGAGGTCTCCGGAGCAGAACATCAGCTCTGGAGTAACCACTGGATTCAATCCTGTAAAAATGAGGGATGGCTAGGGTGGATTCCTCCTTAAAACGGAGTACTAAGGCACGTTTATGGGTAAACCATTACAAAAATGTCAGTATGAAGGAAGGGATTTAAAGAACATCCTTAGAACATAATACTAGGAACCACAGGAAAAATTATTCAGAGATAAAATTAACTCAACCTAAAAGAAAATAGATTAAGATAAGATCAAGTTGGAGAGACTCTTTATCTGAGGATCAGAGAGACTGAGAGACAAAGTATTCCACCATCCGTGGTAATTGTCAGAAATAAAAGATGGTCAGAAGTCATTCATGATTGCAGACAATGTAGGGTTAATAGATGCAGCCTGAGTCCCAGAACAGTGTCTGTTCTTGGTGTTCCTCCATTTCAACCTGTGATCCAAGGATTCAGTGTTTTGCCAACTAGCTGACAGAAATGGATTAAATTTACTGTTCAGAATATTGATAAGCTGAGGTGTGATCACACAATGTTCTCCAAGGGTATTTCACTGTTTAGATCACTGTTTCTGGTGCCCTAGAACAGGTGATGGGTATCTCACTCACGTGTTATGTGAGAAAATCACAGTGCGGTTGTTAAAGTAACCAATTTATAGATGAGTCTTGGCACCCTCAACAGACAGATATATATACAGTATTATCCCCCTGAGGAAGCTCGTAGAGTGAACCGCATGGGGCGTGACTAGCTTTTGGACTATCCCTGTGTTGTGGAGAATACCGGCTGAGGTCCCTGCTCGCATCGCAGATTGATGATGTCCGCGATGGCTGGTGTATTTGTGCAAGCACAGTGCAAGCTCTGCATCTGACCCTGGGTGGTCTCAACACCTAATATGCTTTTCTGTTTGTGAATGTATTACCTTTTTTATTTTTATGTTTGGGAACCCCTTCTCCCCCTCCCCATTACTCTGGATGTGTGCTGTGGGTGCCAAGACTCCTCTATAAGTTGTTTACTGTAACAACCACACTGCCTAATTTCCTCACATAAGACGAGTGAGAAACCCATCGCCTGTTCTATGATACTAGAAGTGATCTAAACAGTGTTACACTTCATATTTTTCTGTTTGTATTCCATATACCTTTGGAGAATATTTGCGCTCCAGATCTCGCTTTCTCCATACCTTCTTAGACGTGGAAAGAGTCTCATTCTGGAGGAGTGGCACTATTTCTAAGGACTATATTATTTACTAGGTTTATTAATTGTTTTACATAAGGGGTATTTGCGCTTCATATTTCTGTTTTATGATGGTACAATGAGCTCCATCCATAACAGGGGAGAGAGGATGAGAGGGAGAGTATTTTCATTGACCTCTCCTTTGTCCTCTATTTGTTATTGAAGAGTTTGAATGTGTTTCTCTTGGTCTTGTAATCTGGCAATGAACACATCCTGCACACCTGATCATGTATCTCTATCTTTAACTGTTCTGCAGAGATGAGCAAGCTGTTTTTATATTTATGAAATCTCCGATTTGCTGGTATGCTTAAACTGATTTAACAGATTGAATAAATCCCTTTTAGTAGAAATTGAAGATATTTTAAGATGTACTTGTTTTTTTATTCAACTGGATCTTCTGATTAAACAGAAGCCGCGCTCTACAGGCCGTGAGAAATATCTCTCTGTCAAGTGTCAACAAACAAAATGGAGAGTTTTAGTTTTTTTCTCTTTTGGAAGGCATCATGAACAATGGAGTATATAAATACTGTATTCGAGTCGTTATTCAATCAAAGGTCATCCTTTGGTGGTGAAATCTTTTTGCCTGCCACAGAACGCTCACATTAAACGGCTATCTTACAAGCGGATCTTCACCCCGACCCTCCTTGAAGCTTCAACACTCCATAGTCCTAGGGAAAGCAGTGAACATTCGTACCATCTGCTGAGGAACACACATAGCACAGCTGGTTAGTTTAGAACAAACTTTTTTTTTTTTGTATTGAAAATAAAGTAATTGTTCTAAAGTGTCAAACATTTTCAGCTTTGTCGCTAGAGGCCTAGTACTGACAGTAATATCTTCAGTCACATATCAGCTTTCATTTAAAGGAACAAAAAAAGCAAGTGGTATTTTAGAAGTTTTCCATATAATTTGTCCATGAAATGGATTGTATCCTTTGAGTCCTCTGATGTATGAAGAAGCTCCTCGTGTGGCTAAAATTGCTCCCATAGTCTGCACAAAATACAGCTTCTCCCTTGTGTGTACACGCTAGTAAGTGTAATCTCTCCTACTACAGTATATGAAAAGGTTTCTCTCCTGTGTGTCCACACTGATGTATGAGGAGGTTCTCTTTTTGTGTGAAGTATTTCTCCTACTGTGAACACACAAATGGCTTCTCCCCGTTGTGAACATGCTGTTGTGTAAGGAGGCTCCACACCACTTCTGAAGCATTTCCCACACCCTTTACACAAAAAAGAGGTACCAGAACACTGTTTGTCGTATCATATCTGAAATGGTTCTTTAAGTATGACAGAGAGGTTAAATGTTTATATACTGTAAACCCTTGTTGGCCCAGTAAAAGGGGCTCCATTACCGATAATGTTGTCACATGATAAAGGGACCGACTATATACAGCTACTGTACAAGTTCTTATTGTCTACTCTGTACACACAACAACTTTCTTTACTTTGTGAACACTCTGGTGTGTGAGAAGGTTCACTTTCTGAGTAAAGTTTTTCCCACACTCTGTACATGAGAAAGGCTTCTCCCCTGTGTGAATCTGCTGATGCCTGAGGAGATGTGCCTTATTACCAAATTGTTTCCCACATTCTGAACAAACAAATTTGTTGTCCCCTGTGTGAATCTGCTGATGTCTAAGGAGCTGTTCCATTTTACTGTATTGTTTCCCACATTCAGAACAAGCAAAAGGTTTATCCCCTCTGTGAACATTCTGGTGTGTGAGGAGGCTGATCTTCTGTGGAAAGCTTTTCCCACATGCTGTACATGTGAAAGGTTTCTCGCCTGTGTGAATCCGCTGATGCGTGATGAGGTTCCCCTTTGTAATGAATTGCTTCCCACACTCTGAACATCCAAAAGGTTTCTCCCCTGTGTGAATACTCTGGTGTGTGAGGAGGGTGATCTTCTGAGAAAAGCTTTTCCCACACTCGGCACATGTAAACGGTTTTTCTCCTGTGTGAATCCGCTGGTGTCTGATAAGACTGGTCTTATCCGAAAAGCTATTTCCACAATGTGTACATGTGAAAGGTTTCTCTCCTGTGTGAACCCGCTGGTGTCGGAGGAGTTGTCCCTTACTACTGAATTTTTTCCCACATCCTGCACAAGCAAAAGGTTTCTCCCCTGTATGAATCCTCTGGTGTGTGAGGAGGCTGATCTTCTGAGAAAAGTTTTTCCCACACTCTGCACATGTAAATCGTTTCTCCCCTGTGTGAATCTGCTGGTGTATTAAGAGGCTTCCCTTTTGACTGAATTGTTTCCCACACTCTGAACACGAAAAAGGTTTCTCCCCGGTATGAATGCTCTGGTGGGCCACGAGGTCCCTCTTCTGACTGAATTCTTTCCCACACTCCATACAATCAAAAGGTTTCTCGCCTGTGTGAATCCTCTGATGTGAAATGAGGTTCCCCTTCTGATAAAAGCTTTTCCCACAGTCCTTACAGGTGAAGTGTTTCTCCCCAGTGTGAATTTGTTGGTGTTTGCGGAGGTTGGAAACATTGCTGAATTTTCTCTCACACTCGGAACAGGCAAACGGGTTCTCCCCGCCATGGATATGCATGTGTGTGAGCAGGGCCTTGTGATGTGGAAAGCTTTTCCCACAGTCACAACAGATAAAAAGATGAGCATTACGAATTCTTTTAGACTCTCGCTTAGATCTTGTGCTTGACCTACACTCAGAGTCCACCTGTCCTGTGTGTTGTGCACGGCCTGTATGTTGTACTGGTTTCTTGGACCTGTCCAACGTATTGCAGGAATCGCTACTTTTTGTCACTTCTGAGTTGTGGGGAGTCAAACAATTTCTTGACATACCAGAGCTCCAGTTTTGCATCTCATTCAAGCAGTTCTCTGATAGTAGACAAAACAAAAAAAAGATGGAAGTCAAATGTTTTAAATCTGTCAATCAAATTAGCAAAAGCAATTTTTTTTAAATATTTGCCAAAATTTACTTTAACACAACCCAAGTAAAACAAAACATGTGTAATGCTCTCTTTACCCTATAACCGTGTTTCCCAAATTGTGGTCCCTGTATCCCAAGTGCACTCCAATGACTTTGGTGGTTTCCTAAGCAGTTTATGGCAGCTCAGACAACACACTGTTTGTGATACTTCTATACTTTGCATTTATTACTATTTGGATGGTGGCCCGCCAAATGATTAACATTGAAGCTGTCCATGGTTAGGAAAGGCTTGTGAACCTAGTAAATTACTGCTTACCCCAGCTTTCTTGTTTGGTTGTTTAAAAGTAACAGTTCCTCGCAGTAGAAGAACCAATTCTAAGAATATTTTTTAGGAGTTAAATCTTATTTTAAAGGAATGGAATAACCAACTGTAAGCATTTCAGATCAGTCAGTAAACATAGTAACATTAAACTTTAGGGGTTCAATATCTACTTCTACACTAGAGAAATAAATAATATACAAAACACAACCTGAAAGCACCATGGGAATTTACATTTTTTTTTCCAGGCGTCAGGAAGCAGCCATCCGGTATCCGTAATGCTATTCACAGCTAATCTCCCCCTCCCATCCGGTATCCGTAATGGTATTCACAGCTAATCTCCCCCTCCCATCCGGTATCCGTAATGCTATTCACAGCTAATCTCCCCCTCCCATCCGGTATCCGTAATGGTATTCACAGCTAATCTCCCCCTCCCATCCGGTATCCGTAATGGTATTCACAGCTAATCTCCCCCTCCCATCCGGTATCCGTAATGGTATTCACAGCTAATCTCCCCCTCCCATCCGGTATCCATAATGCTATTCACAGCTAATCTCCCCCTCCCATCCGGTATCCGTAATGGTATTCACAGCTAATGTCCCCCTCCCATCCGATATCTGTAATGGTATTCACAGCTAATCTCCCTCTCCCATCCGGTATCCGTAATGGTATTCACAGCTAATCTCCCCCTCCCATCCGGTATCCGTAATGGTATTCACAGCTAATCTCCCCCTCCCATCCGGTATTCGTAATGGTATTCACAGCTAATCTCCCCCTCCGGCCCTTCATGTGATGATTTACATGTCAGCGGGGAGGAAAAGAACAGGTCTGCATTGCTCCAGAAGAAGCAGGGACCAAGTGGGATTAGCAATTCATCTCAGCCAAACCAAAGTATGTGTCTGCCTCCAGACGTTGAGGCCAACAATGTTTTGATTATTAGTTGTTTTTTAAGTGTTTATTGAAGATTATATATTGATGGGTGCAATACACTCAACCTCTATGAATAAAGAGCTAAATTAATGAATGTGACATATCCACAGATGCACTCTTTGATAAAGTGCTGTAGAAGCACGAAACGCGTCAAAGGATTTTCCTGCTTGCGTTCTTTTGGCTTTATGCCCATTAAATCATTTTCATTTTACCCGATGCCAGTCCAGTCTGTTTTGTTGCAGTGCTCCGACGTTTTGCTGTTTTAACTATCATTATCTACGCGGACGGATGCATGCCTTATCTGGGACGGATACGGAGTCTTTCGTGAGTATACCTCACCTGATTACCAGCTGCCTTGTTTTACACAGTAGCCAGTGCAGCAGTCACATTCATTGAGATGCAGGATGGGGCGGAGCAGTGAGAGTGCAGGGGAGTTGCTGTGGATCTTGGACGCAGAGAGGCGGTACTACAGCTGATCAGCTCTCCCGACTCACGATCCGCATGACCGAAGAGCCCTCACATACACCAGCTGTCGGTGTGGCATCCTAAGTGACCGGAGCGCACAGGACATGATGAGAAGGGGAACGCTAAAGGATTGTTATGCGGTAAGAGGCTAATTTAATCCTTACCAGACACACCTGTTCTATACACCGTCATACTGGTCTGTGTACGGCTCAACTTAGTGACTGTGATGATTGCACTTATATCTGACATTATTTGGCTACACTACGTGTTCAAGCAGTTTCTTTATACATTAGTCTGTTCTAGTGTTCTACTCCCTCTCTGAAGGGATATATTCATGGATTCATCTACGGTTTTCTCCAGGGGACATTTGTAGCAACCTTTTCCGGACGTATGTCCTGTGGTGTATTGGATATCCACAGATCTCCCATGCTCAAACACTTTCACAGGACTCTTCTCCAGTAAAGTCGGAAAGCTTATTTGTACACTAAACGTTTGTTGGTAGAATAAAAGGCATCACATTAATCGTTCATTTTTGCTTTGTTTTCCAAAGTCAGATATAAATAATGAGTAAAGTACATTTTGTCTATATATGACCATACATCGAGGCGAGTGGGTGACTGCATTGGGACGATGAAGAGAGTTCCATTCTTCTCTGTGGAACCACTGCTATATCTGTGGTCCAGCGTGTACAGCCTTTTGATCCATTTTGCTTTTACCTCATTAAGGTGTCTCTTTGTGAAACTGGTTCTCTTTGGCTACTTTACCCCTTTTTGATAAAAATGTGATTATAAGAGGACTTGTTGATTCACCCGATTCCATGTCCTTTGGATATAGCTTTTGTAGCGGCGGTTACCATCTATGCATCTAGTTACAGGACAATATCTAATAACAACTGTGTCTGTGCAGCAATCCAGAGGAATTCTTCATATAATTGTCATTTTAATTGTTACTGTTTGCTGTTTGTAGTGCTAAACAAAGACACATTATTTAGATATAGATATCTAGAGAGCCTTAGGCCACTGAAATAATTCGGGAACCCAAATTCTGACATAATAGTCAGGCTATTTAATACATAAATACGCGAGAAAAAGTTTGCGAACCCCTTAGGAATTTCACATATTTCAAACGTAACATTTTATTAGATCTTAACCTGATCTAAACAAATTACACACAAACCATGATACTTTTCAACATTTATTTATCCACAAATGATTCAACATTCAATATCTGTAATAAAAATGGCAGCAATCGTAAGTATATAAATCAATGTGGTGCTTCAGGGGTTAATGTGGTTACCGTTTGTCGTAAAAATAAGATATTGATTTTTATGGCCCTTCCTGTGTCTGTGCTGATCTACAGAGGGGTTTAATTGGGGGGGCTATCACCGATGGCCCACTATTAGGGGTAATTTAGAAGGCTGTAGACGATAGCCAGGTTCTGGACTCAGCCTCAAAGAAAACGGTAACAGTCTTGAAGTATCTCTTGTCTATCCCAGAGAGAAGTGACAAATAAGTCACCACTTAGTTGGAGGACTTAAGCAAAATGTAAGAAATAACGGGTCTGACAGCAATGCATAAGAGTGACAAATGAATATCCATCACCGTTGCGATGAGAGACACCCAATCATACCACGCACTGCATGGGTAAGGTTAAGGCCCCACTGCACGCGCCAGCCTTGTGTCCTGGCTGCGCTTGTACGGCACTTCACCTGCGATCAGTAGGGAGCTTTTTTTTTAGGAGGATGGGGGGGTGTGGCCATGATGGGGGGGGGAGGGAGGAGGGGTTCCCATCCCTCTCTCCCGTGGCTGTAAGGTGCTGTGAAAAAGTTAGTTATAGATATTTGGCCTCATTTGGAAGTAGATTAGTTAGGCTATCATGGAGTCTTAAATAATTAAACACTTACGTGGTATCCCACTCTAACTCTTCCCCTGTGCCACTTTGCTTCCCACCCCCACCATCCCTCTCTCCGTGCCACTCTCCCTCCTGTCAGTCTCTCGCTCTCTACCCCTTGTGCTGCTCTCCCTCCCGTGTCTCTCTCCACCCATCAGTCTTTCTGATTGGTGCACCATGTGACGCATCGCCGCACGGGAACACAATCCTGTTGTAGCCCGTTGGCTGACGCATCCCAATGGGTAGTGAGCCAGGACACACTAGGGACAGCTAGGGAGAAGGTATGGGGCTGGTGTGAGGCGCGCGCCACCGGCTGCAGTGGGGACCTAGCCTAAGAGGTGCAAGAGACAGATAACGGTTTCTCTTGTGAAAATAGACGTTGGGCTTTCAAATTTTAGGTGCAGGCGTGCATGTAGAGCGCTCAGACGCAACCGGGAAGATAGTGTCAGTCTCAGGGAAATTAAGTTATGAAGACAGACAGCCAGACACACACACACACACACACACACGTCAGGAGAGCCGATTTACGACAGGGGTGGGTCTTATGTTGTTTTAATGGGGAAGAAATAGTACAAAAGTCTAAGCAAGGTAATATGAAAATCAGAATTCAACATAGGTGTGTTTGGGATCAGACACATGAATTTTCATCTTTCTGCACCAGTGACCTCTTTGGGAAGAACTTATGAAGTGCGGTACCGTACAGGGAATTCTGTTTTTTTTTTTTTTTAATCCTTTCAAAATTTTAAGAAACTGTTCTGTATTTATCATATTTAAAACCAGAGACAGAACATGAAACACAGACAGAGCTCAGTGCACATCCAATGAAACTTATACACGGTACAGTGCCTAAATATATATGTATAGATATCTTTTGAATAAAATGGTCTTTTAGTTTAACTCTTTGGCCAAAGTGTTGTAAGCCCTTGAGTCCCTACACGGCAGACCACATCTCAAGGGTACCCAACACTAATATAAATTCTTAATAACCTGTACATTACCAGGAAGAATGATTTATAATAAATCTGTCAAAATTAGTTGCATAGTTCTAAGTCTGATTGAAGCTCTTATTAACCTGTACATTACCAGGAAAAGCACTCTGTATTAGATTTGTCACAATCAAACTTGTCACAATTGGATGTGCACTGAGCTCTGTCTGTGTTTCATGTTCTGTCTCTGGTTTTAAATATATATTGCCATGCACAGTAGCACTCCTCTGTGACACTTATATGCTTATATATATGTTGTGGTTATTTTGGGGGTTCAATATGAGCTTGTAGGTGTCCTGTATGTCTGTATTTATCATAACTGTATGTTCTTGTAATAATATTTTTCTGTAACATAAGATAAAGATATATCTTTAATAAGTAATGCTTTGAGATCTGAATTAACTATTGCACACTTTGTAGAGTATTTAAATTTTCTGACACATTTTGCTACAACAGATTGTGTTAAGTGCACAGTTTTTATATAATAAACAGGGTCCCAAGACTGCAAATAATTTAATATTTGATATTTCCTGGGTGATGGAAGTGGATAGATGATTGTAATCAAGTAAGAGGTAAATATTAACTCACTGAAAGTACCTTGTGCAGGAGAAAGGTAAGTTAGCTAGAGTAGCCGTGTGTATTAACTCTGGTTGCAAGTCAAATGCTCACTTGTGGGCTGTTCAGAACAGGTGGTATATTGGGATGGATTGAGGGGAGATATTGCTTATTTGAGGGACCTTTGCGATGGTGGACCAGCTAGAGACCTCTGTATTAACCCTTATCCAGGTCATGTGCTGTACGCGACAATATCCATGTGTGAAAAAGTATCTGAACCTTTAGATTAAGTACCTGGTGGCGCCCCCATGAGCCGCAATTACTTCAACTAAGCGTTTTCTGTAACTACTGGTCAGTCTCTCACATCGGTTTTGAGGAATTTTGGCCCATTCCTCCTTACAGAACTGCTTCAACTCAGTGACATTTGATGGCTTCCTTGCATGGACAGCTCGCTTCAGGTCCTGCCACAACATTTCAATGGGGTTTAGGTCCGGACTTTGACTAGGCCATTCTAAAATGCAGAATTTGTTTTTCAGCAGCCATTCTTTTGTAGATCTGCTTGTATGTTTAGGATCATTTTCTTGCTGCATAACCCACTTTTGGTTCAGCTTCAGCTCACAGACGGATGGGCCGACATTCTCCTCTAGAATCTTCTGATACAATGCAGAATTCATGGTTGTGTCAATGATGGCAAGCCGTCCAGGACCTGAGGCAGCAAAGCAGCCCCAAACCATCACACTCCCATCACCATGCTTGACGGTTGGGATGAGGTTCTTCTGTTCGAACACAGTGTTTGGTTTTCGCCAAGCAGAACGTTTCTCATTGAGGCCAAAAAGTTCTACCTTTGACTCGTCTGTCCATAGAACATTGTTCCAGAAGTCTTGTGGATCATCTATGTGCTCTTTGGCGAACTTCAGACGGGCAGCAATGTTCTTTTTAGAGAGCAGTGGTTTCCTCCTGGCTATCCATCCACCATTGTTCAGTCTTTTTCTGATTGTTGAGTCATGAACACTCACATTAGCCAAGGCGAGTGTGGCCTGCAGATCCTTGGATGTTACTCTGGGGTTCTTTGTGACTTCCTGGATGATTTGCTGGTTTGTTCTTGGAGAGATTTTGGTAGGACGACCACTCCTGGGTAGATTGACTGTGGTCTTGAACTTTCTCCATTTGTAGACTATCTGTCTGACAGTGGATTGGGGGAGTCCCAAAGCCTTAGAAATTGTTTTGTAACCCTTTCTAGACTGATGAGCATCAATAACTGCTTTTCTGAGGTCCTCAGAGATTTCTTTTGATCGTGGCTTGACGTGTTTACACCCACCTGTATGGTGAAGACCAAACTCACAAAGTTTCTGATTTGTATATATGGTGGGGCCTCCCAAACTCACCCCTGAAGACATACCCAATTATTTAAACACCCGATTCTAATTATCCCCTTTAATTTAGCTGACAAAACCAGGGTTTCACCTACTTTTTCACATACCCTGACTCTTAATTAATTACTCATCGTTTGTCTAATTCATACATCATTTTGTTTCTAAAGGACATGGAATTGGTTAATGTAAACCCTAATGGATATTTAAGAAAATACTGGTTTTGATTCAAGAAGGTTATCACAGAAAAACTATGGAATTTCTGTAATGATCATCATTGGGGTTCACAAACCTGTTCACGCCATAAATAAATAATTTATATATATTATATGAAAAATAATAATAATAATAATAATAATATATATTTTTTTTTTCATACCCTGGTACAATGACCACTGGCATATGAAACCCCTTTCTTCACAATATCTGCAACCTTGACATTAAGAAATGCTGCCAATTAGTCTAGTTTAATTGGATTAATTTATATCCCAAATGGTCACAGCAGTAAATATTTTAGTAATATATGACTGAGAAGGTATATCATCTTTTTGTGATAAGCGGTGCATTTAATGCTCTGCTGAGGGGTGCCATCTTCTCACCAGATTACCGATTTTACGCTAGACATGCTTTACAGTGTTTCCAAAGCAGGGTTACAATTCATTTTGCGTTTAAAACCTGAAAGACAGTCCACGCTCCAGTACAGTTAATGGTAGGGGTCACAGGAGATATCACACACAGTCATCATCAAAAGGTTTATACGTGGTAATTAAACGCCATCTCACAAGGGGATACTAGTCTCTACTTGCTGGAGTATCTAACAGTAACGTATGAAATCCAGAAGCATATGAACATTCTGGGTCGTGGATTTCTGGGACATGTGGGGACAGATACGTGACTTGTTCCAGAATCTCCTTTCCACCTAGCAGGCCTAGTGACTTCCCATTAGATAGCAATAAACCTGGAATAGTCCCTAAAAGGTGACCATACTTATATCAAGACAGTCTTGGTGCTACACAAAAGGATTTTAGAGTACTCACCATCGACAGTAAATGAAACAATTTCGCTTTTTACTGTTGTCAGATGTTCCTCGGTGCTTGGCTCGGCTTTCTCCGACTTAATCTGTAATGCCTCTTGTACAACCACCGGCAAACCTGGAAAAGAGACAGGAAATGACATCATATAAAGCTGGGGTGAGGGTTCCCCTTGCGATATCCCCATAGAGAAATACTTTACACTGAATTCTACAGTGGTATAAATGTTACTGGGTTATAACGCCTTGAAGACGGTCAGTGCTCCAGTACATTTAATAAACAGGACCACACCAAAGATTGTACACAATAAGTCAATATGAAAAGGTTACTACTGAACAAAAACTTTAACCTGAGGAGAGGAGACCCGTCTCCTCTTGATTCTGGGGGTAGCTGAAGGTTTATGAACTTTGTGGTCCTGTGTATTCCAGGAGAACAAAGAGGAAAAAACTAGCGCACAGCCAAGAGTGGGTCCCAAACCATGTATAAAAATTATTTATTTCTTTATGAATCCATCTTGAGAGGAGGTAAACACCCTCCTACGCGTTTCGTGTAGAGTACACTTTATCAAGGAGTGTACAAGCTTTACTTCCTTATATACACACCCTATCCTCCCGTTTTCGCGCCACAGGTGATGACGTCGGCACGCCCACAATGCGTGATGACGTCACTCACCCGTCGGGGCCGCCCCCCCAAGCACCCATGAGAAAGGACACCAGGTGTGTTCCGGGGACACACGAGGCCAAAAATCTATTTATGGCATGTGTCTTGTTTAAGAACTGCATGTTCACCCACCAGTACGAGTGACCTACCATTCGATGGCAATTAACCCTGAATACTCCATAAAAGGTGACCATGCTTATTAGAACAGTATTGGTGCTACACAAACGGATTTCGCAGTACTCACCATCGTCGGTAAATGAAACTATTTTACTCTTTATTGTGGTCAGGCGATCATCGGGGTTTGATTCTTCTTCCTCCGGCTTAATCTCGAAAGACTCCTGTACAATCACTGGGAAACCTGCCAACAAGAAAAGGAAAATCCATCATGTGAAGAAGCTGGGAGTGGGGGCTCTTCTTGTGATATCACTACACGTATAAAATAATGTCTGGATTCATATAGAGCAGGGGGGCAGTGGTTTTACTTTGTTATACACCCTGAACATGCTGAAGAGATGTTGAGACTTGGTGTTTGACGCCAGGAATGTTTAAACTACAATAATAATATTCACCTAAACAAGTCATACATGCTTTTTTTATCCAGCAAAACCTCTAGGTCTCAATTCTACCCATGCTTTAATATTATTTTTCATGCTTGTCCAATTTCAGTCCAAATGCTATAATATAATATATATTTTTATTCCAGACGTGAGGATTTTGGGGTACTTGCCTTTAACAGGAATTGAAGCCGTTTCACTCTTTATCGGGGTCAGGTGTTTCTCAGTGTCGGCCTCTTCTTTCTCTGACTTAATCTCTAAACTCTCCTTTACAATCACGGAAAAACCTGGCAATGAGAAAAGGAAAATCCATCATGTGAAGCTGGGAGTGGGGGCGCTTCTTGTGATATTACCTCCTCTGATATTGGTATAATTATTATCTGTTGTAAAGCAATGTGTTTGCAGAGGTGAACAAAAAGGTATAAAACTCAGGAGCCAGACATGAGTTTCTTGGAGCCATTGTTGAGCAGAGGGTGGATGTTAACGGGAGAGAGGGTGGGAAGTGCTGAGCAGGAGGGGGGGGGGGGGGGGGGGGGGGGCACATTAAAGATATTTGTTGAGAAGAGCGGTTTTTGGGGGAGGAGATCGGTGTATGTGGGAGGGTAGGATGTTTAAGGGGTTTGTTGAGAAGGGACAAGACAGACACACACAGTGACAGAGACATAAGGCGACGGCCCCAGTCACTGTGTGCACGCGTGCGTCAAAGTGTCAGACGGCGCGTGCACCAGTTTCAGCCGCGATCTGTTGTCTGTTATTTTGAGATGGATGCGCGTCCAGAGAAGAGCAGGGGGAAAGACAAAATCGTGACAGGGGAGAGGGGGGGATGGGGGCGTGGCGGGGGCGCGGCCATGACGTCACTCGGCTGGTTCGACCTCATTGGCTAAACCGCCGCCGTGACGTAGCCATTGCTCGGCCACCACACCAAATGACACAAATCTTGTCTTTTAGCAAAGGTGGTCGCGCATCGCACTTCGTGCAGGCGCGCGCAGGCAGCTACTGGGGCCGGCCCCATAGAGGGCCGTACTTTGTGTGCATTGCGCGCGCAGCGGGGACAAGGCCTAAGGGGTTAAGACTAGTCCCCGGGTGGTGAAGGGATTGAGAGAGACAGTCCCTCGGTGGGAAGGGGTTAAGAGGTAGTCCCTCGGTGGGAAGGGGTTAAGAGGTAGTCCCTCGGTGGGAAGGGGTTAAGAGGTAGTCCCATGAGGAGGTAGGGATTGATGTACAGGGGTTGTGATCCTCTGGTCCTTGCATGTCGCGGCAAAGAAGATCTGTATGCTTTGTTGCAGCAGCTGTGTGTCTCCTTCTGCTCCGTCTCCAACTCTCTTCCTGTCGCTGTGATACAGACAGTAAAGAGCTAATGCCAGGATAGGCAGGAAGGAGGGAGTGTCAGCCAGATATACAGCACAGCGAGGGAACATTTTAGCCGCTCGGTGACCAGGCCCCTGTTTGGGAGCCCTGCTGGCAAGAGATGTCTAAAAGATTATAAAGCAAAATACATCTTACCTTCTGATGGTTTTAGCCCAACATAAAATAAGATTAGTTGGGTGAATGCAGAAATACAAGTGAATAGAACATGTCCTACTTGCAGATTCTAAAAAGCCAGCTAAATATCTCCTCTACTCACAGTGCGGCTCCATTCTGGCCGTGGGCAGCGCTCCTCTGGAGGTGCCTTGACAGTGTGGCTCCATGCTGGAGTGGGGCAGCGCTCCTCTGGAGGTGCCTCTTGACGTGTGGCTCCATGGCCTTGGGCAGCGCTCCTCTGGAGGTGCCTTGACAGTGTGGCTCCATGCTGGCCGTGGCAGCGCTCCTCTGGAGGTGCCTGACGTGTGGCTCCATGCTGGCCTGGGCAGCGCTCCTCGGAGTGTTCCTTGACAGTGTGGCTCCATTGCGCCTGGGCAGCGCTCCTCGGAGGTGCCTTGACGTGTGCTCCATGCTGGCCGTGGGCAGCGCTCCTCTGGAGGTGCCTTGACAGTGTGGCTCCATGCTGGCCGTGGCAGCGGGGGGCTCCTCTGGAGGTGCCTTGACAGTGTGGCTCCATGCTGGCCGTGGGCAGCGCTCCTCTGGAGGTGCCTTGACAGTGTGGCTCCATGCTGGCCATGGGCAGCGCTCCTCTGGAGGTGCCTTGACAGTGTGGCTCCATGCTGGCCGTGGGCAGCGCTCCTCTGGAGGTGCCTTGACAGTGTGACTCCATGCTGGTCGTGGGCAGTGCTCCTCTGGAGGTGCCTTTATTTAGATATCAGCGGAGATCCAGGTAGGGTCGTGTCTACCAGAAAAGAAAAAACATAATGAATTTATATTTAGTGTAATCTTTTATGGGAGTAACCAATAGTATACAGTGTAAGCTGTCAAAACTAAGATTACCAAAAGAGATAAGAAAGACAAGGGCACAGTGACAAAAATATGGCCCATCCTCAAACAGGAATCACATTTCTAACTTTGTGCAAAATGCATCAAAGGTTTATAAAGATGCCACAAGTAGGTTACATAGTAGATGAGGTTGAAAAATAGACATGCGTCCATCAACAGATCCTTCATCCTATATCTATACTTACTTATTGATCCAGAGGAATGCAAACAAAAAACCCCAGTGTCATATCATCCAATGATATCTCATAAGGGGAAATATAAATTCCTTCCCGACTCCAAGAATTGGCAATCGGATTAATCCCTGGATCAACATCCTTCCCATGTATACTTATTTGGTACATCCCTGTATACATTTCCCATCTAAAAAGATGTCCAACCTTTTTTTGAACAAATCTATTGTATCTGCCATCACAGTCTCCATGGGTAATGAATTCCACATTTTAACTGCCCTTACTGTAAAGAACCCTTTCCTTTGTTGCTGGTGAAATCTCCTTTCCTCCAGCCTTAAGGGATGCCCCGAGTCCTTTGTACTGCCCGTGGGATGAATAGTTCTTTTGAAAGCTCCTTGCACTGTCCCGCGAATGTATTTGTATATAGTTATCATATCCCCTCTTAGACGCCTCTTTTCTAATGTAATTAAAGCTAATTTAGCAAGTCTCTCCTCATAAATTAGATTGTCCATCTCCATTATTAATTTGGTGGCTCTTCTCTACCGGATTAGAGAGAGTGCAATGTCTTTTCTAAGGAGTGGTGCCCAAAATTGTACTCCATATTCATTCAAGGTGTGGTCTTACTAATGCTTTGTAAAGGGGCATAATTATGTTTACTTCGCTTCCATCGCAAGATAAAACCTTGTTTGCCTTTGTAATGTATGTCTTTATTTATATAGCGCCTAAAGTGTACTCAGCGCTTCACAAAGAATACAGTACAGGGAATTATAATACAATAAGCGCAGCAAAATCAGACAATAGGAAAGGAAATCCCTGCCCCGAAGAATTTATGTTGGGAGACTTAGAGACAGCAGGTGATGGAATAAGCAGGTGTGTATGTCTGGGTCCAGGATTAGGAGATTTATCCCCAGCAGCAGGAAGGAGTAGAAAGAGGATGTTAGAGGATTTGTGGTGGTGCTTTTTATTGAGGGGTAAAGAAGTTGTTGGGAAGAGGTATATAAATAATGGTGCTGTATATAGGCACGGGCATAGGTGCAGCTACTGCATGACTTTGAGTACTATTGTTAAGCCTGCTGTCTACAAGCACTCCTAAATCCTTCTCCATCAAGGATTCCCCAATTTATCCCCATTCAATATGTAAGTCGCCTATTTATTCTTGCATCCCAAATGCATAACCTTACATTTATCTGTAGTAAACCTCATCTGCCATTTACCTGCCCACGTTTCCAGTCTCTCCAAGTCCTTCTGAAGAGAAATTATATCCTGCTCTGATTCTATTACCTTACACAATTTAGTATCATCAGCAAAGATGGAGACTTTGCTCTCGATGCCATCGTCAAGGTCATTAATAAACAAGTTAAAAAGCAAGGGTCCCAGTACCGATCCCTGAGGTACTCCACTCACGACTTTAGCCCAACCTGAAAAAGTTAAATTTATGACAACCCTCTGTTGTCTGTCCTTCTACCAGTTTTCAATCCAGGTGCATACTGTATATTATTACCGTTTCAAAAGCCTTTGCAAAATCTAAGTAGACCACATCAACTGCATTGCCCTGGTCTAAATTCCTACTTACCTCCTCAAAGAAACAAATAAGGTTAGTTTGGCATGATCTATTCTTCATAAATCCATGCTGACGTACTAATAATTTTGTTTTCCATTAGGCATTCCTGAATATTATCCCGTATTAAACCTTCAAGTAGTTTAACCACTATTGAAGTCAGGCATACAGGTCTGTAATTCCCCAGTTGTGATCTAGCTCCCTTTTTAAATATAGGCACCACATCTGCTTTACGCCAATCTTGTGGCACTGAGCCTGTGGAAATGGAGTCCTTGAATATTAAATGTAATGGTTTGGCAATTACTGGATTTAACACCTTGAGAACTCTTGGATGTATGCCATCGGGGCCAGGTGCCTTACTTACTTTAATTTTTTCAAGCCGCCTATGAACTTCCTCAGTTAACCAATTGTTCATTAATATGGAGGTTGTGGCTTCCTCCTGCGGCACAACTATTGAAACTGATTCTTCCCTGGTAAACACAGAGGCAAAGCACTTGTTTAATTAATACCTCTGCTTTTTCCTTATCTCCAATAATGTGCCTACCCATCTCACATTGAAAGGGTCCTATATATTCTTTTCTCATTTTTTTATTATTAAGGTACTTAAAGAACTTTTTGGGTTGACCTTACTTTCTATTGCAATCCTTTTTTCATTATACATTTTTGCTAATTTGATTGGCCTTTTGCAATTTTTGTTACATTCCTTATAATTCTGATACGATGTCTCCGTCCCTTCTGACTTAAATAATCTAAACGCCTTCCTCTTCTTGTCAATTTCCTCCCCTACCTGTTTATTTAGCCACATTGGTTTTGACTTATTTCTTTTATACTTATTACCCAAGGGTATACACTGATAAGTGTGCTTTTCTAACAATGTTTGAAAGACTGCCCATTTATCTTCTACATTTTTCCCTGCAAAAACATCATCCCATTGTATTACTACTAGATTTGACCTCAGTTTATTCAAATCTGCCTTTCTAAAGTTTAAGGTCTTTGTTGAACCCAAGTAATCTGTTTTTTGATAATTTATTTCAAATGAGACCATGTTATGATCACTGTTACCCAAATGTTCCAGGACTTGAATATTTGTTATTACTTCTACATTGTTTGATATGACCAAATCCAGAACTGCCCCTCTCCTGGTTGGTTCCTCAATAATTTGGGTCATATAATTGTTTTTAAGCACCCCCAAAAACCTGTTCCCTTTTGTTGTAATGCTAATCTCATTGCCCCAGTCTGTGTCTGGATAAATAAAATCCCCCGTTATGCAAACATGACTTAGTTTTGATGCCTTCTCCATTTGCAAAAGTATTTTAGCTTCCTCAATCTCTCTGATATTTGGTGGTTTATAGCACATCCCTACAAACATTTTCTGGTTTTAAAAAACAAAACAAACAAAAAAACAGAAGTATAGAGAGTCAGTTTAACAGCCAGAAGAATAGAAATAATGTAGGAGTTTCAAACATACTAAGGTCTGCGAAACACTATAGAATTTACTGTGACACGTCTTAAAAATGCGTGGCGACCTTCTGGCACCCCACTACACGTACGTGTACATACAAATACTACTGCCATGTTTAAGTCTGTCAAAATAAGCTAAAAACTTTATATTTTTAATATAATGTACAACAACATTTAATAACTGTGACAATGGGGAGGATTTGGCCCGGGATTAAAGGGGTTACACCCCAATTGGCCACCAGGGAGACAAGGGGTTAACTGGGCTGAGGTCCAGAAATGTGATTTAACCCTTGTCATAATCTGAACATGTATATTCCACTGTTACCCTGTTTTATTGTTATATCAGTGTCTGCATCACACACACACTAGGATCCATCCGGGAGCACAAGGGTTAATAGTTGTATAGTGATTATGGCCCTTTGTGTAACTTTCCCGCCTTTTCAGGCACCATTTTGCAGGTTCCCATAGGCCGCCATTAGGGCTCAATGCTTTCAAATGGTGAATCTTGCTGTTTGGGTCCTGTTCCTGTGAAGACCAGCAGATGGCGTCCGAGAGGGAGAGCGGCGGTTTCCCATTGAAAGTCAATGGGCTCATTGACTTCAATGGAGAAATCCTCGAGAGAGCTTTCCAGGAACGAGTTGGCTGCCGTCCAAACCGCTTAACCGCAAAGCGGATACATTTTCAATAGGAGAGCTTTGATCACTTACAAGTCAAGTTCAACGACAAGTGGCGTGGGAATAAACAGTTCTAGGGCCCCTAGAAATAAAATTCTCTCTGTCCCTGGTTCCTAGACCTCCCCCCACTCGACCACAACCGGGTCCCCGTATCCTGGACCCCCGATAAGGGTCAAACCGAGAAGAGCGGGCCGCGCCATAGGTTCCAATGGCGGCGGCAGAAAAGCTCAGGAAAACGGCTAAGTGTGAAAAGCTGAAAACTAGTAATCCATAGCTCCGGTTCCGGAGGGCCCAGAGGAGAGGATCGGGGTTTGGGGTATCTGTAGCCACTGCTCTGACATTGCTGCAGAACCATCCTTGACCCTCTTGGACCAACCCGACGGAGTATGGACCCCCTTGAAAGTTAGGGATGTTGCCCATAGACTCCAATGGCGGCCAAACCCCATTGACCGGCTACGGCGGAAAAATCCCATTGACTTCAACGGCGGCATCGCCCCGTTGAAAGTCTATGGCGGGGATTCCCATAGCCGCCAATGGCGGCGGTTTGCCATTGAAAGTCTATGGCGGCGGAACCCGTTATTTTCAATGGGGATTTAGTGAAAAACCGTGATTTCATTTACAGCGGAGTTTTGTGTATTAAAATGTGAAACGGTTTTAAGTGTATTTGTGTATCTCCGGTTCCCAAGGTCGTAGCAAGTCGCAAATTGGACCATAGGGTGTCCCAGTTCCGGCATTGAGAACTGGGGAGTTTGGACCAGCTGGACCCAAAGGAACCGGATATTTTAATATGTTCATGTTTTATCCAACATACTGTTTTCAAGGTATGGGTAAACCAGAGGAAATTCCTTTGCATACCAGGGTAGCATATGGCCAGAAAGGCGACCCAATGTCTAGGACTTGAGTATGTTTCAAAGGATTTGTCACCTCCACTGTTTGTATGAGGGCGGAGATTACTCAAACCAGAGCAGTCTTCAGTGTTCCATTTCCACACCTCACAACAAAGGGTTTCCTGCCAGATATTTCCGTGGGGTAGACTGGCTGGCATTCCTGATGCAAATGGGGGATTACAGAAATGAGACCCCCCCCAGTACTATGAGAAAATACTTGAAGCATTAAAAAATAACAAAAAAACAAACCGACATTTTTAATGTATTGTAATGTAACAGGCATTTTTGTTCCTATAGCAACCATATACAAAGTCACATCCCCTTCCACTTCTGAAACAGCATCACCTTTTTTAGCCCGGCCCTCTCTAGCAGTGAACCAAGTGAATCTTGTGCCGGCCTGGTCACCGCGGTCTTCCTCACAGAACTTTGTCTGTCAGTTCAGCAGGAGATTACCCAAGATGCATTTAGTGAACCCCCAGCCGAATTTCAGCTATCGATTCAGGAGAACGGATCGATCGGCAACTTAGCTATTCACCTGTCAGTGTGTAGATTGTACTGATGCACATATTGAATGAAAAAACAACAAAAAAACAACAGCTTGAACTGCAGCTTTAAGTGCGACTGAAATCCCAGCATGGTGAAGCAAAAAATAAATAAATAAAACATACACATATATATATATTATAATAGAATATAATATATATCCGAGACTTGGGAGGGGGCGATTTCCTGTCTGATATCACACTGTGTGTTCACCACGAGTTTACTCAGCCAGCTATGGCTGCCCAGGACAGTCTGCAGATAGGGAATTATCCTGTGTGTAAACTAGCAAAGCACACGGACCCCCTGCCTTCCATCACACGGGACCCGCAATCAGTCCTGGTTATTTAGTGTGTGTGTGGTGTGTGTGTAAACTAGCAAAGCACACGGACCCCCCCCTGCCTTCCCATCACACGGGCCCGACAATCACGCCGTTATATAGTTTTGTGTGGTGTGGTGTGTGTAAACTAGCAAAGCACACGGACCCCCTGCCTTCCCATCACACGGGACCCGCAATCAGTCCTGGTTATTAGTGTGTGTGTGTGTGTGTGTAAACTAGCAAAGCACACGGACCCCCTGCCTTCCCATCACACGGGACCCGCAATCAGTCCTGGTTATTAGTGTGTGTGTGTGTGTGTGTGTGTGTGTGTGTGTAACTAGCAAAGCACACGGACCCCCTGCCTTCCCATCACACCGGACCCGCAATTAGTCTGGTTATTAGTGTGTGTGTGTGGGGTGTGGGTGTGTTAAACTAGCAAAGCACATGACCCCCTGCCTCCCCATCACACACGACCCGCATCAGTCCTGGTTATTAGTGTGTGTGTGTGTGTGTGTGTGTAAACTAGCAAAGCACACGGACCCCCTGCCTTCCCATCACACAGGACCCGCAATCAGTCCTGGTTATTAGTGTGTGTGTGTGTGTGTGTGTTTAAATTACACCGGATACTATAGGAAATGAAAGTTCACGGACCAGGACGGGCTGATTCGGTGACGGGCGGTACTCATCCAACTGACGTATAAACCACTGACTATCTGGTTCCAGATAACACGGGACAAGAACATCTACCAGATCTCCTTTAGCACCGGTGGTTCAATCAGTGTGCTGAAGCAGGGATAACCTTAAAACCGGACCTGTTGGTGGCCCTTGAGGACAGTAGTTGGTCACTCCTGCTATAGACAGTCTAAACAAAGGGGCATCTTAAAAACCCCCAATGCTCAGAGTCTCTTATTTATCACCATTACAAGACCCCCCTGTCTGGGCAGAAACGAAACATCCCCGTTTTATTACCCTAGTCCCAAAACCCGCGCCCCTAACAGGTGAGAGAGAGACTATTTCTCTTGCTGACCCTTTGTACATAACTAGCGGGTGCGTGATTTGCCCCAACAACACAAACACAAAGTAAGAGGCCCTTGTCAGAGAGCGCGCGCACACACACACACACACACACACACACACACACACACACACACACACACACACACACAACACACACACACACACTAACCAGCTCGGTGGGCCGATGAAATTCCATAACCAACATTCCATGGGTGGACACCCCCACGCCCCCCTGCTGGTCACTATGGGGTATTAGTGCTGCCCCCACCTACTTCAGAGGACAGCACCAAACATGGGCACTGGTGCTCCCATCACGAGAGAACCTCTGAGCAGGTGGTAACAGGTCCTGATCTAGGAAAACTAAAACTAAGGAACATTTCCCTTCCTCACCCTCCCAATTCCCACTCCTCACCCCAAAACCCCCATCCCATCACCCCCAAACCCCCATCCTCACCCCCAACACACCCATCCTCACCCCCCAAATCCCCATCCTCACCCCCCAAACCAACCCCATCCTCACCCCCCAAACCCCCATCCTCACCCCCCAAACCCCCATCCTCACCCCCCAAATCCCCATCCTCACCTCCCAAACCCTCCATCCTCACCCCAAAACCCCCATCCTCACGGCCGGCTTCCCGCTTAACCCCGCGCTTTCCACTTCTTCAGCCACATCCGACCTATTGTTTATTTCCCCTCCATCCTATGAGAACATTTCCGCACAGCCCCCCCGCGGGGCACCACCAGCGCACAGCCCCCCCCACGGGGCACCACCAGCGCACAGCCCCCCCGCGGGCGGCCCACCCGCGCACAGGCCCCCCCCCGCGGGGCACACCAGCGCACAGCCCCCCCCGCGTGGCACCACCAACGCACAAGCCCCCCCCCCCCCCGCCCCACGGGGCAACACCAGCGCACAGGCCCCCCCCCCCGCAGGCACCACCAGTGCACAGCCCCCCCCGCGGGGCACCACCAGCGCACAGCCCCCCGCGGGGCACCAGGAGCGCACAGCCCCCCCCCCGCGGGCACCACCAGCACCACAGCCACCCCTCGGAACACGAGAGCACACACCCCCCCCCCCCGTGGGCACCACCAGACGCACAGCCCCCCCCGCGGGGCACCACCAGCGCACAGCGCCCCCCCGCGGAGCACCAGGAGCACACAGCCCCCCCCCGCGGGGCACCACCAGCGCACAGCCCCCTGCCGGAGCACACCCAGCGCCACAGCCCCCCCCCCCGCGGGGGCACCACCACGCGACAGCTCCTCCCCTGCGGAGCATTAGGAGCGGCACATGCCCCCCCCCCCCCCCGCGGGGCACCAGGAGCTTAATGCAGCAGAACGTGAAAAATTTCATTTAAAAAATAGGCTGATTAAAAAAAAAATGCAGTCAGTATGATCTAAACTCCTAAAGCCATTTTTAATAATTTTTTTGGATGTACGGATCATCCTTTGGTTGGTACAGCGACCATTTAAAAAGTCCTACCCACTTCTTTGGAAACTGAACTCTGACACGCACCTTTTTTGAGCTCTGCCCTTGGGCAACAAAGTATCATGAACAGATCTGTTGCTGTGTTCCAAACAGCAGACTGTCTAATACTCTGAAAGCTGTAACAATAATGTGTTACATTTAGTAATATAATGTTACATATCAGCCGCAGCATTTCGCAGACTGCAGCACAAAGTCAGAAGGCGGCCATTTCGTTAGGCACACAAGCAGGACTTTTACAGATTTCGGACAGAAGCGCCAAATGGTTCTCAACTTCCGTTAGGATGTAGAACTGTACATTGTGACATGATATAGATATATAAAGAAGGGGGAGATGTTATACAGCGCCCCCGGGTAAGAATATCCGAGACACAACATCTGCATGACATATTATTACCTGGGGGCGCTCTTATGCAAGAGACACACAGAAATCAGTGTGCGCTCCTGCGACAGCCCCTGTACTATGGGAGGGGGGTACTGAAGGCAGTGAGGGGAGCAGTAGGGGTGCAACGTGGGGTTGGAAGCAGCAGGACAGGAGGTTTACTGGCAGCAGGAGAACAGAGCGCAGCATAAGGGATCATCACTAGAGATATGGGGCAAATTAAGAAGGCGGTGGGAGGGGGGGGGATAGGGGATAAAGAGGGGTTTCCCAAAATTACAACTTCCAGAGGCGTTATACAAGGCTGGATGAGTTTCTTGTGTTCCCCCACATGAACTATGTATCCCTTCCGGCAGGACGCATCCTGTCCCCGCCTAACCCCGCACATGGGCCCGATAATAAAGGATCCCCCTCCCTTCCCAGCCAGCTGCTGGGCTGTCCTCGGGCGACCTGCCGCTCCCTTATGCACACACAGGATTAGGCAGTACCCGTGCTCCCCTCCACAGCACTGCTACATCATGGCGGCACGCTGGCAGCGGGGGGCCCTCCTCCTGCAGCGTCGTGATGGAACGCGACAACTCGACGCCGCAGAAGGAAGGCCGCCCCACATAAAGGTAAGACCCCCCCCCCCCCCCCACGCATCTCCCCCAACCCACACACCTTGGGGTGAGCAGCGGTGCGATCCTGCACCGGGACTTCCCAGCTCTCCCCTCGCAGGCAAAAATGTTAATCCCGGCGCGGACAAGAGGGAGAGGAGAGCGCGCGGGGCCCAAGGCAACTGCCGGGCGCTAAGGCCGGTCCTGGTACAAGAGGCCCCTTTCCATACTGAACAATCCCCGCGTATTTACTCAGCGATCTCCCCTCTAAAAGCCCCGCCAGGCTCGCCCACCAGATAAATCATTACACTGACCGCCCATACCCTGCAGCAGGGGCGCACAAGCTGGGTGCGCACGGCGGTTACAGAGGCCCCGCGCTCTTCAGCGCAAGACCTCTAACTCACTTAGCTGAATTCAGCCAGCTGTGGGCAACGCGGCATCCAATGACGCCGCGAGGTCATGCAACGTGACGCCACATAACCCCGCGGCATCATCTGGCGCCGGATTAAAGGTAAGGAGGGGAGCGCATCACTGGGGGAGAGCAGACAGGGGGCGCCGCGCTGAAAGTTTGCACACCCCTGTACCTACAGAGGTAACTCAAGACACATGGCCACCTACAAAGCGATACCCAACACCACGTCTGCCCGGTTCTCCGAGCACTCTCGCAACCGCAGCCTACCCTCTCCTGCCGATTTACACCTCTCCACCTCCCTTATTACCGTCACTGCCGCCTGCAATCCTTCTCCCGCGCTGCGCCCTCCGCCTCGCCCGGTCACACGCTCCCCACCATGCATACAGGACAACGGTCCCCAAGGAACGTTCAGCGAGGAGGCCCATCCCAGCCGGTGCCGGACGCCTTTTACGCTCAGCCCAGAACCGCACACAGAGGGTCGGAAACGACAGCTAAACCGAAGCGGGTCAACTTCACCCCCTGTTCTGTGGGTCGTCTCCTTGGAGAAGCTTCTGTTTCAGCTTGTCTCAGCTTAAGCTGCGTGTCCGGTTATACATGGCCCTGCAGAACTGGGGGGGCCATACAAATCAGAGAAGAAACAATGTTCCCACAAACAGGCTTAGGCCGTGCGTATAGTGCCCGCGACGGGCGACGTCGCCCCAAAAAAAAATGCATTGCCGCCGCCGCGTGTGCTTATAGTAAGTGCGACAATGCGACGTCGTGTCGCGGATTTTGGAAGCCGGGAATATTTGATTTTTCAAGGGCTGTCGTCTCAGCCCCTGAACCAATCAAATACCAGTACGCCCGCGACACCGCCGCAAAGCGAAATGTAACTTTCGCTAGAAGCGACGGGTGAGGTCACCCGTCCCATCGCGGGCACTATACGCGCGGCCTTATCCTAACAGGCATTAGGAATACATGGTATAACCCGTCCCATCGCGGGCACTATACGCGCGGCCTTATCCTAACAGGCATTAGGAATACATGTATAACCCGTCCCATCGCGGGCACTATACGCGCGGCCTTATCCTAACAGGCATTAGGAATACATGGTATAACCCGTCCCATCGCGGGCACTATACGCGCGGCCTTATCCTAACAGGCATTAGGAATACATGGTATAACCCGTCCCATTGCGGGCACTATACGCGCGGCCTTATCCTAATAGACATTAGGAATACATGGTATATCCCGTCCCATCGCGGGCACTATACGCGCGGCCTTATCCTAACAGGCATTAGGAATACATGGTATAACCCGTCCCATCGCGGGCGCTATACGCGCGGCCTTATCCTAACAGGCATTAGGAATACATGGTATAACCCGTCCCATCGCGGGCACTATACGCGCGGCCTTATCCTAACAGGCATTAGGAATACACGGTACCTGATCTGTTGGTGGCTCTTGATGACTGCAGTTGTCCACTCCCTGGTGTAGAACATCCATGTTAGATTTATGGAAATGGTGAAGCCGAGACCTGGCAAAGTGGTGTCCAGAAATACTCAGGCCAAAACATCCAACACCTTCTAATCTCAGCGAAAACTGCAACACATCCAAACATCTTAAAGAACTAGAATACTTCTTACAGAGCGAGAGGACCATCTGGTAATTGTCCTTCATTACATTCTTGTAAAGGTTCCTCTGTTCTTCACTCAAATACTCCCACTCGTCCTCCGTGAAATACACAGCGACGTCGTCAAACGTCACCGGGACCTGGAACAGAAAACAACAGTTCTTCTGAGCAAGATCTTCTTTTACCAAGATCCCCAATATATACACGGATTAGAGTATGACACCAACAGTAGCTTTGCATACTTCTAAATAAACAGGTCAAGAGTAACCAAAAAAAAAATGACTGAACCATACATCGATTGTGGAGTAATGGGTTGACCAAGTATCAACTGCTCCTGCTAATTTAATGCCGGGGGTCGCGTGAGGCCTCCGCAACTCTCAATTTACCGGGATTCAGAAGGGTGGTGACGCGTCGCCATGGCAACGCGGCGTCAAATGATGCTGCGGGACCATGTGACGTCACATGACCCATCGCTACGGCAATGCTGCGTCAAATGACGTAGCGGGGTCACGGCGTGACCTCACATGACCCCGCGGTGTGATTTGATGCCGGAAAACAAGGTAAGGGGAGCGGGAGCACCGGGGCGGGGAGGGAGACGGGGGGGGGGGGGGTAAACAGGGCCAATAGTTTGCACACCCCTGCATTACACCACCATTTTACCCGCACCCACCATTGTTAGGACCACCGAAAGGGATGGCATGACAAGGAGAAATGAGATGTCGCAGCGTTTCAAATAAGCTGGGACTCGTAATGAAGACCCATACGGAATTTAATTTCTGGTTTACACCTCCAGCCAAATGGCATCATGCCCCCGGAGGTTCGGTACACATTAGCTTTGGGATGTATGATATTGAAGGCACGTCAGAGCAGATCGCTGAAGATGTGCCGGCTTCGTGCAGCATGATATGAGTAATAAGAAAGGGGTACTGAGGAAACATTGGGTTTTAGTGATTTGGGATGTGTGTTTATCTTGTGTGTCTCGGTTTTAGCTTTCTTGGCTCCCGAGTAAACGATAGAAAGAATGTAACTATGTGTGTGCTCTGTGAGCTGCCGGAGGTTACCAATGCTTTGCGTTCAGGTACCAAAGGGGTTAACATGCAACGCACACATCCAACAAATAAAATACAGAAAGCATAACATCCATATGTGCCAATAACAAGCCTTTAGTGGCCACCTAGACATGGGGTTACCAAGACTAGCTGGTCACTACTAAGGGGTTAATATAATAATAAGTTGGACATTGTTAATATTCTATATTGATTATGACCTATCCTAAGCAGACTCTTCTTACACTGAGCATGTCTATAGTTTACCAGGAAGTAATACATTGAGAGTTACCTCTCGTTTTCAAGTAATACAGTATAAGTAGGGAAGATAATGATAACACTTGCCTGGGGCCTGTGCGCTATTTCTGGGTAGCAGCCCCAACATCGCCGGGTATTGGAGTTCATGGAATACAACCTGAACAATACTTTTTTCTTTATTACATATTTTGACCATTATTAAAACTTAGTGTGCCCAGGCCTTGGAGTGTTAAGGCACGCAATGTGTGTGTGACGAAAGTGTACTAATGGCAGTGATACGTTTAAGGGGTCATTCTCTCCTAGGGGCAAAGTGTACTAATGTCAGTGACATGGTTAATGTGTCATTCCCTCCTAGGGGCAAAGTGTACTAATGGCAGTGACATGGTTAAGGGGTCAGTGCCTCCTAGGGGTAAAGTGTACTAATGGCAGTGACATGGTTAATGTGTCAGTCCCTCCTAGGGGCAAAGTGTACTAATGGCAGTGACATGGTTAATGTGTCAGTCCCTCCAAGGGGCAAAGTGTACTAATGGCAGTGACATGGTTAATGTGTCATTCCCTCCTAGGGGCAAAATGTACTAATGGCAGTGACATGGTTAATGTGTCATTCCCTCCTAGGGGCAAAGTGTACTAATGGCAGAGAAATGGTTAAGGGGTCAGTCCCTCCTAGGGGCAAAGTGTACTAATGGCAGTGACAGGGTTAAGGGGTCAGTCCCTCCTAGGGGCAAAGTGTACTAATGGCAGTGACAGGGTTAAGGAGTCAGTCCCTCCTAGGGGCAAAGTGTACTAATGGCAGTGTAAGGGGTGACACCTGTGTGACTAATATCTTTTTACCCAAAACTGACAACTAAAAGTGTTTTTTAAATCATTATTTAAAAGTAGTTTATAACCCTGGTGAGCTGACACTTGGGAGGGGTCTGATTTCCTGCCAGGTCTGTTATCTGATGTCTGATGTCTCTGCACTGCTAACTCTCCCACTCGCCCACCCCTTATCTTTATTGTCTCCCTAATAAAGACAGGGTGAGATAAGGCAAACAAAACACTTGATTTACAAACAACTCCCCCCCCTCTCTACCCCCCTCCTCCCTCTCTACCCCCTTCCTCCCTCTCTCCATTCAGATGCTCCTAAGTGTAAGGCCTCGGTCCCGCTGCGCTCGTTGGCGCGGGCGGCGGGTCGCGAGTTCCCCACCAGCAGGGGAATCCTCGCGAGCCGGTCCCGGTCCCCACTGGCGGCACAGCTGATTACACGCTGTAGCGCGTCAGCCGCTGGAGACACCAGAGAATGGTGTTTTCTAGCTTTGACGCGTGACGTGTGTGGCTGTGAGCCAATGGGGAGGGGAGGCTTCGGGAGGAGGAGAGGCTTCGGGAGGAGGAGAGGCTTCGGGGAGCGGGGAGGAGTGTGGAGTGAAAGCAGGTGAGTGCCTTTCTCTGTGTGTGTGTCTGAGTGCGTGCCTGTCTGTGTGTGTATGTGTCTGTTGCGTGAGTGCCTGTCTGTGTGTGTGTGTGTGCCCGAGTGCCTGCCTCTGTCTGTGTGTGTGTGTGTGTGTGTGTGTATGAGTGCGTGAGTGCCTGCCTGTGTGTGTGTGTGCGCGTGTGAATAAGCGGTGCCGGGGGGTTTGGGTTTAAATTGCCCTGCCAGCCCCGGCCGGGGCCGGGGGGGGGGGGGGGGGGGGGGAGAGTAGCGGGTCCCTCCGCTCAAGCCACGCCCCCCCTCCCTGTCAAACCGCCCACCTCCCGCCCACCTCCCGATCAAACCTCCCACCTCCCGCTCCGGCTCCCGCTCCCTACAGACCGCAGATCGCGGTCTGTGTATCTCAGCGCACCGCCTGTCAGCAGCGCAGGTGCGCTGACTCTGGGAGCGGGGCCTTAGCCTAAGGCTTGTAATATAGTGCGCGCTGGTGAATGTGCGGGCGCACGGTGTTTCCCGTGCGTTTTGTTTGCAGAGGGTAAGCGGTGATGTGCACGGCTAGGGGGCGTGGCTATGTCACAGCGCTAGGTCGCGCTATGATTGGTTCATAGCGTCACGTGGAGCGGCGACAGCGCGGAAATACAATTCTCTTGTACTTTCGCTGGTCTGCCGCGCCACCGCTCACGGCTCGACTGTGTCAACGTCAGCCTCCCAGCCAGTTGTAATTGACGCACGGTAGCGCAACAGCGCGCTCTATATTACAGGGCTAAGTTTATAGTCCTTGCTACAGCGACGGCTACCTGTGACGTCACTCGTCGCCGTAGCAAAAGTTGCACTCTGGTGTGCGACATAGCTGGCTGCAAGGGGCGGTGATGTCAGGTAGGGGGAAGGCAGAGGGGCAGTATCAGCACAAGGAAAGGGGGAAGGAAGTAACGGAGAGTCCCAGCGCCAAACCACAACTGATTAGCAATGTGAGTGGAAGTGTTCTGGTCCCAGCACACCCGGAGAGGTGCGTAGGGACAGGCAGCTTAACTCAATCCCATATATCAAGCAAGGGGACCTTCTTACTGGATGAAGTGTTTATTTGGGGCAGCAACATACAAATAAAAAGGGGGGAAAGGTACTGAGGGAACACTGGGACATGAGAGCAATGAGGGGAAGGGGAGCTATGAGGGAAGTGCGGTAAATGCAGGATATAGGGATAGGTAAAGGAGAAAATTTAAACAACTTACCGTAATTTTCTTTTCCTGGAACCATGGCAGTGGGCACCATTGGGTTAATCCCCTCTCACTCTAGGTAGGACAGGAAGTAGACTTTTGCAGGTAGGCCATATAAGGCCCCTCCCTCTACCTGCACCTTAGTCTTACGATTCTTCCATAGCTGAAATATATAACTGATAGGCATTAGACATACATAGGGAGGGTAACTATGTGCCCACTGCCATGGTTCCAGGAAAAGAAAATTACGGTAAGTTGTTTAAATTTTCTCCTTTCCTGATCACCCTGGCAGTGGGCACCATTGGGACATACCCAAGCAGTGCAAATTTTAGGGAGGGATATATCAGAATAGACAACACCAGTTTAATGCCTTATCAGTTTGACCTTTATTAATACACTTTACACTTTATTTTACTACAGTTCCTAACACTCTACGCCCAAGCTTGCGTCAGCTGATGATTGTACGTCTAGTCTGTAGTATTTCAAGAATGTATTGAATGAAGACCAGACTGCCGCTATGCAAATCTGTCCTGGTGTATACTGGGCTTTAAATGCCCATGAAGTAGACATGGCCCTTGTAGAATGAGCTTTAATGTTCAAAGGTTTATCTTGTCCTTTGCTTTCATAAGCCTTTTAATACAAGACACTATCCACTGGAAAATTGTTGTCTTTGAAGCTTCTTGACCTTTCTTCGGTCCCTCTGGAATTGATGAACAGTCTGTCTGACTTTCTGATATCTCGCATCCTTCCAGGTACACTTTTAGACATCTTACCACCTCTAACTTGTGTAGTCTTTCTTCTTTCTTATTCTTTGGTTCTGGACAGAATGTCGGAATCACAATTTCTTGATTCATATGGAACTGTGATACAACCTTTGGCAGGAATTGATGTACTGGACTGAGAACTGCCTTGTCTTGATGTATGACTAGGAATGGTTCCTTCGCTGATAGTGCCTGTAGTTCTCCCACTCTCCTTGCTGAGGTGATTGCTATCAAAACGCTATTTTCCATGATAACCATTTTAAGCCTATCTCCTGTATAGGTTCAAACGGAGCTGCTGTTAGTACATCCAATACCAGGGACAAGTCCCATGTAGGTACCCTGTTCTTGATTTGAGGCCTTAACCTTTAACTGCCTGAAAGAATCTGATGATCAATCTTTCCATTGCCAGATTTCTTTCCAACAAGGCTGATAGTGCAGACACCTGTACTTTCAATGAGCTAAGACTGAGACCTTTCTCCAATCCTTTTTGCAGGAACTCCACAATTGATACAATTCTAGGTGAAAGGACTTCTGTTTTCCCTTTTCACCCCAATCGCGAAAGCAAAGCCAGATTCTATGGTATACTTTCGATGTGGAACTTTCCCTTGCTTGTAAAAGGGTTTGGATTGTTTTGTCTGAACAACCTTTCAATCTCAATATTTCCTGCTCAATTGCCATGCCGTCAAAGACCATTGTTTGGCATTCGGATGACATATTGACCCCTGTCGCATCAACCCTTTGCGATCTGGTATGTGCCATGGTGTATCTACTGCCATATTTACCAAGTGTGTGAACCAAAGCCTTCTTGGCCAGTAGGGTGCTATGAATATCACCTCTGCTTGGTCTTCCCTGTTTTCCTGATTGTTTCCGGAATTAAGGGAATTGGAGGGAACAGGTATGCCAACTTGAAGTGCCATTTGAACTGAGAGCATCTGTACCCTGTGCGCTTGGATGAAACTGTCTGGCACAGTAGTTCCTTACCTTGCAGTTTTGGTGTGTCGCCATGAGATCTATGTCTGGCTGACCCCATCGCTCTACCAGTTCTTGAAACACCTGTGGCTATAATGCCCCTTCTCCTGGGTGTATGATGCTCCGACTTAGAAAGTCTGCTGTGACATTTTCTAGTCCTGGGATATGTATGGCTGTAATTTCCTACAAGTGGCACTCTGCCCAAAAGAGGATTTCTGCTGTGAGGTTCATCAGCTTTTTGCTCCTGGTTCCTCTTTGTTCGGCTAAATACTTGACAACTGACCTGTTTGTTTGATTCTATTTTTATACACCCACCTCTTATATGGTCTTAGAAAGATTCTAAGGCCCTTGTACTGCTTTTAATTCCAGCAGATTTGATGGAAGATGCTTTTCCTGGTTTGTCCAGGTTCCTTGCACCAATGTTTCTCCCATCTGGGCACCCCGACCTGTGTTGCTCGCATCTGTTGTAATTCTTACCCAGTGTACTGGGTGTAGTGTTTGTCTTTTTTTCAGGTTTCGGGTATCTTCCCTCCACTTTAATTCTTGTTTTGTGTGTGGGTGTAACAAGATTCTTGGTGTCATATGTATTGCTGCCCATTTTCTGACGCTTAATGTTGAAGCGAATTTCCCTATGAGCTTCATGCATTCTTCTGCTGAAGTCCTGGTAGCTTTCCTGAGCTTCTTTGTTGCATGGCTATGTCTTGCCTCTTTGCGTCTGGTAGTCTCACTTCTCCTTTTGCTGTATCAAATTCTACCCCCAGAAATCTTAACAGCTGAGTGGCATGAGATGGCTCTTGTTTCTGTTTATTAACCAACCGTGGTGTTCCAGAAAGGTTATACCATCTTCTGGTCTTGTTGGAGTTTCTCCAGACTCCCTGATTTTACACGGATGTCGTCCAGGTATGGGTATATTTCTACCCCTCTTCTCATTTCTGCCTTTATAAACGTCCTTGGGGAAGTCGCCAGACCAAATGGCAGTGCTGTGTACTGATAATGATCTTGATTTACTGTAAACCTTAGGCATCTTTGGTGTCCCTTTGCTATGGGCACCTGTAGATAAGCATCTTCTAAGTCTTATTGCCACCATCCAGTCTCCTGGTTGTAGCTCTTGAATAATCAGGTTCACACTTCTTAGGTCTAGAATTGCTCTGTACTCCCTTGTAGGTTTCCTTACTAGAAAAATTCTGGAATAATTTTCACTTCCTCTTCCTGAGTTACCTTCTTTATTACTTCTGCTTGTAATAATTTCTTTAAAGCCGAATTATTCTGCCTTCTTTTTTCCTTGGACTGTATCCATGTTATTAAGAACATATTTCTTCTTGGCATCTCTCTAAATTCTATACTGTACCCCTGATGAATGGTCTGTAATATCCAATTGCCCTGTATCGTTTGGGCCCATGTTGCAGAAAAACTGCTTCAGTCGCCCTCCTACTGGCAACTGTCACGAAAAAAACGGTCCTGGCCGTCCCTCCATGTTGTTTGTCTTGGAGATGACCTGCCAGGTCTATATGCCTTTGCTTCCTTATATTGGTTTCTATTAGCCTGTTGGAAACCGAATTTTCTGCTTTTCTTGAGGTAAAAAATGCTCTTACCTCCTGATGCTTTTGTTATTATTGCATCCAGTTTGTTATCGAAGAGGAACTCACCTTCAATGGTAATCCACACAAATTGTTCTTTGATGCTGTGTCAGCCATCCACTGTCTGAGCCATAAAGCCCTTCTTGCTGATACCGCTAGCACCATAGATTTTGCTGCTCATTTTACTTCGGACAGTGCTTAATAATAGCACTTCTTTCCACACCTTTGTGTATTGCTTCCATTTCACTCTCTGACACATGAAAACAATCAATTTCAGACCCATATGATGAAAAACTTTTCCCCTTATCCAGACTGGTCTGGGATCTAGATCTTTCCTGCGCAGGGTTAACAGCTTGCTGTACTGCCGCATCAACTCTCTGTTTAACAGCCTCCTTCATCAATAAAGAAAAATGCTCATTTGTTCATTGGTATCACCTGCAGGTGTCTTAAGACAATCTTCACATAATTACTTCCCTATTAGGGCTGGTTTCTCACAAGCTGAACACCATTTAGTTTTCTTAGCAACCTTTCATTTATGTTGCAGGGATTCCCCCGTCCCTTTTGAAGATCCTGCTTCTGGGAGGGTAACCACCGAACTAATTTATAAAAACAAAATAAATACTAAACATACACCCTAATGTATATATACCATCTCTCTTTCCCATGCAGAACTAAAACTAAGGACTCACCTAGTCTTGGGAACTGAAGTTTGGGTGTTTCCATTTTTGAATCCATATCCAGCACTTGGCTTCTCCCTGCTGAGCGTTCCATGCTGCAGCTTTCACTCACACATACACCGTGTCGTCGTCGCTTCTCTGACGTCATCAAGTGCTTGTGCACGGCTCGCGTGTCTGTGCACGCATTTGCCGGCGTGCCGTGACGCGCACGCTCCCGAGCAGCCGCCTGCACTGTACCCTTTTACCGCAGTATCACAGATACACATGCGGTCAATATGAACCTCCTTCGGTTCGCAGCAGAATTACTGGGGTAGTTCACCGCCGCGTTCCATACGCTAGTGCGGTCAATTGAGCCTCCTCTGCTCGCAGCTATGGCTGCTCCCCCCTCCGCCTGTAGCGGGCTGCTGGGTACTTTACCGCAGCGTACCATACGCTTATGCGGTGAGTCTGGGCCTCCACGGCTCCCAGCTGCAGCTGCTGTGCACCTTCGATCGGTCCCGGACTTTGCACCTAAGCTTCCCCGCCCGCGGCTGCAGCTGTTCCCCCCCCCCCAACAGGGGCTCCCCCGACTCTAAGGGGTCTCCGTCTCGCCACCCGTAGGGCGCATCGCGGAGCTTCAGGGCAGAGAGGCTGAGACCCTGGCTATCTGCACAAGGTAGGTGAGCCCTGTTAGAAAATAAAAAATCCTACTCCTAGCTGTGAGGACAGGAAAAAGACTAAGGTGCAGGTAGAGGGACGGGCCTTATATGGCCTACCTGCAAAAGTCTACTTCCTGTCCTACCTAGAGTGAGAAGGGATTAACCCAATGGTGCCCACTGCCAGGGTGATCAGGAAAAACCAGTAACTTTACCAGGAGAGGAGAGATGACTGCTCAGGATGGCTGCTGGTACTGTGATCGCATGCTGGTCTGGGCTGATGGGAAATGAACTGGGACAATACCACCTGGCAAGGGGAGGGGTCATCCTGGTAAAAGGCAGGGGGGGTTGCCAAGGCAACTGCAAAAGCAACGGTTTATGATATGTTAACCCCTTAGCCAGGCCTGGTGTAAACTGATATGGTCAGAGATAAGGTCATATGTTCTGCCAGCGATGAGATTCTCTGACATAAACAAAAGGTTTCTCAAAGCATTCTCTGGAGGGGGTTTATGGATTGCCAGGGGGCGTGGCTAAGAAAGTATTAAAAATGAGAATATCATGTGAGGTCATCCCCTCTGCATAATAGGAGTTACAAATCTGTAATCATGTCACTGAATACCATGTTCTAACATCACCCACTGTATGTTTATCAGGAACTGGGTGACAGATATGTGACGGTAGGGGTAAAGGTAGGGGTAAATATGGCTGCTGTTAATAAAGGTCAAGTCTGCCATTACCCCTACCTGTCAGCAATACATTGGTATTATATTATATGTTATGTATATATGTATGTCTGCTTGGTTCCAGCACCTCAGGAATCAGGGGTTAATATATTTGCAGGAGAATTGTTGCAACTTGGTCTGTGACCTTTCCCTGTGACCTTGTTATGTTGCAAATATTATGTTGCAGTTCTACCCACCAATCAGGGCCTGGGCATGTAGGCAGCACCAGGTCCTGAGTGTTGCAATATTATGTTTTAAGTGTATAAAAAGGTGGGGAGAGAGACCCCTAGCAGACAGAGCCTGCAGAGAGTTACAGAGGTGTGACTGTGACAGGGAGAAACTGCAGTGTCCACTCCAGTGCTGGGGGCAAGAAGAGAGAACAGGGGAAATCTCTGCAAGTCTGTCCCTGCAACTAGGTATGCAGGGTATCCCCCAGTTTCCCCAGTTGGGTATGTGCGATGTTTGTGTGTTTTGTACAGTACAGTTGTGGATATACTTTTCCAATAAATTAATTTGATAAAAACTCTCGTGTTCTGCCTGGCGATATTGATCCCTGGTATTAGTACTGGTCTCCCGTGACGAGATATTAATTTGTTGCTCAGGTTTAGTGGTACGTCGGTCATGTTTAGTCTTGTCGAGTCCGCCATGAACACTTGAATGTATTGATATGACTCACGTGTGTGTAAGTATTACAGAAGGGAAGTTATGAGTGCGGGTATATCGTGTATAACGGCGTTTGGAAGGAGTTTTCCCCCCCTCTGTCGTAAAACCATCAATATTACAGCTGATTTACGACAGGGGCTGGCTTATGTGGTTTCCATGGGGGAAAAGAATATTTAAGTCTGGGCAATGTATTAGATTTTTAGATTTCAACAGAGGAGTGTTTTGGACCAAACACTCGATATCTCATCTTTGCACTAGTGATCTCTCTGGGAGAAAACATATGATGATGTATATGGTTTTTATTTATGTTATATCCTTTTTATTTTGAGAAACTGTTCTGCATCTATTGTAATTGTACAGTATGTTCTTGTAATCCTTTTTTCTGTAATCTATGCAATATAGAATCCAAAGAAGCAGCCGGCACTCCACTTGCAAGTAGAAAAAATTGGGTGCTTGTCCAATAAAGCAATAATAAACCATACGATACCGTTAGAAGCATGAGATCAGGAGACAGCACTCTGGTAAGTTTGATCACAAGTTTTAAAACTTGTGATCAAACTTACCAGAGTGCTGTCTCATGATCTCGTGCTTCAAACGGTATCGTACGGTTTATATTGTATTGTATTGTATGTCTTTATTTATATAGCGCCATTAATGTACATAGCGCTTCACAGTAGTAATACATGTGGTAATCGAATAAATAACCGATAATATAAATAACAGATCATGGGAATAAGTGGTTTAGACAAACATAACATTAAGGAAGAGGAGTCCCTGCCCCGAGGAGCTTACAGTCTAATTGGTAGGTAGGGAGAACGTACAGAGACAGTAGGAGGGAGTTTTGGTAAGTGCGTCTGCAGGGGGCCAAGCTTTATGTATCATGTGTTCAGATATATATATATATATATATATATATATATATATATATATATATATATAGTGCAGAATAAATGAGTTCTTCAGTAATAGGTGATACCTTTTTTATTGGACTAACAATTTATGTCATAGGACAAGCTTTCGAGAGTTCTCCTCTCTTCTTCAGGTCAAGCAATATATATATCAACTGTAAATATTACTGTATGCTCATTTGCATGAAGTGTGTTGCTGTGTGCTGTGTGACAATGGTGAAAAGCGGGGTTGCAGACCGGCCTAAGACATGCAAATGAGCACACCGTTATATTTCCATTTGCTATATGCTTTGCTGTGGAAGGTTTTTGTCACTTTTTTACTCACCATACTGTAACTTAACAAAGTATACACACACACAAAATAAGTAATGCTTTGGGCTCTGAATGAACTGTTGGACACTCTGGAGAGAGTATTTACATTTTCGCACACATTTTGCTACAACAGATTTTTGTGTGTTAAGTGCATAGTTTTTCTATAACAGGGACCTGGTACCCTCGCTATTATTATTACATCTTTTGTTTGCATAAATATCTCAGGGGTGGCAGTGTATAGATATGATTGCAATTGAGTAAGGGGTTAATATTAACTCAATGGAGGTACTATTACGGAGGAGAAAGGTGAATTGGCTAGAGTAGCCGTGTGTAAGTCACGTGCTCACCTGTGTGCTGTTTGTGACGCTGGTATATTGGGACGGATTAAGGGGAGTGTGGCGGTGAAGGGGTACCCAGGCTAGTAAATAAAGGTATTATGCCCGGCTGGGTGCCCAAACCTTATTGGGATTGTAGATTGTCAGCTCTGCAACCCAGTAATGGCAGTAACACTGTGATTTTAATAAAAATGTCTGTGTCTCTCCCACCAGGTATAAGGTGGCAAGAGTTATATGCTTTTAAGTTACAGTAATGTTCAGTAGGGGTAAAAATCCCTTTGCATGAGAGACAGAGTGGCTACTCCACCCTCTAAGCTTCAAAGGCAATCCAGGATATGGAGGTGTTAAACCATTTGTTAGCAAGGAGGGGGAAAGGCAGAAAATTTCAATAAGCCATCCTGGCAAGATGTCACCCTGCCCAGACTGAGCAGCACCAGGTAAGAGGGGCAGGGTCTCATATGCTATGCGGCAAAGGTGCAAAGTTCACACACGCCCAGAGCAGAATGAGAAGCCCCTCTGCCAGGTTTGCAAAGTATAGGCAACTCCGTGACAGTGGGAAGGAAATATTCCCACGAAGAAGAGAGGCTGTACTAGTGAGGCATAGGAATGTTAACCCTATAAGAACCCGTGCAGTCCATCAGGAAGAGAGTCATCATGCTGTAACAGATTCACCTAAGATTCATCATGCTGTAAGAGATTCGTAACATCGTAACAAAGATTCAGCTAAGCTTCAAGAGTTCGTAAGAACTAAAGTTTCAAGATCCCATACTACGGAGACAGAACGAAAGAAGCAGCTCCGGCGGAGTAAAACAGCAGTGGCAAGTTGTGCTGTTGACCGAGGACTGTTTTCAGGCTCTTTTCGCCAGCAACTCCCGCTCCTGAGAAATTGCTCCTAGAGACTTTGTTTTGCAATATCTCGTTTTGGAAACAAGATATTTCATTTAACCCCGTTCCAGTAAATGTATTTTCGTTGTAATTGTAAACCAAGCTGTGTGTGTTCATTCTGTAAATAAATCACAATTTATTTTATCTCTTGCTTTGCTCAATCAAATGATCCGGGTAGTTTGGTGTTAAAAGTTCTGGTCTCCTGTGACAGGGAGATTTACTCATCTGAGGGACATTTGCGAAGGTGAAGAGTGGGGCAGCTTGCGGGTTATGTATTAATCCTGGTCCATTTGAGGGACCTTTGTGGAGGTGAAAAGTGGGAGCGCTTGCGAGTGGTGTATTAACCCTTGTCCCGCATGCAGGCCACGTGCTCTCAGGTGTGGCGTATAGGATACTGCTTATAAAAGTAATCGTCTTCTTTTTATCCACCCAGAATATAACCATGTCACTTATTCGCGTGCCACGAAATCCGGCCTGATTTATCTCGTCGAGACGCGCTCTCCCTCAGCAGGTAACGAGCGCTGCTCTCCACGTGTAATGATCCCTCTCACTAGTACACAAAGTGCTTAAAGATTAACCAGCGGCTTGTAGATAAGGAGGTTCCCAATCTGTTTTATCTCGCGGATTCAGCAGAGATCGGAAGCTCATCACCAAAAAAACCCGAACTCTCGCATCTACACCTCATACTCCACTGCCGAACCATTTTTCTGGGTGGCGGCTTCTCGGGAAAAACCTTCCCCACACACCACCCCTACTCCAACCCACCAACACAACACAACACCCAACCCGACCTCATGCACTCCCCCCTCCTCTCCATGCGAAGGGGGCGGCTTCCGTGGGGCAAAACCCTTCCCCCACACAACCCCTACTTGACACACACACACAACCCGCCCTCTGCACATCTCCCCCTCCTCCATGCGAAGGGGGCGGCTTCCCTGGGGCAAAACCCTTCCCCCGCACAACCCCTACCCCACACACACAACCCGCCCCTCTGCATCTCCCCCTCCTCTCCATGCGAAGGGGACGGCTTCTGTGGGGCAAAACCCTTCCCCCCGACAACCTCTACCCCACACACACACAAACCACGTCTCCCTGCACTCCTCCACTCTCAATGGAAGGGGACGGCTTCTTTGTGGGGTAAAACCCTTTTCCCCCGACAACTCTACCTAACACACAACACACACACAACCCGCCCTCTGCATCTTCTCCTCTCCATGCGAAGGGGACGGCTTCCGTGGGGAAAAACCCTTCCCCCGACAACCCTTCCTACCCCCCCACACAACTACAACCACCACTCCGTGACATCCTCCCCCTCTCCCATCGCGCCCCTTCCCACCCACGCCCCGGCGCGCCGACGCGTTACCGTGGCGGCGCCACAACCACAAACCTTCACCCACCACACAATTCCCCCCTCCCCAATCTAAAAGCACACCCTTAAATGGGCGACGGTCCCCTCGCCCCCTCCCAAACCTCCAGTGCACCAGGCACATTACACCCATTCAGTGGGCAGTTCCCTCTTGTACCTCTAAATTCCGTTGAGCCCCGATTTCAATACAGTCCAATAACTACACAGCACTTAACCTGTGTCTTTTTTTTAGACCCCCCCCCTCCCCTCAAGAGTAATAAGTATTGAGCCTGAATACATTGTCCCTTTTTTTTCCCTCCCCCCACCCCTCCTTTTCCTTCCCCCCCCCCTCTCCATTTTCCACCATTTTCTTTTCTCCTGTCCTTAGCCTACCTTTTCCCATCCTTTAGCCCCGATCTATCCCCCCCAGCCCCCGTCCCCTGAGTTAACGGAAGAACGTGAATATGGTAGTTTGTGCCCTTTTTTGACTTTTTTCTTTTTCCCCCTACTTTTAGCCGTTTCCCTTTTACCCCTTCTGGTTTTTACCTCCCCTCTTCATGCTGCGCACCCCCCCAGTCCCTTATCAACCCGGGCCCAATAATTGGTTACCTTCCCTTCATTTCCCTCCCTTTCTTTTTTTTTCTTTTTTTATTTCCCCTCCTCCCGACGCACCCTTTCCCCCCTCTACAGCGTAGTTAAGACACCGTTAATCAATGTCCCCACTTTTCTTCTTCGCCCCCCTCTTATGACCCCCCCTTTTCCCCCGGCCCACCGGCAACAGCGAATAAGGAGACAGACTTTTTTTTTTTCCCCTTCCCCTCCCCCCCCACCTCTCCCCTTCCATTTTTTTACGATTCCGCGAGTAATGTAAGTAATAACGTTAATATATGGCCATTTGAACGAGTAACAGTCCAATACCTTGTCCCCACCCCCCCCGAGCGGAATTGTACAGTACCCAGTAATAACATCCCCTCCTAATAATTCGTCCTCCCCCCCTTTTCTCTCCTCCCCCCCAACGACCCCCCGAGCGAAGTCCAGTGAGTCCTTTTCCCCTTTAAACCGTATCAGCACCACGCTACGCCCTAATGTATATACATTAATATTGTACGGCCGCGACTGGCCAATAAACAGTAATAATGTAGTGACCCGGATTGAGTAATAACTAGGAATAATTGTACGACTGCGACCCCCCCGTGCCCCTTATAACTATTTTTTAACCCTCTCCAAGCCTGCAAGAAGTCGCGTTCCTCCTTTCCTCTAGCTTCCTTCTTTTTCCCCCCTCCCCCTTTCCCCCCCCCTTTTTCCTTACCCCTCCCCCCTACGAACCCTTTTTCACCGCGCCCCCCCAGTGTCACCCAGTCCCTCCAATAACAGAGTAATAATGTCGTCGCCTCCACCTTCGAAGCGAGTTCCCCCCTCCAAATACACAAAGTTAATACATCTGAGTACGAGCGCCAGGTTAGTAACTAAATCCCAGTAATAATGTCCCTCCAAGTACCCTCTAGAGCCGAGTGGATGGTAACTAACCCAGTAATAATTGTCCCCCCCCCCACGATCCGCGAAGTTCAGGTATATCACCCCATTATAATTGTTCCCTCGTCGCCGCTGTAAGGAACAAGCAATCCAGCGCCCAACAAGCGGGGGTTATTTCGCATTGCCCTTTCTTTCCCCCCCTCCTCCCCCCCTCTCCACCCTCCGCCCGTACCCTTGCCCCCCCGCTTCTCTTTCCACCTCATTCTTTCTCCCCTCTTCCGCCACGACCCCCCCCCGCACGTCCCCCTAATACTCCCCCCTCCTTCCCCCCCCCCTTAGTGAGGAGTCAAGTTGATCAGCCGCCCCAGCTTCCCCCCGCGCATATACCCAGCAGTACTCATAATTATTAGGAACGGAAGCTGTGGTTCTTTTCCTTTCTCCTCTCTTTTTTTCCTTACCCTTTCTTTCTCCCCCCTTTTTATTTTTTCTTCACCAAAGCCTACTTCCTTGTCCTCCTATTTTCATCCCCCCTTTCCCCACCTTGTTTTTTCCACCACCCTTCCTCCCCGCTCTTTTTCGCTCGCCCTCCCTCTCCGCATTTAGGTAGTGCAAGTCTTCTCAGTTTTATGGTATGTTGCAAATGAGGAAGATATTGGCGGAATCTCTTCTTCTTTCCCTTCATCCCTTCCTTTCCTTTCATCCATTCCTTTGAAGTGGTTGCCTCTCCGTCTAATTCACGATCACCCGTTTATCTCTAGAAGAAGGGAAGCAAGGTATAATTTAATCGAGGTAAGAATTTGTATTATTTCCTTTCTTTTTGATCTTCCGACGACGGATTTGCGAAGTTAAGTAACAGTAATTTAATAATTCGTAACCGAACTTTTTTGAGGTTAGGAAAGAAAGAGGAAGAATGTGGGATATCGTAAAGAGCGAGGGAAGATACAGGAAGAAAGGGGTTTATGATTTTAGTTTTTTTTTCTTTGTAAATGAGTCAACCTTTTTCTGGCGAGCTCCTTATGTTAATAACATGTATCAATTGTATGATTTGCGAGTGAAGTTTTAAACAGTAATAATTGTTTTTTTTTGGCTTCATGAGCGAGTAATAACAAGTAATATGTATGACGCGAGTAACATAATAATTGTATGAGCGAGTCAAAAGGTTAGTAATAACCAGTTATTATATAATTGTTCTTAATGAGCGTAGGTTGACGTATTTGAGTCAATAAGTAATAACAGTAAGTGAATTGTCATTCGACCGCGAGTTTTAATAGTACACATGACATAACAGTAATAATTGTATGAGCGAGTAATAACATTAATAATTGTACGAGTGAGTAAGAAAAGTAATAATTGTATGAGAGAGTAATAACAGTAATAATTGTAGTCTTCAGTAATAACAAGTAATAATTGGAAGAGCTAGTACAGTAATAATAGTAATAATTGGAGGCTTGACTAATAATAATAGTAATAATTGTAGGTTTGAGTAGTAATAATTGTACGGGTGAATAATAATTGTACAGGTGAGTAAAAATGATAGTAATAATTGTATGAGTGAGCAGGGCAGGTACAATTAACAGTATCAACAGGTACCAATAACAGAAATAATAATTGTACGAGTGAGTAATAATAACAGTAATAATTGTACGAACCAGTAATAATAACAGTAATAATTGTACGGGTGAGTAATAATAGTAATAATGATAGGTTGGAGTCATAATAGTAGTAATATTTGTAGGAGTGAGTAATAATATTTGTACAGGTGACAAATAATAATAATAATAATAATAATTGTACGGGTGAGTAATAGTAATAATGGTAGGTTGGAGTCATAATAGTAGTAATATTTGTAGGAGTGAGTAATAATATTTGTACAGGTGAGTAATAATAAGAATAATTGTACGGGTGAGTAATAGTAATAATTGTATGAAAGAGCAGGTCCGGTACCATTAACAGTATCAACAGGTACCAACAACAGTAACAATTTTCTGAGCGAGTAATAAACAGTAATAATTATATGGGCGAGCAATAATAGTAATAATTGTACGAGCGAGTAGTAATAATAGTAATAATTGTGCAATCGAGTAATAATAGTAATAATGGCAGGTTTGAGTAATAATAATAGTAATAATTGTAAGAGTAATAATAATAGCAACAATTGTACAGATGAGTAATAATAGTAATAATTGTACGGCTGAGTAATAATAACAGCAATAATTGTATGAGTGAGCAGGGCAGGTACCATTAAACAGGAGCACAGCACAGCACACACTGTCACCTCCGCACAGGAGCACAGCACAGCACACACTGTCACCTCCGCACAGGAGCACACCCCAGCCATTCTCCGGTCCCGTCTCCGGTCTCTCGTGCTTCTGTCCCAGCTGCACCAGGGAACTTCCTGCCACAAGGGATCCTGGGTAACCGGGTGACGGAGCGCAGGACGGCCCCTTTCCCCCCCTCCCGTGCATCAGACAGAGACTGCTTCCGCCATGAGCCAGGAAGCACCATGCCCGGGCACGGCCTGCTGGGAACTGGAGTCCCACGGAATCCTCCGGCTGCGGGGGAGAAGGCCGGCGTGTGGGCGGCAGGACTACAGCTCCCAGCATGCCGCGCTCCCCGCAGCAGAGGAATGCAGGGGCCTTTGTCACAGAGCGTAACCAGAGCCAGGCACAGTGTCACTAGCAGGGACACCCGACACCGTCACCTCCCCGAGTCCCCAACCCCAGGCACAGTGTCACTAGCAGGGACACCCGAC
>CM071568.1:301930961-301955496 GCA_036426205.1 Ascaphus truei
CAGGCACAGTGTCACTAGCAGGGACACCCGACACCGTCACCTCCCCGGGTCCCCAACCTGCGGCTCTCGCAGACTATACGTGTCACGGGGCAGAAATATATATAATAATAATATGAGTAATAATAACGTTGTTTCACGGCGCGGGACTCGGCGCGCGGCACAATCACAGTGCGGCGCGCGGCACAGTCACAGTGCCACGCGCAGAGACGGGCCTGCGCGGAACCTTCCTCCCGTGTAGCAGCAGGGGGGAGGGGCGGGTACGATGCCTTTTATTGCACCAACAATTAGTTGCAATGTTACAAGCTTTCCAACCTCTCGGGGCCCCGGGTACACAGTCCGGGCCGGCTGGGGTGTTTGCGGGGCTCTTACCATCCCCCTCCTGCAGGGTACCGTCATCATGGCGTCACGTTGTCATTGCAACGCCGCGCCAAGCCCTCCGTTTAACTGTTGCGGGGTCTGTGTAACCGCGGGGCTCGGAGCACCGGCATCACGCCAGCCATGTATATAGCGCGCGGTACGCAGCACATAGGCATGCTAGACACGGGCTCTGCCCCGGGGAGCTTACAATCTATGTTTCCAGTGCCTGATGCACAGGGAGATAAAGTGACTTGCCCAAGGAGCTGACACCGGGATTTGAGCCAGGCGCTCCCTGTGCCACGCTCAGCGGTGTCGTGCCGGACGCTGTGTCCGTGCTCGCTGAGCCGCGCCTGCGGGATACCGCATGCCTCTTCTATTTGGAATAAAATGAAATCTATAACAATTGTTAGTCCAACGAGCGCGGGCGTGTGCCGAGCACGGGCGTGTGCCGAGCGCGTGTGTGCCGAGCGCGTGTGTGCCGAGCGCGTGTGTGCCGAGCGCGTGCGTGCTGAGCGCGGGCGTGTGCCGAGCGAGCGCGTGCCGAGCGCGGGCGTGTGCTTCAACGCAAACTTCTTTGTGTTTTGTCACAGAAATTGTATTTGTGATGGTGATATGTTTAATTAAAAATCAAAACACAATCAGTGCCAAAACGCAAAGAAGTTTGACTTAGAAGTGTCTCTGTGTGTGTGTGTCTGTGCGTGTCTGTCTCTGTGTGTGTGTCTCTCCTTGTTTGTGTGTCTCTCTCTGTGTGTGTGTGTGTGTGTCTGTGCGTGTCTGTCTCTGTGTGTCTGTGCGTGTCTGTCTCTGTGTGTCTCTCCTTGTTTGTGTGTCTCTCTCTGTGTGTGTCTGTGTGTCCGTCTTTGTGTGTGTGTCTCTCTCTCTGTGTGTGTCTCTGTGCAGGCGCGCTCAGCCGGTAGCAACGTCTCCTGCGCGCCGAGCTGTCAGCACAAACGGCCTCTTCTGCCAGCAGTGACGTCAAACCGTCACCATGAAGGTCATTTACTCTCATACTCCCTGCCTCCCCCCTCTCATACTCCCTGCCTCCCCTTCTCATACTCCCTGCCTCCCCCCTCTCATACTCCCTGCCTCCCCCCTCTCATACTCCCTGCCTCCCCCCTCTCATACTCCCTGCCTCCCCCTCTCTCTTTAACACAAGAAAATCATCCAAACATATGCAAATAAGGGGTCAAAGAAAGCTTCTGTTCCACTTGGGAGTATTTCTAGTGAAACCTATGCAGTCCACAACTTCCTTTAGATTAGCATTTCTCCCAGCCCCAAACATATATCTTGATATGTGCCGATATACAAAAAGTCTTAGAAAGGAAAGTCTTATTTGTTTCTTGTAGGGGAAGCCTTCTTTGTTCTTCTGGTGTCCACACCTTTGGGCGATAAGGCAATGTCAAGATCCAGGTTTAGAAGTACTTTCCCCTGTGTCTTGCTGGCAGCGTGCAGTCTCTTCTGGCACTCTCAAGACATCTTTTCCTATGGTCAGTCCCACAATTTGTGAGACTCAGGAAAAATCTCTCTTCCTGTCTCAAAGTCAGGCTTTTCTAACAAACCTAATCAGCCAGGTGGTGTTGGTTAATTGACTACCAGCGATAAATCCCGTTACAGTCCCATTGGTGGTTAAATGTCCCTAATTGTTTTATGTTCCTGTGCTGCTGGTGGTTTTGGTGCTAGAAGTGTTCTCCGATCATAGTATTTTGCATGTTTTATGCTTTTTTGAGGCATCTTGATTATACCAGGGGTTCAAGGAGACAGGAGAGGAGGCGTGGCCGTGAGTGGTTTGCCCTCATTTGCTGGAACCGCTCACGTGACACACCCGTTGCCTCCACAGAACAAATTTCAGAATCGCTCAAAGAGAGCCCCGCCCGGCAGCTCCAGGCGGCGCAAACGCCGCAACAGGTGTGTGCGCTCTGATAGTTTGTCAGGTGCGTGGCGTCGCACGCGATTTCTGCTATAATCATGGCCTAAAACTGGCAGCGCTATACAAGAACTTGTAAAGCGCCCTTGTGGCGTGAGACACGCAGGAGGGAGACCAAGGACAGTGCTGTTTAGTGCCTGCACGAATAAACCCTTCTTATCTCCTGACCTTGGGGTTTGCATTGCAACTTCTCGCCGTTTTTTGCTGCCGCTCCGGCTCCCCTTCTTTTGCTATCTGCGGCCCGTTCTATAGCGCTGGCGCGCGCGGCATTTATAGTTGGCTGACATTAGTCGGCCTTTCTATAATGACGCTGCGCACGGCAAGGAGATTGGAACCGGCCGACAGGGGGAAAGAAGAAAAAAAGAAATCCCGCCGCTACCGCCGCTGAAAATGTAACTGTGTGTGTGTGTGTGTGTGTGTGTGTGTGTGTGTGTGTGTGTGTGTGTATGTGTGTGTGTGTGTATGAGTGTGTGTGTGTGTGTGTGTGTGTGTGTGTGTGTGTGTGTATGTGTGTGTGTGTGTATGTACAACGTTATTAAAAAAATTTTTTATTTATTTATTTTAAAACACACACACACACACACACACACATACAGTCGCGCACAGTATACTCACAAAACGTGTGCGGCACTTTGCACAGGCACGCGCGTGCGCACGGCCACACACCTGTATATAACAGCCCTTCATGGTCACATGTTGCACTGGTGCTACATCCTTGTATGTATAGCATTGTGTGTGTGTGTGTGTGTGTGTATGTGAGTGTGTGTGTGTGTGTGTCACAAGCTGTGTACAACAAGCTGAGATCTTTACTCTATAAAGTATCTTTGTTCTTCTGGTGTCCACACCTTTGGGCGATAAGGCAATGTCAGGATCCAGGTTTAGAAGTACTTTCCCCTGTGTCTTGCTGGCAGCGTGCAGTCTCTTCTGGCACGCTCAAGACATCTTTTCCTATGGTCAGTCCCACAGTTTGTGAGACTCAGGAAAAATCTCTCTTCCTGTCTCAAAGGCAGGCTTTTCTAACAAACCTAATCAGCCAGGTGGTGTTGGTTATTTGACTACCAGCGATAAATCTTGTTACAGTCCCATTGGTGGTTAAATGTCCCAATTAACCTAATTGTTTTATGTTCCTGTGCTAATGGTGGTTTTGGTGCTAGAAGTGCACTCCGATCAGAGTATTTAGCATGTTTTATGCTTTTTTGAGGCATGTTGATTATACCAGGGATTCGAGGAGACAGGAGAGGAGGCGTGGCCATGAGTGGTTTGCCCTCATTGGCTCTCACAAATTTCAGAATCGCTCCAGGAGACCCCAGCCCGGCAGCTCCAGGCGGTGCAAACGCTGCAACAGGTGTGTAAAGCGCCCTTGTGGCGGCAGACATGCAGAAGGGAGACCAAGGACAGTGCTGTTTAGTGCCTGCACGAATAAACCCTTCTATCTCCTGACCTTGGGGGTTGCATTGCAACTTCTCGCCGCCACTCCGGATCCCCTTCTTTTGCTATCTTCGGCCCGTTCTATAGAGCGGGAGTGCGCGGCATTTATAGTTGGCTGACGTTAGTCGGCCTTTCTATAATGGCGCCGCGCACGCACGGCATGGAGAGTGGAACCGGCCGACAGGGGGAAAGAAGAAAAAAAGAAAGAAATCGCGCTGCTACCGCCGCTGAAAATGTAAGTATATGTGTGTATTTGAGTGTATGTGTATGTGTGTGTATGTATGTACAACGTTATTAAAAAAATTATTTCAGGTTTTATTTATTTATTTTAAAACACACACATCCAGTCGCGCACAGTATACTCACAAAACGTGTGCGGTATGTGCACGCACCTTCGCACAGGCACGCGCGTGCGCACGGCCGCACACTATATAAACAGCCCTTCATGGTCACAAGTAGCACTGGTGCTACATCCTTGTATGTATAGCATCGTGTGTGTGTATGTGAGTGTGTGTATGTGAGTGTGTGTGTGTATGTGAGTGTGTGTGTGTATGTGAGTGTGTGTGTGTGTGTGTGTGTGTGTATGTGAGTGTGTGTGTATGTGAGTGTGTGGGAGTGTGTGTGCCACAAGCTGTGTACAACAAGCTGAGATCTTTACTCTATAAAGTATCCCTAAATACATATGTGTAGTTCCCTCTTTGTACCGCAGATCAACTTATCCCTGGGGCGTCTGTACAGTAACTTGGCAGAATTACAGCCTCATTAACAAGGCTGCGGTGCTAAGTAACATGTGCTAAATAACATGTGCTAAATAACATGTGCTAAATAACATGTGCTAAATAACATGTGCTAAATAGGGTGAGAGAGAGTGAGAATGAGTGAGAGTGAGAGAGTGAGAGAGAGTGAGAGAGTGAGAGAGAGTGAGTGAGAGTGAGAGAGGGTGCCTGAGAGTGTGTGTCTGAGAGTTAGGGAGTGTGTGTCTGAGAGTGTGTGTGTCTGAGAGAGTGAGAGCAGATATCCAGAAAGGAGAATTGGAGCACTGCTACAAGAAAAATATGCTAGAGAGTGTTTCCCAAAACAAGAGGTTTATTATGGTCAGAGCATGGTAACAGAAAAAATAGAGCCCTCAGGCCCCCACCGACATGTTTCGAGCGTGCGCTCTTTATCAAGGTGTACAATGATCTAATATTCCCCCTTACCTAATATAGTCTCCTTTTCCCGCCAAACGTCCCGTTAACCCGTCGCTTAGCTGTATCACCTGCGATGCGCCCTGTTGCCAGAGTGCATCACGAGTACCACGCTTCACGGCGGGTGTCGCGGTGACGTCAGCGCGTCAAGAATTACAACAAACTTTATTGACAATCTAAACTTAACAAACCTAACACAACTTCAAACAACTTTATTAATCTACTGAAACATAATATATATTAACTAAAGATACAGACATATAATACGAATAAAATCAATTAAAAAAACACAAGCAAGGTTTAAAGAAAAAATATATACACAAGCAAGGTTTAATGAAAAAACGTTGATCGCTACAAGGTTAAAAGAAGTATTTATTTATGTATTGGGTTGTGAAACATATGAATCCACATATCCCCACCATATCCAAGATACTATAACCAGTATATATCTACAAGCTAGTCAATATATTCACTTACTTAATCAAATATAATGAATAATTAGCATATATGCCTGTATCAACAGAAATTTCTTCAATTATATGTAAGTTATATTCCTAAGGTATGGGTATGGAATTCATATGTTTCAGATCATATTCTTAACCATTTACAGCTTTGAGGATGAATATCTTATAATGTAAGTGATATAACACAGTTTTCCCAGTCTATCCATAGCACTTATAAATATGTAATTTATTTTATCATTATACAATCAAATTTATACATAAATTGATGGTAGTGCAAATAGATTATAATATGCAAATAGAATATATATACATAAAGATATACACATATAAATTTGTATATAATGATAATTAATGAATTCATATTACAATTGATTAGGTATCAAATCTTCATTTTAGATATGGGTTTAAATCCCAATCTGTATTCAATCCATATGGGATCCTAGTATTTAAAGTAAAAATCCAGAAGAGTTCCTTTTTATCCAGTAGTTCCAATCTATTACCACCCCTATATGGCATTTCAATATGTTCAATTCCTCTAAATCTTAATTTAGTAATATCCCCATGTTTACAAGTTGTAAAGTGTTGGGATACCGGATGTGTGAGATCCTTAAGTTTAATCAACCTAATATGTTCTCGCATTCTGGCCTTCAATGCTCGTGTTGTGCGTCCCACATATTGCTTACCACATCCACAGTCCAATAAATAGACTATGAATGTGGTATTGCAATTAATGAAGGATTTTATAGTGTATATTTGTCCTGTATTAAAGGATTTGAAATTAGATGTTTGATCCATGAACGTACAGGAAATACACTTCAAACATTTGTAACAGCCCTTTGGTAGACCAACCCCATGTGATTGTTGTTTAGATGTAAAAAGACTTTGAGAGACATAATTAGCAACTGTTTTAGCCTTTTTAAAGACGAAACGTGGGCCCTCCTGGTATACTTTCTTCAGTAAGGGGTCTGCAGATAATACATTCCAATGTTTCCTCACAATCTCCTTAATACCATTCGCTTGAACATTGAATTGTGTTATAAACATTGGACTATTAAAGTCCCATGTGCTCTGTTTTGGATTCCTTTGTTTGTTTAAGAGATCAACCCTATTCATATCCCTAACTTCAGCAAATGACCTTTCAAGATTGGATTTAAGATATCCCCTCTCCTCAAATCTTTTTAAGAGTTCCTCTGATTGAGTCAGAAAGTCCTCCTCATTGGAACAAATCCTTTTTAATCGGATGAGTTGTCCTTTTGGTATTGAATTTAAGAGGGGTTTTGGATGGCAGCTGTCAAATCTTAAATATGTGTTACGTGAGTTTTCTTTCCTCTAAATATTTGAACCAATTTTCATGTGCATATCAATAAATAAATATAGATCAAGGTAATGAATATGGTGAAAATCATAAGTGTAAGTGAATTTTAAATTAAAATCATTTTGATTAAGGTGATTAATAAATAATAAAAGTGATTCTTCCCCTCCTTCCCAAATAAATATTAAATCATCCAAAAACCGTCTATAAAAAGTGATAAAGTGTCGATAAGGGTTGTTATCTCCAAATATGTGGACCGACTCCCACCAACCCAAGAATAGGTTGGCATAAGATGGAGCAAAGCTGGTACCCATAGCGGTTCCACATATTTGGAGATAAAAAGTGTCATCAAACAAAAAGTAATTATGTGTTAATAAAAAGTGAATACAATCCAAAATAAAAGCTCTCTGTGTTAGTGATAATGTGGAGTGTTCCAAGTAAGTGTTGACAGCTGCCATACCATGTTGATGGGTTATAATGGTATACAAGGAGGTCACATCTAGTGTAACCCAGATGTAACCCCCTTTCCAATCAATGCTTGTGAGTTTATCCAAAAGGTCACCACTGTCTCTGATATGTGATGGTAAATCATAAACAAATTGTTGCAAATAATAATCCACATATCTAGAGACACCATCTCCCAAAGATCCAATACTAGCAACTATTGGTCTCCCAGGGGGGGAGACCAAAGTTTTATGGATCTTTGGGAGATGGTGAAATACTGGGATAATGGGATGTGTCTCAAAAAGAAATTCACACTCCTTAGAATCAAGAACTCCTAAAAGGGAACCCTCTTCTATGAGTAACCTGAGCTGTTTAAGGAACATAGGAGTTGGGTCACCACGTAGTACAGAGTATGATGAATCATCTGACAATTGGCGTATAGCCTCCTCCTTATATTGTCTTTTACTCTGCACTACAATGGCTCCCCCCTTATCTGCACTTTTAACAATGAAATCTTTATTATTTTTCAAATTGTGTAAAGCCTCTTTTTCAACCTTGCTGAGATTGTTAATCCTGCTCTGTAGAGGAGACACTTGAAACGTGTATCCTCTAGAGAGGAGGATCAAGTCCCTCTCAACAAGTTTCTCGAAAGTCATGAGGTAATGTCCCTTCATATGTTTTGGAAAAAATACTGATTTCTTCTTAAAACCCGATTGTTGTCTACCTAGAACATTGGAAAGATCAATAGTATCAGACAATACATTTTCATTTATTAAATTGTTCATGTCTTGCAGACAACATTGTTCTTTAAATGTCAGGGTAGGGGGTGACGGATCTGGGCCTAGAGGTAATTCTGTAAGCCCCCCCCCCACTCAAGGGAACATATGTTCCCTGAGTAGTAGGACCGCTCATGTCACCACCTCCATCCCTCTCATCATCATCAATCCTATCCCCTCCATCAAAGAACCTTTTAAGGGTTAATTTTCGAACATATTTGTTCAAATCAATGATAACATCAAACAGTTTAAAATTCGATGAAGGTGCATATTTGAGCCCTTTATCCAATACAGAAAGTTCTGCCTGTGACAAAGGAGTATTAGTTAGATTAATAACCCCTGTATTTTCAAACAGGAGTTCTTTTTCCTCTTTGAGGGATTTTTCTTGCTTTCTTTTCTTTCCTCTTCGTGTACAGTATGTTTGTACGCTCCCGGTTTTTTGAAGAACCAAAATACGTGTTAGGTTGAATTTCTTTACTTCTACTGTTGTTTTCCTGAAAGGTATGTCCTGAATAAGTTGGATCCCCTCTTCTCTCTCTAGTGTCCCTCTGTGGTCTAGGATTTAATTGATCTCCATGTGAGTTACTTGTGTGGGCAAATGTGTCATTGTCCGAAAAATCTGATTCCCCACTTGTTGTTTGTGAAAAGGAAATGTTTTTCTTGAGAATGGACTTTTGTTTATCCCCGTAATTCTTTTTAGGTGTAGAAGAATTGTATCTTTTTGTGGGCGCTGGCCTCTGCCACACATAGACCTGATTACGCAAATAGTCCTGAACCAAGACCTCAAGGAAGTACCTACCAGGCAATTTCCAAAGTGTACTCAGGAAAGAAGGATCCAGCGCTCCGCGGTTTTCTAAATAAAGTAAATTTATTGTGCCACACAATAGATGTTAGGAACCCCCCTCACTTGACCCCAACAGGGTCCGACCAGTAATGGCGGCGAGAAAGGGTCACGCCGGCGAGGAGGGTCCTATCATTGACCGTAATGGCGCAGAAAGCCGCGCTGCTTTGAAACGGCTAAGTCAGAATGAGCAGAAACCTGGAACCCAAATTTTTTTTATTTTAAATTTCTTTCTTTAAATTTCTTTTTGGTCACTCACTCAGGTACAGTAAGCAAGCAGTGGTGGGCGAAGTTACAAGCGCATGCGCATCAAATTACTGCTGTCAAGCAGGAATGTGATTCAAATCAGACACACGTTCAAAGGAATGGTGTGGGAGAGATGTAATGTGTGCAATGAAATCAAGTTAAAAACAAATTTATTGGGAGAGATCCTCAATTAAAATATACGGTCCTCAATACATAAATCCCATGTTAGCGGCGAATTAAAAATAAGGTGGAGGAAGGGTAGACCAAAAAGGAGTATGTATCCCAAAAAAATTCTAGGCTACTGTAGCTCTATACCTCTAACAGGGCATGTAAGTACTGTATATGCAATGATACAGTGTACGGTTTCTAAATGTTTGATACAGTGTGTAGCACTGACATGTGAAAGGAGATACAATATTGCCAAAAGGGCTACTCAAACAATGTCAGTAGCGAGGGTTCCCTTTACATTGCTACAGTACTGTACACGCCTATGCATTTCAACAATTTTCAAATGAGACATACAGTACAGTACCGTACAGCAGCACAGCACTGCAAATGCATGTACTTTAAATATGCAATTTTACTATTACTGCGCGCGCACGCACGCACAGACTGTGTACTGACATAGGTTGAACCGCGAAGGTATTAGACTTCAAAGACAACAGCTCGCAAACTCCCCCATGAGTTTTTACACGGCATTGCAGTATTGCAGACAGTGAGAATAAAATGCTTAAATCACGGGCGCGAAAATAACGCAATTCACTCCGGGCGAAAACGACACAAAACCGCACATAACCGGGATAATCTGAAATTCGCGGAGCTAGCCGAGTTAGAATAAAGGGTGTCGCTACTGTATGTGTTCGGTATTACCTCTCTGGACATGTATATGTTCGGTATTACCTCTCTGGACATGTATGTGTTCGGTATTACCTCTCTGGGTATAGTGACCTGACCGGCTTGGGGAGGGGGGGGGGAGGCGCGAGATTTCCCCTGAGAAGGGAGAGAGCAGGGCTGCTGCTGCTTGGCAGCTTCCTCCATCCTATTTGTCTGCTGCTGGGTAATGCAGCCAATCAGGAGGAGGTATCAGGAGAAAATACAAAAAAGACAGTGCAAAACGCTCATAGTGAAATAAATTTTAGTTAAATAAAAAACCATTAAAAAGGTGAGTATTCTGCGTACATCAAATTAGATTAAATAGGGCATATCATGTGACAAGACATGAGTTACCGAACACTAGGCTGGTAGTTGGTCCGTCGATTCTCTCCTACAGGTAGGTTGGCCTTTCTCACAAAGGCACGATCGATCCTCCTGGTCATCAGCGTCACATCAGATGTTCCGTCCAAGGCTTTGGTGTAGGATAACACTCCAAAAGCAGGATCCCAGATTTCCGGTATAAAGGAGTCCCAAATAGTCCCGTATTACCAGAGTTCTTTCCCCTCGCCACAGATCACAAGGTCAAGCAAAGTCCATAAGCGTTTATACCGCAGAGGTAATCGAAGGTGGGGTAATACGAGTACTGCAATAGTATACCGTTCAAGACCTCGGAGCATACACTGGTGTAGTAAAGGCAGCCATGCGTGACGACACTTAGCGCACTGTATACTCGCCCGAAATAGGGAAAAGAGGTATATCCGGCAGTAGATTAAATCAACACAGTGCTATTGATATAGATAATCAGAGAAGGTAGCAAGTTATGCTCGAAACATCCTACGTGTTTCGAAGCAGCAAGGCCACTTCCTCAGGGAATAGGTGTCAGGAGCCTGGGGGTGGGTTCAAGGAGAGGAAGAAACAGCACAGAGTGGAGAGAGGTAAGAGGGGTGTGTGTGTCGAGCATTTTACACCTTTGACCATTGTGTCCAGTATTTTTGGAGAAGCGACCTGGTTTAATTAATAAATCTAGACTTTTGCTCTGACCCACTTCTTTTCAGACTGGTGGGAGCCAGAAGCCCCCCTAAAATCTTCTGTCGCTGCCCCCACTTCAATTAGCCTTTGCCTTACACAGAAAGATTTCAGACTTTAAGAAAAAAATGAATGGACCTGAAACTTTCCAAAGCAAGATGAAGACGGTTTCAGAGCAGATTTAACTAGCCCGATGCCATTCACAAAAGCTCAAGTAACTTCTATGTAAGGGGAATGCAATTTTATCTTCCAATCTCACCTTCTATAATGAAAAGAACAATTAGGAGAGACAAGCACAGAGAGGCGATAAAGAAGACAGAATCATAATTATTAGTACATTTTGACTGTCGTAAGTGCAGCTTAAATGGCTCGCTCTATTCAAGCATTTAATGTAGAACCACTAGTATTGCTCAGTTCTATGCAAATTATAATCAGGAACGGTGTACAGTCACTTTGATGGAAAGTCTTAACATATTTAATGAAGAAAAGCACAGTTGTGATAGAAAAGAATCAATTTGACGGTGGTGCCAGAACGAATCCGCTACTCATTGTTGCTGATGAAACACAAACTCATCACAAATAATTATGTATGTAAAAACGCAGAAGGGTCTGACATTTTTCAACATTATTTGTACAGCAGTAAAGCATTCGGGGAAGGCTGAATGTTGATAGGTAGAGAAAAAAAAATGTGTTGTTTTAATGAGAACCTAGCAAAATGTATCCCAAATGTTGAAATTAAAGATGCTCCTTAAATAACGGATTCTTGTGTAACTCTTCCTGCCCGGCTCCTAAGGAGTTTGCATCAAATATCTCCTTAAAGTAGCAGACCAAGCGGCCTGTTTTTTTTTTTTTTCACATTTAAATTTTTTTCCCCTTTAATATGGGCATCAATACAATCCACACAATGATAAGTAATTAGCTAAGTTGCCAATCGATCTGTTCTCCTGTGATCGATCAGCTAAGATTCAGCTTGGGGGGGGGGGGGGGTCACTAAATGGCTGTTGGTGCAGCAGAAAAGACCAAAGATGCAATGTTCTGTGGGGAAGATCATGTGACCAGGCAGTCACTAGATACAATTGGTGCACTGCTAGAGAGGGCAGGGCTCAAAAAAGGGATGTGCCAGAGCCTGTTTCAGAAGAGGAAGGGGATGTGAGTTTGTAAATGGTTGCTAAAAAAAAAAAATGTGTGTGACGAGCACGCGCATTTTAAGTGAAACTTCTTTGTCTTTTGTCACAGAACTTGTATTTGTGATGGTGATGCTTTTAATTAAAAATCAAAACACAATTTCAGTGCCAAAACAAAACATATTTATAGTAACTGAATTCCTTGTTTGTGTCTGCGGGTGTGTGTTTGTCTGTGTCTGTCTGTCTGTGTTTGTCTGTGTCTGTCTGTCTGTGTGTGTATGTGTGTGTCAGTCAGTGTGTGTTTGTGTGTTTCAGTCAGTGTGTGTGTCTATGTGTGTGTGTTCTCCGTGTGCTGGTGCGCCGGTGCATTTTGCGCATGCGCGAGAATGGGGGCAGTACATATTAGGCTTGTGCGCATGCGCGATGATTCTGCCGGAGCAGTCCCACCTCTCTCTCCTTCCCCCGGCGAAGGTGCAGGGACACGGCCAGCTCCCATCGCATCTCCTGGCCGAAGAGGAGATTTTGGGGGAGCCAGGGCACAGGATCGGCTGTATTGCACATGTGTGGGGTGACAATAGTCTTCTGCGCATGCGCGCTGTGGCCAACAACCCCTTCTTGTGAGCATGCAATTGAGAGAATAATGGACTGTCGCCAGCCCCCAAATCCGGTGCTCATAAAACAATGGGTATATGTGTAAAGCTGGAGAAAGCTGTAAACTTAGCAAATGAATCCTAAGAATCTTCACCTGCTCCAGCGTATCTGCAAGCCACTATTCAGAGAGAGTCACGAAGGTAAATAGGGTTGGTTTGTAAATATAAACCATGGACCCGCTGGTCAAAGTCTCTGGTAACACAATATCAATGTGGCTTCAATATAACTGGCTTAACGCTTCAAGCATAATGCTGTTTCTGAGGCTACTCACGATCACCGGGCAGGCATCTGACGGCTCTAGCACGACATGATTCCCCGTAGAGCAAGCAACTTCACTCCGGAGAGCCAAAGGGTGAACGTCAGCATATAGGCACAGGAGCCTTCTCACAGCAACTCCAGTGCGGCGTGCGTCCAAGCAGAATATCAGCATAGAACACAATCCGAACTGGAAACCGGAGCACAGCTGAACAGATGTAGCGAAGGACAAGTTTGACCGTTCAAAGATTTATTTAGTTAAAAGAACGTGCAGACAAAAGGTCCCGACAGATCCTCTGACGCGTTTCACACTTGGAGAGCTTTAATAAAGGTTCCCGGTTTGGATTGTGTTTTGTGCGCATGCAAGTTTAGTGTGCTCCGTGCAGCCTAGAATGCTGTGTTTGTGCACATGCGCGCACGTGACGGCCACGTGCGACAGGTGTGCGCCCATTAGTACCGTGACATCACTCGCGTTACGGTTTTTGTTACCAGACAAGGATTTTTGTAGGCGCCAGCAAAGAAGATTCACTTCAAAAATGCTTGCTACATTATAATACATTCAAAATATCATTCAGAGTTTTAATGCTATAATTATTTTCTCATAGTATAGAATTGATTTATTTAAAAAAAAACACATGTAAGATATTGCTTGGTCGTCAGCTTTAATTGGCTTACTACCTGTTGATTACCTTGTGGGGGTTCTGGATTCATGCAGGCTGGGTGTTAGTAATGCAATGATGGGCACCAGGAACTTTATTCATACAAACAATAGCTTTATTGATCACCATTGATACCGTCTCATTCACAACATATACATAATATCTTAAATCGTTTCCTTATTGGTCACGGTTTGTGCTTTCGGTATCCCCTTCCCTAGTTGCCCCAAATCTCGTCTCACTAGGGAGGTGTTAAGGCTTGACTCCTCATGGGTTACCTAATTGATCCCTATGCTATGTACTGTAGCATTAGTTGTACTTAATCCATTGTGTGCTCCTGCCGGGCCTTGTAATACTCTCTCTCTCTGTCTCCCGTCAGTATCCCCCTCTCAGGTACTGAATGCCATCTCATGGCCTTCTGGGTGAGAGTCAGCTGTGGACCCTCTGATTGGGCTGAACAAGCTATGCCTCGGGGCTGCGTCTTGGAGAACTTTTTTGAGGCATAGGCTTCCTCTATGTGAATCATGAGAGTAGTGTGGAACCATTGTGCACTGTCCTCAACTATAAAACAATACAGGGGATCCTTACCCTATATCCTAGACGCATTTATATTACAACCTATATACACTATACACAGTGAGGTCCCAACTCTTCAACTCCTCTTGGGACCTGCCCTTCTAGGAGCCTCACCCTACTATATATATCCTGCGATGACATCACTATCACTAGGCAGAAGTGGGCGGGGCTATTATTCTGCCTAGTCATGCAGCACCATGTGATTGGGCCCACACAGTTAACCCTCTAAGGCCACAGTAATCCCAAAAGGGGGTTAAAAATGAATAAAAGGAGTTAAGAAGGAAAAAAAAAAAAAAGAGATGTTTATGTATTGTAATACTGTAAGTGTAGCAAATTGAAGTTTTGCCAGAAAACTGACTAATGTGCACCATAAGTGTCAAAAATGTCTATGGTCAAATATTTGGGATTTGGATTTCTCGGGTGCACAGATGTAAATGGTATATGCAAAAAATTATTGTATGTGTACAGCATAAAAAAAAAAAAAATCGGACATGCATCAAATTTTTTCGCAAAGCCGAACCTGGAGTAAACCTTTAATAAGTCTGTTAAAAGCATTAGAGCAGAATTGAGTTGCTAATATATCAACCAAAAATGTATTTGATGCAGCACTGATGTTTCATTATATGGTTTAACAAAATGTATTATTTTCACAGTACGGCGGGTATAAATAATAGCACACTCATAATAATTTAGTAGTTAGTAATACTAGTGAAGAGGAAATAATGCGTCAAACTTCATTTGGAAACAACAAATTAGTCACATAACGACCTTCATACAGAAGATGCAGTGTATATAGGTTTGTACGGCTTTTTAGCACTCGTGTTTTTACGCACCCAAATTTTTTTAAAATGTAATTTTAATACCCAAGCCCGTGTCTTTTTCTGAACTGCTCTGCTGGAAATGACTTAATTGCTCATGTAATCAAGCTATTTCCACCTGCATACATTTGACTAATTAGGAAATTCCGTAATAACGATGATCTCGGGGCAGGAAGAACTATAATGAACGCAACGCTCAATTCTATTACCTGGTGCTGATTCTTTTTAACTCATTCACCACTTGATCCAATGCACAGCCAGGGAACATAATTAACCCTTTCGGGGTTGGTGGCTATGTCATGGGATCTGGCACTCACAGGGGTTCAATTATGTAGAGCAAGGGTGGCCAACTCCAGCCACCAAGGTCAGTTAATGCCAGGTTTTAGGGATATCCCAGCTTCAGCAGAGGTGGCTCAATCAGTGGCTCAGTCAAAGAAGCAGGGATGTCCTTAAAACTTGGGCAGTTAGTGGCCCTTGAGGACTGAAGTTGGCCACCCATGGTATATTGGGCTACGTCACGCCCTTTTTCTGCTCCTTTTCCATGGGAGATCGCGTTCTGTGCGGCTATGGACACGTTCTGAAAGGGAAGTGGATTCCTCTTCCCTTTCCAGATTAAAGGTCACCACGATCATGTGATTGAAATTTGCCAGAGTGGCCGTGACACTGCCCCTCCAGTAACCAAAGAGAGGAAGATTTCATGATATTCATATACTCTTGTGTTCTGCTCAAGGATGTCTTCTGTCTACCCCCTTTGTATCTAAAGCCCTCTCTAAAACCTCTCACTGACTGCCCTACAAATCTGGAATGCCCTTCCCCTCAATATCCGACTGGCACCCACTCTCTCCACCTTTAAAACATAATTAAAAACACACCTCTTTAATTTAGCATTTGAATAGCTCTGTTGCCTGATACTATGCATCTCATATACGCTGATCTTGGCCCCTTGCAGACACACTCACCAGAACACCTTCCTACTGTCTCTGTACGTTCTCCTCGTTTACCACTTAGATTGAAAGTTCTTCAGGCAGGGATTCCTTTTCCTAATGTTACTTTCATATCTGAAGAGCTTATTCCCACTATGTGTTATAATATTATGTCCCATGTACTGTATTACTGCTGTGAGGCGCTATGCACATGGATGGAGCTATATAAATAAAGATATACATACATACATACATACATGCCAACGAACGTCAGAGCGCAAACAGAGTCCTTGGATATAAACATATAGTGATATAAAAAAATAGAACAATACAGCAAAAAGTTTGAATAAGGTGGGTGGATGTATACAGTATCTCACTCACAATACAGTATTTTACCAGGAAATAATACATTGAGAGTTATCTCTCGTTTTCATGTATGTCTTGGTCACAGAGTTGTGATGATGATAGGGTGACTTTCAAAATGAAAAACCGGGACACAATAAAAAATTATTTATAAAACAAATTACATCACGTGACGCACCTCGTTGCCATGACAACGAGACACTGACGTCAGGCGGTGACATGTTGCCATGACAATGTGGCATCACGTGATGCCTCGGCACCATAATGCGTCCCGTTGGTGGTGGCTGCAGTCTGTGTTTATGTGTATAGGAGGTGGGCCCTGCAGTGTGTGTTTGTGTGTTTATAAATAATGAAGACATTAATTAAAATTTAAATAATTAACAAATTAAAATTAAATAAATAATTAATTGACAAATTAAAATTAAATTAAAAATGTAGGCATTAATTAAAATTAAGACTTTTAAAAATGTGACATTCCTCACCTTGTGTGTATATTAAACTTTGCAAATTAGGGTCTCTTGCTCTTCTCGTGGCAGTCACTGTCACGTCAGTGACATTACTGCCATGCAAGGCCGCAGATAGCTTTCCTGGGGCCCAGGAACAACGTTTTCACCGGAGCCCCCTACCCACGTTTCGGCGGCCTTGTGAGAAACCCCCTTCTCACACACCTCCTCACTCTCATCCCACCTCACACTCCCCAGTCATCCAATCCTTCCCCCCCTCTCTCTTACTCCCCCACCCCATGTATTTTTCTCACCTCCCCACACTCAACCTCCCTCCTCAATATACATGCACACACAGTGACACACACACACAAACACACACAGTGACAAACACACACAGCCCCTCCCCCCTCATACTTCCCCCACCTCTCCTCATACCTGCCCCTGATAACTCCCCTGCCCCTCATACCCTCCCCCCCCCCTCCTCATATCTCCCCCCCATCCCTCCTCCTCCCCTCCTCATATCATATCTCCCCCTCACCGATCATAACTCCCCTCCTCATATCTCCCAAGCCACATTTCATATCTCCTCCTGCCCTCCTTATCTCCCCCTCCCTGTCTCATATCTCCTCATACCTCCTCCTCCCCGTCCTCATATTTCCCCCTCCCCTCCTCATATCCTCCTCCCCTCCTCATATCCTCCTCCCCTCCTCACCCCATATCTCCCCCTCCTCACTCCATATCTCCTAATATCTCCCCCGCCCCTCCTCATATCTCCTAATATCTCCTCCGCCCCTCCTCATATCTCCTAATATCTCCCCAGCCCCTCCTCATATCTCCTCCTGCCCTCCTCTTATATCTCCCTCATCCCTCCCCTCCTCATCCCTCCCCCATCCCTCCTCCTCCCCTCCTCATACCCCCCCACATACCTTCCCCTCAGCTCCTCATACCTCCCCCTCCACATACCTTCCCCTCAGCTTCTCATATCTCCCCCTCCTCATACCTTCCCCTCAGCTCCTCATACCTCCCCCTCCACGTACCTTCCCCTCAGCTCCTCATATTTCCCCCTCAGCTTCTCATATCTCCCCCTCCCCATACATCACCCTCCCCATACCTTCCCCTCAGCTCCTCATATCTCCCCCTCCCCATATCTCCCCCTCCCCATGCCTTCCCCTCAGCTCCTCATTTCTCCCCCTCCCCATGCCTTCCCCTCAGCTCCTCATATCTCCCCCTCCTCATGCCTCCCCCTCAGCTCCTCATATCTCCATCTCCACCTCTCCATGCCTTCCCCTCAGCTCCTCATATCTCCCCCTCCCCATGGCCTTCTTTGTTCTTCTGGTTCCACCACCTTTGGAGTATAATGCAATGTCAGAGATCTGGGTTTAGATCAGACTACTCCTTCACACCGTTGTGTCTTGCTAGGCAAGCCGTGCAGTCTGCTTCTGGCACCTCCAATGACATCTTTCCTATGGTCAGTCCACAGTTTGTTGAGACTCAGGAAAATCTCTCTTCCTGTCTCAAAGGCAGGCTTTTCTAACAACCTAATCAGCCAGTGGTGTTTGGTTATTTGACTACCAGCGATACAATCTTGTTACAGCCCATTGGTGGTTAAATGTCCCAATTAACCTAATGGTTTTATGTTCCGGTGCTAATTGGGGTTTTGGTGCTAGAAGTGCACTCCGATCAGAGTAATTTAGCTGGTTTTAATTTTTTTGAGGTTACTTATGTTGATTATACCATGGATTCGAGAGTACAGGAAGAGGGGCGTGGCCATGATGGATTTTGCCCTCATTGTGCCTCTCACAAATGTCAGAATCGCTCCAGGAGGACCCCAGCCAGGCAGCTCCAGGCGGTGCAAACGCTGCAACAGGTGGTGGTAAAGCGGCCTCTTGTGGCGGCGCACATGCAGAAGGGAGACCAAGGACAGTGCTGTTTAGTGCCTGCACGAATAAACCCTTCTATCTCACTGACCTTGGGGGTTGGCATTGCAAACTCTTCGCCGCCACTCCGGATCACTTCTTTTGCTATCTGTCGGCCCGTCTACTAGAAGCGGGGAGTGCGCGGCATTTATAGTTGGCTGACGTTTGTCGCCTTTCTAAAATGGCGCCGCGCAGCGCACGGCCATGGAGAGTGAGCAACCGGCCGACGGAGGGGCCGAAGCACGAACAAAATAAAGAAATCGCTCTCTACGCCGCTGAAAATTGTAGTATATGTGTGGGTATTTGAGTGTATGTGTATGTGTTGTGTAGTGTATGTACAAACCGTTATTAAAAAAATTTTTCAGGTTTTTATTTATTTATTTAAACACACAATCCATGTCGCGCACAGTATAGCTCACAAAACGTGTGCGGTATTGTGCAACCACTTCGCACAGGCACGCGCGTGCGCACGGCCGCCACTAATAAACAGCCCGTTCATGGTCACAAGTAGCACTGGTGCTACATCCTTGTATGTATAGCATCGTGTGTGTGTATGTGAGTGTGTGTATGGGAAGTGTGTGTGTGTATGTTGGTGTGTGTGTGTAATTGGTGTTTTGTGTGTGTGTGTGTTGTGGATGTATGTGATTGTGTGTTTATGTGCATGTGGGAGTGTGTGTGCCACAGCTGTGTTACCACAAGCTGAGATCTTTACTCTTATAAAGTATCCCTAAATACATATGTGTCGTTCCCTCTTTGTACCGCAGATACAACTTATCCCTGGGGCGTCTGTACAGTAACTTGGCAGAATTACAGCCTCATTAACAAGGCTGCGGTGCTAAGTAACGATGTGCTAAATAACATGTGCTAAATAACATGTGCTAAATAACATGTGCTAAATAAACATGTGCTAAATAGGGTGAGAGAGGTGAGACGTGACAGTGAGAGTGGACGAGGTGAGAGAGAGTGAGAGAGTGAGCAGAGAGTGAGTGAGGTGAGAGAGGGTGCCTGAGAGTGTGTGTGTCTGAGGTTAGGGAGTGTGTGTTCTGTAGTGTGTGTGTCTGAGAGAGTGAGAGCAGATAATCCAGAGCGAGAATTGGAGCACTGCTACAGAAAAATTGCTAGAGAGTGTTTCCCAAAACAAGAGGTTAATTATGGTCAGACGCATGGTAACAGAAAAAAATAGAGCCCTCAGGCCCCACCGACATGTTTCAGCGTTGCCGCTCGTTTATCAGGTGTACAATGATCTAATATTCCCCCCTTACCTATATAGTCTCCTTTTCCCGCCAAACGTCCCTTAACCCGTCGCTTTAGCTGTATCACCTGCGCGCGCCTCTGGTTGCCAGAGTGCATCAACAGTATCCCACGCTTCACGGCGGGTGTCGCGTGACGTCAGCGCGTCAAGAATTACAAACAAACTTTATTGACAATCTAACCTAAACAAAAACAACAACACAAACTTCAAAACTTTATTAATCTACTGAAACATATATATATAACTAAAGATACAGACATATAATACGATATAAATCAATTAAAAACACAAGCAAGGTTTAAAGAAAAAATATATACACAAGCAAGGTTTAGAAAAAACGTTTGATTTCGCTAACAAGGTTAAAAGAAGTATTTAATTTATGTATTGGGTTGTGAAACATATGAATCCACATATCCCCACCATATCCAAGATACTATAACCAGTATATATCTACAAGCTAGTCAATAATCACTTACTTAATCAAATATATGATAATTAGCATATATGCCTGTATCAACAGAATTTCTTCAATTATATGTAAGTTTATATTCCTAAGTATGGGTATGGAATTCATATTTTCAGATCATATTCTTAAACCATTTACAGCTTTAGGATGAATATTCTATAATGTAGTGTATAACACGTTTTCCCAGTCTATCCATAGCACTTATAAATATGTACATTTATTTTATCATTATACAATCAATTTATACAAAATTGATGGTAGTGCAAGATAGATTATAATATCAAATGAATTATATACTAAGATATACACATATAATTTGTATTATGATAATTAATATTCATATTACAATTGTATTAGGTATCGGAAAAAAGGTAAGGATGATGGGGATTGTGAAGGAGCGAATGGCGTAGGGATTTGCTAAGATAGGGATGTTGGAGTGAAGGGATGTATGGGAAAGTTCGATAATGGAAGTACATCGAAGATGGGGGGAACAGGCATGAATTTGCTAAGAAGGCGGGATAGGGGATGGTAATGTGGTCTCTTACGAGATTGCGGAAGTGAGAGAGAACTGGAGACATCTTCATTTTAGATATGGGTTTAAATCCCAATCTGTTTCAATCCATATGGATCTAGTAATTTAAAGTAAAAATCCAGAAGAGTTCCTTTTATCCAGTAGTTCCAATCTATTACCACCCCTATATGGCATTTCAATATGTCAATTCCTCATAAATCTTAATTAGTAAATCCCCATGTTTACAAGTTGTAAAGTGTTGGGATACCGGATGTTGAGATCCTTAGTTTAATCAACCTAATATGTTTCTCGCATTCTGGCCTTCAATGCTCGTGTTTGTGCGTCCCACATAATTTGCTTACCACATCCTACAGTCCAATAAATAGACTATGAATGTGGGTATTGCAATTAATGAGGATTTTATAGTGTATATTGTGTCCTGTATAAAGGATTTGAATTAGATGTTGATCCATGAACGTACAGGAAATACACTTCAAACATTTGTAACAGCCCTTGGTAGACAACCCATGTGATTGTTGTTGTAGATGTAAAAAGACTTTGAGAGACATAATTAGCAACTGTTTAGCCTTTTTAAGACGAAACGTGGGCCCTCCTGGTATACTTCTTCAGTAAGGGGTACTGCAGATAACATTCCAATGTTTCCTCTCCAATCTCCTTAATACCATTCGCTTGAACATTGAATGTGTTATCATTGGACTATAAAGTCCCATGTGCTCTGTTTTGGATTCCTTTGTTTGTTTAAGAGATCAACCCTATTCATACCTAACTTCAGCAAATGACCTTTCAAGATTGGATTTAAGTATATCCCCTCTCCTCAATCTTTTTAAGATTCCTGATTGAGTCAGAAAGTCCTCCTCATTGGAAAAATCCTTTTTAATCGGATTAGTTCTGATTTCCTTGGTTGGGTATTGATTAAGAGGGGTTTTGGATGGCAGCTGTCAAATCTTAAATATGTGTTTTACGTGAGTTTTTTCTTTCCTCTAACTATGAACCAATTTCATGTGCATATCAATATAAATATAATCAAAGGTAAATGAATTGGTGAAAATCATAAGTGTAAGTGAATTTTAAATTAAAATCATTTTGATTAAGGTGATTAATAAATAATAAAAGTGATTCTTCCCCTCCTTTCCCAATATATTAAATCATTCCAAAACCGTCTATAGACAAAGTGGATAAATATGTCGATAGGTTTATTTCCAAATATGTGGACCGACTCCCACCACCGAAGAATAGTTGGCATAAGATGGAGCAAAAGCTGGTACCTCTAGCGGGTTCACATATTGGAGATAAAAGTGTCATCAAACAAAAAGTAATTATGTGTTAATAAAAAGTGCAATACAATCCAAAATAAAAGCTCTCTGTTTAGTGATAGTGTGGATGTTCCAAATAAGTGTTGACAGCTGCCATACCATGTTGATGGGTTATAATGTATACAAGGAGGTCACATTAGTTACCCAGAGTCACCCCCTTCCAATCAATCTTGTGAGTTTATCCAAAAGGTCACCACTGTCTCTGATATGTGATGGTAAATCATAACAATTGTTGCAATAATAATCCAATATCTAGAGACACATCATCCCCAAAGATCCAATACTAGCAACTATTGGTCTCCTGGGGGGGACCAAAGTTTTATGGATCTTTGGGAATGGTGAAATACTGGGATAATGGATGTGTCTCAAAAAGAAATTCACACTCCTTAGAATCAGAACTCCTAAAGGGAACCCTCTTCTATGAGTACCTGAGTGTTTAAGGAACATAGGAGTTGGGTCACCACGTATACAGAGTATGATGAATCTCGGACAATTGGCGTTATTCCTCCTCCTTATATTTGTCTTTTACTCTGCACTACAATGGCTCCCCCCTTATCTGCACTTTTAACAATGAAATCTTTATATTTTTTCAAATTGTGAAAGCCCTCTTTTTCCAACCTTGCTGAATTGTTAATCCTGCTCTGTACGGAGTACACTTGAAACGTGTTCCTCTAGAGAGGAGGATCAAGTCCCTCTCAACAATTTCTCGAAAGCATGAGGTAATGTCCTTCATATTGTTTTGGAAAAAATCCTGATTTCTTCTTAAAACCCGATTGTTGTCTACCTAACATTGGAAAGATCAATAGTATCAGACAATACATTTTTCTTATTAAGTTGTTCATGTCTTGCAGACAACATTTCTTTAAATGTCAGGGTAGGGGGTGACGGATCTGGGCTAGAGGTAATTCTGTAAGCCCCCCCCCACTCAAGGGAACATATGTTCCCTGAGTAGTAGGACCGCTCATGTCACACACCTCCATCCTCTCATCATCATCAATCCTATCCCCTCCATCAAAGAACCTTTTAAGGGTTAATTTCCGAACATATTGTTCAAATCATGATAACATCAAACAGTTTAAATTCGATGAAGGTGCATATTTGAGCCCTTTATCCATACAGAAAGTTCTGCCTTGTCAAAGGAGTATTAGTTAGATTAATAACCCTGTATTTTCAACAGGAGTCTTTTTCCTCTTTGAGGATTTTTCTTGCTTTCTTTTCTTCCTTTCGTGTATGTTTGTACGCTCCCGTTTTTTGAAGAACCAAAATACGTGTTAGGTTGAATTTCTTTACTTCTACTGTTGTTTTCCTGAAAGGTATGTCCTGATAATTTGGATCCCCTCTTCTCTCTCTAGTGTCCCTCTGTGGTCTAGGATTTAATGATCTCCATGTGAGTTACTTGTGTGGGCAAATGTGTCATTGTCCGAAATCTGATTCCCCACTTGTTTGTGTGAAAAGAAATGTTTTTCTTGAGAATGGACTTTTGTTTATCCCCGTAATTCTTTTTAGGGTGAGAAGATTGTATCTTTTTGTGGCGCTGGCCCTCGTGCCACACTAGACCTGATTACGCAATAGTCCTGAACCAAGACCTCAAGTAAGTACCCGTACCAGGCAATTTCCAAAGTGTACTCAGGAAGAAGGTCCAGCCTCCGCGTTTTCTAATAAAGTAAATTTATTGTGCCACACAACGTTTCGACCAATAGGTCTTTCTCAAGTGACTAGGCACTGAGAAAGACCTATTGGTCGAAACGTTGTGTGGCACATATAATTTACTTTATTAGAAAACCGCGGAGCGCTGGATCCTTCTTTCCTGACTCCTTCTTATATCTCCCTCATACCCTCACCTCCCCTCCTCATCCCTCCCCCTCCCTCCTCATACCCCCACATACCTTCCCCAACCCTCCTCATACTCCCCTCAGCTCCTCAGCCTCCCCCTCCCATACTTCCCCTCAGCTCCTCATATCTCCACTCCCCATACCTTCCCCTCCTGATACTTCCCCTCAGCTCCTCATTCCCCTCCCCATACCTTCCCCTCAGCTTCCTCATATCTCCCCCTCCCCCCCCTCCCCATAGCTTCCCCTCAGCTCCTCATATCTCCCCCTCCCCATGCCTTCCCCTCAGCTCCTCATATCTCCCCCTCCCCTGCCTTCCCCTCAGCTCCTCATATCTCCCCCTCCCCATGGCCCTTCCCCCTCAGCTCCTCAACATATCTCCCCTCCCCATGCCTTCCCCTCAGCTCCTCATATCCCCCCCCCCTCCCATGCCTCCCCTCAAGCTCCTCATATCTCCCCCCTCCATGCCTTCCCCTCACTCCTCATATCTCCCCCCCCCATGCTTCCCCTCAGCTCCTCATATCTCCCCCTTCCCTG